>CAMTDV010000028.1:12591423-13199692 GCA_947069175.1 Scalesia atractyloides | reverse complement strand
AGCTACCTATATATATTAACATTGAACTTAATTACGAATCAACAATATTATCCCGGGTTAGGGATAATGGAACCAACAACGTTATTATTCCAGGTTAGGAATAATGGGACATCATTATTATTCCGGGTAAGGAATAATGGAACTATCAGTATTATTCCGGGTTGGGAATAATGGAACTATCAGTATTATTCCGGGTTGGGAATAATGGAACTAAACCGTTATCCCGGGTTAGGGATAACGGGGGAAACAAACTTATAACCGAACAAACGAATTTATGAAAACCTGTGAACTCACTCATCTTTAATGTTGACACTTGTTTCTTTACATGTTTCTCAGGACGCTAGGAGCTCTAGGTGCACTCACTTGCATTGATCAAGACACCTTTTATCGAGTCTCATTTACAAACATTGTTTTGGGTTTTTCATTTGTTTTGGCGTTTGTGTTGGCGCCCATTTCTCTACTTATTTTTATGCTTCCGCTCAACCATAAAAACTAATGCTTCCGCTAAACATTAGAAACTAACTAAGGCAATATAAAATCTACAATGAATGGTTAAACAAATGATTTTGGAGAAACGTATTATCAAATCATATAGAGTCGTTCAACGTACTAGTGTCTCAGATTCTGGTTTGTTCACACGCCTCGCGGTAAAACTCCGCAAGTGGAAATTGAGGGTGTGACAGATTGGTATCAGAGCCACTAGCTATAGATAACCAGGTTTGCATTAGACCTAAACTATAGCTGATTACACGACACTAGACGTAGTTTGGCACCAAACTGTTATATCTTGTTATGTGATGTACCACAACTGTGTTATGTAGAATATGAATTCATAGTAAGAAATGAATGTAACTCGTAACTAACTACACAACCTAACAGGCAATGTCATCATTATCCGACAAACTTACGCAACCAAGGGCGCCAGGAAAGGCACCTATGGTGGAACCTTTACCATCTTATGGCGTGGAGACACGCTCAGCTGCGAGAAAAAGTCTCGCTCTACGGGAGGAGTCGTCCTCACGCCCGACCATCGCTGTGCCGGTCGAACCGGTTAACTCGTTAGAAGTAGGGAACGACCTACTTAGAGATATGATAAGAACACAACAAGAACAACTAGAAAGAATGCATGAAACCATCCTAGCACAGGGATGGATGATACGACAATTAACAGGTAAGACTGGATCGCTCGAGGAAGAGCAACATGCGAGTAAGATAGCTCGTAACACTTTAGCAAGAGATCTTCGTGCTGAGCAGCTAAGGGCTGACTGGCTCGAAGACAGAGTCCTTGAGTCTAGCTGGAGAATTCAAGAACTAGAACAGAATCAGGCACCTGTACCAGTACCCGCACCAGCACCGGCCCCTCCAGTGCCGGTAGAAGAGGATCCCGAGGAGGATCCAGAAGAGGATCCCGAGGAGGATCCAGAGGAGGATCCGGAGGAAGACCCGGCTGTAGAAGCTGGAAACGCCGCGGGGGATGACGGCAACGATAGCGACTTGGGAGATGGAGACGTAGAAGACTGACTCGTCTCGCCAATCCCCGCTTTGTTTTCTTTAGTTTATCTAAAATGGCAACTGGACGTCACGGAAACCTCAACATGTCACCTGAAGAATTGGCCGCAATGATCCAAGAACACGTGAATGCTGCTCTGGCAGTTTTCCAAAACCAACCAGCAGCAGGAGGGGGTCTTAACCCCTACAAGATGTTTCTCGATCCGAAGCCGAGCAAATTCATGGGTGCAGAAGGACCCATAGGACTGGTCCGCTGGATCGAAAAATCCAAATGGTGTTTGAAATGTGCAACTGTCTGGAGGTCAAGAAGGTCAAGTATGCAGCCTCAACATTGGAAGATGGGGCACTAACTTGGTGGAATACGCAAGTCCAAACGAGTGGACTTATTGCTGCAAATGCAATGGCCTGGGCCGAGTTTAAGGCCCTAATCAAAGAAGAGTATTGTGCGCGAGACAGAGTTCAACAATTGGAGCAGACATTATGGAACCACAAGATGGTGGGATCTGAAATCGAAGCATACAGGGCAAAACATCACGACTTGGTACTTCTATGTCCCGATCTGGCCAACACTGTTGAGAAACGACTCGAGTTCTACCTTGGGGGTCTGGTCCCTGAGATTCAGGGTATGGTAATGGCTAGTAACCCTGCAACTGAACATCAAGCAATCAGGTTGGCGCACAAACTCACTGATAAGGTGGTGGAACAAAAGAAGTTGCCAACTCGGGGTACAACTGAAGTTGCCCCTGATAATAAAAGAAAGTTTGAAGACTCGTCTGTTCGACAGTCTTCGTCATCCCAGCAACAACAGGGGAACCAGAAACGATTCAATAACTTCAACAGCCACCGGGGTCAAAATAATCAGCCTGCCAACAACAACCAGAACGCAAGCGGCTATATAGGTCGAAAGCCGCAGTGCAATCGCTGTAATCTTCATCATCACGGCCCTTGTGCCGGGAACGCTGCCAACGATGTGGCAAGGTGGGACATGCGGCAAAGGATTGTCGCGGGGAAATCATGTCTCGACAAAACCAAAATCAACCCCAGGGCCAGCAACAGGGTGTTAACCGGGGATGTATCAGTGTGGTAGCACTGCCCACTTCAAAAGAGACTGCCCACAGCTGCGTAACAACAACAACAATGGTGGGAACAACCACAACCACAATAACCACAACAACAACAATAACAACAACAATAATGGAAATGGTGGCACAGGAGGTGCCAAAGGTCGCGCATTTACGCTGGGCCGCGGGGAGGCTAGAAACAACTCGAACGTGGTCACCGGTAAGTTTCCCCTTAATGAACATTTTGCTACAGTGCTTTTTGATAGGGTGCGGATAGGAGTTTTATATCTGAGTCTTTTAGGAAGAACCTAAAACTCACGCCTAAACCCTTAGAGACACCTTACGTCATAGAACTAGCCGATGGTAAATCTGTAGATGTGACCCATTTAGTGTCCGGATGTCAACTCAAACTCGCGGGCCACACCTTTACCATTGATCTGATGACAACTACCCTGGGTAGTTTTGACGTGGTAGTCGGGATGGACTGGCTATCCGACGTGCGAGCTGAAGTTCTCTGTTTTGAAAAATCTATCTGTATTCCGCTCACTAACGACGAAATCTTGACTGTGCAAGGCGAAAAGGCAGGCGCCGTCACAAACATCATCACTTACATGCAAGCGCAGAAGTATCTTCGGAGGAAGAACTCTTTCGCTTTACTCGCACTGGTTACCGAACAGCCTAAGGACGAGAAACGTATAGAAGACATCCCCGTCGTCCGTGATTTTTCTGATGTATTCCCAGAGGAGTTACCTGGTCTCCCACCCCATCGACAATTGGAGTTTGAAATTGAATTGGCGAACAATGCAACTCCTATCGCCAAGGCCCATACCGCCTAGCTCCAGCCGAGCTGCAGGAGCTGTCTACCCAACTTCAGGAGCTGTTAGAAAAAGGATTTATCCGACCAAGCGCTTCGCCATGGGGAGCTCCAGTCCTTTTTGTCAAGAAGAAGACGGGACCTTCCGCATGTGCATCGACTACAGGGAACTCAACAAGGTTACTGTCAAGAACCGATACCCGTTACCTCGCATCGACGATCTCTTCGACCAACTGCAAGGGTCAAGCTACTACTCCAAGATTGATCTACGGTCCGGTTACACCAGCTACGCGTCAGGGAGGAGGATATCGCTAAGATGGCATTTCGTACTCGGTATGGCCATTATGAGTTCTTGGTTATGCCCTTCGGTCTCACCAACGCACCCGCGGTGTTCATGGACCTCATGAACCGTGTGTGTAAACCATACATCGACAAGTTTGTCATTGTGTTCATCGATGGCATACTCATCTACTCTAAAGGAGAAGAAGAACATGCTGAACATCTACGATTACTGCTGGGATTACTTCAACATGAGAAACTATATGCCAAGCTTTCAAAGTGTGATTTTTGGATTCGGGAAGTTCAGTTCCTCGGGCATATCGTAAATGAAAAGGGTATCTACGTCGACCCTGCCAAGATTGAAGCTATCAAAAACTGGGAAGCACCCAGGACACGACGGAGATCCGCCAATTTTTGGGTTTAGCTGGTTACTACAGACGTTTCATCGAGGGATTTTTAAAGATCGCGCAACCGCTTACTACCCTCACCCAGAAAGGCATCAAGTATGCTTGGGGTGACAAGCAGGAAGTGGCATTTCAATTGCTGAAATAGAAACTTTGCAGTGCACCCATTCTGTCCTTGCCGGAAGGGACAGATGACTTTGTAGTATGTTGTGATGCTTCCATTCAGGGGTTGGGATGCGTACTCATGCAACACGATAAGGTCATCGCGTATGCATCCCGACAATTGAAGGTTCACGAGAAAAACTACACAACGCATGACCTGGAATTGGGAGCAGTAGTGTTTGCACTTAAGATTTGGAGACACTACCTCTATGGAACGAAGTGCACAATCTTTACAGACCACAAGAGCCTCCAACACATCTTTGATCAGAAGGAGTTGAACATGCGACAACGTCGCTGGGTCGAACTCTTGAACGATTATGAGTGTGCCATTCGGTATCACCCGGGTAAAGCTAACGTGGTAGCTGATGCCCTCAGTAGGAAGGAACACTTGAAACCTCGTCGGGTACGAGCATTACAGCTCACTATTCATTCGGGGTTACCCGAACAGATACGCGACGCGCAGTTAAGGAAGAAAACATCAAGGCCGAATCGGTGGGAAAGATGGAACGCGATTGGGAAGTAAGACCTAATGGAGCCCGGTATTTCATGAATCGTATATGGGTACCTCTCTACGGAGACCTCAGAGAGCTAGTCATGGATGAAGCTCACAAATCCCGATACTCTGTCCCTCCTGGTTCGGATAAGATGTATCAAGACCTTAAAGCTGCGTATTGGTGGCCCAACATGAAAGCAGATATAGCCACCTACGTGAGTAAGTGTTTGACTTGTGCAAAAGTTAAGGTAGAGTATCAAAAGCCATCGGGGCTACTCCAACAACCTAAGATCCCAGTGTGGAAATGGGATCAGATCTCGATGGACTTCATCACTAAACTCCCGCGAACTTTGGGTGGTTGCGATACCATCTGGGTAATTGTGGATCGTTTAACTAAGTCCGCACACTTCCTAGCTATTAAAGAAACAGATAAGATGGAGAAGTTGACTCGCATCTACATTAAGGAAGTAGTTTCTCGGCACGGAGTGCCAACATCCATCATCTCAGACAGAGATGCTCGCTTCACGTCCAACTTTTGGCAGTCACTTCAGAAAGCGTTGGGCACACGCTTAGATATGAGCACAGCTTATCACCCTCAGACTGATGGTCAAAGCGACAGGACCATACAGACCTTGGAAGACATGCTTAGGGCATGCGTAGTAGACTTCGGGAATAGTTGGGAGATCCACCTGCCTTTAGTGGAATTCTCGTATAACAACAGTTACCATACGAGTATATCGGCAGCATCGGTTGAGGCATTATACGGTCGTAATGTAGATCACCGGTCTGTTGGGCAGAAGTCGGTGACAGTCAACTCACAGGCCCTGAGTGATACTTGAAGCTACTGAAAAGATTGTACAAATCAGAAACCGCATGGCGGCGGCACGAGATCGACAGAAAAGCTACGCTGATCAACGACGCAAACCGCTCGAATTTCAAGTAGGGGACCGCGTCCTACTGAAGGTGTCACCCTGGAAGGGTGTAATCCGCTTTGGAAAACGAGGCAAACTAAACCCACGGTACGTAGGTCCGTTTGTGATCTTGAAACGTATTGGACCCGTAGCTTATCAATTAGACCTTCCTACCAAACTCAGTGGAGTTCACAACGTTTTTCACGTGTCAAATCTGAAGAAGTGTCTATCAGATGAAACTCTAGTCATTCCATTGGATGAGATTCAAGTGGATGAACAACTGCACTTTGTGGAACAACCTATCGAGATCATGGATCGTGAGATAAGACTCGAAGGCATAGTAAGATTCCGATCGTTAAGGTTCGTTGGGACTCTAAGCGTGGACCGGAGTTCACGTGGGAAAGAGAGGACCAAATGAAAAGCAAATACCCACACCTCTTTGCAGCTGAGCAGCAAACTAACGATACCAGCAACTAAATTTTCGGGACGAAAATTCTTTCAACATGGGGATGATGTGACAACCTGGGAATTTCTCATAATTTCGCGTACCATTGTTAACTAAATCCTTGTGCATGGCACTTGGGAATCTCTTGTAATTTCGCATACCATTGTTAACGAACTAAACCTTTGTGCGTGGCACCCTAAACATGTACGTTGCATTCTAAACCGCGTTTACTCAATTTTCAGGACGAAAATTCTTTCAACATGGGGATAATGTGACATCCCGGTTTTTCAGATATCTTAAACGAACTACTTCACGATTATTCGTTCCTACGTTAAATTTATTCGGAGACTTAAATTGCACGCTCGAAATAATTACGATAAATTCATGAACTTGTCAAATGAATTACGTGCTATGTGTACTAAACGTTTATAAGTTGGTGAATTATTATGTGATGTCCGATTTCGTGTTTCATTTTAGTTAAAAACATAGATGTAGTAAATAGATAAATCGGATCGAGCCGCGACACGAGCGAACCTCGTTTCCTTGAGACTCTAGGAGTTAACCAAGACTTGGGGACCAAGTGCAGACCCAAACCAACCCACCCGAACCCCTTTGCGGCCGCAAACAACCCAAACCATAAACCCTTCCCTTCCCTTCATCCCTTGCGCTATATATACATACACATGCATGAGCTTGCTTCAAAAAAAAACAAAACACAAAACCCTAGTGGAGAAAACAGCCGACGGCAGACCTCATTCATCCTTTCGATCGCAAGGCAGCCTTGTTACACTCCTCCTGAATCGCGGCAGCCCTCCCCTCACCATTCTTCTTCTCGGTCGCAAGTCTCGCCAACATCCGAATCAGTCCCATCTAGTTCTCGGCTCTTGTCCAAGTCTCGACTCTTTGATCTTGTTATTAAAGGTTAGGTTATCATTGTTTGCAAGATTACATTCGGATTTATATGTTTGAATGTAGTGTTATGTTAGCCGATTTATTTATGATGTTTGCAAGTTTGATGTTTTTTTCGAAATCTGGAAACATAGGCTGTGTTTTGTTGATAAAAACTATAGGTTATGATTAGGGTTTGCATGGGTATGATATATATGATAGTATATGATTGGAAATTCTGTTCTTGATCGCATATGTTCAATGTATCGAGGGTTTAAGCGAGTTAGATTGTGATAAAGTGCTGAATCAGAATGCTGAATGGTGTTACAGCCAACTTCAACTGGCTGTAACTTGGTTATTATTTATCGAAAAACGGATTTTCTGAAGTCTAAAACGTAGAGTTTTGAAAAACGATTCTAATGGCGCTGAATTCATATTTTCTGAAGTCGTTTGATATTTTTAAGCAGCCAATTAAGTTCAGTAACTAAAGCTGTGAAAATCCTGAAAATTTGTTCGTTGTTTATCAAGCCGGATCTAATAATCGATAGGGTGTCGAATTAGGAAATTTGTACATAAACTAGATATTGAAATTTCCGGAGAACTCCCACTGGAATTTTGTTAATTGGACGAACGGTGATTTTTAAATGAATTCTTCCGTGGACTGCAGTCAGAAAGCGACGAATCTGACTGCAGCCTAGCATATTAATATTTACGAATAATTGGTAAAGTGTTAGGACTTGAAAAATTTATATAAAATTCTACAGTATAGTTGTCACCTTCTGTAAAATAATTGGAATTTTTGGAACGTTGGAACTATTTTATAAACATCCTCGAAAACAGCCGAATTATGAGTATATAAGCTGAAACTTGATAACTTGCGAATGTGTGCACCAAAGTGTTGCATGGATTGGATTGTGTTCATGTAAATTGTTTTGATCACTATGTGCATATGAGGATACTTGCATGCATGTTTGAGTGTTAGGAATTATGATTGCGTGTACCGCTTTGTGCGTTAATTATGTGTAGAATTTGTATTGGTGTTCACACACTAACTTGAAATCAATTGAATTGTTAGGACGCAATTAGCGGTCCCATCATTTGCAACTTCTGTCTTACACTAACCGAGCAACTAAAGGTGAGTTCACGGCCCCTAACTTTATCCGGTTTTAAACAACAGGGGAGAAACATGTATACACTCTACAACTCTATCTCTTTACGTTATACGAAATTAACGTCACTTAACTATTCGGTAACTAAGTTAATGTTAATGTACGTTATGGTCAATAAGCAGCTATATCACACAAGTCCTCGACAATCTCTCGGATCGTTAGTATTGGGTTTAAATAGCGGGGAAATTATAAGTAGTACTACTGGGCCCGACAAGCCCCATCCGAGCTAGTCGCGCTAGCCGACCGGGTATGGTCAACGGGTGAATAATTTGGCCTAACTTCGCCATGGTCATTGATAGGCCTGGCAACACGGAGGCACAACAGTCAGCTTCGATCGCGAACACTTACGTGACATAACTTTAGGCTAGCTACCTATATATATTAATATTGAACTTAATTATGAATCAACAATATTATCCGGGTTAGGGATAATGGAACCAACAACGTTATTATTCCAGGTTAGGAATAATGGGACATCATTATTATTCCGGGTAAGGAATAATGGAACTATCAGTATTATTCCGGGTTGGGAATAATGGAACTATCAGTATTATTCCGGGTTGGGAATAATGGAACTAAACAGTTATCCCGGGTTAGGGATAACGGGGGAAACAAACTTATAAACCGAACAAACGAATTTATGAAAACCTGTGAACTCACTCATCTTTAATGTTGACACTTGTTTCTTTACATGTTTCTCAGGACGCTAGGAGCTCTAGGTGCACTCACTTGCATTGATCAAGACACCTTTTATCGAGTCCATTTACAAACATTGTTTTGGGTTTTTCATTTGTTTTGGCGTTTGTATTGGCGCCCATTTCTCTATTATTTTTATGCTTCCGCTCAACCATAAAAACTAATGCTTCCGCTAAACATTAGAAACTAACTAAGGCAATATAAAATCTACAAAGAATGGTTAAACAAATGATTTTGGAAAACGTATTATCAAATCATATAGAGTCGTTCAACGTACTAGTGTCTCAGATTCTGGTTTGTTCACACGCTTTCCGGTAAAACTCCCAAGTGGAAATTGAGGGTGTGACAGTTTTAAACAAGGAAGAGAGCCTATGCTCTGATACCACTTGTAGGTCCATTTAGAGGATCAAGATAAGCTACTTCCTTGTTGTTTAACACACACACGAGTGCGGAATCCAAGTGTATATGCAAACCAAAGCAAGAGCACAACCAATATTACAAAAGATATATCTTCAAAGGTTCACTATATTGATTTGTAGAGAGACCCGGTACATACACTCTTGAATAAACTGCTTATCTCTCAATACACTCTTAGTGTTCTCTCTCTATGCTCTCTTCCTAAAACTGTGAAGTGCATGTCTGCCGGGAATGGTTAATCTTCGAGTACTGGAATTATTTTCGGACTAACTACCGGCAAATGATGATGTTTGATGATTAAGTTGCTGTCAGAACTAAAGGAGAACAGTAAACATATGTTATCGCGACCGAAGAGGAAGAATGTGATTCTGATCATGAAAGAATGTTTCTAAGATCTGGATGTGTTACCAGATGATTTGTTATCCGATGAAGATTTGCTGATTGAAGATATTACCATTTTAATGATCAATTATACAGGAGTGTGCTTAAACGTGATTATGGAAAACGGGATTTCATATTTACATGGGTATTCACAGACTTGAAGTTTATCAGTGTGATGTTCAAAGTTTCAGTCAACTGTCGGTTGGGTTTTTGAAGATCAGAGGATCAAGAAGTGGAGTGCGCTAAAACCAAACGCGAATGTCGTTAACGTAGAAACAGAGATTTTACATCGATTAGTTGAATATGTAGGTCCACTTAGAGGATCAAGATAACCTACTTCCTTGTTGTTTAACACACACACGATTGCGGAATCGCAGTGTATATGCAAACCAAAGCAAGAGCACAACTAATATAATAAAAGATATAACTTTAAATGTTCACTATATTGATTTGTAGAGAGACCCAGTACGTACACTCTTGAATATACTGCTTATCTCTCTATACACTCTTAGTGTTCTCTCTCTATGATCTATTCCTGAAACTATGAAGTGCATGTCTGTTTATAAAGGCTCAACACCCATAAACATTACTAAGAATGTTACTGGGCCTCAAAGAAGCACAAGGCCGACGAAGAACCAAGGGTTCTTCGTGACCTCTCCCACGAAATACCAACATGTAATGAAAAACATGTTCTTCGTGAATGGTCAACTGGTGAACAAGGTTCTTCATGAGCTAGGTTCTTGATGAACTAGTTTGTTCATGCGATGAAGTTCATCATGAACTAGGTTCTTCATGCGACTGATGTTCTTCGTACGAATCAGTGGTGATTCGTACGAAGCAGTGTTGATTCATACGAATCAGTGGTGAATCGTACGAGTCAGTGGTTATTCTTGAATTGTCACTCATACGAACAAGCAACTGGTTCTTCTTGAATGGTCACTCGTACGAACAAGCAACTACTTCTTCTTGAATGGTCACTCGTACGAACAAGCAACTGGCTCGCACGAAGAAAAATTTACTCGTACGAAGGACAATTAACTCGCACGAAGAAGTGATGGTCATACGACGGAGTAACGTCATCGACTTCGGTCTCGAACCAAGCTGAACTGAGTCAAACTGAGCTGAGCCGAGTTGAACCGAACCGAACTGAGCCGAATCCACACAAATATGCATCACCAGATTAGTCGTGAAAATTACAATTAAGCAAATCAGAGGAGGTTGGGAACCATGCAAACAAAGACCTGAAGATTCCTTCTAGGGCGAATTTGTGCATAATGAAGATAATGCAAGCTCGAATCATCAATCAAGGGGGAATTATCTAACGATTTCGAGGTGCCTGATTGAAGTTGCAGAATATTCAAACACGACTCTCACATTTCAAGATCAAGATCAAGATTCGACAGTTATGTACAAGAGGGAAATTGATAGTGCATATTCCGTGTGTCCGCCACTGTGCGAATAGGCTAGATAGAGCGTGTGTTGAATATTGTATAGATGAGATATGAACACATGTCTTAAAAGTGGACGAGAGAGGTGTGTATATGTTAATTTGTACGAAGTAGTCACTACGTACGAAGGTAGTTACTTGGTACAGAGGTAAACAAACACCTTTATACGAAGGTAAACAAGCACCTTCGACTGAAGGTAACTTGTTCGCACGAAGATAAAAGCTTTAGTCCGCACGAGGGTAGAACGACTATAAAGATGTATACTCTTTTGGTATGAATGAATCATTATGCTTCCGCTTCTACTCCGTTCTTAATAACATTCTACCGAATTAGTTCTATTCTACCCAAACTTCTGTCTAAACCGTCAGTTCCTGGACTATCAATCTCCTGAGATACTTCGAACATTTACTGGTCCAAAGAGATCCATGTGTAGTCTTTCTAGAGGGAGCTTTATTGAGTTCAGAAGCTTCATTGGATGCGACTTTTTGTGTTGTTTGCCTCTTTGCAACTAATGTCATCATTCAAGTGAAAGCTTTTCAGATTGAGAGCATCCACTAGATCATTGTGTACCAAGAAATCCATCTTCCGGAGATGAATATGTCCCATTTTCCTATGCCACAAGATTGACACCTTCTCTATTACTTTCGATACAAAACACTGTGCGGTTTTTGTCATTATGGTTGCAATGCTCATGTCTAAGACATTCAAGTCGTTTTCTCGGGGAGCACACATCAAGATCCATTCCTTCGGTATCTTGAACCCTAGCTTCAGAATAATGCATTCTCTATTAGTGAAGTGCATTGTGAATTTTTTATCACAGATCTGAGAGATACTCAGTAAGTTGTTTTCTAACTCTTTTGTGAGAGGGGATCAGCTCTCCTCTTCTGAGCACTTAACCAATTTGACTCAGCTAACAGAGGCGGAATTCATTGCTAACGAGTTGGACAAACAAACAATCAAGTATCCTGCTTAAACGCCTTTACTTCGTATATTAATAAACGTGAAAGTTACAGACGAGTAAACAACTGGATAGGGCTTCTTCGTAGTCACAAAACAACATATCTCTAACACAACACTCAAGTTCCACTACTTTTATAAGCCAACAGGGCTCGCACAAGGAGTGAGTTGTTTGGCTCGTGCGAGTGATGCCTTGTACCAGTGACAAGATGTCACTCGTACGAGCCACAATATTCACTAGTACAAGTCATACATAATACATAAAATATGACATATTCTAAGCCCTATATACACAACTGATCTATCCTAGACGTAGGCGATAGACATTATGCACCAACAAACTCCCCCTTGGATGTTGCCGCAGTCTTGGATAGTCTTCAAAATTTCAAAAAAAAATGTTTGACCTTTAACATCCAAAGAAATGTTTTGGTGGCCTGGATGCTCCTCAGAAGATATCGGCGTTCGGTCTGTAGGAGGAGGCCGATTGTAAGTATTGCCATACAGAAAACTCCTCAAAGATGTAATCCTAGCTCTCTCAGCTATCCTTTCAACATTCTTTTCCTTCTTCTGCTGCTCCTTTTCTTCCAGCTTCCTCCATGAAGTGTTCCTTGTTGTTCCTAAATGTATATCATTAGCAAAACAAACATTAACAATCTTCTGGAATTGCAGCGCCTGTTCTTTATCTCTCGTCTCATAACTGATCTTGCTGTAGAATAAACATACTATATCTTTCTTTGAGCAGTTGACTAGCCACAATGGGTCTAGTACTCGAATGCCACGCCATAGACCATATATACATTTGTGCGCAATGACAGATTCCAATAGTTCTTTAGTAATCTTCCAAGAATCTTTATCCAGTTGGACACAAATAACAACTTCACATGTGCTTGAATCATAGTGCCACCATTTCAATATCTTGAAGAGGCATATTTTTCATCACTCTTGGCCTCTTAGCAATTAACGTCACATCCTTTTCTTTCATAACTAGATCAATCTTCATGACTCTTTTTGGGATATGTGGCTTCCAGCATCTAAAACCATGAGTAGCTTCCAGCTTTATCAGTTTTCACAGCCGCTGGTCATGAAATTTCATCTTAAGATTAATCATCTTAGTCCGCACCAGTTCTTTAATATCCCAGAGTGGCAGGGTCTTTATATCGCTCAAGTATCGGAAGTACTGGAGCCCAACTTTATCGCATATATATCTAGTTTCTCGATCCATCCCCAACTAATGATGTCCCCTTGAGAAATATCAGCATCACGCGTGAAGAATGCTAGGGGACTTTTGAATTTACCTTCCTCTGGTAACTCCTTAAACCACAATTTCCTCATCTCAACTATCTCTTCTTTGGATAATCGTTTAGGCACCGTTCCCTGTTTCATAGCCTCTTCTACTTTACCTTCAACAAATCATCACTTTCGGCTTCAAACATCTCACTAAAGGTTTGGAAGTCATTCGTACCCTCTCTAGCAACATTTGTAGTATCATCGTCATCTGAATCATCCTTAACGACAACCTTATCGTAATCATGTGCTTCAAAAAAATGTTCAAACAGATAATCTTCAGGCTGGAAAGCACTCATGTCATTCAGTTCGTCTTCAAAGTTAAATTCAAACGCTTCTTCACCCACCTCCTAACATTCTTGCAACCTTTTCTTTCGTATAATTGTGGATAAATTCATCTTCTTCCACATCATGCTCCAAATACAAAATCTTAGGTTTAGGCATGGTAGGAACAGTTGATATATCAATCACTGTGAGGCTTCCTGCCTACTTAGAATCCTTCGAGCTATCATACAACTTTCCTTGATCTTTGTCATCATCAAATTGGTTGGCTGAATCATTCAGGTACACAGAAAATAAATATCATCATTCAAACCAGATTCTATTACAAGAATTGCCTAACCATCCAAATCACTATCATCATCCTCACTATCACTATAAGAGTTTTTCTTCGACGAATCATCTATTTCGTCTAAGTCTTCATCAACATCCTCAGGATTTTCAGCAAAAGCATCTATCTCTTCCTTGATCTCTTTCAACATCTTTCTTTTCCTCAGCTGATGTTTCGCAGAAAGATTTAACATGTCAATATCCACATCTCTTGGCTTTCCTATCAACACAAACTTCTTCGTTTGCACATACACCACTAACTCTCAAGATACTGGCGCAGATTCAGCTTCTTGCGCAGCTTTGTCTATCACAAGCTCCTCTCCAACCTTTTCTTTTCCCTTTCCTTGAGCGTCGATAGTTCTTTCGCAATAAGTTCACGCTCTGCAACTCTTTCTCTTGCTTCTTCCCTCTCAATCTTATCAATTTCAGCAACAAGATTAATCCCAAGCTTCTTGATAAGGATTTTCTCAAACAAGCTCATCTGTCTTTGATTCCTGAGGCGTTCTTCATCATATTCAGCCATTTGCTTCCTCAGTCTTTCATTTTCTGACACGATACTAGCTAAAATATCCTCAAGATGTTGTTTATCTTCTTTTAGACCCTTATTATGCTCCTGCAACTCAGCAATCTTTACACTATTCAGCATGACCTGATTCTCTAACTCTTCAATCTGCGAGTCATTGAACATATCTACTGAAAATTCTTCGCCCCTGGAATATCTCCGAAATCAAAGTCAAATTGATCGTCAAATCTGGAGCCTGTTCAAAATTGGAGTTCCGATTGAGTTGGTTTAGGTTGAGGGGTGGGTTGTGGTGGTGGTTGAGGTGATGGTTGTGGTTGTGGCGTTGGTGATGGTGGTGGTTGTGGTGTAGATTTAACATTCGGTGCTATATCAGCTTTCTTCTGCACCTTTCTCTTAGATCGAGCTTTCAGAGAGTTTGTACTTCTTGTTGCTGGCCTCTTCAAACGTTTTGATGTTGGCCTCTTCGATGTCTTGAGAATAGGAGTATCGCTGTCAGATTCGGATGGCACATAAGTAGTATCGTCTTCTCCTATCTCTTTTCTTCTCCTCTCCTTAGCTATTAATTTTTCTTCAGCTAAACGTTCCAACTCTTTTTCTTTGGCTCTCTCTTTTTCTCCAGCAATCCTATCCTCTTCATCAGTGCTAGAGGAGGATGCCTCTTCATCTCTACCAACTTCACTACCAAACGGTTGTCGCTCAATATGAGCTGCAACTGACTCAACATTCTCTTCAGGCTCTGGCTCATCAATCAAACTCGCGCCAGCAGATGCACGTTTCTTTTTCTGAGGGGCAGTGGAGGATGATGTGGCAGCTTGCTTTGGTTTAGTACCCTTAACCCTTCTTATCCTCTTTGGTGAATTACACGCTTCTCTTCGATATAAATCCATCCAATGCTTCAATCTCTTTAGCCTCATCCCCACTGTCATCCTTTCACCACTTCCCCTTAGGCGGTGCCACATAATCTTTATCTGTAATAGCCCCAAAACCAGGCTTGCATTTGGGAAGGCATTTAAGTGAAGATTCATCTTTTTCAAGTAGACACATCCATGTGCTCGAGTCTGAGAATGTCTTCTGTGACTTAGGGTGTGTATAATACAGTGTGCGATGTATCGGAAAGGAGCACTGAGATTTCCTTTCTTGAAAGGTGCTGCATTACAAAACCTTCGTATCCCATTCGATAAAAGCACCCCTTACCATGTATTCCAGATAACCGGTTGGGTCTTCTTCACTATCTAGGAACTCTAACACCGTTTTGATCAAATCTTCAATGATCTTGACTTGAATATCTTCGTTATTGATTCATACGGCAGACAAAATTGTGTTCTCCTCCTCATTGTACGCTACAGCATCCCAAAAATATTCAACATGTGATCGGTAAGCCGAGTGTCTGTCAGTAAGAGCCTTTGTAATTGGCAGTCGGATCAAAAAATTTAACACTTCTCTATACGTTGCGATCTCTGGAATGTTCTCATTTAATAAACAACAGATGTTGTGGAATTGTGAGAACGAAGACTTCTTGATCTGCAAACACAAAAATTTCAAACACCTAGAAAAATTTTCAAAATTTTCAAATCTTTGACACTCGTACGAGTCAGATAAGCAATAAGACAAAGGTTCAAGTCTGAACAAAACCCACTCCTACGAGTCACTCTTCGTACGAGTTATAATTGATACTTTAGTTTTAAGGGTTGAACAGACTCACTCGTACGGGTGGTGCCTCATACGAGTCAAAGAGTTTTATAACATTTAAGGACTTACTCGTACGAACGATCACTCGTACGAGTGATGATAATGTTGGTGCATTATGTCTATTGCCTACGTCTAGGATATGTCGATATTATATATAGGGCTTAAATATATTTGTATAAATGTTATTGACTATTTTATATGAGTTGTAGTATACTCGTATGAGTGAAGTACTTGGCTCGTACGAGTGACACTCTGTTACTCGTACGGGGCACTCACTCGCCAACTTTTACATAACTGAAAGTTCTGGGGTTAGAGATGAACCTGAACGAGATTAGTGCTTTCGAGCCAAACGATTATGTCTTTGAACAGGTTGAAGAAGCGAATGAGTATGATCGAGTTTTCGTGGAGGATGATTCTAATGACGATGATAATATTGTCGATCATGGTACAGAGGACTCCCCAACTTTTACTTAACTATTTGCAGCAGTGAATGCAGATGTGCTGCAACGCAAAGTTGCAAAAGCTGCTAAGATGAGGAAGAAGTGGTTCAAGAATCCACTAGCAGAGGTAAATTCAATCTTCCCTTAATATTCTTTACCCGTGACGCTAGTATTTCTATAGGGGACATCTTAAGCTGGTGTTGGATTGTAGAGCTTATCGTCTATGCGATCAAAAGGGAGTTTGGTATTCAGTACTTCCGATATCGGAGAGACATCAAGTCCTTTCCTTACTGGGATATCAAAGAGTTGGTGCAGACAAAGATGATCAATCTCAAGATGAAATTTAACGACCAGAGGCTTTGGAAGTTGATTAAGCTTGAGGCTTTACATTGTTTTACACACTAGAAACCTCACTTTTCGAGACACATTCCAATGATTAATCCAATGACTAAAGAGAAAGATGTTACGCTTGTTGTAAAAAGGCCGAAAGTAAAGAAGAACATGCCTTTTATACAAATGGACCAAGATTTCCACAAAGTCTTCAAGTGGTTGCACTATGATTCTAATATAGGAGAGGCTGTAATTTGTGTGCATCCGGATGATGACTCATGGAAGATTACTGAAGAGCTAACCAAAACCGTCATCGCTCACAGACGCATATTGGGCTGTGGCGTGGCATTCGAGTACTAGACCTAATGTGGCTAGTTAATTGTTCAAAGAAAGACATAGAATGCTTGTTCTACAACAATATCACTTATGAAGAGCAAGATAAAGAGCAAGCACTCCAGTTCCAGAAGATTGTTAATGTCTGCTTCACAAACGATATACATTCAGGATCGACATGGAACACTTCTTGGAAGAAGCTGGAAGAGACTGAGCAGAAGAACAAAGGAAAGAAGGAAGCTAGGATTGCTGAGCGTGCACATATAGCATCGCTAAGGAGTTTTCGGTTTGGCAACACAGTGAACTGACCTCCTCCAACAGATCAAATGCCAATTGCATTTGAGGAGCATCGCAAGCCACCGAAGAGATTTTTTGGTCGTTAAGCGTCAAATCTTGTGAAGATTTTTTGAAGACTATCCATGCTGCGGCAACATCCAAGGGGTTGTGTGTTGGTGCATTATGTCTATGCCTATGTCTAGGATATGTTGATATTGTATATAGGGCTTAAACGTTTTTGTATAAATGTTTTTGATTATTTTATATGAGTTGTAGTATACTCGTACGAGTGAAGTACTTGGCTCGTACGAGGCAACACTCGCACGAGTCAAGTCTCTGTTTTACACACCCTCCAATGCAAGACATGTCGACCTATAAATAGAGGAGTGTTATGTCAGAGCTAAGTAGTGTTAGTTCAGTTGGTACGGCGAAGCCCTGCTGATTTGTTTACTCACGTCTGTACTTTGCACGTCTTTCAATATAATTCAGAGAAGTTCAACAGTATCTCTCCCTTGTTCGTTTGTCATCCTCTCTAGCAATGAATTCCGCCTCTGCTAGCTAAGTTAGATCAGACCAGTTGCTCATCAGAGGAGCTAATCCCCCGTTCACAGATAATAATCTGACTTTAAAAAGTTTACTCGTACGAGCGAAAATTTGTACGAGTTATGAATCGCACAAAATAACACCCTGTCAAAACCGAACTTAAAACGTGTAAATTTTAACAAATTGAATGGAGATCTAGAGCTTAAAAGGGCTGATTTGTATGATTTTAAGTTCAACTTTACATTTTACTGGTCCAATTATCCGAAATCTAGATTTTAAGTCTTTTTGCTCCAATTTGGGATTTATAACTGCTCAAAACATGAGTTAGTACCTTTCCCATCGTGAGAGGTGTGCAAATCAACCTCCTGAAGTATAAGATATATAATATGATCAAGAATATGTGAAGTAGGAACTGGATCACACAGAGGATATCTTCAATTGCACAGAGTCACTTATGTGACTCGTGCGAGTGAAAGCCCCTTTTATACTCGCCAGATCATTCGTACGAGTCACCATTCGTACGAATGTAGCCTTTTATCACTCGTACGAGTCAGAAAGTCACTCGTACGAGCCACTTCCTTTCATTTGTTTATTTTTCAGATTTTTGTGAAATTATCCGTTTCACTCAGTTAACAAAGTCCAAGTTATTGACCTTCGGTTAACCAATTTGCCTACCAAGTCAAAGTTAATGACCTTGGTTAACCGATGTTTAACCAAACAGATGTTTTTCAAGAATTTTTAAAGTTTTAAGTTAATGAACTTTTTTGACGTTTCAGGATATGTTCTTTTTAGATTAGCTCCCAGCCCATGATCTTACAGCTTTCCTTCAGCAAGCGTCTGTTTGACTTGGACTAATGGTGTTTTCGTCATCGGTAGACTAAAAACTAAGATAGAAATTAAATCTTTTTGTGTTTTTCGAAGTTTTGCTTAAAGAAAACTGAAAATCTTTTTGGGTTTTTTCTCAAAAGAAACATAAAGTAAATGAAGATGTAGTTACAGACATATTTTTGTGAGTTTTGTGTTAGAGGATCACATCAGTTATTTAGAAAAATCACTAGTGTCATTGTTCTTGGTAAAAACTTTAAGGTTTTAAACAGATTTACTTAGATTGCCAATATACTTATCCACTTAAACCTCTACACATTTCTGGGGTTAGAGATGAACTGAACGAGATTAGTGCTTTCGAGCCAAACGATTATGTCTTTGAACAGGTTGAAGAAGCGAATGAGTATGATCGAGTTTTCGTGGAGGATTATTCTAATCACGATGATAATATTGTCGATCATGGTACAGAGGACTCCCCAACTTTTACTTAACTATTTGCAGCAGAGAATGCAGATGTGCTTCAACGTAAAGTTGCAAAAGCTGCTAAGATGAGGAAGAAGTGGTTCAAGAATGCACTAGCAGAGCGTAAATTCAAACTTCCCTTAATATTCTTTACCCGTGACGCTAGTATTTCTATAGGGGACATCTTAAGCTGGGGTTTGATTGTAGAGCTTAACGTCTATGCGATCAAAAGGGAGTTTGGTATTCAGTACTTCCGATATCGGAGAGACATCAAGTCCTTTCCTTACTGGGATATCAAAGAGTTGGTGCAGACAAAGATGATCAATCTCAAGATGAAATTTCACGACCAGAGGCTTTGGAAGTTGATTAAGCTTGAGGCTTTACATTGTTTTACACACTAGAAACCTCACTTTCCGAGACACATTACAAAGATTAATCCAGTGACTAAGGAGAAAGATGTTACGCTTGTTGTAAAAAGGCCAAAAGTAAAGAAGAACATGCCTTTTATACAAATGGAGCAAGATTTCCATAAAATCTTCAAGTGGTGGCACTATGATTCTAATATAGGAGAGGCTGTAATTTGTGTGCACCCGGATGATGACTCATGGAAGATTACTGAAGAGCTAACCGAAGCCGTCATCGCTCATAGACGCATATATGGGCTGTGGCGTGGCATTCGAGTACTAAACCTAATGTGGCTAGTTAATTGTTCAAAGAAAGACATAAAATGCTTGTTCTACAACAATATCACTTATGAAGAGAAAGATAAAGAGCAAGCACTCCAGTTCCTAGAAGATTGTTAATGTCTGCTTCGCAAACGATATACATTCAGGATCGACATGGAACACTTCTTGGAGGAAGCTTGAAGAGACTGAGCAGAAGAACAAAGAAAAGAAGGAAGCTAGGATTACTGAGCATGCGCACATAGCATCGCTAAGGAGTTTTCGGTTTGGCAACACAGTGAACTGACCTCCTCCAATAGATCAAATGCCAATTGCATTTGAGGAACGTCGCAAGCCACCAAAGAGATTTTTTGGTCGCTAAGCGTCAAATCTTGTCAAGATTTTTTGAAGACTATCGAGGCTGCGGCAACATCCAAGGGGGAGTTTGTTAGTGCATTATGTCTATTGCCTATGTCTAGGATATGTCGATATTGTATATAGGGCTTAAACGTTTTTTGTATAAATGTTATTGATTATTTTATATGAGTTGTAGTATACTCGTACGAGTGAAGTACTTGGCTCGTACGAGTGACACTCTGTCACTCGTACGAGGCAACACTCGCACGAGTCAAGTCTCTGTTTTACACACCCTCCAGTGCAAGACATGTCGACCTATAAATAGAGGAGTGTTATGTCAGAGCTAAGTAGTGTTAGTTCAGTTGGTACGGCGAAGCCCTGCTGATTTGTTTACTCACGTCTGTACTTTGCACGTCTTTCAATATAATTCAGAGAAGTTCAACAATATCTCTCCCTTGTTCGTTTGTCATCCTCTCTAGCAATGAATTCCACCTCTGCTAGCTAAGTTAGATCAGACCGGTTGCTCATCAGAGGAGCTAATCCCCCGTTCACAGATAATAATCTGACTTTAAAAAGTTTACTCGTACGAGCGAAAATTTGTACGAGTTATGAATCGCACAAAATAACACCCTGTCAAAACCGAACTTAAAACGTGTAAATTTTAACAAATTGAATGGAGATCTAGAGCTTAAAAGGGCTGATTTGTATGATTTTAAGTTCAACTTTACATTTTACTGGTCCAATTATCCTAAATCTAGATTTTAAGTCTTTTTTTGCTCCAATTTGGGATTTATAACGGCTCAAAACATGAGTTAGTACCTTTCCCATCGTGAGAGGTGTGCAAATCAACCTCCCTGAAGTATAAGATATATAATATGATCAAGAATATGTGAAGTAGGAACTGGATCACACAGAGGATATCTTCAATTGCACAGAGTCACTTATGTGACTCGTGCGAGTGAAAGCCCCTTTTATACTCGCCAGATCATTCGTACGAGTCACCATTCGTACGAATGTAGCCTTTTATCGCTCGTACGAGTCAGAAAGTACTCGTACGAGCAAGTTCCTTTCACTTGTTTATTTTTCAGATTTTTGTGAAATTATCCGTTTCACTCAGTTAACAAAGTCCAAGTTAATGACCTTCGGTTAACCAATTTGCCTACCAAGTCAAAGTTAATGACCTTGGTTAACCGATGTTTAACCAAAACAGATGTTTTTCAAGAATTTTTAAAGTTTCAAGTTAATGAACTTTTTTGACGTTTAAGGATATGTTCTTTTTAGATTAGCTCCCAGCCCATGATCTTCCAGCTTTCCTTCAGCAAGCGTCTGTTTGACTTGGACTAATGGTGTTTTCATCATTGGTAGACTAAAAACTAAGAGTGAAATTAAATCTTTTTGTGTTTTTCGTAGTTTTGCGTAAAGAAAACTGAAAATCTTTTTGGGTTTTTTCTCAAAAGAAACATAAAGTAAATGAAGATGTAGTTACAAACATATTTTGTGAGTTTTGTGTTAGAGGATCACATCAGTTATTTAGAAAAATCACTAGTATCATTGGTCTTGGTAATAACTTTAAGGTCTTAAAAAGATTTACTTAGATTGCTAATATACTTATCCACTTAAACCTCTACACATTTCTCAATTGTTTCAAGATATGTTAAGTAATATTAAGGAACATGAAGTAACTGTGTTTCCCATCTCAGAATATACTCCCGTGTCAAGATTCCCAGAATTTCATCTCACAGGTGAATATATCTAACTGATATCTGTATATGGGGTGAATTGCAAGACCTTGATAGCTCAGGTCAGTATTTTCATGCAGAGAAAGAGATGAAGGCTCGACTTTAGGTGGTGTTCCATATAAGAATCATTTGTATTTTAGATGTCATATCTTTTTATGACATATATTCATTTTTATGCAGCTTTTGGAGGTGAATAATGCGCGAAGTATTATACAAGTTCTAGGTCATTGCCAACGCAAAATCAGAAGAACTCGTAAATACCCAGATATCAACTAAATATAAAGGCCTAGTATCACGGAATCTTGCATTCTCTCAAACGAAATGTCGGAGTACTAAGTTCATATATCAAAGAGATATCAACCCACAAATTACTTAGTTTTTCTTATCTTGAAGAAAATTTACCGAATGTGTGAAGCCTATTGGCATATCATCAGTAAGACCTGTTTAAATCATTCCATTTCTTTAGCATAGTATGATAGTCCGCTGATGAAATATGATTCCTTCTTTTTCACAAAATCAAAAACATATTTTATTTTTTTTAGTTTTTATGGAAGCAAGAAAATGATTTACTAAAAAAATATATGTCGTACTGATGAGAACCATGTTAAGTCCTCGTCATTCTCAAATTCAACCTCATTTTAACCCCTGATGTCAGATTTTTAAACCATTTAATTTCAAAATATTTTTAAATCTTGATATATTAAAAGCATTGGTGTAAACATCTGCTTTTTGGTCATAAGTGTGGATTTTTTTTCAATTCTATCCAACTTTTCTCATAACAATCACGGATAAAGTGGTGTCGAATTTCTATGTTTAGTGCGTGATTGTTGAACTGGGTTTTTAGTGATATCAATAGCCGCCTTGTTATCTACATATATGGGCGTGTCAAGAAAATGCAGTTCGAAGTCTCTCTTCTGCTGTTGTATCTAGAGTACCTGGGAACAACAGCTGGATACTGAAACGTATTCAGCTTCACACGTAGAGAGAGCGATCTGGTCTTTTTTCTTGCATTGCAATGTTACCAAACGGGTTTCGAAGAACTGGCAACCAGCCATTGTAGATTTGGCATTAAGCTTGTAGCAACCGAAATATAAATTTGAATAACCTGCGAGACTGAAGTCGTCATGTCGAGGATACCACAAGCCGTTGCTTAGACATCCTTTCAAATAGCGCATGATTCTTTTGACGACTAACATGTGTGAATCTCTCGGATTAGACTGATAACAGGCACACAGGCATGTAAGATACATGTTATCAGGTCTTGAAGTTGTGAGATACATTAAGGATCCGATCATGGAGCGATATAATGTTTCATCGACTTTCACTCCATGAACGTCTTGACAAATGCTGTGGTTTGTGGCCAATGGAGTTGATGCTGGCTTAGTTCCTATCATGTCAAATTTCTCTAACACATCATGAACATACTTCGTTTGGTAAATGAAGTTGCCATTAGGTAACTGTTCAACCTGAAGTCCTAAGAAACACTTCATCTCCCCATTAGCACTCATTTCAAACTTCTTTTTCATGACTTCTTCAAAGTCTTTACACAGCTTATCATTTGTCGATCCAAAGATGATATCATCCACATAGATTTGTACGATAACCAGATGTCCATCTACTTCTTTTGTAATCTGGAGAAACTGTTTCCCAGAAGATGCTTGGACAGCATCTCGTACTAGGCTCTTGGGCCCTGGTGCAGTCCGTATGACGCTTTGTTCAACAGATAGACCTTATCCTTGTTTATCGGATTGACAAACCCTGGTGGTTGGCCGACGTACACCTCCTCGTTTACCTTTCCGTATAGAAATGCAGACTTCACATCCAATTGGTACACCTTGAAACCTTTTCACGATGCAAAGGCCAAGAAAATGCGGATAGCTTCAAGACGTGCAACAGTGGCATAGACTACATTGTAGTCTATCCTTTTGCTGGTGGAAGCCTTGGACCACGAGCTCTGTCATTTCTCTTGCACTTGAAGACCCAACAGGTAATAATTTTTTATGATGATCAATAGGTCAACAAGCTTCTAGACACCAAGTTTTTGGAATTGAAGAAACTCTACTTGCATTGCATCCACCTAACTTTCTTCCTTCATAGTGTCTTTCCAGTTTCTCGGTTCAACCTTCGAAACAAAACAACTGTAAGAAAATCTGGTTTGTAGTGGAGCAACATTTGTATAAAAACAACTTAGATCCTTATTGATCTGATTTCGAGTTTTGACTCCGATTTGTAGGTTGCCAATAATATTCTCTGACGGATGCTAAGATAGTGTCCTTGGCATCACTTCGCTCGGAACGTCTACTTGACTTTGCAAATTCGTGACAACTTCATCAGCAACCGGTTCAGAGGATGTAGCTTCATTTCTAACACTGGATTCATCAGCTTGAGTATTCAAAAAGCTTTGAATTTGCTCGGATCCTTCATCGGAACTGGTTCCTCCATCGTGAAAAGTAGGTTCACGGTGTCAGTATCAATTGGTGGATGGGCAGATGATTCGGTAGTATTCAAGACAGGTACAATTACCGATTCTTTTAGAGTATTGCTCGGACCTACTTCAGAAGAGTTAGAGACAGGATGTGATGGGGAAATCACCAACGGTCTTGAAACTTGCTCTTGATTGGAGATTTGATGCTGTTGAAAAAGCTTAACAAGTTCTTCTTCTAATGGTAGTACTGGTAGGTCAAATGAATTCCACAACCCGTCGTAATTGAACAACCATGGATCACCAGGTTTCTGCGTAGGCGTTGTATATCTTTGAAAAATCCTTTTGTGGACTAGCATAACCGACGAAAAATCCTTCCAAGGATTTGGCCCCAAATTTACCGTCCAGGTCTAGAACAGTACGCGACAATCCAAAGGTTCCAAAAACGCTAGGTTTGGCTTTTGATGATTTAGTATCTCAAAACACGGTTAAGGTTGTAACACGCAGACGCGACTGTTTCGCTCAATAAACTAATTCGAAGTTTAGAATCAGTGAGCATAGTTTTGGCAGTCTTAATCAGAGAGTGATTCTTACGTTTAGCTACTCCATTTTGTTTAGTAGTAAAGGGAGTGATAAATTCGTGAAGAATACCCTTATTGTTGCAGAATTCAAGCATTCTCTTGTTCTTGAAGTCAGTACCATTGTTACTGTGGATTCTCTTTATTGGCAAGTGATATATGTTTTCCAGCTTCCTAAAGACAATCATAAGACTTCCAAACTTTTCATCTTTACTCTCGAGGAAGAAAACCAATGAGAATCTTGAATAATCATCTGTCACGACTAGGAAATATAGATCTCCAAAGATAGTTTTCACGTTCACTGAACCAAAGAGATCCATATGAAACCTTTCTAGTGGAAGTTTGATAGAGTTAAGCAGCTTTCTCGGGTGTGATTTCTTATGCTCCTTTCCCTTTTTGCAGATCAGATAATCATCGGATCAGTGAAAATTCTTGAGATTAACACCCTCCACTAGGTGTTGTGCACCAAATAATTCATCTTTCGCAGGTGAATGTTCCCCGTCTTTCGATGCCATAATATTGACTCTTTCTCGGTGGATTTAGAAATAAAGCAATGAACCTTCTCTGACGTAGGGGATGCGACGCTCATGTCTAAGACATAAAGATCATTTTCTCGTGAAGCGCACATGAGGATCCACTCATCAGGAATTTTGAATCCTTGTTTGAAAATTAAGTGTTAGGTCCTAGAAGTTTGAGAATGACACATCAAATATACGCAACGGTCTATGGTAGTTAACTAGGTTAGTTTGTATTTGGTTTGGACCTTTATAGGTATTTGGGCATGCCATAGACCATGTGGGCCAGGCAAGCGCATGAGGGGCATGCCCTTACCCTAGGTATATAAGCTAAGCTTATGTCATTTCTAGGGTTAGACTTTGGGATTTCTCTAGAGAGCCTCCATCTTGTACCAAACGGTTTTGTTTGTTCAAGTAATAGAATCGTGTGGTGTTAACGTTGATTCGTATTGTTCTTCATATTTTTAGTTTTCATGTTAAAGGTGTTAAAGTTGAGTTTTGGGACTAACAATTGGTATCAGAGCCTGTTGAATCTGTTTCCACGTTCAGATCTAATATTACACGCTTTTCTGTTCAGTTTCTACTGAAAACCAAGCATTTCAAATCATCTCTAGTCATCTCTGATCATCTCTAGTGCATCTCTGATCATCTCTAGTCATCTATGATCATCTCTAGTGCGTCTTGATCATCTCTAGTGCATCTGTAATCATCTCTAGTGCATCTCTGATCATCTCTAGTGCGTCTCTAGTGCATCTCTGATGAACTCTAGTGCATCTCTAATGCATCTCTGATCATCTCTAGTGCATCTCTGATCATCTCTAGTGCATCTCTAATCATCACTAGTACATCTCTGATCATCTCTAGTGCATCTCTATTGTATCTCCGATCATCTCTAGTGCATCTCTAATGCATCTCTGATAATCTCAAGTGCATCTCTGATCATCTCTAGTGCATCTCTAATGCATCTCTGATCATCTCTAGTGCATCTCTGATCATCTCTAGTGCATCTCTAATCATCACTAGTACATCTCTGATCATCTCTAGTGCATCTCTGATCATCTCGAGTGCATCCCTAGTGCATCTCTGATCATCTCGAGTGCATCTCTGATCATCTCTAGTGTATCTATGATCATCTCTAGTGCATCTCGGATCATCTCTAATGCATCTCTGATCATCTCTAATGCATCTCGGATCATCTCTAATGGATCTCTGATCATCTCTAGTACATCTATGGAAATGTTCTGAGTTGGACCCTCATTCCGGATAGGACACTGTTTCAAGTAAAAAAAGTTTCAAACATTATATATCATTGGATTCGTATCGTCGAGACGAGTCTAACGGTACATTTTGGTAAAAAAACAGTTTTCAGACATTTTTATCGTTTTACCGGTATGGTTTCAATTATCCGAAGATGTTTACAGCCCAAGCTCAGTACTCAAACATAGTCTTCAACCCAGTCTGCAATTCCAACCCAAATGCCAATCTGAACATTGTTTTCAGCCCAATTATTAGAACTACCGTTAACAGCACTGTACCCCAGGCACAAAATCACAACCTGAACTTGCGGGATCAAGTGAAGGAAAAGTTGAATGACTATGTAATGCGTTTGCTTGAACATGGGAGGCGAAAGAGGAAGTAAGGAATGAGATGAATAGCTTTTTGGGTGATGACAAAGTCTCCTTTGTATCTTGGTTGTGGGATCATTTACAATCAAACCAAGATCTCCAAGATCTATACGCCAAATAACAGAGTCTCATCCTGAAGAAGTGTCCAAACAGAAACCTCAAGCCCAACAAGCAGCAATCAGCAGCTCAGCACCCCAAACTCTACCTCAAGCACAAACTCTCGCAGACAAACCAAGATCGCTCATTGACACAGTCAACTACCTTTTGTGCACTGAACCTTGCCAGAATAGGGTTGCCCAACTCAGGGCACTTAATTCTAAAATGACTAATGATTACAACAATGCAATGGCTCAGTGCATCGGCCTTCGAGAAAGTAACAAATTACTCACATAAAAGGTTGAAGCACAAAAGAAAGACATAGCTCAGCTTCACCTGGACGTAAATCAACAGAAATGTTGGGTCCATGATTACAAAACTAGATTACATTCAAAAACCGTGCAATGAGATACGAGTAAGAGTTGAGCTAGTACTTCTTGTTGGAAAATATCAATAAAACGAAGTCAATATGAAGAAGTTTGATACATCCAGCAAGCTCGTTCAAGACGTGTGCAATGTGCAACTGGCATATAAGGTGAACAAGGGGAAGGGTTTGGGATTCAATCAGGTTACCCCACTGTATAATCACAACTACACGACAATGCCTGAAACCGACAGAAGAAATTGAGAGAGCACAACATATGGTGTACGACAAACCTGGTGATTATACGCCAGATACACGGGAAGCATCTTGGTGCTGTTGACTCTTCTAATGATTCAGCTGGAGTGTCTAATCTTGCATCTGATAAACCAGGACTCTCCAATTTTATCAAAGCTGATGAAGAGAGAGCCGACGTGAACAATGCTCCTAGTGCGCAAACTGAACAATCTGAACCTTCTGCTTGTGATGAAAAGGTTCAGAGCAAGCTAAAGGAGTAGAAACGAGCAAATCAAAGACGGAGAAAGTAGAAGTCCAAACGTCAAGGACAGTCACGCTCTCCAAATTCCTCAATGGGCAGAAATAGCCCTCAAAAGGCTAGTGATGTGAAAAATGCTTTTGTTAAGCCGGTCATTAATGGAAAATGTGAAAAATATGCTTTGACCGTGCTAGCAAAGCTTTTGGAAGGGTTGGGGAGATTTCCGAACAAGACTTGAAGTCTAAACAAAACAAGAAGAATCAAAAGAAATCACCACAACAGAAGAAGGCCCTTGCAAACGACAAGTATAGAAATCCAAAGTCATCTTCGTCTACAAGAAATGTGCAAGGAAATCAAGCACATCAAGTATCAGTCACCCTTCAAGGCCTGCAAGAACAAATCAAGCTGATCAGGATGCTTTATACATGAAGAGACAAACGTGGTTCAATTGTGGCATTCCTGGTGACATTGCTCGAAACTACACACCATACTATGCTCAAAATCAGAAGGTTACACCTAAGGATAACAATCATTCGAAGCCGATGAAGGTATCATCACCTAAGGCAGTGAAGAAGATGAATCCCAAGGTAAAACCATCTGATAGGGATTGGAATATTGCCAAAGAAAAACGCAAGGTTGTTTAGAAGCAAAAATCTGTATCTAAAACGACTAAACCTTAAACAGCTAAAGTTACTCAATCAAAGGCAACAATCGCGTTTGTTAAAATGAAACAAATTTGGAAAACTAAATCAAAAGCGGCAGCAACATCACCAATCCTCGAAACAAAAGGGGACTTATGTCTGAAAAATGACTTATTTTGATGCTTCAGGGAAACCAAGGACCACGATGGCCTGTGTCCCACTGTCTTACTAATCTCCTTATTTTTCAGGAACAACCAAGGAGGAGCTTTGACAATCTCTAGAATGTTGATAGCGGTTGTTCCAGGGACATGTCGGATAACATCTCACTGTTGTAAAAAGTTCAAATTTTTTACGAGTGCGATGTTTCCTTTGGAGGGGATGAGGTAAGAAAAGATCAGAGAAAAGGTACAAATTTAAATTTCATGCTTTAATTTTGAAATTGATTAGTCTTTAATTTTATGACGGAATGGTTAAGCAACAACAAAAAAAAATATTTTCCTTTTCTTTCGTTTAAAACTTTGTACATACATTTTCTTTATTAGGTAAATTTGTACATAAAGTGTGTTGCACAAATTTGGGGGGGGGGAAGAGGGAGATATATGTATTTATACATGCATTGTTTGAGGGGAGAGAGAAAACAGAAAAATACAAAAACATTTGAAAAACAGAAAAATCCAAAAAAAAAGACTTTTTGCATCAAAAGGGAAATGAAATGAATATTCGTGATAAAGGGTGTGACTGACACATGTAAGGTGTCATAGCTGAAAATACTAGGATCTAATATGATATGTCGGTAGGCTTTGTACTCAAAGTGATTAAAAGATACTAAGTGATACAAACATAACGCACTATGTATCTTGTGGGTAACATACCATCACGTATGATTTCATGGTCTTAAATCATGCGTTGATAGATAGCCAACGTCTGAAATTTCATGTCTTTATATTGACGAGTCATTCGAGATATCAGGGTTGCCCTTCTATTGCATTCGAATATATGCAGACCTAGGCACAACCAGGATATCCTTAAAAGAGCAAAAATAGAAGGGACAAAACCTTAAAAAAGGATATCTCATCACAAAAAGATTCCATGTGCTTGAAAAGTCAAACATACCATATAAGGTATTTACCTAACCCTCGTCAGATATTATTTGTCACTCTGCTGTATGAATGTACTGACGTGTTCACCAATAGTCTGACGTTGTAAAAGATAAAGGATGATCTCAGTATAATCACCTGCTATGATGAATCGTTGTGCGTACCTTGATTGCGGGGGTATGTCAAGGTACGGGACGCATGGGTATTCTAGTATAATACTACCTTAAGCATATCATGAAGTTGAAAAATGAAAGTTGAGCGTTAAAGTTTAAGTGGACCAACATATTGGTAATCACTTAGATTAGTCTGAATAAGTTTGCACTCAAAAGTGTTCCTTGGTCCGCCAAAAAACGATTTTGATCCCATTGCAATTGTATAGTTGTAACTACTGAGTTAGTTTCTTCGTTTATTTATGTTTCTATTTATATTCTTATATTTAAAAAAATTAAAAATAGTATAAACAAAAAATAGGTGTCTTGTTTTTACTAAATCAAAAAAGGAGTGCTTTCTTTGCTAAAAATTATTTACCGTTCTTAAAGATTTGAGTAATCATCAAAAGATGAAAGAAATTAGAATTTTGATCTTAGTACAAGACTTGGATATACCAAGTGTTCGTGCGGTACTCTCCCTGCTGCATAAGAATGTTTGCTTATAAATTTATGAGATTTGTGCAGATCTTGATTTATATCAAGAAACAGGGGTTGCTGAAATTGAGATGCTGTTAGTTGCCGATAAAGCATGAAGCATCAAAATAGCAAAGTTTACCTGAGTCAAAAGAACCAGATGCCACTCATCGTCTGACAGTGATGGTACATTTGAAGAATTACCTGTGAACCTGCTTATTTGAAATAGAAAGACTGAAGAAGAAAAGAGCTGCTGAGATTTCTCCTCTAACATTCGTCTTGACAAAGATGTTTCAAGCAAAGCAAATCAAGATCCTGATATGAAGCTAACCACAAGAGTAGAAGAAAGCGACCCGGTGCTAAGAGTTCGTTGAAGTGTGAGGTCCTAGAAGTGTGAGACTGACTTCCACAACACTTACAGCATAGTGACAACCATAGACTCTGTTGAAGACGTTGTTGAATTTATACTATGAAGATAATTTGGTGCATCAGTTTAGGGGGAGATTGTTAGGTCCTAGAAGTGTGAGACTGACACATCAAATATACGCAACGGTCTATGGTAGTTAACTTGGATTAACTGGGTTAGTTTGTATTAGGTTTGGACCTTTATAGGTCATTTGGGCATGCCAAAGGCCATGTGGGCCAGGCAAGCCTATGAGGGGCAAGCCCTTACCCTAGGTATATAAGCTAAGCTTATGTCATTTCTAGGGTTAGACTTTTGGGATTTCTCTAGAGAGCCTCCATCTTGTACAATATGGTTTTGTTTGTTTAAGTAATATAATCGTTTGCAAGGTGTTAAAGTTGATTCGTATTGTTCTTTCATTTTTTCGGTTTTCTTGGATCATCACCAAGTTTGGATTTCGCCCATCCTTGGTGATTGTGTGATATCGTTGTTAGATCCGGATTTTGTGGGACTTGGATTAAGCATTCCTTATCATTGAAGTGGGTTGTGAATTTCTTGTCATAGATTTGCGAGATGCTCAGTAGGTTGTTCTCAAGCTCAGCAATGTAGTTCACCTTGTCGAAAGATACCACTCCGTTTGTGAGAATACTTTCACCCACTATTCTTTCTCCCTGTGTGTCCCAGCAAACCCAACATATCTTCCCCGGATAGCTTTTACGTCGTATAACAACACAAGCATCCCTGTCATGTGTCGGGAAGCTCCACTATCCATAATCCACTTTGACGTGATTGACCTCGGGAGCCCCTGCACACATGTGGAAGAAACTATTTAAACAGAGAAACCCAATCCTGCTTGGTCTTGGGTGGGTTTGGAATATCAAACTTTGGAATTTTGATCTTGACATCTTGTTTGATTTCTGTTTTAGCTGGAATAGGTGTTTTCATTTCTACTGAAGATGGTTTGACTTTTGCTACCCATGTTTATGTTTTCTGAATTGCCTTTTTAGAATAGAATTTTGAATCCTTTTGACGATTCTTGGTAGAAGTTTCACCAACCTCAAATTTGGAATTAAGTTGAAGTGTTGATATCACATTTTATTGGATTCATTATTTCTTTTCAGAATTTGTTTTGGTACAAATTTGGGTGCTTTTTGCTTCACATCTTTTATAGATCTACTTGAGCTGGAAACAGGTTTTGGATTTCTTTGAGAACGTTGTCGTGCAATATGCCCGACATTGTTACATTTGTAGCACGACCTGCTATCATTTCTAACAGAGGAATCCAAATTCTATATTCTAATCTCCTTTTCCTTTTTAAATTCAACATTGGATTGTTTACCAATGCTTTCTTTTTCTTTTTCAGTATTTGTCCCATAGACAAAATAAATTTTCTTTGCAAAATTCAACTTTTGAAACTTGTTGTTCTTTCTTTGCTTTTGAAAACCCAAACCTGCTCTCCCGTTTTCAGGATAGTCCCTATCCCTTTGATGGTGGTTTTTTTAGACACATTTTGATTTAGAATAAAATGATGCATCGCGTTTTTTCTAAATCAGAATGACTGACTTCAACTAGCTTGAACAACTTATCAACTTGATCAAGATTAACATTCTGAATTGGGAAATCCTCATTGGAATATAGTTTATCAGATCCATTCATTTTGTACACTACTACATTTGGATCATTGTTTAAACTATTTTCTGATGATACAACATCCAGTTCAGATTTGTCAGACTCATAGTCCAAAACATTTTAGACCACAGTTTTTAACACTTCAGATTGACAGTCACTTTCTGTTTTGGTGTATATTACATCAATGTTTGCAGGCAGCTCGTCTCTTTTCAGTTTTCAATTTTAAATTGAGCGCCTTTTCCACCCCTGATGGTTTCTTACTTGCATAGCTATTCCACAAGGGTGGTGGAACACGATCGTAACTTACACCTTTGTGTTCATCAATTTTATTATCTTCCTTGCTTTCAATTTTTGGAAGAATGTTATCAATGACGTACGAACTGGTAGAATAACTGATGAACAACTTGTTAACCCTTTCTATTTCGATTTTCAATTTCCCCAGTTCACTTTTTAGCTCGGCAATTGTATTTAAATGAATATTGATGGCCATTTGTTTGTCCATTACAGTTTCCTTGAGCATCGAAAGTGTTTTGTCATTTTCTCTTATCACTTGTTCAAATTGTTTAATTGTTTTTCTTAATTTGTCATATGCTTCTTTAGTTGTATTATAATGATATGACAATAATCTTCATGACTTTTCAGCTCTTTGTATCTCTTTTCTTTTTCGACACACTCAATGCATGGCTCTTTGTACCTCATGCAAGGTTTTTCTTATACTGACTCATTTACTAACACATTTACCGATTTGACTCTAGCTTCCTTAGTAACTACCTCATTGACGTTAGCCATTAGAGCTTTCTCGGCTATGTCAGTCAGATTCTCCAAAGTCAACTCCTTGGTCACATCGATCATCTCCTCTATATCAGACTTTTTCTCTTCTTCACAAGGTGGTTGATAGCTTGAGTCAAAATAACCTGCGAAAGGTTAAAGAATGTCAGTAGGCAAAATATGTTTAAATGCACTATTTAAGAGTTCTTCTTCCTCTGACGACGTGTTGTAATATTCTTCTGGTGCTTTGTCAAAGGATGCCTCAGCAAATTCTTCTTCTGCCTGTTCTGGTTCATCAAGCATCTTAGCTACCAATGCGAGGATTTCATTCTTTGTAATGTATTTGTTCTAATTGAACCCTTAAACTTCTTGGTAACAACCAAAACCTTATCCTTTGAGTTTGATGGACTATCTTCGATCTTCACTAACCTTGTCTGAGGTTTGGGTCGATGATAGATGGCTCTTTTGTAATAATCATCTGCAAATGGATTTTGGTTTCCTTTCACTTCCCTATTTGGGCATTCTCTTGAAATGTCCCTTTTCTCTACACTTGAAGCATGTAACTATAGCCTTCTCAAAACCAAGTTTTCTATCAAGACTTCCCAGATTGTCTCTTCCCGTGATTTCCATAAAGTGTTGAGCTCTACGGACTATCGACGCCATACACCAATTAATATCAATAACTCCAACTCAACTGGATCAATCTGATCATAATCTTCTTTCGTCATTTCAGGATTCCCAATCCTTCCGGCTACCAGACTTCCGTACGATTTGAGAACTGATGCGAGCAAGGCCATGTGTTGTTTGGCCATGTGCTCATTGAAATCTTGTGCGTTTTCAAGATTCACAGCAATGTTGCATTGAAAAATTCGCTGGTTCGCATTAGGTGGATTTTTTGACCGTTCTGAGGATTACATGAGCTTTGTGAAGATTGAGAAGCTTGAGGAGAAATAGGGTTGCATGATGAAAATGACTAAAATCCACTGGAGTGGTTTGATGCTGGACTTGTAGCATTCTTAGCGCTGAAGGTGGTTTGAACCTTGGGACTTTGTATGTTACAAGCATAAGTACTTTTGTAGTACCAGTTCACATCTTTTTACATGTGAGCGCCTTTGTTTTTGCCATTTTCAGCATTTCCAGCTCGTAACCTTCTAATCTTTCAATAAATCTTGGCAATTTGAAGTTACTGTATTTTGTGTCATTTTTCAAGATAGTTAGATAGGTCGTCCACTCTCCTTCTGGTAAAGACTAAGCCAGATTATCAACCAGTTCTCATTGGTTTTAAAGATCTCCATTCTTTTCATCTGAACCACCAAATGACAATATCGTTCGATAAGTTGCTTTACTGTCTCACCTTTCATCAGATTGAAAATATCGAACTCCTTGCTTAGCAGCGCTTTTCTTTCGTTTCGAAGTTGAGAACTTCCTTAAAAAACTTTAGTCTTAAAGCATTCCACAGAGACTGAGCGTCATCATCATGTTGAAGAAGAGCCAGGATATCTTCTTTTACTGCTTGTTGCAGTATGTTCATCATCTTCTTTTCGTTGATAAACTTTTCTCTCTAGATATCTGTTAGCTGAGCCAGCATGTTCTCAAGACCATTCTCACCGCTAGGTGCTGTGTATTTTGACTCGATGGCAAACCAACTCGTGTAATGATTAGCTTGTACCCATTTTATGAATCTCTTATTCCAACTGTCACAATCTTTTAAGTTCATGAGCTTTGGAGGTTTCGTCATGGTTCCCATTTCGTTCTCTTGATTCATGTTCTCTGTTGTGGTAGTCGTAACAGCTGAAGCAGCAAACGCATTGAAAAAATTCTTCTTCCATTAAATCAGAATTTTTTTAGAAACACAAACTTTTGACAAACACGGATTAGAAATAAATTGAAAAAAAATCACGAAAGTTAAGAAAAATCCACAAACTGTCATTCATGCGAGTGAATCAAACTCGTTCGAGTCAGGTTATTCGTGCGAGCAAGTTACTCATGCGAGAGAGAGTTACTTCGTACGAATGACTATTTTGTAACATGAAAATTTTAAGAAAAACTCGTTTTCTTGTTCGTACGAGTGGCTAAATCATACGGATGGTCGTTCGTACGAGTTGTCCTTCTACTCGTACGAGTAGCTCAAGTCAGTAAATGGATGTTTTCTACAATTTTTGTCATGATTTTGGTCGATTTTAGATTTGTAAGTTTCAAGGATTGGTTGACGTTGATTTTAACGTGTTATACTAAAATCCTAGTCCAATTTGTCCATGAAATCCTCTAAATCTAGTATGTATGAAAAAGAGTAGATATAGAAAATATTCAATGGTTTAATCTGGATTGTCAACTACTGAAACTTATTGGTTGTCTGGTGAAATTTGATGTTTGTCCTCAAATCAGGCCTCAAGGCTCTGATACCACTTGTGAGAGGGGATCAGCTCTACTCTTGTGAGCACCGAACCGATTCGACTCGGCTAACAGAGGCGGAATTCATTGCTAGCGAGTTGGACAAACAAACAATCAAGTATGCTGCTTAAGTGCCTTTACTTCGTATATTAACAAACGTGAAAGTTAGAGACGAGTAAACAACTAGACAAAGCTTCGCCGTGGTCACACACCAACTGATCTCTAACACAACACTCAAGCTCCACTATATATAGGCCAACATGGCTCGCACAAGGAGTGAGGTTGTTTGGCTCGTACGAGTGATGCCTCGTACGAGTGACAAGATGTCACTCGTATGGGCCACAATATTCACTCGTACGAGTCATATATAATACATAAAATATGACATATTCTATGCCCTATATACACAACTGCCATATCCTAGACGTAGGCGATAGACATTATGCACCAACATCTTTAACGTAGTTTACCTTATCGAATGACACCACACCATTGGTTAAAATACCTTCACCTACAACTCTATCTCCCTGGTTACCTACAAACCTGACGTAGCCCCCTCGGATAGATTTGACGTCATATAAGTCAGCCAACATCCTCGTCATGTGCCGAGACGCTACATTACCCATTATTCACTTGGAAATGATGGATCTTCGGAGCCCCTGCACATTCACTTAAACAATTATTTGAATAGCGAGACCCAAGAGGGTTTTCACAATTTGGTTCACACACACTTTCCCTCTTTGATTCATCTATCTGTTCAACCTTTTCATCAATCATGGTTGGAACCTATGTTAACATTTCTTTAGAAGATACATTTGGTTAAATCACCCAAGTTTGATTTTTTTAATTGCATTTTTGGTGTAATATTTTGAATCTCTTTGATCCATTTTCTTTGAAGATTCACCACCTTTTTCAGTTAAAACGTTAAAGTTTGCTAATTTCACTTTCTTTTTAGATTCAATTTTTCATTTTAGAACTATGTTGGAACAAACATTGGGGATTTCTGTTTTATATCTTCTGAAGTTTTCTTGACACTATAAGCATGCTTAGAGGTCTTTTGTGGACATCGACTAGCGATATGTCCAACTTGGTTGCATCTAAAGCACGTCTTACTGTCTTTTACAACAATGGATCCCTGAATCTGTTCACGTTGTCGTTTTTCAACAAAGAATTCCTCATCGGATCATTTGATTGACAAACTCTCTTTTTCACTCTCTAAGCTTGTGCCAGACACAAAATTTAATTTCTTTGTGAATTTTGATTTGCCAAACCTGTGGTTGTTTGTCTTACCATATCCCGAACTCTGTCTCCTGTAATAGTTATTTGCCTTTGATTATTAGAATATGACCCTTTTGGTTTGGAATAGTAAGATTTATCACGATTAAAGTTTGAAAATCTTTCTTCTTTTGTCAAACATCCAAGCCCAGACATTTCAACTTCTACCAACTTAAACACTTTATCAACTTTGTCCATGTTCATGTTCTGATTTAGAAATTCATTATCAGAGTACAGCTTGTGAGATCCATTCATTTTATACACAACTATATTTGGATTATCATTCAAACTATTACCTGATTTTGAAATATAATTGTGAAAACTATCGTCATTTACTATTGATCCAAGATAAATAATGATCTTTTAACGTAATATGGCAAGTGATTTCAACAGATGTGAAAATAGTGTGCGGAGATAGAAATCGAACTTTCAAGAAACAACAACTACAGAATTTTCAAGTTTATATCACTTTGAAACAAAATGGTTTACAAGGTGATTATGAGGTTATTGACTAGTACAAATGAATACTTGTGTAATTCTGTGGTACAAGGACAATGGAGTTTTTGTAGTGTGTATTAAATGTTGGCCTTAACTCATTATCCCTCGCTGGTTTACTCTCTATTTATAGAGAGTCTTTAGCATGAATAAACATTGGTTTATTCATGCACTTGCCTTGCATAAAGTAGCTTTTTCGCATATTCATTGAATCCATTGAGTTCAACATGCTATTTTGAAAATATGGCAGAGCCTCATTTTTTAGACAAGTTGGCTCATCAGAAGTCTTGAGAGCCAACTCATCAGAAAGTTTACTAGAAACTGATGATACTCATCAGAATTATCATCAAATCTGTCAGAATGGTCTTTTATTAAAGTCTTCATTTGTTTCTGATCCCTTTCTAAAGAATGTTAAGGATATGTTGTCTTTTTCTTTTGTCCAGCCTTGTTTCTTCTTTCTGTTTGACCTTCATGACTTTATCTTTAGTAGTTGATCAGATAGATCATATTTTTATTCGATACTTACATAAAAGTTTCCTAATAATTCCCCATAAGTATTGTAAGAAATTAACATCTCAAAGCAAAGAACATACTTAAGAAAACTTCAAAACATCAAAATCAAAATATCATACACTAACATTGTTTAGAAAATTAGTAAAGCAAAAAAATTATCAGACAATCCTCAGTCCACTTTTGTAGATATCACCCTTCTTTAGTTGCTTCTTGTACTCAATCATCTTGTGACAGACCTTGTACATGTCTTTGTACCATCCTCTAGCTGTGATCCATACATTTATATTGTCTTAGATTACTTTCTTCAGCTTTTCCTTGTTTCTTCCTTTAGCTTTGAGTTGATCTTGTTTCTTATTCATGTAGTTATTGATGTAGTTAAGTGTTTTATTTGAGTACCTGCATATTTCATTTACTCTGAACAGAGCCTTTTTATCCTCAGGATCCCTGAAAAAAAAAATAATTTAGGTTTCTCAAAAATGACTCATGTTCTAACTTCAGGTTCAAGTTCACCTGGAATAGATGTGTAAGAGGTGGTATTTGCACGTTCTTGTTGTAATCAAACGCAATGAAAAGGTCAATATTTGCTAGAGCCACCCTTGAGTACATTTTCTGTTATGCTGTGTATAGCCCTTTTATTAATCTTTGTACCTTGCTTTTCTTTATAAAAAATCTGCTTCAGCTTTGTTAAGTCCAAGGGATTAAGTTCTTCTCCGAGATCAACATCCACATCTGTCACTGCCATATTATCTGATTAGAGCATACTTGTTTTGCTCATGAGTTCCCATTATCTTGCCTGAAGTGAACTGGGTGTGCACCTTGTTTACTCTAGCCACTGGATTTGTAAGAGGTAGGTGAAGGCTAGCCTTTTCTCTTTTAAGCTTTTCTTCTCTTATTCTTCTGCTCATTGGGCATAGAGGCTTGTCAAGCTTATCTTCTTCATCATTCCAATAGTAATTTCTCAGATGATATTCAGAGAACATCATACTGTCTTGATCAATATGTTGCACCAGAAATTGTTTTTCCTTTCCTTGTGGGTCCTTTCTGCTTTCAACTCTTGTGGGTCCTTCTTTGAAGAAGTAGTAGAGTCTTCCCACTTTCTCTTCTCTGCCTGGTTTAGATGTTCACATAAGACAGTTTTTCTAGATGAGGTTGTTTTTGTTGTTCTTGTTGAGTACCTCTTGAAGAAGTACTTCTTAGTTTAGAGATTATCATAGGAGTGGCTTCGAGTCTTTTCATCATTTATAACTTTGGCACAACAGGTGGAAGCCCCATTGATGTAGGCCCAGATTGATTAAGATGTGTTCCTTGTTTGTTTATGTATGTTGGGTGGCTTCTGGTTCTTTCTTGTGTGAGGTCTCTTTTCGAATGGGAGTTATGAGTTTCATGAACATCAATGTTTTCTAGTCTGGCAACATTTAATTCTAGCCTCTTTACAAGTGATTGTACATCACTTAGCAGTTGAGCATTACTTCCTTCTTCTTCATGTATCTTTTTGAACTCCTCTACATTCTCATTCTGATGTTTAGCCAATTCTCTCACCAATTTATCAAAGAGAATTAGTCAGGCTATTGTCACTGGCTCTTAATCTATGAATCTCCTATAGAATTCTACTAGAGCTCATGGAATCCCTTGTTTCCATAGCTTTAGTTATCTTTGTCTTGATGTCATTTAGTTCTTCAAATATTTTCTCAAAGTCTGCTGCAAGTTTGTTGTTGTCTGGTGCCTTCTCTAATTGTAGTAAGTTATTCAAGAATTCAGTATTCTTTACTGTTTGCTTTTTGATGGTTTCAACTGATTATGTAAGAACTTTCATATCATACATCTGGCTTCTGATTTCTTTTATCAGCACATCTAGGTTTGCTTCAATAGGAGACTTATCTGCTTAGACTTTGATGATGTTGTCTAGCAGTGATCAAACTGTTTTTGTAAGATGACTGGTTCATTGGGTAAAGATGGAACAACAGATGTTCCTTCTCTTAAGCTAGCAGAAGACAAACTTGTTGATGTTGTTAAAGGGTTAGGTTGGTCAAACGACCAATCTTGTACACCTTTACCGGAACTTTGAAACTTATTCACATTCCGGATTTCTTCACTTCCTTGAACCATCCCTGAGAATGATTCTCTGTGAATTTTTGAGAAAGCTCATTTTTCTCACCTAGGTTTCCTTGATCAGCAAGCTGATCTATACTTGTTGTTGTCTCAATATCCTCATCATTAAATGATTTAGAGAATAGACCTGTAACAGCCCAGCGTAGCCGCACCATGATATTGTCCGATTTGGCAGCCAGCACGCCCTCAGCGCCTACCCCTCACGGTTTTAAAATGCGTCATGATGGTGATTGTATCAAGCCCCTTATATGGAAGCCTCCGTTCTCCTTCACAACCGATGTGGGATATCACAATCCACCCCCTTTAAGGGATCTAGCGTCGTCACAGGACCTGACACCACCGGTCCGGCCCTAGCTCTGATACCATCTGTAATAGCCCAACGTAGGCGCACCATAATATTGTTCGCTTTGGCAGCCAGCACGCCCTCAGCGCCTGCCCCTCACGATTTTAAAACACGTCATGATGGTGAAGGTATCAAGCCCCTTATGAGCCTTCGTTCCCTTCACAACCGATGTGGGATATCACAATTTACACCCCGACGTCACAGAACTATTGTTTCATAAGGGGCTATGAACAGCGGCGGAAACGTCAGGGAGTCATGTCACAGAACTATTGTTTCACAACTCATGTAATTTAAAATTTTGTTTTATTAAGTTAAATGTTTACATTGTCTTGGGATAAACAGAAACAACACATAAATAAATTGTCTTTCATGTTTTAAGTCACTAAGGCCCGCATCCATTCCTATGTGAAGCATGCATCATATTATCAAGCATTGACTCCTAAAACATATGTGAAAAGAGAGTCAGCATAAAAATGCCGGCGAGTATATAAGTTTTGTGAGTATGTCAAATTCGTGGCTTTGTGTACATATTGCAACACCTCGTCCGACTATAAGAGTCATTAAGTGAAAACCTCGTATCAAAAGTGTTTGATATTGCAATACAATTAACCAACTAAAACAAGTTGGTTAGAGTTGTGAAAACCTTGTAGCCATGAATCTTGACCAAAACGTTTCTTTTGTAAAAACCTTGTAATAGATTGATTCAAAAGAAAACTTCATATGGTTTATATCTTTAAATGGAAATCATTGCGTGATATTGTTCAAAACCATTTTTTCGTGTTATAAACCATTTTTCTATCTTATAAATCAATCGTTCGTGTCATAAACCAATTGTCAATGTCATAAACAAATCGTCTGCGTTTTTATTTGTGAAAACTTTTGATCGTTCTTTAATGAGCACATTCAAACCGATGTTCACCATACCACCAAAGGTTATCTTTAATAGACCACCAAAGGGTCTCTTTAACTAGACTAACAAATCAACAAATGATTTGTTAATCAGAAATAGTTTCTGTCATTACCAATACTTCCACCAAATCCAGTGAGCAATCCGATAATTGGATTGTCAGTCCTATGGTACCATAACATACTACTGTTCGGCTCAGCCAAAGCTAATGAATGGCATTCGTGCTATGTATAACGCATCAACAAGTTGTTCACATTATTGAAATCGTATTGTTTTATATATAAACTATAGACATTGTTTTTGAAAACTTGAAAATGATTTAGCACATATGAGTCACCCCAAAACATTTGCAAAATGTAAAAGAGGGGAACTATGTACTCACTTTGGGATTGCGAAAGTATTCTTGATCAACAGAATAAACAAAGCTCAAACGTGTCCTAATGTGTCAGATAAATATGTTAGCGTGTCGGGACTACAAATGGGAGATCGGATAGAATGAAGTTTTATAAACCAAATGAGTGTTGGAACTCATGTGAATCATAGGCACATATGAATCACCCCAAAACATTTAGAAAATTTAAAAGAGGGGGGCTACGTACTCACTTTGAAAATCATTTTGTATACATAAACCATGTACATTGTTTTGAAATCTTGAAAATAAATATAGGCACATATGAATCACCCCAAAACATTTAGAAAATATAAAAGAGGGGGCTATGTACTCACTTTGAAAATTATTTTGTATATATAAACCATGTATATTGTTTTTGAAATCTTGAAAATAATTCTAGGTACATATGAATCACTCAAAACATATAGAGAATGTAAAAGAGGGGAACTATGTACTCACATAAGCCTTGCGTAGTAAATATGTAGATTTGAAAAGATAGTTTAGCACATATGAATCACCCCAAAACATTTAGAAAATGTAAAGAGGGGAACTATGTACTCACGTGGGATTGCGAAAGTGTTCTTGATCAACTGAATAAACAAAGCTCAAACGTGTCCTAATGTGTTAGATGAATATGTTAGCGTGTCGGGACTACAGACGGAGATCAGATAGAATGAAGTCTTATAAACCAAACAACTAATGGAACTAATGTGATATGGTTTAACAAACTTAACATTCTGATTTGGAAAGGATCCTAAGTGCTTTTGACCCATTCTGACTCGTTAAGATAGTTTAAGCTACTTTAACGGACATTAGCGTAAACGCGTGATCGGATGGTTAAACATATCCTATGATAAGTTTTAAATGCCCAAACATGTTTGAAAATGTTATAACATCAGTTTATATGTCAAAAATTTGGTTACATGTGTTTAAAATGGATTTATGCGTAAAAGGGCATTTTGGTCAATCTTTTAAGGACATAGAAGTAACTTATCATAACATTAATCAAACAACGTGACCATAAGGCATAACATTAGTAGGTTATTCCCTATACAACTATGGTCGCAAATATGTGTTTGGTCGGATCCTAAGATCGACCAAACGGGTCGGATTCGAAAGTCAAAGCGGTGGTCACGACTGCTCGACTTTCGACCCTAAATAAGCACTAAACTAGAAGTGACGAGTTAGACATGTCAAAATATATCTAACTAAGTTTATAAAACTGATTTGGTATCAAAACTTGGTGTTTTGATACCTTAAAATAGTTTCATCGTAAAATGCACATCATGCGCATTTTTAACCAAAACTTTGACTCGTCACTTCGACTAGTACACGTTGTAATCAGAAGGTGAAATCGTTATGGATATAACCTTCATGATTACAATCTTTTTTCAAAGTTCAATTGAACTTTGACTTGACCAAATATGGTTAGAACCAAAAGTCAATCAGGAAGCCAAACTGTTCGACTTTTAGCTCAAAATAGCAAAAAAAAAATGAAAGAACTAGGAAGAGTACTTACTCGTGTTGAAGAACACTTTCAGAACTCAAGATAGGAGGTTTCCAAAGGCTGGAAACAAGCTCCAAGAAGGATAGAAAGAAGAACTTTACACTTTGCTTTAAAGTGTTTTGAAGTGGTGTGAAAAAATGGAAGAATCATGGGGTATTTATAGTATTTTAGGATTAAGGAGGTGATGACAAGTGTCCTCAAGTGTAGATTAGTGTCCTAACATGTTTCAACACCATATTAAGTGTGGAAAAGTGGTGATAGGTGTGAAAAATTGGAGATATGTGGCAAACTTGGTGAAGAAGCGAAAATATTGAGTATTTTTTTTACATTTTTGGCCCTTAGACTTGTATTTTCAATTGTTTGCCATTTTTAACCCCTTTAACCTAATATTTAGGTTATATAAAGGTGTCAAGGCATGTGTAACTTGGATTATACCCGAAAATGTTATGGATGTCGGTTCCTTAGGTTGTACGGTTACGCGTTTTGCAAAAAGGCGTAAAACACTTTAGCGAACACGAAAATGATCGAAATTATGCAACGATTGACATTTTTGCATTCTAATCAATAAAATGCAAGATTTTATTGAATATAAAAATATTGGGAAATAAAACACAGGGTTTCATTGAATACGAAATTGTTTTTAATTGTGCAATGATTGAAAAGCCACAAATGTCACATATGAATCACCCCAAACATTTAGAAAATATAAAAGAGGGGAACTATGAACTCACGTAGAAAATCATTTTGTATATATAAACAATTTATATTGTTTTGAAATCTTGAAAATAAGTATAGGCACATATGAATCACCCCAAAACATTTAGAAAATGTAAAAGAGGGGGAACTATGTACTCACATAAGACTTGCGTAGTAAATATGTAGATTTGAAAAGATAGTTTAGCACATATGAATCACCCCAAAACATTTAAAACGTAAAAGAAGGGGCTATGTACTCACTTTGAAAATAATTTTGTATATATAAACCATGTATATTGTTTTGAAATCTTGAAGATAATTATAGGCACATATGAATCACCCCAAAACATTTAGAAAATTTAAAAGAGGGGAACTATGTACTCACTTTGAAAATCCTTTTGTATATATAAATCATGTATATTTTTTTGAAATCTTGAAAATAATTATAGGCACATACGAATCACCCCGAAACATTTGAAAACGTAAAAGAGGGGGGGCACCCCAAAACATTTAGAAAATACAAAAGAGGGGAACTATATACTCACTTTGAAAATAATTTTTTATATGTAAACCATGTATATTATTTTGAAATCTTGAAACTAATTATAGGCACATATGAATCACCCCAAAACATTTGAAAACGTAAAAGAGGGGGGCTATGTACTCACTTTGAAAATCATTTTGTATATATAAAATATTGTTTTGAAATCTTGAAAATAATTATAGGCACACATGAATCACCCCCAAACACTTGAAAACGTAAAAGAGGGAGCTATGTACTCACATTGAAAATCATTTTGTATATATAAACCATGTATATTGTTTTGAAATATTGAAAATAATTATAGACACATATGAATCACTCCAAAACATTTAGAAAATGTAATAGAGGGGAACTATTTACTCACCTAGGATTGCGAAAGTGTTCTTGATCAACGAAATAAACAAAGCTCAAACGTGTCCTAATGTGTTAGGTAAATATATTAGCGTGTCGGGACTATAAACGGGAGATCGGATAGAATGAAGTCTGCTAAACCAATGAGTGATCGGATAGAAAAGGCACAAATGTCACATATGAGTCACCCCAAAACATTTTCAAAACGTAAATGAGGGGAACTATGTACTCACTTAGAAAATCATTTTGTATATACAAACCATGTATATGGTTTTGAAATCTTGAAAATAATTATAGGCATATATGAATCACCCCAGAACATTTAGAAAATGTGAAAGAGGGAACTATGTACTCACATAAGCCGTGCGGAGTAAATATGTATATTTCAAAAGATAGTTTAGCACATATGAATCACCCAATATTTGAAAACGTAAAAGAGGGGGCTATGAACTCACATTGAAAATGGTTTTGTATATATAAAACATGTATATTGTTTTGAAATCTTGGAAATAATTATAGGCACATATGAATCACCCCAAAATATTTGAAAACGTAAAAGAGGGGGCTATGTACTCACATTGAAAATCGTTTTGTATATATAAAACACGTATATTGTTTTGAAATCTTGAAAATAATTATAGGCACATATGAATCACCCCAAAACATTTAGAAAATGTAAAAGAGGGGAACTATGTACTTACCAGGATTGCGAAAGTGTTCTTGATCAACGAAATAAACAAAGCTCAAACGTGTCCTAATGTGTCAGATAAATATGTTAGAGTGTCGAGACTACAAACGGGAGATCGGATAGAATGAAGTCTTATAAACCAAATGAGTGTTTAAACTCGTGTGATATGGTTTCACAAACTTAACATTCTGATTTGGAAAGGATCCTAAGTGCTTTTGACACAATATGACTCGTTAAGGTAGTCTACGGGTCATTAGCGTAAACGTGTGATCGGATGGTTAAAGATGTCCTATGATAATTCTTAAATGACCAAGCATGTTTCAAAATGTTATAACATCAATTTATATGTCAAAAATTTGGTTACATGTGTTTAAAATGGATTTATATGCAAAAGGGCATTTTGGTCATTTTTAAGGATATAGAAGTAACTAATCATAACACTAACAAAACGACATGATCATAAGGTATAACCTCAGTAGATTATTCCCTATACAACTATGGTCGCAAATAAGTGTTTGGTCGGATCCTAAGATCGACCAAACGGGTCGGATTCGAAAGTCAAAGCGTGGTCAAGACCGCTCGACTTACGACCCTAAATAAGCGCTAAACTAGAAGTGACGAGTTAGACATGTCAAAATATATCTAACTAAGTTTATTAAACTGATTTGGTATCAAAACTTTGTGTTTGATACCTTAAAATAGTTTCATCGTAAAATGCACATCATGCGCATTTTGACCGAAACTTTGACTCGTCACTTCGACTAGTAAATGTTTTAATCAGGAGGTGAAATCGTTATGGATTATAACCATCATGATTACAATATTTTTTCAAAGTTCAATTGAACTTTGACTTGACCAAATATGGTTAGAACCAAAAGTCAATCAGGAAGCCAAACTGTTCGACTTTTACCTCAAAATAGCTAAAAAAAATGAAATAACTAGGAAGAGTACTTACTCGTGTTGAAGAACCCTTTCGGAACTCAAGATAGGAGGTTTCCAAAGGTTGGAAACAAGCTCCAAGAAGGATAGAAAGAAGAACTTCACACTTTGCTTTGAAGTGTTTTGAAGTGGTGTGAAAAAATGGAAGAATCATGGGGTATTTATAGTATTTTAGGATTAAGGAGGTGATGACAAGTGTCCTCAAGTGTAGATTAGTGTCCTAACATGTGTCAACACCATATTAAGTGTGGGAAAGTGAGTGTAGGTGTGAAAAATTGGAGATAGGTGGCAAACTTGGTGTTTTTTTGACATTTTTGGCCCATAGACTTGTATTTTCAATTGTTTGCCATTTTTAACCTCTTTTACCTTATATTTAGGTTATATAAAGGTGTTAAGACATGTGTAATTTGGATTATGCCCAAAAATGTTATGGATGTCGATTCCTTAGGTTGTACGGTTAAGCGTTTTGCAAAAAGGCGTAAAACGCTTTAACGAACACGAAAAAGATCGAAATTATGCTACGATTAACCTTTTTGCATTCTAATCAATAAAATGCAAGATTTTATTCAATATAAAAATATTTGTAAATAAAACACACGGTTTCATTGAATACGAAATTGTTTGTAATTGTGCAATGATTGAAATGGCACAAATGTCACAAGACCAATGGAACCACTAACCTGTTCATTTACTGTTTTTTGGTTTTCTAGCATGTGTGAAGCATCCTCTGCATGATGTTGTTCTTCTTCTGGATTCTGCTACATCTGTTGATCAATCTCCATCGGGTCAGGTGAGAATCTATTGTCTCGATGCTGAATATCCTCTGTTTTGTTCGCTTGTGGAGCTACTGATCCTTGATCATCATGATTTGGTGAAGAGTTGTTATCATAAACTTCAGCATGCTCCAATCTTCTGTTCAGAATTACCACGTGTTGTGTCTTGTAAGGCGAGTCTTCAGCTATCAGGCTCATCATGCTTTCTGATAGGTCTGGTACATCGCTGCTAGATTTCAAGGCCAGTCTTGCACACCACTGTTTCATTACAGATGATTTCCGAATGTTACTTGATATGGGAAGTTCAAAATCCCTTTCAACAAATGTTTCAGCTATAATGAATGACAAGAATCTGGGAAAAGGTAGATGAGAGCTAATTCTGCAGATTTAGTTAGTATAGATCTTTTCATCAGATTGAAGATTTCTGTTCCATAATCAATGTTGGTCCTAGTGATGAGTCCATAGATGATTGTCAAAACAGTTATGTTAATTTGGTTAGTGCCCCCAATTTTTGAAGTTAGGCACTTGGTTAGTGTTTCCATCATCACTTGCTAGAAGGCATGTAGCTCATTCCTTTTGAATTCCCCAATTAAGGAAATCTTTCTTGCAAATCCCATCAGATCATCAAGTTGTGCCAACAACTCCTCCTTCCTTGGTGCTTCGATGTAGGTGATTGGAAGTTCCATACATTCCCTGATTCTTTGTGGAGTAATGGGTATAGAGATGTTACCCAAGAGATGGATTGTGACTTCATTCAAACTAGTCTCGCTGAGTGTATTGAAAAGCTGCTTCATAATGTTTTCTAGAACTTCTTTGGTTTTGGTCAGAGCTTGAGCAATAGGGTATCTTAGGAGAAATTCGACCAAAATTTGTCATTTTTTGTCATATTCTTCATGGTTGATGTTCATCAATAGGTTGGTTTCCCTCATCGGTAGAAAGTCATCATCCTGATGAAAGGGATAGAGTGTTCAACAGCTGGTATATTGAGATTGACGAGTTTAGGTGCAGCCATAGTATGTTGAGTTTTAGTTTCAAAAATTGTAGGGTATTTAGGGTTTGTGAGATTGGAGGTTGCAAGTTTGTTTCTCGACTTTTTGATTGGTGTATATAGGGTTTGTGGGACACTGATCATGGGTGGTTAGTATTTATGTTGGTTAATGACAAGTTAATGATGTTTTAACTTTATCCAAACCATTTTTAGAACTCTTGGTACATCCCCAATTTTGATATATCTCCAAAAAAAATTTTGAAAGTTTTGAAAATAATTTTTGATTGGTGAACACAAACGACCAAGTTGTACATTTTACCTCTAGTGGGACCCTTTTAAGAGAGAAGGTTTAGTGATATTCTTTCTAGAGTCTGACATTTCTTCCCCATTTTTGAAAGCAAAATTCAATCTAATAACATCATCAGAAAATGTGTCAAAATATTTTAATCACTATTCTTATCAGAAAGTTATCAGAAATAAGAGTTCCCCCACGATAGAGTGCGTTTTTTTTGTGAGATGAGAGGGAATGAGTAGAGTTTCATAGAGATTACTTACACCAGCTTTTTTGTCTTTGTTATTTTCTTCAAGTAATGTTTTTGTAAAAAAAAATAAAAGTTTTGTCTTTTTTATCATTATCATTCGTTTTTGAAGATTAACTAACCAGATTTTGGAGTTATTTAGAACTTTATCTTATCAGAAATTTTCTTTATATATGTCAAAATATTTTCTTTCTGACAAACTTAAGTTTATTCTTTTTTGTTTTAAGTCCCTCCCTTTTTTGTGTGATATCATATACCCTTGTACTTATAGTTTGAGATCTGGTAGAGTTTGGACCCTTTCATTGAAATGCAACTAGAAAAGTTCAAGGGTTTTGACTCTTTAATTTGAAAAATTCTTCAGAATTGTATCAGATTTGACATAATTTTAAAAGATCTTTTGGTGAATGTTTTTAGTTTTTACAGATCTGATAATGTTGATGCACTTTGTGTCCGTCACTGTATGAATTGCCTAGATACGAACACACGACCCAAGTGCGAATGAAAACGGTTTTGTAGTGTTACTTCGTACGAAGGTAAGCTACCTTCGCACGAAGGTAATTTCCTCACTTCGTACGAAGGTGTCTATAAATAGTGTCGTGTGTTCATTGTTTAGTAAGTTTTGGAGTTCTCAGAGGGAAAACGCTGGCGAAATTTAGTTTCGCCAGCTTGACAAGATGTATACTCTTTCGGTATGAATGAATGAAGCTACTGTTGATTCTATTTCTACTGCTTTCTTAATAACATTCTACCAAATTAGTGATATTATGCCCAAACTTCCGTCTAGAAATGCCGGATCCTTGACTTTCAATTGGTATAAGAGCTATGGTTTTCACATACGCTCATGAATTGTGGACTTAAGAAGGTTTTAGACGTAAAACATCAAACAAACGGACAATCCACACACAAAAAGTAAAATTTAATTTATAGGATTATTAGAAAATCATTTTCGAACAGTTCTATGCTAGAATCATCTTGAAATTCGCAGAAAATCATTTTTTGATCGTATTGACGAGACGAGTGTCTAGAAAAATTGGTAATTGAAAATTTTTTCGAGATTTTAATGTCTAATTCGGGTTGTTCGGGGACACTGTCTAGACCTTCATAGTACAAATTTGATAATACGATCACAGTTGGTTGAAAATAACGGGGTAGTCACTGATACAAATGCAGAATGATGATCTTCTAGTATAGTGACTATCAACTGTTATATCTGCTTTTGATGAAAACTTATTTTTCCAAATTTGAGGGGGAATTTTAGTGAAAAATTTTGTATGGTTAGAATTTGCAAAAACGACGGGAATAAAAACTTCACGTGCATATGAAGATTCAAGCATTTTTTAAATTCGTGACCATCTGTCACACCCCGACCCGCAGCGGAAAAGGTGATCGGGGCATAATTGGCATATCATCAAAGCTCATGACATTTATTATAACGTTTCATATTCATTATTACAATTTAAAGGGAAACATACAATCATAATTACATCATGTCCTAAACATCATTCTAGACTTCATTGTTTTCTTCTAAGGCATTTCCTATGTTTTCCTTGTTTCATCCTGTTCACCTGTATCATGTGTAAAAATGGTTTTTGGATCAACAAAAAGTTGGCGAGTGAATCCTATGAAAAACATTTGAACAAGTTTATTGAAATGATTATAAAATAAAGTGCACAACCACACATGAGTAAAAAAGATGTAAACTTATTCACCAATCATTTAATATTAAATAATGCACACACATACAATAATGGATTTGTTTTGAGGCACGCGTTGCTCAACTCGTCTCCCACGAGGAACTGATGGGCCTAATGAATGATTTGCATACAACTTGACATTATGAAATACATAACTATAAACAATATATACATTCTAAGTTTAGATCACAATATGGTATGGCACAAGTTTAAATAAACGAGTTAATTTTTGTGACACATGACACACCCCAAAACGTTTAATTAAAAAGGGGAGTTGTAAGATTCACTCACATTGGGTGCGTTCGGTTGATGATGTTGAATGCCCACGAAGTAGGTTTTAACCACGAGTGAAACTAACCTAGATAATGGCATAATGGTTCGGTAAGTAAGCGGATTTTATTAATCAATTTTAGTAGGATTGTTGGATGTATTTTTGTGAGTTTAAGGGTATTTTTTAACCTTAAAAATGTTATTTTTAAGTATTTTTAATGTAAATAAATAAATAAAAGTAATAAAAAAATATTGATTTTTGACTGTTGACCTGTTGACCGTTGACTTGTTGACCGATTTTATTGTATAATTGTGTGCGCCGGGTGAGGCTCGAACCAGAGACCTCCCGTTCGCGTGCACGCAGCTCTACCAACTGAGCTACGTGTCTAACCCGAAATATTTCTGTTTTTAATTATTTTTATATACTAATTGAATTAATCCGAAAATCATTTATTTCAAAAACGATTTTAATGACTCGCTCGGTGCTCTCCACAGGTCTCGAACCCGGGACCTGTGGTTTAGGTTAACACACAGTCCACCGCTGGACTGTGTGTCTAACTTGGTAAATAAACTGATTTTTAATATACTTATATACAAACTAGATCATTTCATTTCTGCTTTATATAAAAAGTTTGATAATTGCCCGAACCGGTGCGGTAGTCCGGACTCGAACTCGTGACGTGTGATTTAAACGTTCACACAGTCCACCACTGGACTGTGTGTCTATCTTGGTTATTATTCCGGTTTTTATTAAACTTAACATCTATTTGTAGTGAATCCGGTTTGGTTACAAAAAGGAACATTTTTATTAAGGCGAGTGTGCGTGGGACAAGAATCGAACTCGGGACGTATGCGTGTTTATGTGCACACAGTCCACCGCTGGACTGTGTGTCTAACCCGAGATATATCTTGATTTAAATTAAACATATACACAACTGAAAACTTCATCTTCTTCGTTGGACTTAACCAGAATCGGTGTCCGGCTGGTTCGACAATTTAATCAAGTTTCTTTAGGGTGTTGTGATTAATTACATGTAAGATTAATAAAAAGAATGAGAGATTAAGTGTATGGTATACCGAACAGGGCTCCTCTGTTTCGCCGGCGAAACTCCGATGACAGCAGATTATTCCGGCGACGTGTGTCCTGCGGCAGAGGGTCTTCAACGAGCTTGAGATGAATGTGGGTGGCTTCGGTATCAGCTCTGGGGGTTCAGTTTTTAGAGTAATGCACAGAGGTGGAAGGGTTCGATTTTCTGGCGAGTTGCAGAAGTTTTCCGGCGAGTTAAGTTACGTCGGGAAAGAGTGTGAACATGAGCGAAAAAGCTAACAGAGGTTAAAGGGGGTATTTATAGGGCAGAACATCGACGAATTTGGTCCATTTTCCGTCTTGATTCGTCGGTTAATGATTTTCCGGCGGTTATAACTTGTGTCACGGACTGGACATCAGTTATAACCGATGTTGAGGTTAATGTTTACGTTAGGTCATAGATAACCGACGACGTTTGACGAAATCGTCGGATTTTCCGGCGTCAACGGATTTGGACGCGTCAGTTGACTGGGTTTGATTTCTGTTTCATTATTTGAATTAATTGTCTGGATATATTACTAAAGAATACAAGTGGCGGAGTGGTTTGATGGATGAGTGTTAAGTCATTGTTTGACCAGTTTGACCCGGCTGACCCGGGTTCGAAACCCGGCAGCCTTGTTTTATTTTTAAACCACTATTTTTAATACTTTTTCAAATATAAATTATATATTCCAATATACTTATTAATTATGTATCGTTTAAAATTAATTTGGGCATTAAATACGCAAAGAAATTTTTAACTGATTGTTCGGTTAATAAACGGAGAGGTGTTGGTAAATCCGATTTTTTTGACGGATGTTACAGTATCCCCTGCTTTTTAGAAATTTCGTCCCGAAATTTAAGTAGTGACATATTTGTCTAAAAAGGATGGTGTTTAATTTGACGGTTACATACTTAGAAAAGAGTAAGGTTTTAAATTTTGTGTGAGACGGTAACGTTCCTTGTAAGGGTTGAGTACCCTGCTACAGGAATCGCTTTTTGTTGCCTACGGTAAAAGTATTGATAAGCGGAGTTGATTCACTAAGTATGATTTCATGCGTAAGAGTTTTGATATGTTTGGAAAGATAAGGTCATATCCTAAAACAAAATTTCTAATACTACAACCTACATGGAACTTCTCATAACCCCTGACAATGCCTCTGATCCTTTGGCAAGAATACTTATATATAGGAAGTACCAGCGGCGTATCCACCATATTCTTGTCAAATTTTCATTGGTATTATCAGTAAGTTATGATTGGTTCTATGATGTAACTCTAGAATATAAATAAACACCACAACCAATGTACCAAGAAATTACTAAATCCTACATGGAACTTCTCATAACCGCCTGACAATGCCTCTGATCCTTTAGCAAGAATACTTATATATAGGAAGTACCAGCGGCGTATCCACCATATTCTCGTCAAATTTTCATTGGTTTTATCAGTAAGTTATGATTAATCCTATGTGACTCTAAAGCATAGATAAACACCACAACCAATATCTGAGTCCAAATTCTGATAGTATACATGTTTGAATGGTGGCATAATCCAATGATGAGATGATATGAATGCTAAATCAGTGAGTATAACTCATACTTCAACCAAAACATTACTAAATCCTACATGGAACTTCTCATAACCGCCTGATAATGCCTCTGATCATTTGACAAGAATACTTATATATAGGAAGTACCAGCGGCGTATCCACCATATTCTTGTCAAATTTTCATTGACTTTATCCGCAAGTTATGATTAGTTCTATGTGACTCTAAAACAAACACAACAACCAAAACTTGAGTCTCAATTCTGATAGCATACATGTTTGATTTGAGACAGTTCCTCTCTCGTTTGTTGTGATGGAGAGGTTAGTCTATGTAGAATTGGAACACAATCCAATTTCTTTAGATGATGATATGATATGAATGTTAAATCATTGAATGTAACACAAATTTCAACCAAGACAATACTAAATCCTACATGGAACTTCTCATAACCGCCTGATAATGCCTCTGATCCTTTGGTAAGAATACTTATATATAGGAAGTACCAGTGGTGTATCCACCATATTCTTGTCAAATTTTCATTGGTTTTATCCGCAAGTTATGATTAGTTCTATGTGACTCTAAAACAAACTCAACAACCAACACTTGAGTCTCAATTCTGATAGTATACATGTGTGAATGGTGACAGTACCTCTCTCGTTTGTTATGATGGAGAGGTTAGTCCTTGTGGAAGTGAGACATAGCTCAACTTCTTTAAATGATGAAATTGAAATGCGCTGAAATGTATGATGAACAACTTCAACCAAAACATTACTAAATCCTACATGGAACTTCTCATAACCACCTGATAATGCCTCTGATCCTTTGACAAGAATACTTATATATAGGAAGTACCAGCGGCGTATCCACCATATTCTTGTCAGATTTTCATTGACTTTATCCGCAAGTTATGATTAGTTCTATGTGACTCTAAAACAAACACAACAACCAAAACTTGAGTCTCAATTCTGATAGCATACATGTTTGATTTGAGACAGTTCCTCTCTCGTTTGTTGTGATGGAGAGGTTAGTCTATGTAGAAGTGGAACACAATCCAATTTCTTTAGATGATGATATGATATGAATGTTAAATCATTGAATGTAACACAAATTTCAACCAAGACAATACTAAATCCTACATGGAACTTCTCATAACCGCTGATAATGCCTCTGATCCTTTGGCAAGAATACTTATATATAGGAAGTACCAGCGGTGTATCCACCATATTCTTGTCAAATTTTCATTGGTTTTATCCGCAAGTTATGATTAGTTCTATGTGACTCTAAAACAAACACAACAACCAACACTTGAGTCTCAATTCTGATAGTATACATGTGTGAATGGTGACAGTACCTCTCTCGTTTGTTATGATGGAGAGGTTAGTCCTTGTGGAAGTGAGACATAGCTCAACTTCTTTAAATGATGAAATTGAAATGCGCTGAAATGTATGATGAACAACTTCAACCAACACATTACTAAATCCTACATGGAACTTCTCATAACCACCTGATAATGCCTCTGATCCTTTGACAAGAATACTTATATATAGGAAGTACCAGCGGCGTATCCACCATATTCTTGTCAGATTTTCATTGACTTTATCCGCAAGTTATGATTAGTTCTATGTGACTCTAAAATATAAACAAACACCAACAAAAACTTGAGTCTTAATTCTGATAGTATACATGTTTGAATGATGACAATACCTCTCTCGTTTGTTATGATGGAGAGGTTAGTCAATGTAGAAATGGAACTCAATCCAATTTCTTTAAATGATGAGATGCTATAAATGCTAAATCAGTGAGTACAAATCAAACTTCAATCAAGACAATACTAAATTCTACACGGAACTTCTCATAACCGCCAGATAATGCCTCTGATCCTTTGACAAGAATACTTATATATAGGAAGTACCAGCGGCGTATCCACCATATTCTTGTCAAATTTTCATTGGCTTTATCCTTAAGTTATGATTGGTTCTATGTGATTCTAAAACATAAACAAACACAATCAACCAAAGCTTGAGATAGCATAAAGAAAAACATAAAACTAAACGATTGGAGTTGAATCTTGATTTTCGGTGAAGGGGACTAGTTGGGTGGTTTCGTTTGGGCCGTCATTATCTTCAACAGGATTGGCGTTGATGTTGAAAACTCCTCCTCTTGCTGGGGGCCTAGTGGTTAGGTTTCCTTGATTTGCTTGGTTAACTGGGTTTGCTTGAGCTTGGGCGTTTATGATGTTAATCAATCGAGGGCACGTGTTTCTAAAGTGGGTAGGGTCGCCACAATTGAAGCAAGCTCGAACATATGGAAACATGGGGTATTGGGGTTGTTGATATGTTTGGATCATGTTTTGAGTAGGGGGTGAGACTTGGTTTTGAGGGGTGCGGCAAACCTTGCTCAAATGACCATAGCGTCCGCAATTCGCACATAGTCGACAAGGCAAGGTAGATGGATGGTGATAAAAGCAGGTGTTACATTGAGGGTGAGGTCCAACGTATGGTTTCTTATTTGGATAAGTTGAGTTGGGTGCTATTTGCGTGATTGGGATAGCTTGGATGGGTATGGCTTGTGAGGCTAGTTGGTTGCGTTGGGTGGTAGCGAAAAGTTGCCCGTCTCGTTTTCTCTTAAAAATGGGTTGAGAAGGGGATTCGGTTTGGGTGGAGTTTGAAGTTTCAGTTGATGCTTTATCCTTCTTCTTCTCCTCCTTGAAGTCTTTATTCCGGATGCGGTTCTTGGTGAGCTCTGTAGCTAACTCCATTGCTGCTTCCAAAGTTGCAGGCGTGGTACTTATTACAGAGTCCTGAATCTTTGACAGAAGACCTCGAATGTAATGCTCGATCAAACGGTAGAGGGGAGTGAACAAGTTGGGAACCATTTGATTTAACTCGAGGAATCTTTTGTTGTACGTGGTGTTGTCGCCTTCCTTTTGCTTCAATGAATAGAACTCATCTTCTAATTTCTTGATTTCGCTCCTTGGGCAAAACAGTCTTGTCATGATTTCCTTCAACTCATCCCAAGTTAAAGTCATAGCATCTTCAACACCTCGTTTGGCCTTCTCTGTATTCCACCAGGTAAGTGCTATTCCATATAAACGACCAGTAGCATATCGCACTTTGCGATCATCGGGGCAATCGCAATTTAGAAAAGTGTTCTCCATTTCTTCAAACCAATGGAGGAGAGCGGTGACACCTTCAGTCCCTTCGTATTTTGGAGGATCGCAGGATTTGAAATGCTTGTAGGTGCATTTAGTGGTATTTGGGGGAGGGTTGATAACATTTTGATCTTCTTGGTTGACGGGATTAGCGGTAAGGGCTTGTTGGACTTGAATTACAATGTTGGGTATTACGGTAGCCATTTATTGAGCGATTAGGGCAGCCATGCGCTCGCGGGCTTTTCCTGCTCTCATCTTCCTACGAGCGAGGCTAGAAGACATCTACAAGGAATACATATCAAGAGTATGAGTTGGATGATTTAGGGATCAGGTGTCGTATTTAGGAATGAACATGTATAAAATAAATATAAAATAATAAATCTACTACATCCATAGGATGTCTTGGGCTTTGCTCGTAATTGGGCCTTGCATGCCGCCATACTTCACCTTCGTAATCATGTGGGCCCCCATGAATACCGGGTTTTTCATATGGTTCGCATGTGCTAGCCTGGTTACGTACACTAAAACCCGGAGAAAATCGAGAAATATGTATGTAACGTATGATATTTGGAATGTATCCAGGTGTGGACACGGTGACACCTCAAAGTGGGGTTAGTTCAAACGATGTTTGGTGTGGCATGCTTTGGCCTAATAGGTCCTTTGTACTCTCATCGTTAGTCCCCAGGTAGGTAAACTAGTCCGTTATATTGGATTTATACGAATGCCAACCTAGACAGGACGTTCCGACTAACGGTACTTGTACCCTTCCAGTTACTACATGCCCGTCGCAGAACTTACTTTGATGAGATTTGAAAATTGCGACAAAATCTTTGAATAACGAAAGTATGAAGATAATTTGAATATATAAACAATGAAATATGTATGATGAATGTGTATGTAAGTATGTATGTTTGACTGTAAGTAAAAACAAATATGAAACAAATAAATATCATAAGTTTGCATGTAACCACATGAACAATTAAAATCTAGTCAACTATAGTATAGGCTCTATGGGTCTAATAACCTATCCTATATCCCTATAGTCATGGCTCTGATACCAATCTGTCACACCCCGACCCGCAGCGGAAAAGGTGATCGGGGCATAATTGGGTTATCATCAAAGCTCATGACATTTATTATAACGTTTCATATTCATTATTACAATTTAAAGGGAAACATACAATCATAATTACATCATGTCCTAAACATCATTCTAGACTTCATTGTTTTCTTCTAAGGCATTTCCTATGTTTTCCTTGCTTCATCTTGTTCATCTGTATCATGTGTAAAAAAGGTTTTTGGATCAACAAAAAGTTGGCGAGTGAATCCTATGAAAAACATTTGAACAAGTTTATTGAAATGATTATAAAATAAAGTGCACAACCACACATGAGTAAAAATAGATGTAAACTTATTCACCAATCATTTAATATTAAATAATGCACACACATACAATAATGGATTTGTTTTGAGGCACGCGTTGCTCAACTCGTCTCTCACGAGGAACTGATGGGCCTAATGAATGATTTGCATACAACTTGACATTATGAAATACATAACTATAAACAATATATACATTCTAAGTTTAGATCACATATGGTATGGCACAAGTTTAAATAAACAAGTTAATTTTTGTGACACATGACACACCCCAAAACGTGTAATTAAAAAGGGGAGTTGTAAGATTCACTCACATTGGGTGCGTTCGGTTGATGATGTTGAATGCGCACGAAGTAGGTTTTAACAACGAGTGAAACTAACCTAGATAATGGTATAATGGTTCGGTAAGTAAGCGGATTTTATTAATCAATTATAGTAGGATTGTTGGATGTATTTTTGTGAGTTTAAGCTATTTTCTAACCTTAAAAATGTTATTTTTAAGTATTTTTAATGTAAATAAATAAATAAAAGTAATAAAAAATATTTTGATTTTTGACCGTTGACCTGTTGACCGTTGACTTGTTGACCGATTTTATTGTATAATTGTGTGCGCCGGGTGAGGCTCGAACCCGAGACCTCCCGTTCACGTGCACGCAGCTCTACCAACTGAGCTACGTGTCTAACCCGAAATATTTCTGTTTTTAATTATATTTATATACTAATTGAATTAATCCGAAATCATTTATTTCAAAAACGATTTTAATGACTCGCTCGGTGCTCTCCACAGGTCTCGAACCCGGGATCTGTGGTTTAGGTTAACACACAGTCCACCGCTGTACTGTGTGTCTAACTTGGTAAATAAACTGATTTTTATTATACTTATATACAAACTAGATCATTTCATTTCTGCTTTATATAAAAAGTTTGATAATTGCCCGAACCGGTGCGGTAGTCCGGACTCGAACTCGTGACGTGTGATTTAAACGTTCACACAGTCCACCACTGGACTGTGTGTCTATCTTGGTTATTATTCCGGTTTTTATTAAACTTAACATCTATTTGTAGTGAATCCGGTTTGGTTACAAAAAGGAACATTTTTATTAAGGCGAGTGTGCGTGGGACAAGAATCGAACTCGGGACGTATGCGTGTTTATGTGCACACAGTCCACCATGGACTGTGTGTCTAACCCGAGATATATCTTGATTTAAATTAAACATATAGACAACTGAAAACTTCATCTTCTTCGTTGGACTTAACCAGAATCGGTGTCCGGCTGGTTCGACAATTTAATCAAGTTTCTTTAGGGTGTTGTGATTAATTACATGTAAGATTAATAAAAAGAATGAGAGATTAAGTGTATGGTATACCGAACAGGGCTCCTCTGTTTCGCCGGCGAAACTCCGATGACAGCAGATTATTCCGGCGACGGTGTGTCCTGCGGCAGAGGGTCTTCAACGAGCTTGAGATGAATGTGGGTGGCTTCGGTATGAGCTCTGGGGGTTCAGTTTTTAGAGTAATGCACAGAGGTGGAAGGGTTCGGTTTTCCGGCGAGTTGCATAAGTTTTCCGGCAAGTGAAGTTACGTCGGGAAAGAGTGTGATTGTGAGCGAAAAAGCTAACAGAGGTTAGAGGGGGTATTTATAGGGCAGAACATCGACGAATTTGGTCCGTTTTCCGTCTTGATTCGTCGGTTAATGATTTTCCGGCGGTTATAACTTGTGTCGCGGACTGGACATCAGTTATAAGCGATGTCGAGGTTAATGTTTACGTTAAGTCATAGATAACCGACGACGTTTGACGAAATCGTCGGATTTTCCGGCATCAACGGATTTGGGCGTGTCAGTTGACTGGGTTTGATTTCTGTTTCATTATTTGAATTAATTGTCTGGATATATTACTAAAGAATACAAGTGGCGGAGTGGTTTGATGGATGAGTGTTAAGTCATTGTTTGACCAGTTTGATCAGGCTGACCCGGGTTCGAAACCCGGCAGCCTTGTTTTATTTTTAAACCACTATTTTTAATACTTTTTCAAATATAAATTATATATTCCAATATACTTATTAATTATGTATCGTTTAAAATTAATTTGGGCATTAAATACGCAACGAAATTTTTAACTGATTGTTCGGTTAATAAACGGAGCGGGGTTGGTAAATCCGATTTTTTTAACGGATGTTACAATGCAATTGTATTCAGGTGGTTACAGCTGCAGATTATTTGTTGATGCAAAGTGTCTTGGATTTTTCTGAACGAGATCAAAGTGTAGTCAGAATTTATTAGTGATGAGATTAAGATGATGTCTACTTTTCGTAAAAGTGGGGTTGCATAACTGAGTCTTGGAGGAGTTGTTTATCGGATTGTAGTCGTGGTCACGTTGATGCTTGAGTCTTCGTACAAGCCGGTTGCACACATGATTGTTTACTGGTACAAAGTATCCAATTTAACTCTGCAAGGCAAATGAACTGTTTTTCAAACTAACCGCTAGGAAATGAGCATGTTTTGTGGTTTCAGTTGCGGAGAGACTAACGTGGAAGGCTATATACATGCAATTCATGACTAAAGAATATGATATTATGAAAGACGAAGATTACATGTTTGATCTTGAACGAAGAAGAGAAGAATATTGTGTGTTATCAAATGATTTGATTCCGTTAAAGATTTGCTAATTGAGAAGATTACCGATTTACTAATCAATCTTTTAGGAGTATGCTTAAATATGATTATGAAAATTGGGACTTCAGATATTTGCGGATATTCATTGATTTGAAGATAATCGTTGTGGTAATTCGAGGTTTCTATCAATTGCCGGTTGGGTTTTGAAGATCAGAGGATCGAGCATAGGAGGAGTGCGCTAAACCGAACTCAGATGTGGTCAAAGTTGAAATGGAGAATCTTCATTGATTAGTTTCGAGTTAGTGATTATTCAAGAAAATTTGTCGATTAAGCAAATCAGAGGAGCTTAGAAACCATGCAAACAAGAACCTTAACTAGAGAAATTGGTTTACAGGGAATGTATTGAAGAAACTGCAAACCCAAATCATCAATCATGGGGGAATATGTTGACGCGTTCTACAACATCGACAAATACCTTGATTGAAGTTGCAGAATAATAAACACAGCTCTCATATTTCAATATCAAGATCAAGCTTCGATAGTGACGTCCAAGGGGGAAATTGTTGATGCACTTTGTGTCCGTCAGTGTACGAATAGGCTATATAGAGTGTGTGTTGAATAGTGTATTGAATAGATACGTACACACGACCCAAGTGCGAACGAGAACGGTTTTGTAGTGTCACTCCATACAAAGTGATAGCTCACTTCGCACGAAGGTAATAGTTATATGTTAGAACGTTTTGAGACCATTGACACTTGGGATTAAATAGTTTAGAACTTGTTTGTAATAGTTAGTAAACCTAGAGGGGCTGAAAGTGTAATTTATGTCACTAGTACCAGGGGCAGCGTAATCAATATCCCAGCATATTTATTAAATACGCTTCAGTTTGTATAAATATGTTGATCAATGAAACCCTAGTCCAAGGTTCTTGGACAGATTTTGGTGATTTCTCTTGTGTTGTGATTGTTGTTCTTGTTCTTAATCCGAAATATCCAGGTGCATTTAGTGATTATATCCATTGGGATTCCATGTACAATACTTGTTGTTTGATCCATACAAGAATCCTCATCTTCATCTTTTGGTTTTATTAACTTTTACACATTCAAACAACTAATCTATAGTTGTTTGGGTGATAACAATCAACCACTGTGATTCGAATCTGATTTAGCACTCACAATTTGGTATCAGAGCCTTTGTGCTCTTGAGTATTTGAGTTTTTGTTAAGATTCTTCAAGTTTTGAAGGTTTTTTCAAAAGTCTTCAAAGTTTCATGGTTTTTCAAATTTTTGGACTCAAAATGGCTTGATCTGGTGTGTTTAATCATTGGGTAGTTATTAAACAGTATTTTGGTAAACATTTGGGTCATTTTGGTACAAAGAAACATGGATTTTGAGTCGTTTTTGGGTGATTAGAGGGTTTTTGTTTGTACTTAAACCCAGCTGTCGTATTTATCTTTGAAGGAAGCGTAGATAATTTTGAATATTGCGTTTTTAACTTGAATATCGCGTAATTAACAAATACGCCAGCTTAACATTAGCGGATTTGTTGATTTCCAGTGAAATAGTGTCATCGTAATTAATCGAAGGCGAGTTCGAAGTCAGTGATAAAGATCCTAAGCGATTTTATCATGATGATCGGCGCTTCTAACCAAACTCACGTTTGTTTTGCGTGTTCCAGCGGATTTAGCTATTGTCGCCGGATCTCGCAGCCAAGCTTCACAAGCGTATTTGTCAATTGAAGCGTATTTACTTACTGTTCACTCTTATTCCGTTGTATTTAATTCTAGATCACGTTTTCAGACTCGAAATCAACCAAAATGTCAATCAATCAGCTTAATCCAATAGCCCAAGCTGAACTTTGAGTATATTGACTATACTCAATGGATGTGTGTCACAGTGGGACCACAGGTTCCTATGATAATTCACGACGATGTTCGAACAATCAACGAAGACCCTTCAACATTCACTTAAGAAGACAGAACTCTCATTCAACGTGATCGTAGGGCTCATGCTGCTTTAACAATGGTTCTATCCAAGGACAACAACAATCTATTCGAAGAATACACTTCATCATGAACTGTGGTTGGCTCTTATTGATCAGTATGAAGGGAATGAAGAGTTGATGGATAACAACATAGATATGGTTCATAAAGAATATAACATGTTCGGGAGTGTTCATGGTGAAAGCTTGTCAGATCATATCAGTCGATTTTTGGGAGTGCTAACAAAAATGAAGAAAGTGGGCAATCCAGTTGCAAACTATGCCTCCATCAAGAAGCTTTTGGACTCTCTCCCAAAAGATTAGAGCCTGCAATGTATGATGATCAAAAGAACCTTCTTGACAAGCACTACTCCTGTCACACTTTCAGAACTGATCAACACTCTGAAAGCCTTTGAAATGGATGTACTCAAGAGAGAAATGAACCAAGTTGGATACTCTCAGAAATTTACTCAATCTGTTGCTGCAACTTTTTTACCCAAAAATTTGGCATTCCTTGCCCCCATAACCTCCTGTGGTTCAAATCCTCAAAGTGCTACCGCATTTTACCCTAACGCCTCCGCAAGCTCTGCAAAGACCTCATCATCTAACGAGAAGACTACTGTGGCTGGTGATGCTCAAGCACTCAAGATATCCACCGAACATGTTGCTTTGTTTAACACCTTCCTGAGTAGCTATGAAGCTCTCATGTCAGGTGAGCTAAAAAGAGATTTTCTCACTGCTGAAGACATGTATCAGGTAGATCCGGATGATATGGAGGAAATGGACTTGAAGTGGCAAATGGAGATGATCACCTTGGGATTAAAGAAGTTTCAAGACAAAACAAGAAAGAGACTGGCACTGGGAAAAGCTGGTTTGACAACTCCAATCTGAGATGTACAACTACAAGAATCTGGGTCACTTCAAGAGAGAGTGCCCACTGCTGAAAAATGAAAATGCTGAACTCGTTCTGGCAAGAAGGCCAATAGCTATTGAAGGGAGTGATAATGTTGCTGATAATAACCCAAAAGCTTTAGTGGTGGAAGACTACGACTGGGCAGAAGAAATAGCAGAGGCAAAAGAAGAAGTCAACAAAGCACTCATGGCAAAAATCACTACTACATCTGTCTCATCCTCATCAAACTGTGTTGAGAAGCAAACTGCAAGAATTCTAAAAGGCGACAAGGTTTGAAAAGCATAATCACTCCTACTGAACCAACTTCAGAAAAGGGAAAGCAGGAGGCTGAAAAGACTGAATCGATAAAGACAATCTAAGGAGCAATCAGCGACGACAAGAGTGAGAAAGCTTGAACTTCTGCAGCCACCATGAATGTAGGGTCTGCAAAAGACACAGAGGATAAGGATTTGGTAAAAAAACATACCGTATGAATTTAAAGCAAAACTGTGCTCCCAACCATGTTTGAACGTCGTGGCACATTACAAATCACTCAACCGTGACCTGATTAGAGAAAAAGAAAAGGTTTTGAAATTTAACCAAGAATTGAAAGAAAACGAAGCTACATATCAGAAAAAGTTGAAATTAACTTTGGCTGAGATGTAGACAATAAAAGAATTCGTTTGTAGAAAATATTTTATCATAAATGATCTAACCGAAAGATTAGAAAATCTCAAAATGGGAATAACAAATTGAAAATCACAATTGATAAATGGAAAGTTAGTCAAAAGGCACTGGCTGATATTGACAACTACCAACGACCAACATTCGTGAAGGATTAAATTGCATACAAGGATAAGCTCGGAAACGAAAGAAAAATCCTTCCTCCTCCTCACAACAAAAACTATGTACCTATGCTATCTCCTCATCCTAAGAATAACTTAATCGATAAACATGATATGTTGGCTCAAAATGTCTTTTACAAAAATTAAAACAATACTAACATTTCCGAAAGTAATGCAGATATGTGTAAGCGTAAAGAAGATATGTGCGATGAGGATGATGACCGTGGAGGATCAAAAATAGGAATTTTTTACTCAGGTGACAGTTATTCTACAGTTAACTGGTTTGCATGGAACTGTAACAAGAAAAACATTACTTCTATTCGGGATAACTGCAATAGTTTGACTAGGATGGATGACTGTAATAGCTGTATGCCTAAATTTAATATTTAGGATGACTGTAATGGTCATGTGACTACATTTAAGACTTCCAATCCAGTGCATGCCGTGGTTGAAAGTCATGACTTAAATTCTGTTTTTAATGATGTAAATGTTGTGCTTGAAACTCCTGTATTTGTCCCAGAATTGAAGAAAAACTGATTTTGAAAGTTCCTTACAGAGGAAATCCCGAATTTGTTCCATCATGTACAAGTACATCAGAGACTGATAAAGATTCAACTCAAGTCAGCAATAGTGATGACTCAAGTACGACAACTTCAGAAAGTGATGAAGAAAAATCAAGTGAAAATCAAGAATGAATCTCGTCATCAGATGGTGAGACCAGTGAAGACGGAGTTGACGATGAAGTCTTGACAAGAAACTGAAGAAAGTCAAAAGTTCAAGCTATGCTGCCTCATCTAGATAACGCTTCAAGCAGCTCTAGACTCTCATCACATACATCATCTTTACACGCCCGTGTCTACCAAAAAGAAAAGATTAAATTGCAAGCAATGCTTTCACTGTGGTCATTTAGGACATCCTAAGAAACATTGCAGGAGTAAGAAATTTTCTAAACCTAAACAAGATCTTGTCAAAATTTTCACTGATCAATTTTATAATCTCAAGAAATCAGTAAAATACATAGTAAATACAACTTGTTTTTGGAAAAGAAAAGAAAATATTACTGTTCAAAATCATGATGGATCAAACTTGAAGCAAGTATGGGTTCCAAAAACTAACTAACGTGTACATATTTGTGTTTGTTGTTGTATAATAGAACCAAACTGCAAAATGGCTTCGAATGCTCATGAAATGTTTTATTCTTATTCTCACATCCGGAATCCTCCGAATTAGTCTTACGGACAAACCGACATTTGTCTCCTTTTTGGTCGAAACGGACAACTTTGCAATTGAGGCGTTGTACCGGAAAGTTATGTATTATTATAATAGTTATTCTCAAATAAGTGTTTCCATTTATATATGGACTCAGATATGGCATTAACATGCCGTTTTTCCTTGTTCTGACTCGTTTTAGAGGATTTACCGACACGGTTAGTGTCACCGCATTTAGTGCGCCCAACACTTTCTACCAACACTTTTTGGGCATTGGTTTAGTTTGTTTCACGTCGTCACGGAAACCAGTACATGTTATGATTAGATTTACTTACCCTAATGACGTACGACTCAGTTGTGCAATTAAATTATGATAATGTTCATGAGATTATAAAGCAAAATTAGTGATTAAATTGTACGGATTACCGGTTATTTGCCATTTGTCACATCAAATCTGTCAGAAGTAACAACGGATCGGAATTCAAAAATCAAACGTTTATCTCCTTCTATGAAGAAAAGGGAATACGCCTTCAGTACAGTGCCAGCCAAAACTCCTCAGCAGAATGGCGTAGCAGAACCAGAAGAATAGAACATTGAAGCTGCTCGAACTATGCTCATAGACTCCAAGCTTCCTATCATTTTCTGGGCAGAAGCAGTCAAGACATCATGCTATGTTTTGAATCGAGTTCTCAAAACCTCATGGAAAAACAGCTCTGATAGACTTTTATCATGCTATCTTTTCAAAAGGAAGCCTCTGATAGATTTCTTTAGACCGTTCGAATGTTCTTGTACACTCCTCAACACTGAAGACAATATCATCAAGTTTGAAGTAGCGTGTCATGTGTGCTACTTCATGGGCTACTCATCTTCTCAAAAGGCGTATCGAGTTTATAACAAACGAACCAAGATGGTGATTGAATCATACTACATTGACTTTCAAAAAGGAAACTTCACCAACACTGGAAGTTCTCCAAACTGGTTTTATGATGTAGACGTTGTATTCAACACTTTCGTCATTGATGAACCATTCACTGAAACCAAACCTACAGAAACAACCCCAATAGAGCCATTGCTCGATCCTTCAGACATTGGCTTCACTCCTTTTACAACTTGTCACCGAGTCTCTTCCGATCCAATCCTTCCTATTGACGAAGTTAATGGCGACACTTCGACTAAGAATGCATCTGCATGTGATGCATCTTCTTCACAGCCGATTGTGGATGAACCACCTAAAGAAGACGAACCTCCTATTATCTACGTCGACGAACACTTCTCCAATCTACCTCAACAAATTGAGACTCACACCAACGTAGGATACAAGACAAATGGAAATCATCCAATTAAGAATGTCATTGGTTCCGTGGAAGATGGAGTTCGAACTCGTGGACAAACACATACCATCAACACTGGATTGTATGCAACTTTTCTTTCCAGTCTGTACCAAGAGACATTGAAGAAGCCATTCAAATTCTAGCTGGGTGCAAGCAATGCAAGAAGAGTTATCTCAGTTTCGTAAGCTCAAAGTCTAGGAACTAGTTGATCTACCAGATGAATGTATCCCATTGGCACCAAGTGGGTATTTCGTAATAAAATGGATGATCGTGGTGTAGTCATCAAGAATAAGGCAAGATTGGTAGTTGAAGGATTCCTACAGGAGGAAGGGATTGATTATGAAGAAGTTTTTTCTCTGGTAGCACGTTTGGAAGCTATTAGAATATTCTTAGCATATGCTTCATACAAAAACTTCAAGGTGTTTTAGATGGAAGTAAAAAGTGTGTTTCTATACAGGAAGGTGAAGGAAGAAGTATATGTTTGCCAACCTCCAGGATTCGAAGATCCACATTTTCCTGCACGATACTATAAGCTTGTCAAAGCCCTCTACGGTTTTTATCAAGCTCCTCGAGCCTGGTACAAGACTTTGTCGACATATCTTTTGAAATGTCGGTATACAAGAGGTAAAATCGATTTGACTCTCTTCATGAAAAAGGATCAGAGATAATGTGCTGCTGGTGCAGATCTATGTAGACGATATTATTTTTGGGTCAACTAATGAGGCCCTATGCAAGGAGTTCGAGAAGGTTATGAAGGAAAAATTCGAGATGAGCATGATGGGAGAACTCATGTTCTTCTTGGGATTAGAGGTGAAGCAGAGAGAAGACGGTATTCTCATTCATCAAGCAAAATACATCAGGGATATTCTCGCAAAGTACAACATGAACTACTGCAAAACCGCCAACACACCATTTGCAGCTCAGACAGAACTCATATCTGATCTCCAAGGAAAATCAGTGAACAAGTCCTTCTATCGCTCGGTTTGATGTATCTGACCGCAAGCAGGCCTGACATTATGTGGGTTGTTTGTCTCTACACACATTTCAGACGAATCCAAAAGAATCTCATGAAGCTGTTGTCAAACTAATTTTTCGCTATCTAAAAGGAACTCCCAAGCTCGGACTATATCCAAAAGATAGTAATTTTGATTTAATTGCTTATTTTGATAGTGATCATGCTGGTTGCAAGGTTGACTGAAAGTCCGTCTCCGGAGGCTGTCAATTCTTAGGAAATCATCTCATACGGTGCAAAGCAAAAAGCAGACAACAGTTTCCACATCTACTGCTCAAGCCGAATATACGACAGCTTACAGTTGCTGCTCACAAGTTCTTTGGATACAAAATCAGTTGTTGGATTACAAAATCAACATTATGAAGACTCCAATATTCATCGACGATGAGGCGTGTCTAGGAATTGTGAAGAATCCTATCCACCACTCCAAAACAAAGCACATCGAAATTCGCATTCATGCGATCAGAGATGCGTATGAGAAAGGATACATTCAAGTGGTGCCTGTGGATACTATGCAACAGAAAGCTGATATTTTCATGAAAGCCTTTGACAAAACCCGTTTCAACCAGTTGGTAACCTGGTTGGAAATGGTCAATTTCCTTGAGTGGAAATGATTTGAGTCTTCAAAGATGTAAAAAAAATACTTTTTATAATAAATATCTCAAATGTCTTAAGAAATGTGCCCAACAAAAAGATTTTCTGCAACTTTAAAATTTCATTTTCAAGCTTTGGACTTTCGAAAACCATATTTTAAGGGGGGAAGTTTTCCAGAAAATAAGCATATGACTTGCAATTCGATCTTTCGCTTGACTCCCGCTTGAGAAATGATAGAAAACTGTTGACACTTTGTTTCTTCTTAAAACAGTAATCGATTGAGGTGCCAAGCAATGACGTCTCAGTAGATTCAACAATACCATCGAGTAAACTGCGAGTAGGCGACAAAAGTTAATGCTTACACAAGAATTCTGGATACCCACAATGTTGTGCAACTTGCGGGTAACACGTTGCGGCGTTTGGCTTAATGATCTTAAATCTTGTGTCGATAGATTGCCAAAGTCCGAGATTCCGGGTCTTTATATTGACTAATCATTAGGGAATATCATAGTTGCTCTTCTGCTGCATCAAGATATATGCTGACCTAGACACAGTTATGATATGTTTTCAAAAGACCCAATGTGGCCAAAACCCTATATAGATGAAGCTCTCATTTTGAGAATCTTTCAAGTGCTTATATAATACCATTTATGGTATCTGTCTTAGTCCTCGTTAGACATTGGTCTCTCTGCTTTACGAAAGTACTGACCTGATAACCAATTGTCTATCGTTGAAATTCAAAACAAATGAAGTCAATATACTCACCCGCTATGAGGAATCTTTGTGCATACCTTGATCATGGGGGTATGTCCTGATGTGGGACTCACGAGCACAACATTCTAATAGTCTAACTTGACTGAGGGCCATTGCAATTCTTGTCAATATTACCACAACATGATAAAACGTTCACTGAAAGGATGTTGAAAAAAGGTGCATCAATTTAAAGGGACAAACATACTGACAGTTTTTCTTATGCCTTGATTGTACTTTACAAACTGACAAAGTGTTGCTAGTCTGATCTTTTGCAGGAAAGTCACAGGATCCGAATAAGTTAGAATTATGTGAAAAAGGAAGCTTCGTGGCGGTAAAAAATAATTTTCAGGGACCATAGTGTAAATTTCTGTTTTTCTTAAACTTATTTTCAACCTTGCACTATTTTTAACTAAAAAGAGCATGTTTTTCGAGAAAGTTTAAATTTTTTGAGCCTATTTGTTTTAAACTTTTAGACTTGAAGAAACCTCATAAATAAACCTAGGCGGCGTAATTATTATTCCAGCGTATTTATTAATTACAATGGAAGATAATCTTGTATATATATGAATCAGATCTGAATATGCAAAATTTTCAAACATCATCATCTTCTTTATATCAAAAACCTCTTTCAAAACACTCAAACCTCATCATCGGAACATTTGAGCCGAGTTTTGTTGATCGATTTCGGTAAGATTTCTTTGTTTGCACATTGATTGTCTATTGTTTACTCATCCAAAACCATGTTCAAAATCCATACAATCATTGAGAATGATTAAATTAGTGTTAAAAGTTTGATTTATGGGTTTATCAAGAAACTTTTGAATTCATCGTATTTAACTTGAATTTGGCGTATTTATGTTTGAAGACAGCGTATTACTCTCTGATCAATGGATGGCGGATTTAAGTCTTGAACGCGAGTTCAAGCAACTTGCGTATTTGACGGTCAAACCAGTGTAGATAAACATCTACGCCGACTATACTTAAATCCACTAAGTAAGATCAGCGTAAATGAGTTATAACCGGCGTATATATTATTTCGCTTGGCGTATTTATGTCTTATGTCCGGCGTATATGCTTCATGTTACCGGCATAATTATATATATTTTTTTCTTCTAACTTCATTTTATTGAAAACGTTTTTTTTAATTTATGTTGTACATAGTGTATCTAACTTGGCTAGTTTTCACGTTTCAGAATGGCTCAACAATTAGTCTGGGATAGCACGTGGAAGCACAATCAGCCAATTACACTAGTTCCTCCTGAGCCTGATTTTGAAGACGTAATGGACTGGCTGTCAAGAAGCAAAATAAGTTATGTTGTTCAAGCTAATCCGAAGATCTACAGTATTCACGTAGAAGAATTTTGGAGAACTGCTAGAGCGAGAACATTGAACCAAGTCAAGCACATCACTGCAACAGTACACAACAAAGAGATAAAGGTGACAGAAGAGCGAATTCAAAAGTTCTCAGTCTAGGACACAGTTCCAGTGATCCGATAAAGCTAAGTAAAGGAGCACTGCTAGAAGGATTCTGTGGAATGAACTGTGTTGGAGATTTTTGAAGCAAGAATGAGATAAAGAAGTCAAGTCTTACAAAGGATTGGAGGTTCATCTTACACACATTTTGCATGAGCATCTATCATAGGAAAGGTGGATACGATGGTTTAAATTTGGAATGGTCTGTGGCAATGCTAAATCTATGTACCAATCAGCCCTTTAACATCTCTGGCCTAAGTTTTTATTACATGATCGACAACGTAAACAAAGGTGCATGGGCCATGTACCCAAGATTTGTACAGTTGCTCATTGATGATTAGCACCAGAACTTACCGCATGATGGAAATCTATACCAGTTTCAGCTTCCCAAAGGAAGATAAATCACAGAGCTAAAGCAAAAGAATGGGTAATGCTGCATAATTGGATGTACAGAGTAGAAAGACTTCCCATTATTCTTGCTGCATACAATAAGTATTGAGAGAGGGCGAGGCAGGGTAGAGGAGGACAAGACAAACCTGCTGATGTTGAAGAGGAAGCTAAAGTAGAGGAGGAAATACCACTTATACGCAAATGAAAAGACAAAGGGAAGAAAGTGGTTGACGGAGAACCCTCCAAGAAGAAGAGCAAGAAAGACTCCTTAAACCTAGAGCGAATTATGGGTGATAGCATTCATGCTGGATCAGCAGGAGAGGAGATTGAAAGGATGCAGGCCATTCATGATTTCGTAGAGGCAGAAAAGAGAAAATGGAGAATGAAAAGGAGAGAGATGACAGGATCAGAGACACCATTTGTGGTGACATCAGAACAGGAGCAGTTAGATCGTTTTGTTGAAGGGCTGTTAACCGATCCCTTACAGCCCACTCCAAGCAAGTCTCCCGCACCTAAGAAACGAAAAACAGGTTAGGGATCTTCCAAGGATGTTCCACCAAATCCTTCCTCAACTGTTCAACCTCCACCTCGAAGAGTTCCTTCAAGACCTCGACCATTTCAAGACCTGTACGATCACCTGTCCAAAGAAATCGGTTTGTTTCCTGCAAAAGAATTTTGCTTATTGAAGAAACAGGTCAATGATACTAATGTGCTTAAAGAGAAGCTGAAAGAGCAGAGAAAGAAGAACAAAGAATTGCTCTCCAACGTCTCTAAGCAATCTGAATTTATAAGGTTTCAACAAGAGGGGTTGGAGAAATTGCACGATCTGGTGCAGGATCTGTATGCTTTAGCAAATCAAAAACCAAAATATACAAGCGAAGATATCTTCAATTTTCATAGTTTTAAAGAAAGAAAACAAAAACGCAAGGATGAAATAGTAGAAAAGAAAAAGAAACGACTCGAATCTGCTGTTGATGTCAGTTGTGATGGAGATAGTGAAGAAGAAGAGGTTGACAGGACCGAAATGCCAGATATATTCCTTTAGTGGGGTTAGGAGGATGCGGTGCTATATGAGACTGGTGGAGGAGATGAGTTCTAGCTCAACATCCTGAATGGTTCAAGAAAGAAAGAGCAAAAATGCTAGACTTTTATCAGGTCATAACGGTTGAGAAGACAGAAGTCACAGACAGAATCATTAGCTGGAAATATTGCAATCTGACAGGGTGGTTTGTGGTGAAACAAAGGGAAGGTGTGATCCAGTTTCCAAAATAGAAATGATATGCAGAGTCTACCCACCTGGGATATCCGAGAATTAAGCAAGCACGATTTGATAAATCCCATAAACAGCAGCATTGGTGGCGATCTTGAAAGATTGATTCTTAGAGAATGCATGCATGGATTTACTGTTTTCAAATCTCAACGCCCAACGAGATGCGTCTCAAAAACCACGAAAGACCCATTTATAGGAAAAGGAAAAGTAACTTGGGTAATCAATCCAGCAAAAGTGGTGACTAGGGTGAAGCTTCCTTCGGAACAACCTGTGACCCTCACCAACTTCAAGAAATGGTTCTATGACGGTAAAACTGGTGAAGTAATTATCAGATCCAACACTAATGAAGATATCCGTATTCTGGATCTGATGGATGTTTTCATGTTTTGTCTTTTGGATCTGAACATTCTCTATGGAAACAAGATAAATGTTGGAGCAGGAAACGAATACCTAGAGGAAGGCATGCTGTTTCAAAGAGCGGTCGAGCGAGCACATGCACGAAAGATAGAAATAATGGAGATTATGCTTAGAATCGACACTTAAAAGGAAAAAGGTGAATCTAGAAAAAAGAAAGCTGCTGAGCCGAAATCATCCTCTCAACAACGGAAAGATCCATCCTCTGATTCAGACGTTCAAGTTATTCCCCAACCTCCGACTTCATCCACATATGAAGTCACTATGGGGCCCAACCCACAACCGGTGAAGCTATTTTTAACCAATCTGCATCATCGAGAAAAGATCAAGATGCTGCCGCAAGCCCGAAAGCTCAGAACAAAGAATGGAGACTCTCAAGTGCGCAAAGGTCTAGGGGATATTGTTAGAACGTTTTGAGACCGTTGATGCATGGGATTAAATAGTTTAGAGCTTGTTTGTAATAGTTAGTAAAACTAGAGGGGCTGAAAGTGTAATTTATGTCACTAGTACCAGGGGCGGCGTAATTAATATCCCAGTGGCGTAATTAATATCCCAGCGTATTTATTAAATACGAGCGGGTAGTCAGTTTGTATAAATATGTTGATCAATGAAACCCTAGTCCAAGGTTCTTGGACAGATTTTGGTGATTACTCTCGTGTTGTGGTTGTTGTTCTTATGCTTAATCTGAAATATTCAGGTGCATTCAATGATTATCCTTATGGATTCCATATACAACACTTGTTGTTTGATCCATACAAGAATATTCATCTTCATCTTTTGGTTTTCTTAACTTATACACATTCAAACAACTAATCTATAGTTGTTTGTTGATAACAATCAACCACTGTGATCAAATCTGATTTGGGACTCACATTATCTTCGTACGAAGGTAAGCTACCTTTGCACCAAGGTAATTTCCTCACTTCGCCGAGGTAAAACGTGTTAATAAATAGTGTTGTGTGTTCATTGTTTTGTAGGTTTTGGAGTCCCAGAGGGAAAACGCTGGCGAAATTTGTATTTCACCAGCTTGACAAGATATATACTCTTTCGTTATGAATGAATGAAGCTTCCGCTGATTCTGTTTCTACTCCTTTCTTAATAACATTCTACCGAATTAGTGATATTATGCCCAAACTTCAATCTAGAACCGTCGGATCCTTGACTTTCAGATAAGGTTCACTCTTTTGATTTTTTTTAAACCATTAGAACTGATTCCAACTTTCTATATTTTATTATTTTTTAAAAGATGTAGTTATAGATAAATATTTACACTAAAAAAAGGAAAGAAAGGAACACTTACGGAAAAGAAAAAAAACATATAAGATATTCTCCAAAAAAAATTAACTAATATTCATTAAAGATAAGTTGAGCAAAAATCCAGAGATAGGTCACAACTCTAGAATCATTAAAGGTTGACATTAGGCTAGTATTGTATATTTTTTTCTTGAAGAATGACGTGTGCTCTCGGGTACAAGTTTGGAACTCCTGCGAAGTCAGATGATGTGTGATCACCCTCACTAAGAAACAAGTGTAGATTAGAAATGGTTTAAGAGAGTTAAAGTTCCCTTCAAAATCTCTCATGATATATTTAGAAAAATTGTAGGGGACTTCTTATACTATTGCATGTACCACTTCCATCAACCTGTATGAAATCTCATGAAAGTTTGCATACTTTCTAGAGAAACATACTCAAAGATGGGTGACCAAGAAATGCCATGGTTGGATGAATTCAGATTTCTTGATCACTCTTGGACGGTTTTCTATGTAGTACCCCATATCCTTCAGGGTCTGATCCAGAGTTTGGCGAGTGAAGAGAGTGATGTCATTGTTGTCATTGAGATGTAGAGCCTCTTTGAGCATCTCCTCGCTTAGAATGATATCCTTCCCCATCATTTGACTGTGAATCCAAACTTTTTTTCCTTTGAAGATGGGTCTTGCATCCCACCAAAACTCTTGCAGTAGACTTGGGTGGACCCAGATATATGCCGACAAGGCGTATGCTAGGGGCTTTGTATAAGCATGTTGAGAATAACACCGCAGTCTTCCCATGCTGGTCCATCAAGGTTTCTCTGAACCCTCATATTGTGAGTTTAGTATAGTGAAAGTGGGAAATGTGTGGTACTAACTTCAGCCATTGTTAGGGTTTTTACGAAATATAAGGTCGTTAGGGTTTCTAAGCAAGAAGAAGGAAGATGACAATGACAAATGAGATGACGTTAATCTTCAAATGGTGGTTGTATATATAAATGAAAGTGATAGGTTCACCATAAATGGCATTCACCAACTTAATATTTTCTTTCTTTTTATCTCCACAATCTTTAATGCTCAAGATCCTCGGTCAGAAGCAAAGAGAATTATGTGAGATAAGAGTCTTCTGCATTATATGTATATGCGGCTATTTCTGAGAAATATAATCATTATCCTGCCTAGGGTCCCCTTCTTTCTCTCTAAGTGTGGATGACTAAGCTTTAAAGACTAATTGAGAGTGTATTTGTGCAATGAATTTTGTTCAGAAAGCTTGCTTAATGACGTAATCAACCCTAAGACTCAGAGATCCGTAGTAGATTTTTTGTTTTTTGATTTTTGTAAAATGAGAAAATGAGCAAAAAAACAAGCAAAGATTTTGTAAGACAAAATAATGTACATGTGCTATGCTAATGATGTGCATGTATGGAATAATTTTGTGTATGAAAGAATAGATAGTAAATCATATAAGAGTTTCTTATGATCTTGATGCATTCTGATAATTCAACAAAAATCTGGTGAATTTATGCAGCTTCTTATGAGACATCAGAATTTCTATCAAATTTATGATCATCTTGTGATGATTCACAATTTTGATCATCTTTTGTGACAAAACATTTTCTGAATTTTCTTCACATTTTATGTTGACCATACCTAATTTGCTGATTAGAAAATTATGTCTCTTTCATTAAGAGGTTTTGTAAAAGTATCAGCAATTTGTTTTTCTGTTGGAACAAAGTAGATTTCAATGTTACCTTTTTCCACATGGTCTTTTATGAAGTGATATATGACATCAATGTATTTCGTTCTTAAGTGATTTACCGGATTTTCTGTTATTGCAATGGCACCATTTGAATCACATAATATAGGGATTTTGGTCAGATTTACTCCATAGTCCCTGAGCTGAGTTTGCATTCATAACACTTGTGAACATCAGCTTGCTGTTGCAACATATTTTGATTCAACTGTTGATTTGGAAACACAATTTTGTTTCTAGCTTGCCCAGTTTTCTCCCAACATTTGACAAGTACCATATGTGTTTTTCCTATCTATTTTGCAAACTGAATAATCAGCCTCCGTCTATGCTATTAGTTCCAAATTTATATCTTTAGGATACCATAAACCAAGGTCTGATGTGCCTTTTAGATACTTTCAAATGGACTCTTTAGGATTACATTGGTATCTAGCCAGAAAACATGTGGAGAACATTATATCTGGTCTGCTGGCCGTTAGATACAATAATGATCCTATCATTCCCCTATAGGTTTTAATATTAACACTCTTGCCATCTGGATCAGAATCGAGTTTATTTCCAGTTGCCATGGGAGTTTTTGAGTTGGAGCAGTTTTCAAGTGAATATTTTTTCCAAATTGTTCTGACATACTTTGATTGACTCAAAAATATGCCATCGCTTCTTTGTTTTACTTGTAAGCAAAAGAAAAAGCTTAATTCACCCTTCATGCTCATTTGAAAATGGCTGGTCATTAGTTTCTCAAACCTTTTGCAAAATTTTTCATTAGTTTTTCCAAAAATAATGTCATCAACATAGATTTGAACCAACAAAGTGTGACCCATGTGAGTTTTCAGAAATAGAGTTGTGTCAATAGTACCTTTTGTGAAGCCTGAATTGATTAAGAAATTAAAAACAGTTTCATACCATGCTATTTGAGCTTGCTTCAACCCATATAATGCCTTGTTTAATTTATAAACATGTTTTGGGAATTTTAGGTCAACAAAGCCTTTCGGTTGTTGTACAACCACTTATTCCTCAATTTTACCATTCAAAAATGTTGATTTTATGTCCATCTGATAAACTTTGAAGTCTTTAGATGCAGCATAAGCAAGGAATATTCTTACAGCTTCCAATCTTGCAACTAGTGCAAACGTTTCGTCATAATCTACTCCTTCTTGTTGACAATACTCTTTCACTACTAGTCTTACCTTGTTCCTTTTTATGACACCTTGTTCATCAGACTTGTTTCTAATACCCATTTTGTTCCAATGACAGTTTTGTTAGTTGGCTTGGGTACGAGGATCCATACTTGACTATTTTCAAATTGGTCAAGCTCTTATTGCATTGCCTGGACCCAATCTGAGTCATTGAGTGCCTCTTTGACAGTCTTTAGCTCTATCATGCTTATAAAACTAGCATATGGACATTCATGAGCTGTGGTTGACCTAGTCTTGACACCTTCTTTAGGATTCCCAATGATGTTTGATTGAGAATGTCCTTTGATACATCTACAACTATTGGTGAGCTTGATGGTTCTGATGATTCTGAAGCTTCCCCCTATCAATTACCTCTGCTGTATTGAGTGGTTTAGAATTTGATGTTTAGCTTGATTTTCTAATGAGTTTTCAGAATTCTGATCTTTTGTGAATTTTTTGGTGAGAGCACTAGATTTTCTATAAGGTTAGTATGTGACAGATGTTTTGATGATTCTTTATTTACATAGTCACATTCAAGAAGATCCACAGTTAGAATTTTAGAAGGTCATTAGGATTTTCTTGCTTATTAGAAAAGTTTATTTCTTTCATAATTTCACTAGAGACTTTCGTTTCTGATGAATCATCAAATGATACATATATGCTTTCTCTTATTGTCCTAGTGTTTAAGACAATGACTCTGTATGCTTTTAAGGACAATGAGTAACCAAGAAAAATACCCTTTTAAGCTTTCCAATCAAATTTTTTCAAGACTTTCAAAATCATTAAATACAAAACATCTATAACAAAATGTGTGCAAAAATTTGATATTTGGTATTCTTCCATTTATGATGTTTTAGGGTGTTTTCTGAAGTCTCTTATTTATTATGGATTTGTTCTGTGTAAAACATGCATTTGCAATTGCTTCTGCCCAAAAGTAAGTGGGCAGCTTGGCATAAGACAGTACGATTCTTGCTGCTTCTACCACGGTTCTATTTCTTCGTTCCACAACTCTATTTTGTTTTGGAGATCTTGGAGCAGAAAAATCATGAGAGATTCTTTGCTTATATGGAAGGTCTCAAGTTTTGAATTTTTAAACTCTGTTCCATTATCAGATCTGATCCTTCTGACTGGTAGTTAACAAGTTTTCTATTTTTCTAATGAAGTTTATGATCAGACCTGGGGTCTCACTTTTCTTTCTTAAAAACTCAACTTAAGTGTACCTGGAGTAGTCATCTACAATGACCAAAATATATTTCATACCAGAAACTTGTTGTACTCACGGGTCTACAAAGGTCCATGTGCAAAAGTTGTAAGATCTGTGTTATTGAAGATTCAGAAACTGTTTTATGTGAGCCTCTTTTGGATTTTCCTAATTCACAATCTTGACATAATTTATCCTTCTTGGAGGATATGAATGGTAGACCTTTTACTAGACTTTGCTTGCCAATTGACTTTGATTTTTGAAATTTAAGTGTGCGAAGCTTATATGCCACAATCAGCTATTACCTTTGTTATCTTTTGAAAATAAGCACAATTGAGGGTGCTCTATTTCTTCTTTGAAGTCAAAGTAATATATGGATTTTCTTATCTTTTTTCCACTTAAATAAATTTTTTTGTCAGCTATACCAACCAACAAGCATTTTTCTAGTAAAAAGGTTACCTGAAAGCCTTTGTCACAAAATTGACCACATCTTAGTAGATTGTACTTCAACCCTTCTACATAAGCTGCTTCTTCAATGGTCAAACATCCATACTTAATGCATCCATAGGGAAATGTTATTCCCTTCACTCCATTTCAAAAGTTAACTAATTTACCAAGCTTTGGAACAAAATTGCTGAGTAAGCTCCTATCCCCAGTCATGTGCTTGGAGCTTCCTAAATCGCAGTTCCAGATCTGCTGCACATGATTGTCCTGAAATGGAAGAATTAGAGAATTTTTGGTACCCAGACTTGCTTGCGTACATTTTCTAATGAAAATTTGTTTGAGTTTCCCTTTTTGAATGCATTAATTTCACTTGAAGTGTTGTTGTATGCTAAGCCATTAACAGTCTTTGTGATGAATTCTTTCATATATATCTTTTCTTTCCTTTTCATAGAATTCTATTTTTGCATTTTTGTCTAAGCTTTCTTTAATCATTAATTGATTTTCAAGTATTACTTTATTCAACGTTGTTTGCAAATCATCAGATTTTTTATTTTCCATCTTTTGTTTTTCTTGTAAGTTCATAAAATCTAACCTACGAATGTTTAACTTATGTCCAAGATCAAAATTATTCGAGTTTACCTTTAGTTCTGATCTTTTGGACTCTGCATCAGAAAATTTTGCCATAAGATAGAAAATTGCTATTTCTTCTTCTTCATTAAAAGAATCATCAGTCAACCAGCTATCTATCCCTACAATCAAACTTACTTGTTGTTGCTTTATAGCTTCTTCTCATAGTAAGCAGCATCTTTCACCTTTTTTTTTGCATTCTGAAGCATAATGACCTTTTTGCTTACATTTGTAACACACAATTTCTTCTTTAACTTTGTCTCTTGACTTTCCTTCCATCCTCCCCTTGTCACTTTTCTAATACTTATGGCTTCCACCTCTCAGCCTTTGCTCAAAAGTTTTAGTAAGTAGTTCAATTGCCTTAGCAATGCAGAAAAATCTGATGAGGTATCAGAATTTTCCACATTTTGGCAATAAGAGGTTTGTGGATCAGAATTGGATATTCTTTGAAAGTTTGAGATAAGAGTAATGGATCCACCTCTTTGGTTTGAGTTTTCATATATCTCTTCTTCTCTAGGAACAATAATATTGTAGAGGTCATGTAGACTCATGTTTTCTAGCTTTAAAGTAGAGGCTAAAGTCATTGTGAGACTTCTCCACTCTCTTGGTAGAGCATGTAGGAATTTCACATTCCTTTCATAGTTTGTCTTTTCAATACCAAATTTCTTTAGATCATTTAAAAGTTTTGCAAATTGTTATATGTTTCACAAAGATTTTCATTTGGTAAACTTTTAAATCTCTCATAAGAGGAGAGATAGTTCGTTCGTTTGTTTCTCTTCATTCTTTCACTTCCTTCACAAAAAGTTTCTAACTGATCCCATATCTCTTTAGCAGAAGCACATGCATCTACTTGAGAGAATGTGTCATTTGGAAGTGCCGTAATCAAAAGTGATTTGGCTATTTCATCTGGTTCCACCTTTTCCTCGTCTTCTTTACTTTCAGCTTTTGGAGCCTTGGAGACAGGTATTTCAAGTGTTTGATCAGTTGCTGGTGAACCTGGTATCTCAACCATGAGTATATGTGGGCTATACACAATGGATTGAAACAGAGCTCGATCATGTATATTAAGGAAATTTATCATCCTGATTTTTCATTGGGGATACTCCTCTCTAACCAAGGTTGGAGGCTTTGACATAGACCCAATTTTGAAAGCATTGTTCCAGGTTTGAAGTTTGCCATATTTAGATAAAAGAAAGTTTAAAAAAATGAGCAATTGATCGTTTGAAAATATTTTTTGCAATATGCTCTGATACCAATTGTTAATCCCAGATAAACAATGCTCTTTTAACGTAATATGGCAAGTGATTTCAAAAGATGTGATCATAGTGTGCAGAAATAGAAATCGAACTTTCAAGAAACAACAACTAAAGCATTTTCAAGTTTATATCACTTTGAAAAAAATGGTTTACAAGGAGATTGTGAGGTTCTTGACTAGTACAAACGAATACTTGTGTAATTCTATGGTAAAAGGGCAATAGAGTTTTTGTAGTGTGTATTAAATGCTTGGCTTAACTCATTATCCCTTGCTGGTTTACTCTCTATTTATAGAAGTGTTTAGGATGAATGAACATTTGTCTATTCATGCACATGTCCTACATAAAGTAGCTTTTTGGCATATTCATTGAATCCATTGAGTTCAACTTACTACATTGCAATTATGGCAGAGCCTCAGTTTTTAGACAAGTTGGTTCATCAGAAGTCTTGAGAGCCAACTCATCAGAAAATCTGTTGAACATATCACCATATTTCGGATAATTAGAGTTTATTAGAAATTGATGATGGGCATTAGAATTATCATCGGATCCGTCAGAATGGTCTTTTCTAACATCTTAATTTGTTTCTGGTCATTTTTGATGAATGTTGAGGATATGTTGTCTTTTTCTTTTGTCCAGTCTTGTTTCTTCTTTCTATTTGACATTGATGTGGATGCACTTTATGTTCGTCATGGTGCGAATAGGCTAGAAAGAGTGTGCATTGAATATTGTATAGATTAGATATGAACACACGACCCAAGTACGAACGAGAATTAGCTCGTACGAGTGACAAAGTGACTCGTACGAGTGACAATGTGACTCGTACGAGTGATAAACATCTCACTCGTACGAGTGATAAACATCTCACTCATACGAAGGACACTTCGTACGAAGCCAACCTGCTCCATTCGCACGAGCTGCTCATGTCTATATATGTGTTCTGTGTTCATTGTTTTTTAAGTTTTGGGATTTCCCTAAGGGGAAACGCTGGCGGATTCTCTCCAGGAATTCCGCCAGCCAGATAAGATGTATGTTTTTTCGGTATGAATGAATGAATGCTTCCGATGATTCTGTTTCTACTCCGTTTTATATCGTTCTACCGAATAGGTACTATCATACACCCAAACTTCCATCTAGAACCGCCGTCAACCCCCCATAACTGGTACATTACCGATTCATTCTCCAAAACATTTTCGAACACAATTTTTACCACTTTAGATTGACATTCGTTTCTGGTTTAGTGTATGTTACATCAATGTTCACAGGCGGCTCGTTTGGCTTTTCAGTTTTCAATTTTAAATTGAGTGCCTTTTCCACCCTGATGGTTTCTTATGGGCGGTGGAACACGATCATAACTTACACCTTTGTGCTCATCATTTTTAGTGTCTTCCATGCTTTCAACTTTAGGAAGAATGTGATCAGTGATGTACGAATCGGTACTATCATACGCCCAAACTTCCGTCTAGAACCACCGTCGTCGGGACCCACAACGAGTTTTGGAAGTTCCAGGAATTCCGCCAGCCAGACAAGATGTATACACTTTCAGTATGAATGAATGAATGTTTCCGCTAATTCTGTTTCTACTCTCTCTCTATAATGTTCATACGCCCAACCTTCCGTCTAGAACCGCCGACACCGGTACCCACAACTGGTATCAGAGCTACGGTATGGATTCTTTCAATCTAACAGTTGATGAATCACCTACGCTCATGAATTTGGACGTATGAGGGGTTTTAGACGTAAAACATCAAATAATCGGACAATCCACGGATATAATGTAGAATTGAAACCATAGGATTGTTAGAAACGGATTTTCAACTAGATCTGTGCAAAAATCATCTTGAAATTCGAAGAAATAAAGATTCTGGATCAAAAATGTAACCAGGCTCGTCTGTACGAGTGAGCCTCTATGGCTCGTACGAGTAACAATTTGTCACTCGCACGAAACACCATTCGTACGAAGTCCACCTCGTACGAAATGGTGACTAAAAAAATTTGGTCATATTGATCGTATTGACGAGACGAGTGCCCATAAAAAATTGGTGATTTCAAATTTTTCGAGATTTTAACGTCTAATTCGGGTTGTTCGGGGACACCGTCTAGAGCTTCAGAGTATAGATTTGATGATACGGTCACAAAATGTTGAAGATATTGGGGTAGTCACTGATACCTGCACATAAAGTTGATCATCTGGTGTAGTGACTTTTAATGGGCCTCAATTTTAAATCCACATTTGATCAAAACTACAATTTTGGGAAATTTTCCGCAAAATTTGGTTTTGTGAATAAATGTTGAACACGTCAGAATTTGCAAAAATTAGGGGAAATAAAAATTTTCATGTATATGTTAATATTCCGCCATTTTTTAAATTCTTGACCATGCAGCAGTATTCTGGTGGTTCCGACTGCAGATTATCTGGGAAACACAGAGCATCGAAGATTCATTAGTGATGAGATAAAGTTGATGTCTATTTCTCATAAAAGTGGGGTTGAATAACTGACTTGGAGGAGTTGTTCATCGGATTCAGTAGTTGTGGTCACATTGATGCCCGAGTCTTCGTCCAAGTCGGTTGCACACATGACTGCTTAGTGATACAAAGTATCCAATTTAACTCCACGGGGCAAATGAACTATTTTCCAGACTAACCGCTAGAAAATAAGGATGCTTTGTCGCTTGTAGTTGTCATCGGGACTAACGAGGAAGGCTATATACTTGCAATTCATGACTAAAGAATATGATATAATAAATCTTTCAAACAAACTATGTGTACCAGTTGCTCAGGAAATAGACTATACATTTGGAGTTTCTTGATCAAAGGATGTTCAGAATTTTCAGATCATGATACAGATTGATGCTTAAGGGTTAAATACCTGATCTTCGATGTGGAAGTGTTGCACATACAACTACGTATCTTTAACTCTGCAAGGCAAATGAACTGTTTTCAGGGCTAATCGCCAGGAAATGAGGATGTTTAGTAGTTTCAGTTGCCCCATTCCAGCGGAGATAGCTATACGTCTGTTATTGTGACTAAAAAGGAAGAATGTGATTCTGATTATTAAAGAATGTTTCTCAGATTTGATGTGTTACCAGATAATATGATTCCAATGATGATTTGCTGATTGAGAAGATTACCGATTTGCTGATCAATCGTGATTATGGAAATCGGGATTTCAGATTTATTCAGAGATTTATTGATTTGAAGTTTATCGTTGTGGTAATTCAAAGTTTCTATCAATTGTCGGTTGGGTTATGAAGATCAGAGGATCGAGCATTGGAGGAGTGCACTAAACCAAATGCGGATATGGTTAATGTCGAAATGGAGAAGCTGCATTGATTAATTTCAAGTTGGTGATTATTCGATAAAATTTGTAGGTTAAGCAACTCTGAGGAAGTCTTGAACCATGCAAACAAAGACCTGAAGATTAATTTCTGGAGAAAATTATTTCAGGGGGAATGTTGCTTAAAGTAGATACTGCAAACCCGGATCATCAATCAAAGGGGAATTTGGCGTTCTATGACGTCGACAGATACCTGATTGAAGTTGCAAAATATTCAAACACAGCTCTTAGATTTCAAGATCAAGATCAAGCTTCAATAGTGACGTCCAAGGGGAAATTTGTTGATGCACTTTATGTTTGTTACTGTGCGAATAAGCTAGAAAGAGTTTGTATTAAATATTGTATAGATTAGATACGAACACATGACCTAAATGCGAACGAGAACTGGCTCGTACGAGTGACAATGTAACTCGTACGAGTGAGCTTATGTGGCTCATACGAGTGACATCTTATCACTCGTACGAGCAACCATTCTCATGAGCTACTCATGTCTATATATATGTGTTGTGTGTTTATTGTTTGTTTAGTTTTGGAAGTTCCCTGAGGGGAAACGCTGGCGGATTCTCTCCAGGAATTTGGCCAGCCAGACAAGATGTATACTCTTTCGTTATGAATGAATGAATGCTTCCACTGTTTCTATTTCTACTCCCTTCTTATAATGTTCTACCAAATCAGTACTATCATACACCAAATCTTTCATCTAGAACCGCCCTTGCAGGACCCACAACAAGTTTTGGAAGTTCACTGAGAAGAAACGCTGGCGGAGTGTATACTCTTTCGGTATGAATGAATGCTTCCGTTGATTCTATATCTACTCCCTTTCTATAACGTTCTACCGAATCCGTACTATCATACGACCAAACTTCCGTCTAGAACCGTCGTCACCGGGACCCACACTTGATGACTTTATCTTCATCAGTTGATTAGATAGATCATATTTTTCTTCAATACTTACATAAAAGTTTCCTAACAATTACAGAACACCAACTTGAACTTGTTTTCTAAAGATTTGATTGTGCACTTTCAAACTCAGTGCTATCACTGTCATTAGTCAAAACATGTTCAACAACGTTTTTAACAAATTTTGACTCACATTCTGTTTCTGTTTTGGTGTGGGTTATATCGAGGTTTTCAGGCAGCTCATCTTTGTTTTCAGTTTCCTATTTCAAATTTAGCGCCTTTTACACCCCGTCAGGCTTTTTCCTTGAATAACTATTCCACATCGGGGTGGTACTCGATGATAACCCAACCCTTTATGTTGATAACCATCTACATCCTCTCATGTTTCATCTTTTCCCGTTGGTTTAGGGAGGATGTGATCCAATACATAAGATGCTGTTGAACAACTGATCAACTTCTTATCAACCTAATCCGCTTTGATTCTAACGGTTTCTAATTCTTGTTTTAAAATTTAGCGATCTTGTCAATGCGATTATTTATAGCAATTTGTTAATCCATGATGGCCCCTTTTAGTATAAAAAGAGTAGCATTATCTTCTTTACTACCTTCTTGGTATTGGCTGATAGTTCTGTTCAGTTTATGATAAGCTTCTTTGGGTTTCTTTTAGATCAATGTTAAGGTTATCTATGTCTTTTTTCAGTTTGTTAAACTTCTCGTCTTTCTCAAAACAAGCTTTGCATGGCTCTAAGCACTTCATGCATTGTCTTTCTATTTCTTTCTTCTCATTCTTAATCTATTCTCTGACTGATTCAACCACACTAGCTTTGGTAACTTCTTTACTCCAAAGAGACCTGCAAAAGAATTATAAAATTAGGAGGTATGATTGATTTAAAAGCACTATAAAAAATATCTTCTTCAGATGCACTTGGATCATTATTGTCATAAGAGTTGTATGGAGTTTCATCAAAAGTGACTTCAGCACAATCTTCACTGGTAACTTCTTCTACTAAATCTTCCACAGTTGGTTCTGGTTCTTCGATAGTTTCAGCTAGAAGTGCAAGACTCTTGGTCTTCAAAATGTATTTGTTCGAATTGAAACTTTCATCTTCTTCGGAATGTAGTTGTTCGAATTGAAACCAGGGCCTTGTCTTTTGATTTTTCTGAACCATCCTCGATTTGAACAGCTTTGAAGTACTCTGAGGTTGTTGAGAAGTTCGGTGGTAAATCGCCTTATTATAATAATCATCACCTAATGGATTTTGATTTCCATGCATTTCTCTATTCGAACATTCTCTTTTAAAATGACACTTTTCTCTGCACTTGAAACAGGTAACTCTTGGTGTATATTATGTCCGTCATTGTGCGAACATGCTAGATAGAGCGTGTGTTGAATATTGTATAGAAGAGATACGAAAACATGACTTAAGTGCAAACTTGAGAGATATATTTATGTTACTTTGTACGAAGTAAGTCACTTCATACGAAGGTAGATCAATTTACTTCGTACGAAGGTAAACTACTTACTTCGTACGAAGGAAAATGGGCTCAGTTGGCACGAGGGTAGTCGTATATATATGTTGTGTTATGTGTTCGTCAGTAGTTAAGTTTTGGAGTTCCCAGAGGGGAAATGCCGGAGAAATTTCAGCTTATAATGATGTATACTCGTTTTGTATGAATGGAAGCTTATGACTATTATTCTGCTTCTACTCCGTTCTTAATAATATTCTACCGAATTAGTTCTTTTCTACCCAAACTTCCATCTAAAACTACCGGATCCTAGACTATCAAGTGGTATCAGAGCTCGAATGCTCTGCATGTAATCGCTGATTGAATTGAACGAGTTTCGATGAAAACAAACCGAATTTTGGTGATTTCGGACTGTTTCAACTACTTCCGGCGTGTCGATTGAGAGTTTCAGAGTGATTCGGTTTGTTTTGGATCAAATATTATTCATTTCAGGCATAATTTTGTATGATTCAGTGATCTGTGGTTGAAGTTTTGATTTTTTTTTTCAAATTGATTTGATGAGTTTCGGATTTGAGTTTCAGATCTGAGTTATAGTTTCTACTTGTTGCTGGAACTATTAAAGATGTGAGATTGAATTGTTGTTCATGAATAAAAATGGAATTGCATATCCGAATATGAGAGTCTTATCATTGCTGGTATTCAGATCTGATATACAGTTGAGTGGTCAATGAATATGAATTAGATTTGAATCATCTGACTGAAAAGAGAACGAATTTGAGTGATCTAGTGTTAAGGAAAGATAGATTTGTGTTGCTTGAAACTGAATCTGGTATCGCAGGTTTCTATTGTAGATCAAAAAAGAAGAATAATAGTGTTATGTGCGATAGGACATATAACATCAATGATTTAGATTTGCAGGTTTTTGTTTTGAAGATATTATAAAAAGGAGGAGAGTAAGTCATAAGCGGCTAGTTATTTGGATTTAAAATTGGTTTTAATGACGGCTATAGTGTCAAGTTTAACTAAGGTTTTCTCTTCTGGATTTTAAAAATAATAACCGAAACGTATGTTTAGGTTTTAAAAATAAAACCAACGGAGAAGAAACTTTTTATTATTAAGAAATCAATAATAAACACAAGTGTGTGAAGTGATATATATAGTAGGTTAAAACATTTAACGTGAAAAAAGGTTAAAAAAAATAAAGTGAAAGCGATATTTCCAATTTAAAAAAATAAATCAATTGATTTTTGAACTACAAGTTACCAATGATAAAAGTTTAGTGGACCGAACAAAAGTTTTAGGGCTGAGAGATTACGTTTTAGTGGGCTGAATAAACGAGTTTTTCTTTAATGGGCCAACGTTGAACAAGTTATTTAATTTGGTTGTTTTCAAGTGTGATTTTAGGCTGCAATCAATGTGGTGGGTTGGTATTAAATTTTCTGTTGGGCTTTAAATTTGATAGTGGGGTCGGTTTAGAAAGAGTTTTGAGCTAAATTTTGGGTTTCAAGTAGGACCAAGTGTAAGTAAGTGGACCGAATCATTTCAGTACACTTTGGATCATGATTTTTGAAATTTTGGGTTAGAAAGTGTTTTCAAAAGGGGTTTCAATCTACAAAATTTTAGATTGACTATTTGGGTCCAAGAAAATAGAAATTTAACAAGTTGAAAGCTTAGTAGGTTGACAAATTTAAAAAAATGGATTGGGAAGATTTTAGGATAAAATCAAATATTAATGTGTCAACTCCGGAAGGGAGTGAACTGTACAAAAGTATTATGAAATACTTATTTGAAACTTTGATGATCATGAAAGATGAAATATTGGATGAGTTTATAAAATGGTATTGTGATTTGATTTCAGAAATGATGATTTGAGTCTGGGTATCGGATGCTCAGAAGATATCAAAGTTTGTAGAATCTCTATCTTTTGAGTGGGATGATTATCTAATTGAATTGGAAGAATTTCCGTGGTTTAGATGGTTAGATTTAGATGATTTTATCAGCAAGATTAAAGAACACGAACCAGAAATTGAAAGAAAAGGCTAGTGAAGCTGTAAAGGTGAAGAATAATGAAGTCAAAGAATCTAACTCGTTTACCATTAAGGCTTCATGTTCGGAATCAGTCTGCCCAAATTGTGATGAAAAATTAAAAAGTTATTGGATAGAAAATGCCAAACTCCTGAGTAATTTGGAGAGTTTGACATTAGAAAACAAAAATTTAAAAGAAAATGAAAAACAAATTCAAAATAAAATAAAATTTTAGAAAGTGAGAATTATAAATTGAAAAAGATTTTAAAATCAAATAAAGTTTTAGAAAATGAAAAGTTAGTTTTAAATAAAAATGAATTTGAAAATTAAACTACAATAAATTCTTCATATTGAAAAAGATGTTCAGATTGCTAATAATAAAATTAAGGATTTAGAAAGTAATTGAAAGGTTTTGTTATCTCGTACTTAATGCTAGATTATATGGTTCCAAAACAAATCAACAAAAATGAAGAAACTAGGAGGATGAGTATGAGTTGTATAATCGTGGTATTGGATACAAATCGATGAGAAATGGTAATCATAACGATTCAAAAACTCCCTCAGTTGAATTTTCAATAAATGACAATGTCACAAATTATAACCATGTCAATATTGAGGATTGTGATGATGATACTCATTATAATAAAAATGATAAAAATAAATATTTTTAAAACTAAAAGAAAAATATCAATAAATTGTTCCGCCATTTGATGAAAAAGGAGAGTGTTCAACACAAAAGCCTTCTACGCAAAATGGAGAACAAAATGTTAAAAATTCTAAAATTTTTCAAAAAGCATTATAAAAATTCACAAAAATTTGAAAATCTAAACTCATAAAAATTTGATAATAAGTGGTGTAGCTTTGGCCACAGAGCTTTAAAGACGGATTATCATGATAGAAAAAGGAGGAGTGATGATTACTACATATCAAATCAATGTTACGATCTAAGCGTATGGTTTGAAAGAAATGAATGGTGCGATAAAAGAATGTGCTACAACTATGGATTAATCGGACACATTGTTGTTTATTGCATGAAACCAAGAAGAGAACAAAGAAAGGTGAAGGAAATGCGAAGATGTTTCAAATGTCAAAGCAAAGGTCATATTTCCAGTGATTGTCCGATAAGTTTGAGGAGAGGATCGTCGGATAAATTTCAGGGGGAGAAAAGAAAAGTTGGGAAGAAGATAGTAAATACAGAAGAAATGCCAAAAGAACGTAAAGTAAAATTATCACACGGGCAAAAAGATAACTGAGAAAGAAAAAAAAGAAAATGAGAGAGTATTTGGAAAAGATTTTGTCTTCGGATAAGCCGATTAATTATGATGCAAATTCTGGAGAATTGTTTCATAACACTCAAAGTTGCAAAACTTCTAGTGAAATGTGTTCATCAGATACAAGTCTAGAAAAGAAAATTATTCATCAAACAATTGCGAAAGCAAAGAACATTTGGAAAGCAAAAGTTTCAAATGAAGTTTCTACCCAGTGGAAATTTCGAAACTGTTTGATGATAAACCAGACTTTGAATGGACTAACGTTTGTTATGTTGAGAAATCTGGTCAACCCAAATCCCATATAGATTGGGTTCCAATTCAAAACTGATTAAGTTCATTTACGTGTATAGAATGACCAAGCTTCAAGCAAACCTGAATAATATAAAAGACGTACATAAAAGCTATCATTTTAGAAATAATATGTCTTAAAAATTGTTCGTATTGTATCAAATTTAATATAAAAACACATTACCTATTTTGTTAATGGGTTCCTATTATTATAAGCTCATCTTTGGTATAATTAAACCTATAAGCCAATTTACGAGCTATTCTTTCGCTTTTCCCCTACACAATAACAATCAGTGGGTTCTATTATTATATTACCAACTTGGATTCCTACATTCATAAGCTATTATCTTTAAATATTTTAAAACTTATTCTCATTGTAACCGTTTTGTACCTACAAATGTAAACAAAATTGGAGTACTCAAGTACACAACTATATTCCATGTATTAATAGGTTAATGTACATAAATGCACTTCTACATTCTCGGATGACTTTTACCCATATCATTAGCAATTGGCAAAATAAACATGTTTACCCAAATACACTATCAGATGAAACAAAGTTATAGACAAGTGTATACTAAACATAAAATATAGCAATACTCCTATCATCGTAAACACACAACTATTCCTTTTCGGTTTTGAATGTACATGTACATCGCAATCTTATGAGTTTTACCCAAATCATTATAAATCAACAAAATACACATGTTTACCCAAAGCATTATCAATCAGCATAATACACAAGTGTATACTCATCGCATTCACAGAACTATCCCGTTTTCGATTTCGAAGGAACATGTACAATCAAAATCAAGTTGATCAGAACCAACATTGCAAAATAATTACATTAAGTAAGTTAAATCACAACCCTAAAACACTAGAAAAAATTGTAAGGATTATTGAACTACAAGCCCTAATTGTGAGTGCTTACATTTACGGGATAACTTAGGAAAGAAAAACACAGTCGTTCTCGAATCATTTCACGGTTAATAGTTTAGTAACATTATTGTATACCTTGGTTGTTCAAAATAGTAGGAAATTGCCGATGACTTTTAATCTTCGTCGGGAGCTCTTGGGGAATTTTTTTGGAACAATAATGAAAGAGAGAGAAACAACTATTTGAATAGAAGTTGAAACCTAGGGCTAATATAACTGACACTGCGATTATTAGTTGTTTGAAATTTTTGAGAAGGAACGTAAACTATTCAGTTTCTCGGATTTTAAATTTTTGGAGTGGGTAAGTACAAAAATACTCTTAGTACTTTAATTATGTAGGGAAAATAATATATCATAATTACCATCTTACGATTTTAATAAAATCTCATAAATCAATGATTGTGATAAGTTAACAGGGTTCACTCTCAAAGTAGTGTTCACTCTAGAACCCTATGCTATATATATATACAACTCTTATGTGTATATATAAGTGTGTACTAAAGTGTATGTATTTAAGAAATTTATGTCTAAAGACTAATATACACACATACATGACACTAAATACTTGAAAGAAACAATTATAAAAATATATGGTTACATATATATACACACATATCCTTATGTGGATACATGAATTAAGATAAGGAAGGATACATATAATCACACTTATATTGTGGTCTCGTGGGCGGCGGTTCTAGACAGTGGTTTTGGGGATAGTACAGATTCGGCAGAACGAAATTGACAAGTAGGCACAGAATCAGCGGAAGCTTTTATTTATTCATTCATGCCGAAAGAGTATACATCTTGACTGGCTGGCGGAGTTCCTGGAGAGAATCCGCCAGCGTTTCCCCTAAGGGAACTTGCAAAACTTACAAACACTGAACACACATCACCTATATATAGACATGACAGCTCATGCGAACCGAGCATGCTGTCACGCGTACGAAGGGTCATTCGTACGAGTTAGATGTTATCACTCGTACGAGTAACAAAGTCACTCGTACAAGGAACATGTCACTCGTATGAGCCAATAGTCGTTCGCACTAGGATCGTGTGTTCGTAGTTTGCACGGTTCAAGACCCCCTCTGATTTGCTTGATCTACAAATTTTCTACATTAAGCAACATTCCCCCTGAAATAATTTTCTCCAGAAATTGATCTTCAGGTCGTTGTTTGCACGGTTCAAGACCCCCTCTGATTTGCTTGATCTACAAATTTTCTTGAATAATCACCAACTTGAAATTAAACAATGCAGCTTCTCCATTTTGACGTTAAGCATATCCGCGTTTGGTTTAGCACACTCCCCTCATGCTCGATCCTCCGATCTTCAAAACCCAACCGGCAGTTGATAGAAACTTTGAAATACCACACCGAAAAACTTCAAACCAATAAATATCCGTAAAAATCTTCTCAATCAACAAATCATCGGAAACAAACTATCTGGTAACACATCGAATCTGAGAAACATTATTCGGCAATCAGAATCACATTCTTCCTTTTTAGTTACAATAACAGATGTATAGCTATCTCCGCTGGAATGGGGCACTGAAACTACAAGACATCCTTGTTTCTAGGCGATTACCAAAAAACAGTTCATTTGCAATGCAAAGTTAATGATAGGCAGTCGTGTGTGCTTCCACTTCCACATCGGGGATCAAGTGGTTAGCCCTTCAGCATCAATCTGAATCCTGATCTGAAAATTCTGAACATTCTTTGATCACACATTCCAAATGCATAGTCTATTTTGTGAATAGACATAAACGTTATCTCATCTCTAATGAATCTTCGATCCTCTATGTTTTCCAGATAATCTGCAGTAGAACCACCCGGATACTGTTGTAGCGTAACGAATTTCTAAAATGCCGGAATTTTAACATATACGCGAAAATTTTTAATCCCCCTCATTTTTGCAAATTCTGACGTCTTGATTTCTTATGAGAATGAAGATAATGGTGCGACTGCAGCATATGGTACTCAAATTTTGCGGAAAATTTCCCAAAATTGTAGTTTTGATCAAATGCTGACAAACATTAAGGCTCACTAATAGTCACTACACCAGATGATCAACGTTTTGCGAAGATATCAGTGACTATCGCAAAATCTTCATCCCTTTGTGATCGTATCATCAAATCTATACTTTAAACCTCTAGACGGCGTCTCCGAATAGCCCGAATTAGACATTAAAATCTCGAAAAAATTTGTAATCATCATTTTTTTTCTGGACACTTGTCTCGTCAATACGATTAAAAATTACCTTTGTACGTGTGGTGCTTCGTACAAATGGTGCTCCGTACGACTGGAGCTTTGTGCAAGTGACCAATTGTCACTCGTACGAGCGAGCGTCTTACTCATACGGACGAAACTGATTACGTCTTTTCGATCCACAATCTTCATTTCTTCGAATTTCGACATGATTTTTGCACAGATCTGGTCAAAAATCAGTTTCTAACAATCCTATGGTTTCAATTTTACATTATGTCCGTGTATAGTCCGTTTATTTTATGTTGTACAAATAAAACCCCTCATACGTAAAAAATTCATGAGCGTAGGTGATTCATCAACTGTTAGATTGAATGAATCGGTACCGTAGCTCTAATACCACTTGTGGATGGGGGATCGGCTCCTCAGATGAGAAACCAGTCTGACCTAACTCAGCTAACAGAGGCGGAATTCATTGTTAGTGAGGTTGACAAATGAACAACTGAGATCTACTGTTTAACTGCTTTGAATGTATTGATTGACGTGCAAAGTACAACACAAGTAAACAATTCAGCAGGGCTTCGTCGTACCTATTGGACTAACACTCACTAGCTCTGACACAACACTCCTCTATTTATAGGTCGACATGACTCGCACTAGAGTGTGTGAAACAAAGACTGTGACTCATGCGAGTTGTTGCCTCGTACGAGTGACTGAGTCTCACTCGTACAAGTCATCTGGCTCACTCTTACGAGCCTACTACAAAATACATAAAACAAACAATAACATTTACAATTTGACGTTTAAGCCCTATATACAATAACGACACATCCTAGACGTAGGCAATAAAGATAATGCACCAACATATATTATTTCCCAAACGTATATTCGGACAATGGACAAACTTACACACACACACACACACATATATATATATATAAAATTGGGGATGGATCATGAAAAAATTAGTTTAAGTGAGAAAACCAAAGAACTAACTAAAAAACATATCAATTATTTTTTTAATTTTTTATTAAATTCACTATGTATAATATACATAAAAAAACTTTTTTTTCAAAAAATAGTTGTACTGCACATGTCCATTAATATGAAAAAGCCTAAACCACCTAACCCACTCCCACCGCCATGCCCAAAAACCTAAACCTTGCCACCCTCCTCCAAAAAAAAACCTAAATCCACACTCCCACCAAAGGCCTAAACCCTCCACCCCCAAAAAACCTAAACCCCCCACCACCACTCCCCCAAAAAAATATAAAAATAAACGCTAAAGGTAACTCCTCAAAAACCTAAACCGCCACCAGCACCCCTCAAAAAACCTAAACCCCCCCACCTGCACCCCCAAAAACCTAATCCTAATCCTACACCCTCAAAAAACCTCACCCTAAAAGCTAAAGTATACTCAAAGCTAAATCTAAGCATATAATTGAGATGTGTAGTATAAATATAATGCACATGTACAGTACAAGTTTTTTTTTAAAAAGTTTTTTTATACATAAATAGTAGCGATTTTTTATCAAAAATTATAAAAAAACTGGTATGTTTTTAGGTTTTTTAGTTAGTTTATTAGGTTTCTCATTTATATATAGTTTTCCTCATGATCCTCTCCCTATATATATATATATATATATATATATATTAAACCTACACGTAAGATATAATCAAAGTTCGGTAATAAATAAATATATATAGCCACCATCAAGAATAGTACATATCATCACGACGAGGAGCATATACATTCTACTGACGATGCTTAGGCACTTCGCCAACATAAAATATATATAAACGACCTCAACGATGAGTTCTAAAAATAATATATTTTTACACACTTAGAAAATATATATTTTCATCATTCTTAAAAACCAGGAAAATATTATATATAAAACCAACTAAGTGAAATTGTACAAGTATATAAGTGTACTTATACATAAAAGAATACGTACACTAAATCACAAAGTAAAAACACAAGATTACAAGTTGTAACGCCCCGACTGCGTAAAACAACAAACCCCAGCGGAGACGTCGGGTAGTCACGTTAAAGGAATTGTTTCAAATACATGGTATTCAAGGTTTTGTTTATTGAATTAATAATTTACATTGTCTTTGGATAACACAAACAAAATATAAACAATTGTCTTTAAGTTTTAAAGTAAACTAAGGTCCGAGTCCATCCTACGTGTAGCATGCTTTAGCAATCGTACATCACTACCTGAAACATATGCGAAAATAATGACAACATTGAATGCTGGTAAGTAACATTGGTTTTATGGTCAAAACGCATGGCTCTGAGCGTTAAAAGAAAATGTTTAAGCAATTTCAAGAGTAGCAATGAATCTTTGATAAAAACTGTTTCTTTTGTAAAATCGTGTGAGAAAACATTCGATTTTAAAGGAAATAGTGAATGGTTAACTTAATAACCAATTATGTCTTTGTAATAACCAATCAAAATGTCTTGTCTAGTATAGAGCATCAAAAGGACTTGTTTTATATAACCAAACATATGACTTGTCTTGTATAAACCAAACAGATGACTTGTCTATAAAAATGTCTTTGGTAAACAAAATGTCTTGTTTAAACCAAAGAGTTTTGTCTTGTATAAAACAATTGCCTTATTGTGTTAAACAAGTATGGATTGTTGGTGAATACATTCAAGCCTTGTTGACTGTCGGACAAACTTTTATAAAATAAAGGTTTATCAATTATGTCACTCAGTTTATGTCATTCCCAGAGGTAACTTCCAAACAGACCTAGGAAGCGGGAAGGGGGTTGTCAATCCTATGGTACCATAACATACTACCGGTCGCGTGATCAATGTTAATGAATGTATCATTGTCATATACAACACACCATCAAGTTTATTACACTATAAGCATGTTGTATATATAAACCATGTACTATGTAAACTAGGTATTTACCATGTATAGTGTTTTAAAATCATCAAAATAGTGATAGGCACATATGAATCACCACAAAACATTTGAAAAACGTAAAAGAGGAGAACTATGTACTTACATGGATTACGTATATGTCTTGTTCAAATAGTTAAGCAAAGCTCAATGTTTCAAGTGTTTTTTAATATGTAGGATAATTTAGGTTAGTGCATAATGTGACTTAATTGGAGGAACAAATAGAATAAGTTTCATAAAACAAACGAGTGGAGGATCTCATGTAATATGGTTCAGAATACCTTACATTATGATTTGGAAGTATCTAGGAGTGTTTGACTTGTTACGACTTGTTAAAGTGGTTTACGCCATTTTAACGGGTAGTATGCGTTAATATGCTTTCGTATGGTTAAATAAGTCCTATGACGAGTCTGACATGTCAAAACTAGTTTAATTATGTTGTATGATCAGTTTATAAGTTAAATATAATGACAATACATGTTTAAAACTATTTTTGTTCCTAAAAGGGCATTTCTGACATTTTAAAAGTACATATAGTTGACTCGTCATTTGACTAACCAAACGAATTGACCATAAGGTATAACCTCAGAGGGTTATTCCCTATATTATTATGGTCATATAATGGGCTTGGTCGGATCCTAAAGTTGACCTAACGGGCCATATTCGAAAGTCAAAGCGGAAGTCAAACCGCTCGACTTTCGACTAAAAAGTGCTAAACTATAAATGACGAGTTAGACATGTTAGTACATGTCTAATAATGTTATAAACCTGATTTGGTGTCAAAACTTTAAGTTTTAATACTCAAAAACACTTTCGTCGTAAAATGCATTTTTTGCACTTGACTTTTATTTCGTAAAAGTTTGACTCGTCATTTCGCCTACTAAATGTGATGATCTGAGGGTGTAGTCACAAGGGATTAAAAACTTCATTAATACGATCATGTTGTAAAGTTCAATTTGAACTTTGACTTGACGATATTGGTTAGAACCGAAAGTAAAAAAAAGTAAATTTGTTTGACTTTTGGCTCATAACTAGCTAAAATAATGTAAAAGACTAAGGAATAACACTTACATATGTTCTAGAATATCTATGTAGGTCCCGGTGACGGCGATTCTAGACGTAAGTTTGGGCGTATGATAGTACCGATTCGGTAGAATGTTATTAAGAAAGGAGTAGAAACAGAATCATCGGAAGCATTCATTCATTCATTCATTCATTCATACTGAAAGCGTATACATCTTGCTGGCTGGTGGAAAGCGTTTCTCCTCTAGGAACTTCCAAAACTTGCAAAACTATGAACACACAACACATATATATAGACATGAGCTCCTCGTACGATGTGACACTTTTGCTCCTCTCACGTTCGTACTTGGGTCGTTTGTTCATATCTAATCTATACAATATTCAACACACACTTTATCTAGCCTATTCGTATAGTGACGGACGTAAAGTGCACCAACAATTTCCCCCTTGGAAGTTACTGTCGAAGCTTGATCTTGATCTTGAAATCTCAGATATGTGTATGAATATTCTGTAACTTCAATCAAGGTATCTGTCGATGTCATAGAACGCGTCAACAAATTCCCACTTAATTGATGATGCGGGTTTCCATTATCAACATTAAAGCACCAATTCCCCCTGAAATAATTCTCTCTAGAAATTTATATTCAGGTCTTTATTTGCACGGTTCCCAACCTCCTATGATTTGCTTAATCGACAAATTTTCTTGAATAACCACCAACTCGAAATTAATTAATGCAGTATCTCCGTTTCAACTTTAACCACATCCTTGTTCGGTTTTAGCGCACTCCTTCTATGATCGATCCTCTGATCTTCAAAAAACCAACCAGCAATTGGTAGAAACTTCAAACTACAACAATGGTAAACTTCAAATCATTGAATACACACGAAAATCTGAAATCCCGAGTTCCATAATCATAATTGATCAGCAAATCGTAATCTTCTCAATCAACACAACATCATCGGAATCAAAACATCTAGTAACACATTAGATCTAAGAAACAGTCTCCCACGATTAGAATCACATTCTTCCTCTTTAATCATAGTAACAAATATATAGCTATCTCCGCTGGATCTGTCGCAACCTAATTAGCAAGCATCGTCATTTAACAGCGGTTAGTTCAAGAAGAACAATTCATCTACTTGAAGAATGGCACTAAAGACTGTCCTCAATCATTCGTGTATACAACATATCTTGAATGACCTCAGATCTTCTTGCCAGTTTTGAAACCGCTAGCCATTTTAACACCTAAGACCATCACTGACTATTCGTGTACACACAACATATCTTGAATAATCTTATGTCCTAATTGGTATTACTGACTACTAAACCGTCTAAACCGGATCCCCATCGAAGATTAGGACCCTAACCCTTAAGCATCAATCTGTGTCATGATCTGAAAATTCTGGACATCTTCTGATCACGAAATTCCAAATGTATAGTCTATTTCGTGAGCAACTGGTACACTTCTTTGTCTGAAAGATTTATTATATCATCTTCTTTAGCTATGAATTGCAAAGTATATAGCCTTCCTCGTTAGTCCCGGCCAACTGAAACCACAAAACATGCTCATTCCTTGCGGTTAGTCCGGAAAACAATTCATTTTCCTTCAAGAGTTAAATTGGATACTTTATACCACTAAGCAGTAGTGTGTGCAACTGGCTTGTACGAAGACTCAAGCATCAATGTGACTACAACTATAGAATCTGATAAACAACTCCTCCAAGACTAAGTTATGCAACCCCAATTTTATGAAAAATAGACATCAACTTTATCTCATCACTAATGAATCTTAGATGCTCTGCATTTCCCAGATAATCTGCAGTCGGAACCACCCGAATACTATTTCATGGTTACAAATTTCAAAAAAACCCGGAATCTTAACATATACCTGAAAATTTTTATTCCCCCTCGTTTTTGCAAATTCTGACCGTACCAAATTTTTTCACTAAAATTGCCCCTCAAATCTCGAAAAATCAGTTTTCATCAAAAGCAGATTTAACGTTAAGGCCCATTAATAGTGACTATACTAGAAGATAAACCTTTTGCACAAGTATCCATGACTACCCCAATATCTTCAACATTTTGTGACCGTATCATCAAATTTACACTCTAAAGCTCCAGACGGTGTCCCCGAACAACCCGAATTAGACAATAAAATCTCAAAAAAATATTGTCATCACAAATTTTTTTTAGGCATGCCACACTTTGTAGGAGGTGTATAATCACTTCGCACGAGGTTGTGAATCACTTCGTACGAGATTGGTCACCTCGTACAAACGAGCCTGATTACGTTTTTCGATCCAGAATCTTCATTTCTTTGAATTTAATGATGATTTTAGCATAGATCTTGTCGAAAATTAGTTTCTAACAATCTTATGGTTTTCTAATTTACATTTTGTCTGTCGATTGTCGTTTATTTGATGTTTTACGTCTAAAACCCCTCATACGTCCAAAATTCATGAGCGTAGGTGATTCATCAACTACTAGATTGAATGAATCGGTACAATAGCCCTTATACCAGTTTTAGGTCCTGGTGACGATGGTTCTAGACGAAAGTATGGGCGTATGATAGTACCGATTCGGTAGAACGTTATTAAGAAAGGAGTAGAAAAAGAATCACCGGAAGCATTCATTCACTCATACCGAAAGAGTATACATCTTGTCTAGCTGGCGGAATTCCTGGAGAGATTCTGCCAGCGTTTCCCCTCTGGGAACTTCCAAAACATGCAAAACAATGACCACACAACACACATATATATACATGCGCACCTCATAGGAAGTTGTCACTTCGTACGAAGTGATGCTTTTGCTCCCCGGACATTTGTACTTGTGTCGCGTGTTCGTATCTAATCTATACAATATTCAAGAGACGCTCTATCTATCATATTCGCACAGTGACAGACATAAAGTGCACCAATAGTCTAGAACTTTAGTAGGAGGCCTCTATGAAGACGCGAACTCCAGAAGAGAGTAGGGAGGAAGGATTTTGAAATGAGCAAGTTGAAATGAGGTTCTTCGACATCTATTTATACTTGTTTCAAGCTCACAAGAACATGCCAGATGTTGGCAATGATCTTTAATGATAACAAGTGTCTAATGAGGTGTTTGAACAAATAGAAAGGTGGCAAAATACATGATAGGTGGCAGAATAAGGAGATGGATGGCAGAACTTGGAGGCCAAGCAAAAAATCTGCAACTAGGGGTCCCTAGCGGACCATATGGGTGTGGGTCATAGGTCCCTAAGGCCTTCTAGTAGGCAGAACTTTTCTTTTCACAGTTTTGGCCCCAAGACTTGTATTATTGCATTTTTGTCATTTCTAACCCCTCTAACCTAATATTTAAGCTACATGAAGGGTATTAAGGCATATAAAACTTGGTTCTTGTTCTCAATATGTCGTGAATATCGTTTCGCTCGATCATACATTGACGTATTTCGTAAATAAAATAAAATATAACATTTTATTGAATAAGAAAATGATCGAAATTGTATAATGTTCAAAAATTGTAAATGTCACACAAATAATGTACATGTACACATATATGTATAAATACGACACAATACCAACAATAAAAATATACAAGTGAAGTATATATATTGTATACTATACGTATAAATGCACAAGTACAAGTGTTACAAAAATACACTTGATGAAGTGTACACATACTAGAGAACACTATACATGTACATCAAGATAACTTCAAAGTTTAAAATGATTGTTTTTAACAAATATATCTAGTATATATATATATATAATTCAGAATGACGAAACACCCGTGCGAGACACGGAGACGCCTATGGGCTATGGCCATTCACACTCGTGGGAGGCTCGAAAACGCATATGGGCTAGGCCAAACACACTTGTACGAGGCACAAAGACACATATAGGCTAGGCCCACTTACATCGTGCTAGACATGAAGACATACGAAGGAAGAGGCCCATTCATACACAACAGGAATGCATATATATATATATATATGTATTAAGCACGAACAATACACAAATAGCAACGTATTAAAGCAAACATGGTTCTCTAAACAAACAACAAATACAAGTATTAACAACATTTAAGATGAGAAACTTGTACACGGTCTAGTAAGGACCAAACTGTCTAATGATGTAGAACACTTGTACGTTGCACTACGTTTACGGATAAACACTTTGCTTATACACACACTCCTTGGACGCAAACTATGAGTTCATGTCACCCTTTTCTTTTAAACGCATTTTGGTTTTACAACTACCGGGAGGAGATACATGTTACAATAGTATGATTAAGCTAAGGAAAGAAACAACTAGATCATATGCGAATAGGGTGGAACTTAAGCACCATTAATCACATACAGACCGAGGAACGAAAGGGGTAGATCTATTGGGTTTTGGCGAGCCCCACTCATGGGTACATGAGGCCGCACAAGTGCTTTTGTATCCTAATCGAGGTTAATTGACACTAAATCATCAAGGGTTATATTGCTTCCTATGTCGGCACACATATTAATGTCCTTGCATAAATGGCCAACAATTTCAAAGATGCCTTACATACCAGTTTTCTATTCAAGAAGTTTCAAATGTTTTTAAGATTCATTTTATAAAACACATGAATTCACCAACACTTTGTTGACTTTCAAACTTACATGTGTTTTCGGAAATTAAATAGATCCTTGCACGTTACGATTTCAAGAATTCAAGAGGGTCATTGTTATAAAGTGAAACTATTGCAAGGTATGGGACTTATCCCTCATCGATTTTATGAGCAACTAATGTGGGGTTTATATACCAAATGGGCTCTCTCACCCACTAGACTAATCTTTTAGGTTGAGTTCTCTCATTTGGTATGTAACATTAGTATCCGAGCCAGAACTTGGAATGGTGGCCTAGAGAGAGCCAGCCATGACCAATGTGGCCAAGACCAATGAGGCTCGGAGTGGTGGCCTGGAAAGAGCCAACCGTGATCAACGAGGACGTTGGCCCGTTAAGGAGGGTCGATTGTTATGGACTATTACCATTGCAAAGTATGGGACTTGCCCCACATCGGATTTATGGGCAACTGATGTGAGGTTCATATACTAAATGGGCTCTCTCAACCACCAGACTAGTCTTTTGGGTTGAGTTCTGTCATTTGGTATGTAACATTGCCAAATAGGATAACATAACCCAAAATACTAGTCTAGTGGGTGAGAGAGTTCACGTGGTATATAAACCCCAAATTGGTTGCTCATACAACAGATGTGGGACAAGTCCCATACCATGCAATGGTTTCAGTCCATAACAATCGACCCTCCTTAAGGGCTAACATCCTTGATGGTCACATCTGGTTCTTTCAAGGCCACCACTTCAAGCCTCGTTGGTCACGGCATGCTCTCTCAAGGTCACCACTCTGTGGGACACCACTCCGAGTTCTAGCTCTGATACCAATGTTACATCCCAAACAGGAGAACATAACCTGAAAGACTTGTCTAGTGGGTGAGAGAGCCCATTTGATATATAAACCCCACATCACTTGCCCATACAACTGATGTGAGACAAGTCCCATACCTTGCAATGGTATTAGTCCATAATAGTCAAGAATGCAATGTTATCCTATTTGAAGGGTTTGATTCATATATCTCACCTTCGAGCGAGACATAGAATGCAAAGCCTTGTTGGGTTAAACTTTTTTTGTAACAAGTCTTTTTGTAAAACAATATAACTTGCGATGTCTTTCAAGAACATGTGACCCGAAACTTCTTTTAGATCTATGCAATGGATGGATATTGTATGTATTTTATTCATATAATCTGTTTACTTACATTGTATGCAATGAGAACTAATCACGATCACATCTTCCGCCTATGAGTAGGTGTGACAACCTTTTAATGACGAACCAGTACTAAAGAACTATTGCAGAGGATGTTGTGATATCTGATACTTCTGACAAAGAGAAAGAGAAAACTGATGATGAAATTACTAAAAGTGAGGAAGTCAGACCAGTTTGTACAAGCACTTATGATCTAAGAGCGAGAGCTGAACACGTCATGTCAAAGAAGAAATAATCAGAAGAAGAAAACGATGAAACTTATGTACTAGAAAAACCTGTTGTTAAGAAGGTTGGTGGTAGGAAGAAGAGTTCTGCTAGAACTACAACATTGACAAAAACAGGATCTCTAGCTACAAAGAAACAAAAAATCAAGAACCTCAGGAACCAATGGGTGAATCAATCATTGAAGAGAATCAAGAAAAATAAACTGCTGATGAACCTGTGAAAGAAGAAAAGAAGAGTGTTCAAACTAGAATTTCTGTTGTTAAAGAGACGATAGATTTGGAGACTACTCAAAGCCTTAACATCAAGACTTCAAGATCATTACCAACTCAAGTTATGTGATAACCGACGTTTTCTGGTTGTAATTAAGCGCATAAGGAATAATAATACCATCATAAGTAACGTAATTAGACGTAAATTAACTTGATCAGGCCCCTGGAGAGCCGAGGAACGCCTACTTGATTCACGTTACGTGATTTGGCGATAATCGTGAATCTTAACGCGAAATTGAACTTTAAGCGAACTGATGATGAACAAATACTGAAAACACCTAAAAATACGAATTTTGACTTGTACTTATCATACAGTTATAATTATGCGATATATTTAGATTATCAGGCGTCGCAAAGCACAACGCGGAAGTTACGCGAAAACCGGGACGCACCGACAACGAAACGGAAGCACCGGACTAGAGTTATGATATATTTGCTTCGTTTTCAAACTTTAATGCTCACAGTCGAAATCGGATCAAAAACTAACAAGAAACAACAACCGTAGAGATCTTTATGCAATTCTTACGTAATCAATAAACGAACATGTCAAACATCGACCTCCGATATAATATTAAACGTTTTTGAATCTGAATAAATAAGTTGTGGCACCACACGATGTTCGGGTTTCAAAACTGGCTGTAGAAAGGTGTTTGGGCTTGTACTCGTTAACGGGCTTTGGGCCCGACCCACTTAAAAAAACCCTAGACATATATAAACCTCTCAATCCCCCATTTCTCACAATCAAACCTTAGCCCCCTTGCAAAGACTCTCTGTCTCTCTTCCTTAGAATCAGGTCACCGGATTCCGGTGACCTCTAGCGTTTCCGGTCACCTCTCCGGCTACACACACACCCACACTCCCCCCTCTTGTACCATCTTATACACACAACCGCATATATCCCTTTAGAGAGAGAGAGAATGGCGAAGAGAGAGCGGGACAGCAGCGGCAACCGCCGTGTCTCAGCGGCGCAGCATCATGGTAGCGTCCAACGGTCGTGGTAGTGGCAGCGGCAGCGGTGGTGGGGGATTTCTAAGGCGGCGACAGTGGTGTTTTCGGGTTTTGGTTTGTTGGGTTGGGTGTTACGGGCAACGAACTCGCCGCAGCCCGCGGCAGCAGCGGTAGATGGCAGCGGCAGCGGTGATGTTGTCTGGAGTATGTTCAGTTCAGTTCAAGTCACTTGGGTCGACTCAGTTTGGTTTAGGTCCAACATGTTCAGATTTTGGTTCGGTCGATGCTCGAATCAAGATGTGGTTCGGTTCAGATTTTGGTCTGGTTCGGTGTTCGGTTCGACTCGGCCAACAACAGTCAACTCGGTCAACACCGAGTTAACTCGATCAAACTTGGTCAACGTGAGTCAACGCAGTCAACCGTCAAACCCGGTCAACTGTCGGGTCAATGGGTCAATCAAGACTCGGTAAAAATTAATTTCGACGCGAAATTTTAATTACACTATTTTATATAAATATTAGTGTAATTATTCCGAAACCGAGCTTGACCCGACCCGCTAACAATTATATATCGTCAAAGTTAAAAACTTAATAAATAAATAAGTAAACAAAATTCGAAACACTGCGACGTTACGCTATATGCACATTTATAATTGGATTCGTATTCGACAAAAACCATATTTGAAACATGACGAGAAGTCATATATTGTTATATTGGTTATTGCATTTCGACAATTAAATCGACAGCTTGTATTGTCGGGATCGTCCAAAAACAGAGGAAACTTTGCCCGTTTTTTCGTAAAAATACGCAACACGAAACGCGTTTTATTTCAAAGACAAAATCCGATTCAAGCGATTGTTATGAAATAAATATTGATATGTATTTATTTTGCCAACACTAGAAAACTTTCAAAATCGAGGCGATAACTCTTCAACGAGGGGAGTACAAAGATAACAGAATTCGGCTATCCGTTATAAAACAAGTATAGTTATTGTATTTAATTCAAAGTCGAAATTCAGAAAGTAGTTTTCAAACGTCGATAATACCTTCGAATACTGTTATAAAAATAAATATAATGTTTATATTTATTTCAAACGCCAAATTCTCCGAACACTTTTACACGATAAATACAAGGTGTGTAATGTTTCAAACGACGGAATTCGAAAATCATATATTTAAGGCATCTAGAATTCGGAAACCGTATAAAACGAATATAATTATATATATATTTTGAATGTCGAGACTTTGAATAGTTATATTTATGTCAAACGGCGACTACTCGAATACTTTCGAATGCTTTTATAATAATAAAATATTTGTTATATTCGATTCAAACACCAAACGAAGTACGACACGATACCGCAAGATTATAACAAGCGTACGACACCTCGTTATTTATTATAAACGAAATGCAAGACTATCACTCGGATACAAAAATTGCTTTACATATATGGATATATTTACAAGTATATATTTTTTACATCTTACGAAAACTACGAAGAGTCGTACTATTATCCGTCAATGTATACGACGACTAATATGATTCATGAAATATGTTTACGTTTATATATAAACATATGTTTCAAATCGCTCGGAAACTAAGTCATTTCCAAGAAAACCATAGATTGGTTATTCCGAGTCAAGTCAATAACACTTTCATAGATTCTTATGGTTAACGATTCGGTAGAGCTCGGTGACATGTAGTTTAGCTACGTTATATCTAGAAACTTATAAGTTATTCCGTTTTGGGAATGTCTTAGATTGCATGCTAGCAATCCACATTGTGGAGATGACATTATGGAATCACATTAAGCTAGCTTTGCACATAGATATCAAGGTGAGTTCATATCCCCCACTTTTTACTGTTTTCACATTTTTATAAATGTTTTCGGGGTGGAAAGATAGGCAAGTTTTGAAAAAGCAAACAATGTTTTGATAAACGGAAATCACATATTTCTAAACCATATTACATACAGATCTCAACTAACACGATGGTTTATGAATGGTTTAGGCTAAATAACCAGTTTTCACAGCAATACAAGGCTTTTCGAAACACGCATGAGTTTCATGACTAGTGACGGGATTGTCTTAGTCACAACTAGGGCTAGGCCCCAATTTTATTTATAACATGGGCTAGGCCCAATAACACGGATAACATGGGCGAGGCCCAGTAACACGGATAACATGTCCTAGGCCCAATAACACGAATGACATGGCTAGGCCCAATATCAAAAGTATAAGGAACGAAATCATATGAAGGGCGAGGCCCATTCATACATATCCTAAACACAGATTTTGTATGTAGCTATGGGATAGATGATGACAGATCACAGTGCGTAAGTAGGAGGATGACAACAGTAACCATTAATCATGTAGTGACCAAGGTTCAAAAGTTATAGATCTATCGAGTTTGAGACACGCTCCACTCCAGGTTTGTTAACCGGTTAGGAGTGCTTTTGTGATCCCAATGATGTCAGAGTTCTCTCGGTTTGGTTACTTACTTATGGCACATAGGTCAGTGTATTAGCTACACACTGATTGATCCTTAGATTCCATAGTCATCCTACATACTAAGATCTCAACACTGGTTTACAAATATAACAATAAAACATTTCAATATCGGTTTACGGATATGATTGAAAACTTTTATCACCGGTTTACAAAGTAACGCTTTCGCATTATAACTTTCGTTTGGTAAGATCGCTTCGTGTTTCTATTTTTGAAAGTCGAAACCTTGTAATCGTATTTCTATTTTCAATTCATGGTAATCTAAGGCTTTGATTGTAATCAAGATCAATCAATTATGCAAAATTGGCAAACTATATTCGTGTTTAAACTTATGATCATACCATACTTTATTTCTTCATAAATCAATCTGAAACGACTTGTAAATGCTTGTTAAATGTTTATAAATCTTAATACCAAACTAAAGCAAGACAAATAAAGGCTTCATAAAAGTTATTCGAGCTTTCGTTGTCAAAAAAATCTTGTCGCATTTGGGTTTAGTATTTACTTGTTACCAAGACTTTTGTTGGGTTTTAAAAACAATATAACCCATGACATTAGAACATTTTAAGACCCATACTTGTATTATATATCATGTGCAATACTTAAAACCCTAGATGCAACAATTAAATAATTGAAAGATAAAAGAAAAAGAAAAATAACATCAGCCTTGCGGCCGCAACATGTGGAGGTTCCCTCCTCTTTTTTTTTGATTCAAAATCTCACCTAAATGCATTAATGGCAACCCTATTCCTAACCCTAACCCTAATCCTTCTCCTATATAAGCACATGTTCCTCCACCCATTTCTCACTTTTACAAGCATCCACACTCCTTAAACAAGTCCCAAACTCTAGAATTTCTCTGCTGAAACACAACAGCTTGCAAGTGAGTTTCGACTCACTTTCCTTCTTCTTTTTACCTTGTTTTTCCTTCTAACACTCTTGGATAACCTCTAGGAATGTTCTCACAAGTTTTCTTGGGCAAACTAAGGTGAAGCCACACCATTTTGTGGTCCCAAAATGTACAAACTTTCTACCCAAATTTTTATCTTTCAAACTTCAAGTTTTCAAAGTTTTCACTTGTTTTTCTTCCTCAACATTGTTTGCTAAGCCCCATGGATGTTACCATAGGTTTTCCATGGAAAACCAAGGTGGAATCACACTATTTTTGGCGCCAAACATTCTGTTTTGGAAGATAACTTATAAAACTTTTTCGAACTTATTTTTAACATAACAAATCTATGCTACCTATGCCACTAACCAAGCTTATGGTTAGTGTGTTAAGCTAGACTTTTTCACACACAATCAAGAGGCATAACATGTCTCTAAACTAGTGGTTTTTACTAGGGTTTCAAACCCACAAGTGTTGAGCCATCCAAGCTTACAATTTTGTGTTGGTGTAGGTGTGATTACATGAAGGCCTTGGCCATTCAGCTATTCAATCCACCCCTCACTTGATGATTTCCGTAATTCTTGACCATCCGGATTGTCCTTGTGTCAATCTTGTGTAATTATGAATCTTACGAAAGAGGTTTAGGATGGTTATCCTCCTACCTACATGCATGAATTATATGACTTATATGATATCTATGAAATACAAGAACTATATGATAAATTAGTACTATTATAACTATATGTAAATACTTATAATAACCGAACCATTGACCATGACCAAATGGTTATTTGTCCTAAAAGTAGGTTATTTTATCTTAGACCTAACAATCGTTACTATTCTATTGCGCATGACCCATAAAAACACAATTACCCTTTGGGGCTTATAGTGTCAAAAACGAGTGTAAATGTCTAGATAAATATTTTCGTTATATATACTTTTTGCATACTTTAATCCTTCAACTCATTAAACTCCATCGTCAATCTAATACTCACACACCTACGTTGTCTTGTGTAGGATAAACTTGGTGTTCCTTCCCCTAAATCAACCTAACTTTCTCACGGATATTACTTTGCAAACCCGTGAGTACGCTCGACACCCTTTTTATGCTTTACACTATTTGGGTGCAATATGTTAAATTACCAAACTACACTAAACCACACTTTTATTCTATGATTACACACAAACAATCCATAAAACATGCTTTAGTCTTATGCTACTTGAATTGTTACTTGGTATATTCTTATGTGATCTAAATGTCATTAACTTCGATCAAGCCTCCCTTAACATGTATAGCGCTATAGGAGTAACGCACCGCCCGTATACTTGTGGTCATTGTTAAGTTTTAATCTATTTTGCGGTACACTAGAGGATTGACTTGTAGATTCACATGCCTTGTTTACATTTATCTTGTATGCTAGCTATTCATGTGGATTTGTTTAAACGGATTTTATACTTATGCTATGATACTAAACTTGTGTACTCGCCAATACTTTGTTATTGAACTATACTTTTTAACATGTTGCAAGTTGATGAAGTTGTTACGATAGAACTTAGTAGGAATGGCAAGAAACACGCGTAGAATACTAAGTTAATCATTATGTTATTGTTGAATTTATTTTGTTGTTGTTTCTTGTATTTGAATATTCGGTGTAACCTTGAAAATTTTGAAGCTATGAAATGAAATGGGTTGTTAAATTAAATATTGTCACAAATAGTGTTATGATGTCTCGGGCAATCTAGTTCGTCTCACTCTGATGTTTCCGCCATCAGTTGGGGTGTGACAGATTGGTATCAAAGCCATAACTATAGGAAATTAGGTAGAATTTCCATGTTCGACCTAGATTATAGTTTAAGTGACCAACTTGACCATACTTGCTTCATGAATAAAATGTTAACTCTTCCTATTTGCTTCTTCCTATTTCTTTTGTCTTCAATATATATATGTGTTTTTCCTAAGATACTTACATAATTTACACACTTGAAGACTTGAAGACACTCAAACTACAAACGAGACGATCTCACCAAAATAGGAGGGAAACCCGCACTTTGGTGATCACCCTCAACCCGCGAAATTTGGTTTTTGAATGAAATTACACCATCAAGTTAGGAGTGAAATCCACATCTTGATGGGAATTTCCGTTTGATACTCTAGTGGACCCTTACCAACGAGATGTAATACGCTCCTCGTTTGGTAAGTATCAACCACACCTAGGGTAAAATGTTGTCAAGTTAGGGGTGTACCCCGCACCTTGTCAACTAGTCCCATTCCTCGATTTTCAATCTCGCCAAAGTTTTGATTTTTCGATCGGTTAGAGACGTGTAGTAACTGGAAGGGTAAAGTGTCGTTAATAGCTTCTCGACGAGAGCACTTTACCTTTAGGCCAAAGCACGTTTCTGTAATTTGAAAGGATCTCGATTCACTTTGGAATAGTCAACTTTTCTCAACCCGAAACACTCCAATATTTTATTAAGCCTATCTTTTATGCTATCTCAATTTCTATGAGTTTTTTTTAGTACTTGTTATCTCGTTCATTTCGAACCCGATGCACGATTCGCACGCCTTTCGTAACCAAAAACAATAATAATAATTCTCGTGAACCAACTAAATTTATACTTCTTTACGCAAATCATACGAGTTTATGCTTTTGAATGCCAACATGCTTATGCTATCTATGTGAAATTATACGTGTTACATGATGCTTATGTGCTCAAAACAGATACTTTTCTTTATAGCAACACTTTATAATTAAAGCCTAAATCTATCTTCTATTGCCAAACCCTTTAGATGTCTTTCTCTCAAAGCGTTATGGGAAAAAGGAAGTCAAAGTCCAAGTCAAAGTCCCAATACGACTCCATGTCAAAGAAGGACTGCATGAAATTCATGGCTGAGTACATGGCTAAGGTCATCCCCGAAATAGTCAGCAACATCCAGCCCCCACCTAACGTCGAATAACCTCACACCTCTGTTGACTCCAAAGCCGAACCACCCAAAACCACCTTCACCCAAAAGCAGTTCTGTTCTTGCAATCCTTTACCCTTTACCGGCAAAGGGGACGCCACTAAACTACTACAATGGTTCGAGGCCATTGAAGTCACCTTCATCCAAAGTGGTTGTCCCAACCACTTGCGCACCATGAGCGCCACAGGAGTATTCCGATCAAGAGCCCTTGATTGGTGGACTTACGAGCGTTGCGCTCGTGGCAATGAAGTCGCCCACGCCCTCCCTTGGTCCGAGCTCAAGAAGTTAATGAAAAGTGAATTTTGCCCCCCTCACAAACGCCAATGACTCGAGACTGAGTTTTGGAACCTCAAGAAAGTGGGTAATGACAACGTTGGCCTCACGGCCCATTTTAAGCAACTGACCGCGATTTTCCCAAGTCAAGTCGACACTACTGAGAAAGCGGTCGCTAAATACATACGTTGCCTTCCTCCTAACCTCGCTGACCTGGTCGATACCAACTCCCCCAAAACCGTCGAGGAAGCTTTTCGTTTGGCTGCTCGACTGAACAACCGCCAAATCTTTCGTGAAGCGCCCAAGGCTCCACCAAGGAAAGCCCATCAAGCAACAACTGAAGCCCTTACCGAACCTGCCTCACCCAAACCCCCAAGAAGCAACACCAACGGCAAGAAGCGAAAGGCTTCGAGCCCGAATTGTGCGGTAGTCACTCCGCCAAACCCCTATCAGTTAGCCTTTCCCGCACCCGAACCCATCAAGAAAATGTACACCAGACCCCATCCCAAGTGCAACACCTGTCCCTTCCATCACCCGGTTACCGCCCCTTACCGCCTATGCACGATCTGCAATAGGTATGGGCACTTTACCCAACAGTGCCGGAATGCTCCGCAAGCCCCCATCAACCAAGCCCGAGCCATGACCACCCCACCCCCTCAAAACCCTATTGTCAACCAAAACCGACCCCTTGCACCTGCCACTCATGCTTGCTTCAGATGCGGAGACCCAAATCACTTCGCCAACAACTGCCCACATCGCAACAACAACAACAATCAGCAGTAGTAGCAGGCTCGCGGCTGAGCCTTTGTCATCACGGCCGCTCAAGCTCAAAACTGAAACGATGTCATATCGGGTACGTTCCTTGTTAACAATGTTTACACTACGTGTTTATTTGATACTTGTGCGGATAAAAGTTTTGTATCTGTTGAATTCGAACCTTTGCTTATGTATAGTCGTTCTAAGTTGCCTAAATCATTCGAAGTCGAAGTCGCTGACGGAAAATCCGTCACCGTCGATTCTGTCCTTTTTAATTGTTCTTTAAACATCAATGATCATACATTTTCTATTGACCTCATACCCATGCCAATGGGTAGTTTCGATATCATAGTAGGCATGGATTGGATAGGGCAAGTCCGTGCTGAAGTTTTTTGTTCGAAGAAATGCATTCGCCTTCATATTCCCAATAATGATTCGTTTCACGTCTATGGTGAGAAACCTTCGAAAGGTCTCAAGCTTATGTCATGTATTCAAGCAAACAAGTACTTGCGCAAGGAATACTTCGCCTTTCTTGCCCATATTGTGGAAAAGAAGGAGAAGGGTCCAAGCGTGAGCGAAGTTCCCGTTGTGCGCGATTTCCTTAACGTCTTTCCCGAGGATCTTCCTGGTCCTCCTCTTGCCCGTTCTGTTGATTTTCGCATCGATCTCATTCCTGGTGCAACTCCAGTCGCAAAATCCTCCTATCGTCTAGCACCCTCGGAGATGCAAGAGATGTCTAGCCAACTTCAAGAGCTTCTTGATAAGGGCTTCATACGACCTAGCATATCTCCTTGGGGCGCTCCCGTTCTGTTTGTTAAAAAGAAAGATGGATACTTTCACATGTGCATTCACTATCTGAGCTCAACAAGCTTACAATCAAGAACCGTTACCCTCTTACTTTCATCGACGACCTTTTTGATCAGCTTCAAGGCGTGACTTATTTATCTAAAATCGACCTTCGCTCTGGTTATCATCAACTTCGAGTCCTGGAAGATGATATACCCAAAACCCCGTTTCACACACGTTATGGGCACTACGAGTTCGTGGCCATGCCATTTGGTTTGACCAATGCACCCGCTGTGTTTATGGATTTGATGAATCGCGTGTGTAAGCCTTATCTTGACCGATTCGTGACCGTCTTTATTGACGATATCCTAATCTCTTCCAAGACGTGAGAAGAGCATGAGCGACACTTGCGTCTTATCCTTCAGCTGTTGCGTACTCAACGTCTGTACACCAAGTTCTCCAAGTGTGAATTTTGGTTAAAAGAGGTTCAATTTCTTGGTCATGTCGTCAACAAACTTGGTATTCACGTTGACCCCACGAAAATCGAGGCAGTGAGAAATTGGATTGCCCCTAAAACTCCGTCCGAAATTCGTTCGTTTCTCAGCTAAGCCAGTTATTACCGTCGTTTTATTTCGAACTTTTCAAAAATCGTCATGCCTCTCACTTCCTTGACTCAAAAGGATAAACCTTTTGTTTGGGTTTCCGAACAAGATGAGTCTTTTCAAACGCTCAAGGACATGCTTTGCAATGCTCATATCCTAACCCTTCTTGATGGTAACGATGATTTTGTCGTGTATTGCGATGCCTCAAGACAAGGTCTTGGTTGTGTTCTCATGCAACGAGAGAAGGTTATCGCTTACGCGTCACAGCAACTCAAAATTCATGAGAAAAATTATACTACACACGACCTTGAACTTGGTGCAGTGTTTTTTCTGTTAAAGATGTGGCGACACTACCTTTACTGTACAAAATGTACGGTCTTCACCGACTATAAGAGCCTCCGGCACATCTTTAATAAAAAAGAACTCAACATGCATCAGCGTCGTTGGGTAGAACTATTGAACGACTACGATTGCGATATCCGCTACCACCCTGGTAAAGCGAATGTCGTGGCCGACACACTTAGTCGGAAAACTCATGTTAGGAATGTATGTTGCTACCAAACTTTGGGAAAGCTTCAAGAGATGATTCGTGAGGCACAATACTCGACCGTTAATGAGGGTAACCTCGATAATGAGTTGAAGTGTGGTGTTGAAAACCAACTCGTGACCAAACCCGATGGCATCATGTGCTATCTTGACCGTATATGGATTCCTAACCGTGATAATATTCATGACCTCTTGATGAGTGAAGCTCATAAATCTCGATATTCTATTCACCCTGGCGCCGATAAGATGTATCACGACCTCCGAGCATCATATTGGTGGCCTGAAATGAAGAAAGATATCGCCTGCGACGTTTCGAAGTGCCTTACTTGCTCCAAGGTTAGGGCCGAGCACCAAAGACCTCTTGCTTACTCGAACAACCGGAAATTCCTGTTTGGAAATGGGAGGGTAAAGCTATGGATTTCATAACCAAACTCCCTCGTACATCGGCTGGTCACGATAGTATTTGGGTAATCATCGACCGTCTGACCAAGTCTGCTCATTTCCTTCCCATACGTGAAGACTACCGAGTTGAGAAGTTGAGAAGATCGCTTCATGTTTCTATTTTTGGAAAGTCCAAACCTTGTAATCGTATTTCTATTTTCAATTCATGGTAATCTAAGGCTTTGATTGTAATCAAGATCGATCAATTATGCAAAATTCGCAAACTTTATTCGTGTTTAAACTTATGATATGCGATACTTTATTTCTTCATAAATCAATTTGAAACGACTTGTAAATGTTTATAAATCTTAATACCAAAATAAAGCAAGACAAATAAAGGCTTCATAAAAGTTATTCGAGCTTTCGTTGTCAAAAAAATCTTGTCGCATTTGGGTTTAGTATATACTTGTTACCAAGACTTTTGTTGGGTTTTAAAAACAATATAACACATGACATTAGAATATTTGAAGACCCATACTTGTATTATATATCATGTGCAATACTTAAAACCCTAGATGAAACAATTAAATAATTGAAAGATCAAAAAAAAAAAGAAAAATAACATCAGCCTTACGGCCGCAACATGTGGAGGTTCCCTCCTCTTTTTTTTGATTCAAAATCTCACCTAAATGCATTAATGCAACCCTAATCCTAACCCTAACCCTAATCCTTCTCCTATATAAGCACATGTTCCTCCACCCATTTCTCACTTTTACAAGCCTCCACACTCCTTAAACAAGTCCCAAACTCCAGAATTTCTCTGCTGAGACACAACAGCTTGCAAGTGAGTTTCGACTCACTTTCCTTCTTCTTTTTACCTTGTTTTTCCTTCTAACACTCTTGGATAACCTCTAGGAAGGTTCTCACCAGTTTGCTTGGGCAAACTAAGGTGAAGCCACACCATTTTGAGGTCCAAAAATGTACAAACTTTCTGCCCAAATTTTTATCTTTCAAACTTCAAGTTTTCAATGTTTTCACTTGTTTTTCTTCCTCAACATTGTTTGCTAAGCGCCATGGATGTTACCATAGGTTTTCCATGGAAAACCAAGGTGGAATCACATCATTTTTGGGGCCAAACTTTCTGTTTTGGAAGATAACTTATAAAATGTTTTCGAACTTATTTTTAACATAACCAATCTATGCTACCTATGCCACGAACCAAGCTTATGGTTAGTGTGTTAAGCTAGACTTGTTCACCCACAATCAAGAGGCATAACATGTCTCTAAACTTGTGGTTTTTACTAGGGTTTCAAACCCACCAGTGTTTAGCCATCCAAGCTTACAAGCTTGTGTTGGTGTAGGTGTGATTACATGAAGGCCTTGGCCATTCAACTATTCAATCCACCCCTCACTTGATCATTTCCATAATTCTTGACCATCCTGATTGTCCTTGTGTCAATCTTGTGTAATGGTGAATCTTACGAAAGAGGTTTAGGATGGTTATCCTCCTATCTCCATGCATGACTTATATGACTTACATGATATCTATGAAATACATGAACTATATGATAAATTAGTACTATTATAACTATATGTAAATACTTAATATAACCGAACAATTGACCATGACCAAATGGTTATTTGTCCTAAAAGTAGGTTATTTTATCTTAGACCTAACAATGGTTACGATTCTATTGGGCATGACCCATAAAAACACAATTACCCTTCAGGGCTTATGGTGTCAAAAACGAGTGTTAATGTCTAGATAAATATTTTAGTTATATATACTTTTTGCATACTTTAATCCTTCAACTCATTAAACTCCATCGTCAATCTAATACTCACACACCTACGTTGCCTTGTGTAGGATAAACTTGGTGTTCCTTCCCCTAAATCAACCTAACTTTCTCACGGATATTACTTTGCAAACCCGTGAGTACACTCGACACCCATTTTATGCTTTACACTATTTGGGTGCAATATGTTAAATTACCAAACTACACTAAATCACACTTTTATTCTATGATTACACACAAACAATCCATTAAACATGCTTTAGTCTTATGCTACTTGAATTGTTACTTGGTATATTCTTATGTGATCTAAATGTCATTAACTTTGATCAAGCCTCCCTTAACATGTATAGCGCTATAGGAGTAACGCACCGCCCGTATACTTGTGGTCATTGTTAAGTTTTAATCTATTTTGCAGTACACTAGAGGATTGACTTGTAGATTCAAATGCCTTGTTTACATTTATCTTGTATGCTAGCTATTCATGTGGAATTGTTTAAACAGATTTTATACTTATGCTATGATATTAAACTTGTGCACTCGCCAATACTTTGTTATTGAACTATACTTTTTAACATGTTGCAGGTTGATGAAGTTGTTACGATAGAACTTAGTAGGAATGGCATAGAAACACGCGTAGAACACTAAGTTAATCATTATGTTATTGTTGAATTTATTTCGTTGTTGTTTCTTGTATTTGAATATTCGGTGTAACCTTGAAAATTTTGATGCTATGAAATGAAATGGGTTGTTAAATTAAATATTGTCACAAATAGTGTTATGATGTCTCGGGCAATCTATTTCGTCTCACTCTGATGTTTCCGCCATCGGTTGGGGTGTGATAGATTGGTATCAGAGCCATGACTACAGGGAATTAGATAGAATTGCCATGTTCGACCTAGATTATAGTTTAAGTGACCAACTTGACCATACTTGCTTCATGAATAAATGTTAACTCTTCCTATTTCTTTTGTCTTAAATATATATATATGTGTTTTTCCTAAGACACTTACGTAATTTACACACTTGAAGACACTCAAACTACAAACGAGACAATCTCACCAAAATAGGAGTGAAACCCGCACTTTGGTGATCACTCTCAATCCGCGAAATTTGGTTTTTGCATGAAATTACACCATCAAGTTAGGAGTGAAATCCACATCTTGATGGGAATTTCCGTTTGATACTCTAGTGGACCCTTACCAACGAGTTGTAATACGCTCCTCGTTTGGTAAGTATCAACCACACCTAGGGTATAATGTTGTCAAGTTAGGGGTGAAACCCGCACCTTGTCAACTAGTCCCATTCCTCGATTTTCAATCTCGCCAAAGTTTTTATTTTTCAATCGGTTAGAGACGTGTAGTAACTGGAAGGGTAAAGTGTCGTTAATCGCTTCTCGACAAGAGCACTTTACCTTTAGGCCAAAGTACGTTTCTCTAATTTGAAAGGATCTCTATTCACTTTGGAATAGTCAACGTTTCTCAACCCGAAACACTCCAATATTTTATTAAGCCTATCTTTTATGCTACCTCAATTTTATGAGTTTTTTTAGTAGTTGTTATCTCGTTCATTTCGAACCCGATGCACGATTCGCACGCCTTTCGTAACACAAAACAATAATAATAATTCTCGTGAACCAACTAAATTTATACTTCTTTACGCAAATCATACGAGTTTATGCTTTTGAATGCCAACATGCTTATGCTATCTATGTGAAATTATACGTGTTACATGATGCTTATGTGCTCAAAACATATACTTTTCTTTATAACAACACTTTACAATCAAAGCCTAAATCTATCTTCTATTGCCAAACCCTTTAGATGTCTTTCTCTCAAAGCGTTATGGGAAAAAGGAAGTCAAAGTCCAAGTCGAAGTCCCAATACGACTCCATGTTAAAGAAGGACTGCATGAAATTCATGGCTGAGCACATGGCTAAGGTCATCCCCGAAATAGTCAGCAACATCCAGCCCCCACCTAACGTCGAATCACCTCACACCTCTATTGACTCCAAAGCCGAACCACCAAAACCACCTTCACCCATAAGCAGTTATGTTCTTCTAATCCTTTACCCTTCACCGGCAAAGGGGACGCCACTAATGGTTCGAGGCCATTGAAGTCACCTTCATCCAAAGTGGTTGTCCCAACCACTTGCGCACCATGAACGCCACGGGAGTATTCCGATCAAGAGCCCTTGATTGGTGGACTTCCGAGCGTAGCGCTCGTGGCAACGAAGTCGCCCACGCCCTCCCTTGGTCCGAGCTCAAGAAGTTAATGAAAAGTGAATTTTGCCCCCCTCACGAACGCCAATGACTCGAGACTAAGTTTTGGAACCTAAAGCAAGTGGGTAATGACAACGCTGGCCTCACGGCCCTTTTTAAGAAACTGAGCGTGATTTTCCCAAGTCAAGTCGACACTACTGAGAAAGCGGTCGCTAAATACATACGTTGCCTTCCTCCTAACCTCGTTGACCTGGTCGATACCACCTCCCCCAAAACCATCGAGGAAGCTTTTCATTTGGCTGCTCGACTGAACAACCGCCAAGTCTTTCGTGAAGCGGCCAAGGCTACACCAAGGGAAGCCCATCAAGCAACAACTGAAGCCCTTACCGAACCTGCCTCACCCAAACCCCCAAGAAGCAACACCAAGGGCAAGAAGCGGAAGGCTTCGAGCCCGAATTGCGCGGTAGTCACTCCGCCAAACCCCTATCAGTTAGCCTTTCCCGCACCCGAACCCATCAAGAAAATGTACACCAGACCCCATCCCAAGTGCAACACCTCTCCCTTCCATCACCCGGTTACCGCCCCTTACCGCCTATGCACGATCTGCAATAGGTATGGGCACTTTACCCAACAGTGCCGGAATGCTCCGCAAGCCCCCATCAACCAAGCCCGAGCCATAACTACCCCACCCCCTCAAAACCCTACCGTCAACCAAAACCGACCCCTTGCACCTGTCACTCATGCCTGCTTCAGATGCGAAGACCCAAATCACTTCGCCAACAACTGCCCACATCGCAACAACAACAATCAGCAGTAGTAGCAAGCTCGCGGCTGAGCCTTTGTCATCACGGTCGCTCAATCTCAAAACTCAAACGATGTCATATCGGGTATGTTCCTTGTTAACAATGTTTATGCTACGTGTTTATTTGATACTTGTGTGGATAAAAGTTTTGTATCCGTTGAATTCGAACCTTTGCTTATGTATAGTCGTTCTAAGTTGCCTAAATCATTCAAAGTCGAAGTCGCTGACGGAAAATCCGTCACCGTCGATTCTGTCCTTTTTAATTGTTTTTTAAACCTCAATGATCATACATTTTCTATTGACCTCATACCCATGCAAATGGGTAGTTTCGATATCATAGTAGGCATGGATTGGCTAGGGCGAGTCCGTGCTACAAGTTTTTTGTTCGAAGAAATGCATTCGCCTTCCCATTCCGAATAATGATTCCTTGCACGTCTATGGTGAGAAACCTTCCAAAGTTCTCAAGCTTATGTCATGTATTCAAGCGAATAAGTACTTACGCAAGGAATACTTCGCCTTTCTTGCCCATATTGTGGAAAAGAAGGAGAAGGATCCAAGCGTGAGCGAAGTTCCCGTTGTGCGCGATTTCCTTGACGTCTTTCTCGAGGATCTTCCTGGTCCTCCTCTTGCCCGTTCTGTTGATTTTCGCATCGATCTCATTCCTGGTGCAACTCCAGTTGTAAAATCCCCTATCGTCTAGCTCCCTCGGAGATGCAAGAGATGTCTAGCCAACATCAAGTGCTTCTTGATAAGGGCTTCATACGACCTAGCACATCTCCTTGGGGCGCTCCCGTTCTGTTCGTCAAAAAGAATGACGGATCCTTTCACATGTGCATTGACTATCTGAGCTCAACAAGCTTACAATCAAGAACCGTTACCCTCTTCCTTTCATCGACGACCTTTTTGATCAGCTTCAAGGCGTGACTTATTTATCTAAAATCGACCTTCGCTCTGGTTATCATCAACTTCGAGTCCTGGAAGATGATATACCCAAAACCGCGTTTTGCACACGTTATGGGCACTACGAGTTCGTGGCCATGCCATTTGGTTTGACCAATGCACCCGCTTGTTTATGGATTTGATGAATCGCGTGTGTAAGCCTTATCGTGACCGATTCGTGACCGTCTTTATTGACGATATCCTAATCTATTCCAAGACGCGAGAAGAGCATGAGCGACACTTGCGTCTTATCCTTCCGCTGTTACGTACTCAACGTCTGTACGCCAAGTTCTCCAAGTGTGAATTTTGGTTAAAAGAGGTTCAATTTCTTGGTCATGTCGTCAACAAACTTGGTATTCACGTTGACCCCACGAAAATCAAGCCAGTGAGAAATTGGATTGCCCCGAAAACTCCGTCTGAAATTCGTTCGTTTCTCGCTTAGCCGGTTATTACCGTCGTTTCATTTCGAACTTTTCAAAAATTGTCATGCCTCTCACTTCCTAGACTCAAAAGGATAAACCTTTTGTTTGGGGTTTGAACAAGAAGAGTCTTTTCAAACGCTCAAGGACATGCTTTGCAATGCTCATATCCTAACCCTTCCTGATGGTACCGATGATTTTGTCATGTATTGCGATGCCTCAAGACAAGGTCTTGGTTGCGTTCTCATACAACGAGAGAAGGTTATCGCTTACGCATCACGGCAATTCAAAATTCATGAGAAAAATTATACTACACACGACGTTGAACTTGGTGCAGTGGTTTTTCTGTTAAAGATGTGGCGACACTACCTTTACTGTACAAAGTGGACGGTCTTCACCGACCATAAGAGCCTCCAGCACATCTTTAATCAAAAAGATCTCAACATGCATCAGCGTCGTTGGGTAGAACTATTGAACGACTACGATTGCGATATCCGCTACCACCCTGGTAAAGCGAATGTCGTGGCCGACACACTTAGTCAGAAAACTCATGTTAGGAGTGTACGTTGCTACCAAACTTTGGGAAAGCTTCAAGAGATGATTCGTGAGGCACAATACTCGACCGTTAATGAGGGTAACCTCGATAATGAGTTGAAGTGTGGTGTTGAAAACCAACTCGTGCCCAAACCCGATGGCATCGTGTGTTATCTTGACCGTATATGGATTCCTAACCGTGATAATATTCATGACCTCTTGATGAGTGAAGCTCATAAATCTTGATATTCTATTCACCCTGGCGCCAATAAGATGTATCATGACCTCCGAGCATCATATTGGTGGCCTGGAATGAAGAAAGATATCGCCTGCTACGTTTCAAAGTGCCTTACTTGCTCCAAGGTTAGGGTCGAGCACCAAAGACCTCTGGCTTGCTCGAACAACCGGAAATTCCTGTTTGGAAATGGGAGAGTAAAGCTATGGATTTTATAACCAAACTCCCTCGTACATCGGCTGGTCACGATAGTATTTGGGTAATCATCGACCGTCTGACCAAGTCTGCTCATTTCCTTCCCATACGTGAAGACTGCCAAGTTGAGAAGTTGGCTCGTATCTACACGGATGAAATCATATGTCGTCACGGTATCCCCGTTGACATCATCTCCGACCATGATGGTCGCTTCACTTCTCGCCTTTGGCAATTATTTCAAAAGGCCCTTGGTACTCAACTCAATCTTAGTACTGCTTTCCATCCTCTGTCTGATGGTCAAACCGAGCATACCATCCAAACTCTAGAGGACATGCTTCGTTCTTGGGTAATTGATTTTGGTGGCAATTGGGACATGCATTTGCCTTTGGTCGAATTCTCGTACAATAACAGTTATCATGCGAGTATTCGAGTGGCACCTTTCGAGGCATTGTATAGACGTAAGTGCCGATCGCCTATTTGTTGGCATGAGATCGGGGAAGCTCAAATCACCGGTCCCGAGCTCATACAACAGACGACGGACAAGATTTTACAGATTCGGGACAACTTGCTGAAAGCTAGAAGCCGACAAAAGAGCTACGCAGATAAAAGACGTAAGCCTTTGGAATTCAACGTTGGTGACCTCATAGTTCTCAAGGTATCCCCTTGGAAGGGTGTGGTTTGTTTCGGGGAAAAGGGAAAGCTCGCTCCTCGCTACGTGTAGGTCCTTTCAAGATTCTCGAAAGGATTGGCAAGGTAGCCTACCGACTGGAACTACCACAAGAGCTCAACATTCATCCTACCTTCCACGTCTCAAACTTAAAAAGATGTCTCGCCGAAGAAGGACTCCAAGTTCCGCTCGAAGATCTTCAAATCAATGAGACTTTGCACTTCGTGGAAAAACAAGTCGAAATCATGGATCGAGGTACTAACCAACTAAGGCGCAGTCGAATTCCTATTGCGAAGGTTCGATGGGAAGGAAAACGTGGCGCTGAGTTTACTTGAGAACTTGAAAGTGACATGAAGACTAAGCATCCGCATTTGTTCGTTGCATCTTTCTAAATTTCGGGACGAAATTCCCTTAAGGAAGGGGGACTGTAACGCTTTGCATTTGTAACTTTCCGTTTTTGGTAAGATCGCTTCTATTTCTATTTTTGGAAAGTCCAAACCTTGTAATCGTATTTCTATTTTCAATTCATGGTAATCTAAGGCTTTGATTGTAATCAAGATTGATCAATTATGCAAAATTCGCAAACTTTATTCGTGTTTAAACTTATGATCATACGATACTTTATTTCTTCATAAATAAATCCGAAACGACTTGTAAATGCTTGTTAAATGTTTATAAATCTTAATACCAAACTTAAGCAAGATGAATTAAGGCTTAATAAAAGTTATTCGAGCTTTCGTTGTCACAAAAATCTTGTCGCATTTGTGTTTAGTATATACTTGTTACCAAGACTTTTGTTGGGTTTTAAAAACAATATAACACATGACATTAGACAATATTAAGACCAATACTTGTATTATATATCATGTGCAATACTTAAAACCTTAGATGCAACAATTAAATAATTGAAAGATCAAAAAAAAAAGAAAAGAAAAATAACATCAGCCTTGCGGCCGCAACATGTGGAGGTTCCCTCCTCTTTTTTTTGATTCAAAATCTCACCAAAATGAATTAATGGCAACCCTAATCCTAACCTTAATCCTTCTCCTATATAAGCACATGTTCCTCCACCCATTTCTCACTTTTACAAGCCTCCACACTCCTTAAACAAGTCCCAAACTCCAGAGTTTCTCTGTTGAAACACAACAGCTTGCAAGTGAGTTTCGACTCACTTTCCTTCTTCTTTTTACCTTGTTTTTCCTTCTAACACTCTTGGATAACCTCTAGGAAGGTTCTCACAAGTTTGCTTGGGCAAACTAAGGTGAAGCCACACCATTTTGAGGTCCAAAAATGTACAAACTTTCTGCCCAAATTTTTATCTTTCAAACTTCAAGTTTTCAATGTTTTCACTTGTTTTTCTTCCTCAACATTGTTTGCTAAGCCCATGGATGTTACCATAGGTTTTCCATGGAAAACCAAGGTGGAATCACACCATTTTTGGAGCCAAACTTTCAGTTTTGGAAGATAACTTATAAAACTTTTCGAACTTATTTTTAACATAACAAATCTATGCTACCTATGCCGCTAACCAAGCTTATGGTTAGTGTGTGGTTAAGCTAGACTTGTTCACCACAAATCAAGAGGCATAACATGTCTCTAAACTTGTGGTTTTTACTAGGGTTTCAAACCCACAAGTGTTGAGCCATCCAAGCTTACAAGCTTGTGTTGGTGTAGGTGTGATTACATGAAGGCCTTGGCCATTCAACTATTCAATCCACCCCTCACTTGATGATTCCATAATTCTTGACCATCCGGATTGTCCTTGTGTCAATCTTGTGTAATGGTGAATCTTACGAAAGAGGTTTAGGATGGTCATCCTCTTACCTCCATGCATGACTTATATGACTTACATGATATCTATGAAATACATGAACTATATGATAAATTAGTACTATTATAACTATATGTAAATACTTAATATAACTGAACCATTGACCATGACCAAATGGTTATTTGTCCTAAAAGTTGGTTATTTTATCTTAGACCTTACAATGGTTACGATTCTATTGGGCATGACCCATAAAAACACAACTACCCTTCGGGGCTTATAGTGTCAAAAATGAGTGATAATGTCTAGATAAATATTTTCGTTATATATACTTTTTGCATACTTTAATCCTTCAACTCATTAAACTCCACCGTCAATCTATTACTCACACACCTACGTTGCCTTGTGTAGGATAAACTTGGTGTTCCTTCCCCTAAATCAACCTAACTTTCTCACGGATATTACTTTGCAAACCCGTGAGTACACTCGACACCATTTTTATGCTTTACACTATTTGGGTGCAATATGTTAAATTACCAAACTACACTAAATCACACTTTTATTCTATGATTACACACAAACAATCCATTAAACATGCTTTTGTCTTATGCTACTTGAATTGTTACTTGGTATATTCTTATGTGATCTAAATGTCATTAACTTTGATCAAGCCTCCCTTAACATGTATAGCGCTATAGGAGTAACGCACCGCCCGTATACTTGTGGTCATTGTTAAGTTTTAATCTATTTTGCAGTACACTGGAGGATTGACTTGTAAAATTCACATGCCTTGTTTACATTTATCTTGTATGCTAGCTATTCATGTGGATTTGTTTAAACAGATTTATGCTTATGCTATGATATTAAACTTGTGCACTCGCCAATACTTTGTTATTGAACTATACTTTTTAACATGTTGCAGGTTGATGAAGTTGTTATGATGGAACTTAGTAGGAATGGCATAGAAACACGCGTAGAACACTAAGTTAATCATTATGTTATTGTTGAATTTATTTTGTTGTTGTTTCTTGTATTTGAATATTCGGTGTAACCTTGACAATTTTGATGCTATGAAATGAAATGGGTTGTTAAATTAAATATTGTCACAAATAGTGTTATAATGTCTCGAGCAATCTAGTTCGTCTCACTCCGATGTTTCCGCCATCGGTTAGGGTGTGACAACAAACATAACAGTTATATGCATCCGTTTACATACAGCACAGAAAACATTTCAATACTGTTATGCAGATATGACATTTCAAATTCTTTGGGATACTATGATCTCACAAACCGGTTTTCGAATGAAAAATGCTCAAATGTTTTATTACTCATTTGAAAAAAAAACAGACAAAATATGAACTCTCCAACTTTATGTTGACTTTTCACATGTTCTTTCTCAGGTTATAATTTCAAGTATGGCACGGTTGGAATAGGAGAACCCATGGGGATTCGAGTACTTAGCGGGCGTTCACTGTCTAAAAGTCTTAACACTCACATTTACTTCTGTTGTGCAATGAAGATAACAGCTTATTTCACGCCCAGCTCTGATTTGATTGATTTATAGGGGGTGTGACAAGTTACACCACCAAAATCATCAAAGAAGCCTAATCATGCAGGTCCTTCATCTTCAGCACTGTCACACCCCGATTTTCGATGTAGCGGAAATGTGTCGCGAGGTGTGGCAAGAGCGGCAATTATTGCATTCAACAAATTAAACGACAATTTTAATATCTTACAAAATGTTCATCCATACTTTTTATTTAATACATAATTTACATACAAACTTTTATTTTTAAAACATACTAGAAGTTTAACATCATTACTTAAAATTCAAACATAAGTTTATAAAACATAACAACAAAAGTCTTGATGAAATATAACGTCTTGACTTCACAACATACGAACAAGATTTTCCCGAAGGCCATCCACTAATTTCCTGTAATACATGTTAGTTTTGAAACAACATCAACAAAAGCTGGTGAATTCATGTTAAAATTTTTTGTATCAAATGAATCTTCAAAAACATTTGAAATAACAAATTCGTTTAACATAGCTTGATGAAACTTGTAAGATCACTAGCAGCCTGCAAGGACACTAATCTGTATGCCGAATAAGGTGGCAACAACCCTTGACGATTTATTGTGTCTGAGACACTTGTTTTAGACATAAAAGCACTCTAATACGATCTGTTATTATTGTGGTAATAGAGTGGGGCTCGCCCAAACTCAATAGATCTATCCCCTTGTTCCTCGGTACTTGTTATTCATTAATGGTCCCAATGCTTGAGCCTTATTCACATGTGATCTAAATATCTTCATTTTCCCAGCTATACTATATGTAACATGTATACGTCCCCACACGTTTAAAACCATAAAAACGTTAAAATAAAAGTGAAAACATGAACTCACTGATTTGCGTTCCGTGCAAATCTCTATTCGATTTTCGATACTTCGTTCGTTTCTCGACCTACAAGTGTTCTAATCTATTAGACACTTAGGCTTTCGTTTGTTTTTCGTACAAGTATTTTATCTTGAATTTCATACTTGTAATTGCTGGTCTTTCTTTGTGGATATATATATATATATATATATATTAGATTGACTACATGTATGTGGGCCTAGCCCAAATTAATTTATAAAAATATATTAGACCACTTTTAGTCTTTATAGTAGTGGGCTTCGCCAACATTAGTTTTTATAGAAATGGATTATCTCAATTTATTTCTTTATAAAAATGGGCTTGGCCCAAGGTTAACTTTTATATAAGTGAGCTTACCCCATGTATTTTTTATAACAGTGGGCTTAGCCTAAAGTTTGATTTTATACAAGTGGCCTAGAACTTGTAAATTTTATAAAAGTGGGCCTTAGCCCAACTAATTTATATAAATGGGCTAGTCCATATATTTAAAAAAAATAAGTTTAGCCCAATATAATTTTTATAAAAATGGGCTTAGTCTAATACTTGTCTAGTTGGACTTAATCCAAGATTTTAAAAATACTTACTAGTAAATGTTTATAATTTACAACAATTTATTTGTAAAAACTACTAGTTAAAAGTTAAATTTTTTTAAATCCTACTAAATATAAAGTGTAACGGTTGATTTGTTCGTTTTGACCGTTATGTTCCGTCGACTATTTTATTTGTTTGGTATTTGTCGTTTGTTTCGTTTATACCATTTACTTTTTTTGTCTGAATTCTCCAAGTTGTCCGATATATTACTTTATCAAAAGGTTAACACTAAATATTTTTTTTATTTGATGTAACATGATCACAATATATAGTTTTTATACAAAAATACATATACACATATTAGGTGATTTCAAAATATATATTTTTTAATCAAAAATATATATATATTTTTCCTTTTTAGTTTAAGTAAACATAAGTAATTATATTCTTAACTTTTTCATCCAAACCTTTATTTAAACATAATTAAAGTTCCGAATCACTTTTAGTCACAAAATTTTTAGTTTAATCATATCTTAATCAAGAGTAATTTTTATAAAAAATTTACCATAGTTTCCTTTAAAATTTAAGTTTCCCATGTTTTCATAAACATGTTTTAAATCATTTTTCTAACTCAAATCATCATCAGTCACAAATATTATATAGATGTATTAACAAAATATGATGAACTTGTTATAGTTTTAATCTTTTTTAGATGGGATCATCTTTAAAATATGAAATCATGTTTATGACTATTTTTGTTAATGAATCTTGCTAATCTAAACATGCATGTGTTTAGATCATCTTTTTATTCATAAATTTGCAAGATTCATGTTTACTAGTTTATGTCAAATTCAAGATCATCCAAAATCATCAATAAAACCACATAATTATATTAGTGATCATAGATTTATTGGTATTTTTCAAGTGGGTTTTTATATATCATTTATGATGATCTTGTGTAATTTTATAACATATAAAGTAAAAGATGAAGTTTAAAGATCTTACTACTAGCACAAGGCTAGGGATGATCTAAAATATGAAGAAAATGGGTTGATCAAGAGTTCCAAGCTTCCAAAGTGAGCTCCTAATCTTTCTAAGCTCCTTAGATCTTCATGCAAGCTTGAGGTTCTTGTGTTTGATTTAAAAGAAATTGAAGGTGATGATGAGGGTGTTTTCGCCGATTTTGGAATCAAAAATGAAGGAAAGGTTTGTTGTTTTGGTGTTTCGCGAATAATGGAAAATGAAAGTATGGAAATGGTTTTATGTTTAAGTTCATACATCTCATAACACTAAACATGCTCTCAATGTGACAACACACAAATGAAAGATTACTGGCATGGGGAAAGCCCTATTATAGCCGTGAGGGGGGTGTGTGTGGGGGGGAGGGGGGTTGGTGTTATATTTTTTTATAAATAATATGAAATTTTTATAAACTTTTATAAACTTTAATTATTATATGTATATAAGTTTTTTTATAAAAATAAATGCCCCAACACTTTAAAGTGATGTTATAATATGCCAAAATAACCCACTAGTCTTATTGTTTCGTTGTTTGGTTGATAAAGTTAGTTCGGGTCTTGTACCAGGTGAAATACTGATATATTGTGTTACTTATAAAATTTTATGTTCATAATAATTCTAGTACAATTTTTATTCTCCCGTTAATTAATCTAGCTCTTCAGACTAATAAATTTATCATTCTGAGTTCAGTTTCGGTACCGGCTTTGTTGTCAGGTTTTTACTAAACAAATCGCATAGCTTTAAATACTAAGATTCATGTACGGGTTTTATACTATTTTTAACACATGTTATTATTCTTTAGCTAAAAATATTTATCTTTTGATTTTGGACATTTGTTGTTTTGTACTGCGGAATGCTGCATTTTTGCTGCAAACTGCTGTATTTTGCTGCAGACTTGAACAATTTGGTATTTTAAATAAAATTTTTATGGTATAACAATACAGACATATCTTATGCCTTAATTCTGAAATATCAGACTGTATCATAGCCGGTACTGATATTTATTACGTGCTCGCGTCTTTCTCACCCGTTTAGGATATGGTTTTATATGTTCATGATTGTGACGAATTCATTATCATACCAAATTATGATTTTGTTAAATTCCTAGACTTTTAAGACTTAAAACTATAATTTAAGTCAAGTTGTGCGATAAATAGAATGTAATAGTTGTTCAAGTTGTACAGAATTACCGGAATTTTGCCAATTGTCACATTCTCCCCTTGTTTAAGAAAATTCCGTCCCGAAATTTAAGTCGTGTCATCCTTTGCATAGGATTTCTCAAACAGGTGGGGGTACTTTCTTTTGATTTCGTCTTTCGGTTCCCAAGTGAACTCAGGTCCGCGCTTTGAGTTCCAATGGACTTTGACTAGTCTTATACAACTCCTCCTTGTTTTATGAACTTTCGAATCTATAACTTCGATAGGTTCTTCGATGAAATGGAGTTTGTCGTCTATATGAATTTAGTCCGTGAGAATAATAAGTGACTCGTCTGAATGAAACTTTCTAAGATTTGACACATGAAAAGTCTCGTGAACGTTACTAAGTGTTTCAGGCAATTTCAACTTATATGCGACTGTTCCAATCTTCTCCAAGATTTCATATGGTCCTATGTACTTCAGGCTAAGTTTTCCTTGCTTCCCGAATCTAACTACGCCTCTCCAAGGCGAGACCTTTAATAGTACTTTGTCTCCAATCTCAAAGGATAATGGTTTGCGGCGTTTATCTGCATAACTTTACTGTCTATCATGGGCTGCTTTAATACGGTCTCAGATTCTAAACATTTTATCCGTAGATTCTTGGATTAATTCTGCACCTATCATTTGTTTGTCGCCTATTTCTTCCTAGTATAGCAGAGATCGACACTTACGTTCGTATAATGCTTCAAATGGAGCAACTTGAATACTTGTGTGATAACTGTTGTTATATGAGAACTCCACTAAAGGCAAGTGAGTATCCCAATTTCCACCTAAGTCAATTAAAAAAGTATGAAGCATATCTTCTAAGGTTTGAATGGTGCATTCACTTTGGCCATCTGTTTGGGGATGAAAGGTCGTACTTAGATCTAAGCGAGATCCAAAAGCCTTTTGAAATGATTGCCAAATTCTTGATATGAAACGACCATCTCGATCAGAGATTATGGAAATTGTCACTCCATGCCTTGCCACAATCTCTTTAAAATAAAGTTCAGCTAACTTCTCAGTTTATCTTTCTCACGTACCAGCAAGAAATGAGCTGATTTGGTTAGTCGGTCGACAATTACCCAAATCATGTCATGACCGTGAGAGGTCCTGGGTAATTTTGTTATAAAATCCATAGAAATTTGTTCCAATTTCCAAGTGGGAGTTGCAGGTTGTTGTAACAATCCTGAAGGTTTTTGGTAGTCAGCCTTAATTTTTGCACATGTTAGACATTTTCCAACATAAGTTGCAATATCTCTTTTTGAGATTAGGCCACCAATAGAATTCTTTAAGATCGCGATACATTTTATCTGCTCCGGGATGTATCGAATATTTGGACTTATGGGCTTCATCTAGGATTAGGTTTCGTAGATTACCAAAAAGAGGAACACAAATTCTGTTTGCAAAATACAAAACTCCGTTCTCATTTGGTTCTAATTGTTTTTCCATACCTCTAAGCATTTCTGCTTTAAAATTTCCGCTTTTCAGGGCTTCCTGTTGAGCGTCTTGAATTCGACAGGTTAAGTTATTGTGAATGGTGAGTCTTAATGATCGTACACGGAGGGGCTTCACTTGTTCATTTCGACTTAGGGCGTCCACGACAACGTTCGCCTTGCCCGGATGGTATTTAATTTCACAATCATAGTCATTCAACAATTCAAGCCAACGTCATTGGCACATATTTAACTCTTTCTGATTAAATATATGTTGAAGACTTTTGTGATCGGTAAAGATTGTGCACTTGGTGCCGTAAAGATAATGACGCCAAATTTTTAATGCAAATACCACTGCACCTAGCTCTAGGTCATGTGTTGTACTGTTCTTTTTGTGAACTTTTAATTGGCGTGATGCATATGCAATAACTTTCTCTCGTTGCATTAATACGCATCCTAAACCTTGATGTGAAGCGTCACAGTAACTACAAAGTCATCTATGCCATGTAGAAGTGATAAAATCGGTGCATCACAAAGTTTATCCTTTAGCAGTTGGGAACTTCTTCTTGTTTCTCTCCCCAATCAAACTTCTTATCTTTCTGGGTTAGGGAGGTTAGTGGTTGAGCGATCTTTGAGAAATTTTCAATGAATCTTTGATAATAACCCGCCAATCCCAAAAATTGGTGTACTTCGGTGGGTGTCTTCAGTGTGTTCCAATTCTTAATGGCTTCTATTTTTATGGATCAACATGTATGCCTTTCTCGTTGACTACCTGTCCGAGAAATTGGATTTCACGAAGCCAAAATTCACACATAGAGAATTTTGCATACAGTTTCTCCTTCTTTAACAACTCAAGAATGATTCAAAGATGATATTCATGATCCTTCTTACTTCGTGAATATATTAATATGTCATCAATAGATACTATCACGAATTTGTCAGTTAAGGCTTGCACACATGGTTCATTAAGTCCATGAACACCGCCGGTGCATTTGTTAGACCAAATAGCATAACAAGGAACTCATAGTGACTGTAACAGGTTTGGAATGCTGTCTTTGGAATACTTTCTTCCTGCACTCTAAGCTGATGGTATCCTGACCTTAAGTTAATCTTCAAGTAGAAACTTGATCGAAAAGATTATCGATCCTCGGTAACGGATACCAATTCTTGATCGTGAGTTTGTTCAATTCTCGATAATCTATGCATATTCTAAAGCTTCCATCTTTCTTCTTTATGAATAGAATTGGAGATCCCTATGGTGAGAAGCTTGGTCTAATAAATCCTTTGTCCAACAACTCTTGAAGTTGTGTGGACAACTCTTGCATTTCCAAAGGAGCTAATCGTAAGGGGATTTCGCTACAGGTGTAGCTCCTGGAATCAAGTCTATGCGGAATTCTACTTGTCGTTGTGGTGGTATTCCTAGTAATTCCTCTGGGAAGACTTCAGGGAATTCCTTCACAACAGGGATCTCCACAAGTTTTGGCTACTTGGATTTCTTGTCAACAACGTGTGCTAAGAACGCTATACATCCTTTTCGCAAGCACTTCTGGGCTTTCATACAAGAAATAATTCGCAATGGACTTTCGCTCTTCTCGCCATGTATAAGAAGTGTTTCATTATTAGTATGTGGAATACGAATAATTTTCTCGCAACACATGACTTTGGCTTGGTTATTGGATAACCAATCCATATCGATTACAACATCAAAACTACCTAACTGGATAGGTAATAATTGGATGTTGAATTTTTGTCCACCTAACTCTAAAGAACGTCCTTTAATAATTTCATCAGATTCAATTATCTTTCTATTCGCTAGTTCGATAGTGAATGTAATATCTAATTTATTTGAATTTAGTTCAAGTATATCTTTAAACTCTAAAGATATGAAACTAAAATTTGCATCAGTATCAAATAAAATAGACAGGGAACGTTCCAGTGATCATACTTGGATCCTGACATGCCTCGTGAGCTCCTATAACAAAGGCTCGCCTGTGGCCTTTGTCCTCCTTGGGCAATTCTTTATAAAGTGGCCAAATTCTCTACAACCATAGCAACTTTGGTTCCTTCCTCGCTCGTTTCTATTTCCATAACCTCCTTCTTTCTTGCCATCGTTCCTGTTTCCCTTGTTACTTCAGCAATTTTCGGTGCGGTGTCCCAACTTCCTGCACATATCACATTTGGTGGTTCGGCATCCACTATAATGATGATAATTGTACCTGTTGCACTTAAGTGCATTTCCAGTATAACCTCTCGGTTCTGTCTCTGCTGTCGCCACGAATGCTTTATTCCTTTTTGTTTTGGGGGTTTCCTTCTTCTTATTACTAGATCGGGAACCTTTCTTGAAGTGTGTAAACTTTCTCTTATTCCCGTGTGATGTTGATTGTACATGTGTCTCCTTGGGCATCTCCGCATTCTTTCTCGAAAACTTATTCATTCTTACTGCTTCTTCGGTAAGGCACACTACAATCATAATTGCCTCAGTGATGGTTGTTGGATGTGGTGAAGTAACCATATTTCGGATTTTCGGAGCTAATCCATAAATGTATCATTCGATACATTTGAATTCGGGGGTTACCAAATATGGAACGACTCGTGAGAAGTCGTGAAATCGCTGAGTATAGCCGTAGATGTCGGATCCAACCATCACTAGATTCCAAAACTCTGTTTCCAACTTTTGTAGCTCGGCCCTTGAACAATACTTCTCACGCATCATTTCCTTCAGTCTGTCCCAAGTGTTAGCGTATGCTGCTGCATCTCCTAATGTTTGTACTTGCAGATTCCACCATGATAAAGCTTCGTCAATGAACAATCTTGAAACATACAATACAGTATTGTTAGGGGAACAATTACTCATACGGATTATAGAATCTGTCTTTTCAGTCGATCGAACAAATGCTACAGCTCCGCGTGTGCCATCAAAGTTCAATGGTTTGCAATCTAAAAAATGCTTATATGTGCATCCTGAAATGTTGGTTCTTGAAATTGTCATAAATATTTATTTTTCAAATAAAATATTAATGTAAATTTGTTGTAAGGTTATGAGTAACCAACCATTCGTAGGATTTGTTGTTATTGATGGGTGTAGGTCCACTTGGAGGATCAAGATTAACCTACTTCTCTGTTTATACAACACAAATACGAGTGTGGAATCCTCGTAAGTATGCAAACCAAAGCAAAAGAAACACAGGATAACCAAAGATTCAATATCTTGATTAACATAAGAGAACTAGTACAAACACATACAAACAATATTCTTACAGACTCATGAAATACTCTCTGTGTTCTAGTGCTTTAGTGTCTCTCTCTCTAGTGTCTGACTTGTACACTTGCCAACTCTCTTGTCTTATTGACCCCTTCACTAAGAAGTGCATGTCTGTTTATATAGTGTCCATACCTAGCAACAGTACGAAGAATGTTGCTGGTCGTACGAAACACCATAAGACATGAAGAACATTCTCCAAGGATGCTCGTACGAACGAACTGGCTCGTACGAATCAATCAACATACTTGTTGAGATGAGCCCAATCATACGACTAAAGAGTCACTCGTACGAACGGTGAGTGGCTCGTACGAGCAACAACTTGCTCGTACGAAGCACCTTTCACTCGCACATAGATGTGTTCTTTGGAGAACGTGCCACATACATGACTACAAGACTCAACAGTATGCACACATTTAAGCGTTTTACAACACAGACAAACTAATCGTCATACGAAATCAAGATAGGAGGATATCTTGATTTGGTCGATGCAACCAAACTATACAAACACAATAAACAAAGACTATACAATTACAGCCGTAACTAAGAACAATCGACAGACACAAAAGTGTATCAACAAACTCCCCCTTGGCTGTTGCTTGGTCTTCGGTCTTCATTCCGAATTGCCTATTGTATCAACAAACTACCCATGAAAATCTCCAATCCAATGTTGATTGAAAATCAGGTCTTCAATACTTTCCAAAAACATTAAACCTTTCCTGTTTCCTCTTGAGTGTCACTGGAGGCAACTGGATCGGTCACGATCTGCTGTACATTAGACTCGACCACTAGAGTTGAAGCAGAAACTTTTCGTTGCGAGGATGAGGCTGATGCATCAGGATTGCCAGGGTCTTCACTATCCTGATCACGTTTACGTTTGATCTCCTGTGCTCTACATCTTTCATTTCACAGAATGTTCACTCGCTTTCTGCTCGTTTCAAACACGTCTTTAATACCATTAAAGCCTTCAACCAGTGTAGCATTACAAGAATGATACCATTCTCTTAAGTCGTTATGCTTAGCCGTTAATGTTTCGGCAGATCGTTGAACAGCCACACTACGTTCTTTCAGCCTATTCAACTCAATTCCCCGAGAGTTATCAACTACTCTCATCTGTTGTAGCTATGTTGCCCTTTCAGCATCTGCAGCCTTCAGCCGCTCATTTTCTTTTCTTAACTGCGCAATTTCAGAATACTGTTTTCTAACGGTCTCTGTCAAAGAATTTCTCTTCAATTGTTGTTTAACAAATGTGTTCTGATTTGAAGACATAAACTCCGAATGCTTGTTATTCTGAAATGTTGCAGCTTGCAACTGAGAGAACAGAAAATCCACTTTCTCATCCTTTTTCATTTCAGAGAATAAACGACTGCTTTGTTTTTTATTTTGTTGATGAGTTGAGGACTGGGATTGTTGAACTGAAGAAGTAGTAGGTTGTAATTGAACTGGAGTATCTTTAGCCAAAGGTGTTACAACTGCTGAGGTATTTGAGGTTGTGGTTCAGAGGTTGTAGTGGGTTCCGTCAATACAGGTTCAGTCTCCTCCGTTGTAAAGGTAGGCTGGACTTCTGCAACTGGTTCCAGTACAGTTTCTTGATGTGAGCTTGTAGGTTGTGTGATTTCAGGTTCTACTGATGACATTTCCATAGTCATCTGCTTTGTTTCTTTCTACCCTTATCACCACCAGTAGTACCTACATCACTTGCACCACCATATACCATCATCATCACCGTTATCATCATCACCTTTTCCCTTTTGATGACCAAATTTATCTTTCATCATCTTTTTCAAAGTCGGTTCTTCATCATCTGACGTTTTCTAGTGCAACATACTCATTATTTGCCAGAAAACCGAACAATTTACGAGGAGGTGTGCTTTCCTTGTAACATTTTGCTGCTAAACCTATAAAAAGTTTCAAGGAATGTTCTATCATGACCTCAACTTTTTAGGACATCATTGTTGTTCTTCAGAAGATTCGGATGTTGCACATTCAAGATCATCTGGAGAAAACGAGGATACATTCTGTGACGTTTGTGCCTATTCAATCATTGTACAATTACGAACAATTTTGTATTCAATGAAACCCTGTGTTTTATTTTCGAAATTTATATCACAATTTCAATTTCTTGCATGATTTCGAACCCTCAAAATTCTTGTGGAAGTAATTCGTTAACCGACACTCAAACCCAGTCAGTTAACGCGAAGTACACTCTGAAAAAAGGGACATAAGCTATGCATACCCTAAATACCATTTACATAACTTAGAAATAAGTTTTGAAGGGTTAGATATGACAAAAACACACTTATACAAGTCCAGTGTGACACCCCGACCGTGTAAAACAACGAACCGCGACGGAAACGTCGGGGAGTCATGTCACAGAACTATTGTTTCACAACTCATGGAATTTAAACAGAAAATAACACATAAAGAATTTGTCTTTCATGTTTTAAGTCACTAAGGCCCACGTCACATGTGAAAAGAGAGTCAGCATAAAAATGCCGGCGAGTACATAGGTTTTGTGAGTGTGTCAAATTCGTCGCTTTGTGTACATATTGTAACACCTCGTCCGACTACAAGAGGCGTTAAGTGAAAACTGGTATCAAAAGTGTTTGATATTGCAATATAATTAACCAACTAAAACAAGTTGGTTAGTGTTGCGAAAACCTTATAGCCATGAATCTTGACCAAAAAGTTTCTTTTGAAAAAAACCTATAATAGATTGATTCAAAAGAAAACTCGGCATGGTTTATATCTTTAAGTGAAAATCATTGTGTGACATTGTTCAAAACCATTTGCCCGTGTTATAAACCATTTGTCCGTGTTATAAATCAGTCGTCTGTGTCATAAACCAATTCTCCATGTCATAAACAAATCTCCATGTTTTTAATTGTGAAAACTTTTTATCGTTCTTTAATGAACACATTCAAACCTGGGTGGACTATACCACCAAAGGGTATCTTTAATAGACCACCAAAGGATCTCTTAACTAGACTAACAAATCAACAAATGATTTGTTAATCAGAAACAGTTTCTGTCATTACCCAAACTTCCACCAAATCCAGTGAACAATCCACTAAAGGGATTGTTAGTCCTATGGTACATTAACATACTACTGGTTGACTCGGCCAAAGCAGATGAATGTCATTGGTGCTATGGATAACGCGTCAACAAGTTGTTCACATTATTGAAATCGTATTGTTTTAAATATAAATCATAGACATTGTTTTTGAAAACTTGAAAATGATTTAGCACATATGAGTCACCCCAAAACATTTAAAACATAAAAGAGGGGGGCTATGTACTCACTTTGAAAATCATTTTTGTATATATAAACCATGTATATTATTTTGAAATATTGAAAACAATTATAGGCACATATGAATCACCCAAAAACATTTGAAAACATAAAAGATGGGGGCTATATACTCACTAGGGATTGCGAAAGTGTTCTTGATCAGCCAAAAAAACAAAGCTCAAATGTGTCCTAATGTGTCAGATAAATATGTTAGCGTGTCAGGAATACAAATCGGAGATCGGATAGAATGAAGTCTCATAAACCAAACGATTGTTGGAACTCATGTGATATGGTTTAAGAAACTTAACATTCTGATTTGGAAAGGATCCTAAGTGCTTTTGACCCATTATGACTCGTTAATGTAGTTTATACTACTTTAACGGGTCATTAGCGTAAACACGTGATCACATGGTTAAACATGTCCTATGATAAGTATTAAATGCCAAAACATGTTTGAAAATATTATAACATCAGTTTACATGTAAAAAATTTGGTTACAAGTGTCTAGAATGGATTTATGCGCAAAAGGGCATTTTGGTCATTTTTTAAGAACATAGAAGTAACTTATTATAACACTAACCAAATGACGTGACCATCAGGTATAACCTCAGTAGGTTATTCCCTATACAACTATGGTCACAAACATGTATTTGGTCGGATCCTAAGATCGACCAAACGGGTCGGATTCGAAAGTCAAAGCGGTGGTCAAGACCGCTCGACTTACGACCCTAAATAAGCACTAAACTAGAAGTGACGAGTTAGACATGTCAAAATATATCTAACCAAGTTTATAGAACTGATTGGTATCAAAACTTGGTGTTTTGATACCCGAAAATAGTTTCGCCGTAAAATGCACATCATACGCATTTTTTACCGAAACTTTGACTCGTCACTTTAACTTGTAAACGTGATAATCAGAAGGTAAAATCTTTAGGGATTATAACCTTCTTGATTACGATCACGTTTTAAAGTTCAACTGAAGTCTGACTTGACCAAATATGGTAAGAACCAAAAGTCAATCAGGAAGCCAAACTGTTTGACTTTTAGCTCAAAATAGCTAAAATAATGAAAGAACTAGGAAGAGTACTTACGCGTTTATAAGAACACTTTCGAAACTCATGATAGGAGACTTCCAAAGGCTGGAAACAACCTCCAAGAAGGATAGAAAGAAGAATTCACACTTTGCTTTGAAGTGGTGTGAAAAAAAATGGAAGAATCATGCGGTATTTATAGTATTTTAGGATTAAGGTTCTGATGAAAAGTGTCCTCAAGTGTGGATTAGTGCCTAACATGTGTCAACACCATATTAAGTGTGGCAAAGTGAGTGCTAGGTGTCAAAAATTGGAGATAGGTGGTAAAGTTGGTGAAGAATCAAAAATATTTATTATTTTTTGACATTTTTGGCCCTTGGACTTGTATTTTCATTTGTTTGCCATTTTAACCCCTTTAACCTAATATTTAGGTTATATAAAGGTGTTAAGACATGTGTAACTTGGATTATGCCCAAAATGTCGAGGATGTCGGTTCGTCCGGTTGTACGGTTATGTATTTCGCAAAAATGCGTAAAACGCTTTAACGAATACGAAAATGATCGAAATTGTGCAACGATTGACATTTTTGCATTCTCATCAATAAAATACAAGATTTTATTTAATACAAAAATATATGGAAATAAAAAACACGGTTTCATTGAATACAAAATTGTTCGTAACTGTACAATGATTGAAAAGGCACAAATGTCATAGTCTCCCCTACTTTTGGAAATTTCGTCCTGATATTTAATTAGAGGAAACTTTGTGAAAACAGATGTGGATATTTTTCTTTCATCTGATCCTCTCATTCCCAAGTAAATTCTAGGCCACGTTTGGATTCCCAGCGAACTTTAACTATCATTATACATCTACGCTTGAGTTTCTTGACTTCACGGTCCAATATCTCCACAGGTTTCTCGACAAAGTGCCTAGTGTCATCAACGTGAATTTCGTCGACGGGAATGTGGAGGTTTGTATCGGCTAAACACTTTTCAAATTGGACACGTGGAATGTTGGGTGAATATTTCCAAGTTAAGGAGGTAGCTCAAGTCGGTAGGCCACCTTTCCAATTCTCTCAACGATCTTGAATGGTCCAATATATCGTGGTGCAAGTTTTCATTTCTTTCCAAATCTGATCGTACGATTCCAAGGGGAGACCTTGACAAGGACGTGATCACCAACTTGGGTTTCCAAGGGCTTACCTTGTATCCGCATAACTCTTTTGACGGCTTCTAGCTGTTAGAAGGTTATAGTGAATTTTCTTGACTTTGTCTGTTGTGTCATGAATGAGTTCAGGCCAAGTAAGCTGAGCTTCACCGACCTCATTCTAGCAGACAGGTGAATGACATTTTCGACCGTATAGAGCTTTAAAAGGCGCCATATTGATTCTGGCGTGATAACTATTGTTGTAGGATTAGATGCGAATCCCAACTACCACCAAAGTCGATCACACACGCTCTCAGCATATCCTCTAGTGTTGGAATTGTCTTTTCAGATTGTCCATCCATTTGAGGATGATAAGTAGTGCTCAGATTTAGTTAGGTTCCCATGGCAGATTGCATGGTCTTACAAAAGTGAGATGAGAATCGAGCATCTCGATCGGATATGATGTTCAAAGGAACACCATGACGAGATACAATCTCATCAACATAGATCTTTGCGAGTTTGTAAGCAGATAGATCCTCACGAATTGCAAGAAAGGGTGCTGACTTTGTTAGATGATCGATGATTACCCAAATGGCATCATGACCTCTAGGTGTGGGCGGTAGTTTAGTGATGAGATCCATTGCAATTTTTTCCCACTTCCATACCAGTATTTCTAGTTGCTCAAGTAAACCAGATGGGCATTGATGTTCTGCCTTCACTTTAAGACAAGTTAGGCATTTAGATTGTCACACCCCAACCAATGGTGGAAACATCTGAGTGAGACGAACTAGATTGCTCAAGACATCATAACACTACTTGCGACAATATTTGATTTAACAACCCATTTCATTTCATAGCATCAAAATTGTCAAGGTTACATCAAATATTCCATACAAGTAACAACAATGAAATAAATCTAACAATAACATAATTATTAACTTAGTATTCTACGCGTGTTTCTATGCCATTCCTACTAAGTTCCATCATAACAACTTCATCAACCTGCAACATGTTAAAAAGTATAGTTCAATAACAAGGTTTTGGCGAGTACACAAGTTTAATATCATAGCATAAGTATAAAAATCGTTTAAACAAATCCACATGAATAGCTAGCATACAAGATAAATGTAAACAAGGCATGTGAATCTACAAGTAATCCTCTAGTGTACCGCAAAATAGATTAAAACTTAACATTGACCACAAGAATACGGGCGGTGCGTTACTCCTATAGCGCTATACATGTTAAGGGAGGCTTGATCGAAATTAATGACCTCTAGATCACATAAGAATAGACCAACTAACAATTCATGTAGCATAAGACTAAAGCATGTTTGATGGATTGTTTGTGTGTAATCATAGAATAAAAGTGTGATTTTGTGTAGTTTGATAAGTTAACATATTGCACCCAAATAGTTCAATAACAAGGTTTTGGCGAGTACACAAGTTTAATATCATAGCATAAGTATAAAAATCGTTTAAACAAATCCACATGAATAGCTAGCATACAAGATAAATGTAAACAAGGCATGTGAATCTACAAGTCAATCCTCTAGTGTACCGCAAAATAGATTAAAACTTAACATTGACCACAAGAATACGGGCGGTGCGTTACTCCTATAGCGCTATACATGTTAAGGGAGGCTTGATCGAAATTAATGACATCTAGATCACATAAGAATAGACCAACTAACAATTCATGTAGCATAAGACTAAAGCATGTTTGATGGATTGTTTGTGTGTAATCATAGAATAAAAGTGTGATTTTGTGTAGTTTGATAAGTTAACATATTGCACCCAAATAGTGTAAAGCATAAAAAGGGGTCGAGTGTACTCACGGTTTTGCAAAGTAAATTCCACTTGAGTATTCCGTGAAGGGTTTGGAGAGTTGGAGGAACACCAAGTTATCTTGAAAGTCTTGAACTTTCTTGATTGAGAGAGAGCTTTAGAGAGACAGAGAGAGAAAGAGAGAGAAGTGTTTGAGGTGTGAAATGAGTGTGGGAGGATGCTTCTATTTATACTGGAGAATTAGGGTTTAGGTAATTAATAAAGTTGGTGGTGGTTGGGGGTTGTTAGTTAGGTGTAATAAATGCAACAAACACAAAGTTGGCCAATCCATGAGCTTGAAACCAACTTCTCTGGATTACACCCTTTTTAGTCCTTGAACTGTCACACCCTCAATTTCCACTTGCGGAGTTTTACCGCGAGGCGTGTGAACAAACCAGAATCTGAGACACTAGTAACGTCGAACGACTCTATATGATTTGTTAATACGTTTTCCAAAATCATTTGTTTAACCATTCATAGTTAACTTTAGATTGCCTTAGTTTGGTTTCAATGTTTAGCGGAAGCATTAGTTTCTAAAGTTGAGCGGAAGCATAAAAATAAAGTAAAGGAACGGGCGCCAACACAAACGCCAAGACTAAAGAAAAACCCAAATAAATGTTTGTAAATGAGACTCGATAAAAAGATGTCTTGATCAATGCAAGTGAGTGCACCTAGAGCTCCTAGCGTCCTGAGAAACATGTAAAGAAACAAGTGTCAACATTAAAGAAGAGTGAGTTCATAGGTTTTCATAAGTTCATTTGTTCGGTTATAAGTTTGTTTCCCCCGTTATCCCTAACCCGGGATAAGGATCTAGTTCCATTATTCCCCACTCGGAATAATACTGATGGTCCATTATTCCTTACCTGGAATAATAATGATGTTCCATTATTCCTAACCCGGAATAATAACGTTGTTGGTTCCATTATCCCTAACCCAGGATAATATTGTTGATTCGTAATTAAGTTCATTGTTAACATGTAGGTAGCTAGCCTAAAGTTATGTCACGTAAGTGTTCGCGATCGAAGCTGACTGTTGTGCCTCCGTGTTGCCAGGCCTATCACTACCATGGCGAAGTTAGGACCAATTATTCACCCGTTGACCATACCCGGTCGGCTAGCCGACTAGCTCGGGTGGGGCTTGTCGGGCCCAGTAGTACTACTTATAATTTCCCCGCTATCTAACCCAATACTAACGATCCGAGAGATTGTCGAGGACTTGTGTGATATAGCTTCTTAGTGACCATAACGTACATTAACATTAACTTAGTTACCGAATAGTTTAATGACGTTAATTTCGTATAACGTAAAGAGATAGAGTTGTAGAGTGTATACATGTTTCTTCCCCTGTTGTTTAAAACCGGATAAAATTAGGGGCCGTGAACTCACCTTTAGTTGCTCGGTTAGTGTAACACAGATGTAGCAAATGATGGGACCGTTAATTGCGTCCTAACAAGTCAATTGATTTAAAGTTAGTGTGTGAACACACCAATATAAACCCTACACATAACTAACACACAATGCGGTACATACAACAAAAAATCCTAACACTCAATCATGCATGCAAGTATCATCATACCAACATAGTGATCAAACCAACCTATCATGAACACAAATCAATCCATACAACACTTTGGTACACACATTCGCAAGTTATCAAGTTTCAGCTTATATACTCATAATTAGGCTGTTTTCGAGGATTTTTATAAAATAGTTTCAACATTCCAAAAATTCCAATTATTTTACAGAAGGTGTCAACTATACTGTTAGAATTTTATATAAATTTTTCAAAGTCCTAACTCTTTACCAATTATTCATAAATATTAATATACTAGGCTGCAGTCAGATTCGTCGCTTTCTGACTGCAGTCCACGGGAGAATTTATTTAAAAATCACTGTTCGTCCAATTAACAAAATTCCAGTAGGAGTTTCTCGGAAATTTCCATATCTAGTTGCTGTACAAATTTCATGATTCGCCTCTCTACAGATTATTAGATCCGACTCGATAAACAACTAACAAATTTTCAGAATTTTCACAGCTTCAGTTACTGAACTTAATTGGCCACTTAAAAATATCAAATGACTTCAGAAAAATATGAATCCAGCGCCATTAGAAGTGTTTTTAAAAATCTACGTTTAGGCCTTCAGAAAATCCGTTTTTCGATAAATAATAACCAAGTTACAGCCAGTGGAAGTTTGCTGTAAACACCATTCAGCATCCTGTTTTCAGCATTTTATCGCAATATAACACGCTTAAACAATCGGTATGTTAAATATAAACGATCAAGAACAGATTTTTCCAATCATATATCATCATATACATCATACCCATGCAAACCCTAATCATATTATATGGTTTTTATCACACAAAACGCTGCCTAATGATTTTTGATTCCACTAATCTTCATAATCGCAAACTAGCATAATTAATCGACTAACATCATAACACATTCTACCATTACATACACACATGATCCATAGTTCATAAACCCTAGTATGATTAGCGAAATAACATGAAACTCTAACCTTTAACAATGGAGATTAACGAACCATAAGTGAGATGGGAGCCGATTCGGATGATCAAGGGAAATCGCGACCGAGAAGAGAAGTGTAGGGAGGCTGTCGCAATCGAGAGGGATGTAGCAAGGCTGCCGTCGGCTGTGTTTTTTATTAGGGTTTGTGTGTTTTTGTTTTTGAAACAATGCACATGCATGTATGTGTATATATAGCGCAAGAGGTCAAGAAAAAAGGGAAGGGTTTGCGGGTTGGGTGCTCGCGGCCGCAAGGGGTTTGGGTGGGTAGGTTTGGGTCTATAACTTGGTCCTCAAGTTTCGGTTAACTACTTGAGTCGCAAGGAAGTGAGGTCTACTCGTTTCGCGGCTCGGTTCGATTCATTTATCTATTTACTATTTCTATATTTTATAACTAAAACAAATCACGAAATCGGAACATCACATAATAACTCACCAACTTATAAACGTTTAATACACATAGCACTAATTCATTTGACAGGTTCACGAAATTATCGTAATTATTTCGAGCGTGCAATTTAAGTCTCCGAATCAATTTAGCGTAGGAACGAATAACCGTGAAGTAGTGCGTTTAAGATGTCTGAAAAACCGGGATGTCACATTATCCCCATGTTGAAAGAATTTTCGTCCCGAAAATTGAGTAAACGCGGTTTAGAGCGCAGCGTACATGTTTAGAGTGCCACGCACAAGATTTAGTTCGTTAACAATGGTACATGAAATTACAAGAAATTCCCAAGTGCCACGCACAAAGATTTAGTTCGTTAACAATGGTACGCGAAATTACAAGAAATTCCCAGGTTGTCACATCATCCCCATGTTAAAAGAATTTTCGTCCCGAAAATTTAGTTGGTGGTATCGTTAACTTGTTGCTCAGCTGCAAAGAGGTGTGGGTATTTACTTTTCATTTGGTCCTCTCTTTCCCATGTGAACTCCGGTCCACGCTTAGAGTCCCAACGAACTTTGACGATTGGAATCTTGCTGTGCCTTCGAGTCTTGATCTCACGATCCATGATCTCGATAGGTTGTTCCACAAAGTACAGTTGTTCATCCACTTGAATCTCATCCAATGGAATGACTAGGGTTTCATCTGATAGACACTTCTTCAGATTTGACACGTGAAAAACGTTGTGAACTCCACTGAGTTCGGCAGGAAGGTCTAATTGATAAGCTACGGGTCCGATACGTTTCAAAATCACAAACGGGCCTACGTACCGTGGGTTTAGTTTGCCTCGTTTCCGCAAAGCGGATTACACCCTTCCAGGGTGACACCTTCAGTAGGACGTGGTCGCCTACTTGAAATTCGAGCGGTTTGCGTCGTTGATCAGCGTAGCTTTTCTGTCGATCTCGTGCCGCCGCCATGCGGTTTCTGATTTGTACAATCTTTTCAGTAGCCTCAAGTATCAACTCAGGGCCTGTGAGTTGACTGTCATCGACTTCTGCCCAACAGACCGGTGATCTACATTTACGACCGTATAATGCCTCAAACGGTGCTGCCGATATACTCGTATGGTAACTGTTGTTATACGAGAATTCCACTAAAGGCAGGTGGATTTCCCAACTATTCCCGAAGTCTACTACGCATGCCCTAAGCATATCTTCCAAGGTCTGTATGGTCCTTTCGCTTTGACCATCAGTCTGAGGGTGATATGCTGTGCTCATATCTAAGCGTGTTCCCAAAGCTTTCTGAAGTGACTGCCAAAAGTTGGACGTGAAACGAGCATCCTGTCTGAGATGATGGACGTTGGCACTCCGTGCCGAGAAACTACTTCCTTAATGTAGATGCGAGTCAACTTCTTCATCTTATCTGTTTCTTTAATAGCTAGGAAGTGTGCGGACTTAGTTAAACGATCCACGATTACCCAGATGGTATCGCAACCACCCAAAGTTCGCGAGAGTTTAGTGATGAAGTCCATCGAGATCTGATCCCATTTCCACACTGGGATCTCAGGTTGTTGAAGTAGCCCCGATGGCTTCTGATACTCTACCTTGACTTTTGCGCAAGTCAAACACTTGCCCACGTAGGTGGCTATATCAGCTTTCATGTTGGGCCACCAATACGCAGCTTTAAGGTCTTGATACATCTTATCCGAACCAGGATGGACAGAGTATCGGGATTTGTGAGCTTCGTCCATGACTAGCTTTCTAAGGTCTCCGTAGAGAGGTACCCATATACGATTCATGAAATACCGGGCTCCATTGGGTTTTACTTCCCAATCGCGTTCCATTTTTCCCACTGCTTCTAACTGCGCGTCGCGTATCTGTTCGGGTAACCCCGAATGAATGGTGAACTATAGTGCTCGTACCCGACGAGGTTTCAAGTGCTCCTTCCTACTGAGGGCATCAGCTACCACGTTAGCTTTACCCGGGTGATACCGAATGGCACATTCATAATCGTTCAAGAGTTCGACCCAGCGACGTTGTCGCATGTTCAACTCCTTCTGATCAAAGATGTGTTGGAGGCTCTTGTGGTCTGTATAGATTGTGCACTTTGTTCCATATAGGTAGTGTCTCCAAATCTTAAGTGCAAACACTACTGCTCCCAATTCCAGGTCATGTGTTGTGTAGTTTTTCTCGTGAACCTTCAATTGTCGGGACGCATACGCGATGACCTTATCACGCTGCATGAGTACGCATCCCAATCCCTGAATGGAAGCATCACAATATACTACTAAATCATCAGTCCCTTCCGGCAAGGACAGAATGGGTGCACTGCAAAGTTTCTGCTTCAGTAATTGAAATGCCGCTTCCTGCTTGTCACCCCAAGCATACTTGATGCCTTTCTGGGTGAGGGTGGTAAGCGGTTGCGCGATCTTTGAAAATCCCTCGATGAAACGTCTGTAGTAACCAGCTAAACCCAAAAATTGTCAGATCTCCGTCGGTGTCCTGGGTGCTTCCCAGTTTTTGATAGCTTCAATCTTGGCGGGGTCGACGTGGATACCCTTTTCATTCACGATATGCCCGAGGAACTGAACTTCCCGAATCCAGAAATCACACTTTGAAAGCTTGGCATATAGTTTCTCCTGTTGAAGTAATTCCAGCAGTAATCGTAGATGTTCAGCATGTTCTGCTTCACCTTTAGAGTAGATGAGTATGTCATCGATGAACACAATGACAAACTTGTCGAGGTATGGTTTACACACACGGTTCATGAGGTCCATGAACACCGCGGGTGCGTTGGTGAGACCGAAGGGCATGACCAAGAACTCATAATGGCCATACCGAGTACGAAATGCCGTCTTAGCGATATCCTCCTCCCTGACGTGTAACTGGTGGTAACCGGACCGTAGATCAATCTTGGAGTAGTAGCTTGACCCTTGAAGTTGGTCGAAGAGATCGTCGATGCGAGGTAACGGGTATCGGTTCTTGACAGTAACCGTATTGAGTTCCCTGTAGTCGATGCACATGCGGAAGGTCCTGTCCTTCTTCTTGACAAAAAGGACTGGAGCTCCCCATGGCGAAGCGCTAGGTCGTATAAATCCTTTTTCTAACAGTTCCTGAAGTTGGGTAGACAGCTCTTGTAGCTCGGCTGGAGCTAGGCGATATGGGGCCTTGGCGATGGGAGTTGCATGGTTCGCCAATTCAATTTCAAACTCCAATTATCGATGTGGTGGGAGACCAGGTTATTCCTCTGGGAATACATCGGAAAAATCACAGACGACGGGGATGTCTTCTATACGTTTCTCGTCCTTAGGCTGTTCGGTAACCAGTGCGAGTAAAGCGAAAGAGTTCTTCCTCCGAAGATACTTCTGTGCTTGCATGTAAGAGATGATGTTTGTGACGGCGCCTGCCTTCTCGCCTTGCACCGTCAAGATTTCGTCGTTAGATAGCGGAATACGGATAGATTTTTCGAAGCAGAGAACTTCAGCTCGGACGTCAGATAGCCAGTCCATTCCGACTACCACGTCAAAACTACCCAGGGTAGTTGTCATCAGATCAATGGTAAAGGTGTGACCCGCGAGTTTGAGTTGACAGCCGGATACTATATGGGTCACATCTATAGATTTACCATCGGCTAGTTCTATGACGTAAGGGGTCTCTAGGGATTTAGGCATGAGATTTAGGTTCTTCCTAAAAGACTCAGATATAAAACTCCTATCCGCACCCGTATCAAAAAGTACAGTAGCAAAATGTTCATTGAGGGGAAACTTACCGGTGACCACGTTCGAGTCATTTCTGGCCTCTCCGCGGCCCAACGTAAATGCACGCCCTTTGGCACCTCCTGTGCCACCATTTCCATTGTTGTTGTTATTACGAAGCTGTGGGCAGTCTTGTTTGAAGTGGGCAGTGCTACCTCACTGATAGCACCCCCGGTTAACACCCTGCTGCTGACCTGGTGTTGATTTTGATTTTGTCGGGACATGATTTCCCCGCGACAATCCTTTGCTGCATGTCCCACTTTGCCACAACGTTGGCAGCGATTCCTGGCATAAGGGCCGTGATGATGAAGATTACAGCGATTGCACTGCGGTTTTCATCCTACATAGCGCTTGTGTTCTGGTTGTTGTTGGCGGGCTGATTATTGTGACCCCGGTGGCTGTTGAAATTATTGAATCGTTTCTGGTTCCCCTGTTGTGGCTGGGATGACGAAGACTGTCGAACAGACGAGTCTTCAAACTTTCTTTTATTATCAGGGTCACTTCAGTTATACCCCGAGATGGCAACTTCTTTTGTTCCACCGCCTTATCGGTGAGTTTGTGTGCCAACCTGATTGCTTGATGCTCAGTCACAGGGTTGCTAGCCATTACCATACCCTGGATCTCGACCAGACCCCCAAGGTAAAACTAGAGTCGTTTCTCAACAGTGTTGGCCAAATCGGGACATAGAAATACCAGGTCATGATGTTTCGCTGTGTATGCTTCGATTTCAGATCCCACCATCTTGTGGTTCCATAATGTTTGCTCCAACTGTTGAACCCGGTCTCGTGGACAGTACTCCTCTTTGATTAGGGCCTTAAACTCGGCCCAGGCCATTGCATTTGCAGCAAATAGTCCACGCGTTTTGACTTGTGCATTCCACCAAGTTAGTGCCCCATCCTCCAATGTTGAGGCAGCATACTTGACTTTGTTGGCCTCCAGACAATTGCACATTTCGAACACTGATTCGGACTTTTCGATCCAGCGGACCAGCCCTATGGGTCCTTCTGCCCCCGTGAATTTGCTCGGCTTCGCATCGAGAAACATCTTGTAGGGGTTAAGACCCCCTCCTACCGGTTGGTTTTGAACACCCGCTAGAGCAGCATTCACGTGCTCTTGGATCATTGCGGCTAATTCTTCGGGCGTCATGTTGAGGTTTCCGCGACGTCCAGTTGCCATTTTAGATCTTCGTAAGACAACATAAACACACACCATTAAGTCTATATATCGAATATAGTTATCCTATTCCATACTTAAATAACTCCTCAAATTATGTCAACCCAAATAAATTAAACAGTCAAAAGAAATATTCCTTAAAGTTTCAACGTCTTACAAAATGCCAACCAAACATATCAGTTTACTATAAAATCTCAAGTTTAAACATAAGTAGGAAAATAAATAGACTGAAGGAAAGTAAATAAAATAAGCGAGACGTGTCAGTCTTCTACGTCTCCATCCCCCAAATCGCTATCGTTGCCGTCATCCTGCGCGGCGTTTCCAGCTTCTACAGCTGGGTCTTCCTCCGGATCCTCCTCGGGATCCTCTTCTGGATCCTCCTCGGGATCCTCTTCTACCGGCACTGGAGGCGCCGGTGCTGGTGCGGGTACTGGTACAGGTGCCTGATTCTGCTCTAGTTCTTGAATTCTCCAGCTACACTCAAGGACTCTGTCTTCGAGCCAGTCAGCCCTTAGCTGTTCAGCACGAAGATCTCTAGCTAAAGTGTTACGAGCTATCTTACTCGTATGTTGCTCTTCCTCGAGCGATCCAGTCTTACCTGTTAATTGTCGTATCATCCATCCCTGTGCTAGGATGGTTTCATGCATTCTCTCTAATTGTTCTTGTTGTTTTCTTATCATATCTCTAAGTAGGTCGCTCCCTACTTCTAACGAGTTAACCGGTTCGACCGGCATAGCGATGGTCGGGCGTGAGGACGACTCCTCCCCTAGAGCGAGCCTTTTTCTCGCAGCTGAGCGTGTCTCCACGCCATGAGGTGGTGAGGGTTCCACCATAGGTGCCTTTCCCGGCGCCTTTGGTTGCAAAAGTTTGTCGGATGATGATGATGATGACATTGCCTGTTGGGTTTTGTAGTTAGTTACGAGTTGCATTTGTTTCACTTATGCATTCATATTTCACATAACATAGTTGTGGTATAACACATAACAAGATATAACAGTTCAGTGCCAAACTAAGTCTAGTGTCGTGTAATCAGCTATAGTTTAGGTCTACCTTTAATGCAAACCTGGTTCTCTATAGCTAGAGGCTCTGATACCAATCTGTCACACCCTCAATTTCCACTTGCGGAGTTTTACCGCGAGACGTGTGAACAAACCAGAATCTGAGACACTAGTAACGTCGAACGACTCTATATGATTTGTTAATACGTTTTCCAAAATCATTTGTTTAACCATTCATAGTTAATTTTAGATTGCCTTAGTTTGGTTTCAATGTTTAGCGGAAGCATTAGTTTCTAAAGTTGAGCGGAACCATAAAAATAAAGTAAAGGAACGGGCGCCAACACAAACGCCAAGACTAAAGAAAAACCCAAATAAATGTTTGTAAATGAGACTCGATAAAAAGATGTCTTGATCAATGCAAGTGAGTGCACCTAGAGCTCCTAGCGTCCTGAGAAACATGTAAAGAAACAAGTGTCAACATTATAGAAGAGTGAGTTCACGGGTTTTCATAAGTTCATTTGTTCGTTATAAGTTTGTTTCCCCCGTTATCCCTAACCCGGATAACGATTTAGTTCCATTATTCCCAACTCGGAATAATACTGATGGTTCCATTATTCCTTACCGGAATAATAATGATGTTCCATTATTCCTAACCCGGAATAATAACGTTTTGGTTCCATTATCCCTAACCCGGGATAATATTCTTGATTCGTAATTAAGTTCAATGTTAACATGTAGGTAGATAGCCTAAAGTTATGTCACGTAAGTGGTCGCGATCGAAGCTGACTGTTGTGCCTCCGTGTTGCCAGGCCTATCACTGACCATGGCGAAGTTAGGCCAAATTATTCACCAGTTGACCATACCCGGTCGGCTAGCGCGACTAGCTCGGGTGGGGCTTGTCGGGCCCAGTAGTACTACTTATAATTTCCCCGCTATTTAACCCAATACTAATGATCCGAGAGATTGTCGAGGACTTGTGTGATATAGCTGCTTAGTGACCATAACGTACATTAACATTAACTTAGTTACCGAATAGTTTAATGACGTTAATTTCGTATAACGTAAAGAGATAGAGTTGTAGAGTGTATACATGTTTCTCCCCCTGTTGTTTAAAACCGGATAAAATTAGGGGCCGTGAACTCACCTTTAATTGCTCGGTTAGTGTAACAAAGATGTAGCAAATGATGGGACCGTTAATTGCGTCCTAACAAGTCAATTGATTTAAAGTTAGTGTGTGAACACACCAATATAAACCCTACACATAACTAACACACAATGCGGTACATACAACAACAAATCCTAACACTCAATCATGCATGCAAGTATCATCATACCAACATAGTGATCAAACCAACCTATCATGAACACAAATCAATCCATACAACACTTTGGTACACACATTCGCAAGTTATCAAGTTTCAGCTTATATACTCATAATTAGGCTGTTTTCGAGGATTTTTATAAAATAGTTCCAACATTCCAAAATTTTCCAATTATTTTACAGAAGGTGTCAACTATACTGTAGAAATTTTATATAAATTTTTCAAGTCCTAACTCTTTACCAATTATTCATAAATATTAATATACTAGGCTGCAGTCAGATTCGTCGCTTTCTGACTGCAGTCCACGGGAGAATTTATTTAAAAATCACTGTTCGTCCAATTAACGTAATTCCAGTGGGAGTTTCCCGGAAATTTCCATATCTAGTTGCTGTGCAAATTTCATGATTCGACTCTCTACAGATTATTAGTTCCGACTCAATAAACAACTAACAAATTTTCAGAATTTTCACAGCTTCAGTTACTGAACATTAATTGGCCACTTAAAAATATCAAACGACTTCAGAAAAATATGAATCCAGCGCCATTAGAAGTGTTTTTCAAAAATCTACGTTTTAGACTTCAGAAAATCCGTTTTTCGATAAATAATAACCAAGTTACAGCCAGTGGAAGTTGGCTGTAAACACCATTCAGCATCCTGTTTTCAGCATTTTATCGCAATATAACACGCTTAAACAATCGGTATGTTAAATATAAACGATCAAGAACAGATTTCTCCAATCATATATCATCATATACATCATACCCATGCAAACCCTAATCATATTATATGGTTTTTATCACACAAAACGCAGCCTAATGATTTTTGATTCCACTAATCATCATAATCGCAAACTAGCATAATTAATCGACTAACATCATAACACTTTCTACCATTACATACACACATGATCCATAGTTCATAAACCCTAGTATGATTAGCGAAATAACATAAAACTCTAACCTTTAACAATGGAGATTAACGAACCGTAAGCGAGATGAGAGCCGATTCGGATGATCAAGGGAAATCGCGACCGAGAAGATCGAGAGGGATGTAGCAAGGTTGCCGTCGGGATCGAGAGGGATGTAGCAAGGTTGCCGTCGGCTGTGTTTTTTATTAGGGTTTGTGTGTTTTGTTTTTGAAACAATGCACATGCATGTATGTGTATATATAGCGCAAGAGGTCAAGAAAAAAGGGAAGGGTTTGCGGGTTGGATGCTCGCGGCCGCAAGGGGTTTGGGTGGGTCGGTTTGGGTCTATAACTTGGTCCTCAAGTTTCGGTTCACTACTTGAGTCGCAAGGAAGTGAGGTCTACTCGTTTCGCGGCTCGGTTCGATTCATTTATCTATTTACTATATCTATATTTTATAACTAAAACAAATCACGAAATCGGAACATCACATAATAACTCACCAACTTATAAACGTTTAATACACATAGCACGTAATTCATTTGACAAGTTCACGAAATTATCGTAATTATTTCGAGCGTGCAATTTAAGTCTCCGAATCAATTTAGCGTAGGAACGAATAACCGTGAAGTAGTGCGTTTAAGATGTCTGAAAAACCGGGATGTCACATGAACGTAGTTTATTTTGTCATTTTTACATGTTTTAAGCATATAATGCATAATAGTATGATGTGAGTGTCGAGTGTGAATGTATGAATCTTTGAACGTATAACAAGTATCAATTTGCATGTATTTAACGATTGAATGCATGTAAGACAAATATGTATCAAGTATAAATTTTATTACGATTTAAGTCTCGGATTACAAAATTGGGAAGAGAAATACGAATAAAATTTTCCAAAAATTGAAATACGATTATACTTTCTAATTAAGGAAACTACAAAAAAACGAGGCGTTACAGTCTCCCCTCCTTTAGGAAATTTCGTCCCAAAAATTTGTCATTTTTACATGTTTTAAGCATATAATGCATAATAGTATGATGTGAGTGTCGAGTGTGAATGTATGAATCGTTGAACGTATAAGAAGTATCAGTTTGCATGTATTTAACGACTGAATGCATGTAAGACAAATATGTATCAAGTATAAATTTTACTACGATTTAAGTCTCGGATTACAAAATTGGGAAGAAAATACAAATACAATTTTCCAAAAATTGAAATACGATTATACTTTCTAATTAAGGAAACTACAAAAAAACGAGGCGTTACAATCTCCCCTCCTTTAGAAATTTTGTCCCAAAATTAATTCAAGATGAAGACTTGAGAAAAGATGTCATTTTGGTGAAAATGTTTGGCCAAAATCAAGATTTTGAAGTTTAAAGTTTTTTTGCAGAGTTCATGTATAAGTGTGTCAATACGTATCGAAATCTTGAAGGATAAAAATGGTTGGTTCGTGAAAGTAATTTGTTTGATTAAGGTGTTTTTGGGGCACCAATGGTAAAGGTGTATAAGGATAAGTAAAAACGTGTATGTGTGTGTAAGCAAGTGAGTTTGACTGGGTTTGGACAACTCATTGGAAGGAATATTTTAAAAGAGTGCCACCTAAGAAGAAGGTTTTAGTATGACTAAGGATGTATTTTGATTAAAATGAGTGGTCCGCACCGGAAGCTGTAAGAAAAAGTTTTGTCAGTTATAAGGCGTTTTAGTAAAATCACTTGTTGCAGAGATCTAGGATGGTAAATATTTATGGTTTCTAAAAGGTTTTGGGGGTAATAGACCGACTGGCTGAAGTTTGCGCGTAGATAAGAGTGAAAGATAGTTTTAAAAGAAAATGAACATTTTGACCAAATTGAGCTGGTGGGGACGTTTATAAAAATGGATTGAACGTTTTAGGCTGATTTGCTGTAAATATAGTTTGGATGAAAGGTTAAGGGAAGAATTGGGAAAATCGTGGTATGGTAGTGAATGATTCGGTAGGTGTATGCGAGGGGTAAAATGGTATGAATATCGGATAAAATGCGGCATAGAATTTTGAGAGATGCTAGTGATAGTTGTGGCGGTTAAAGCTAACGATTTTGAGAATGAAGCTTTGTCATGGGTAATCGAGTACTAATCATTTCAATGTGGGGTTACCGAAGTTTGTTATGAATCAAATGTATTTATCAAGGTCTGGGAAATCACCGAGTTTCTCATGGCACGTTTTACGAAAGTTTAGTAACATAGTAAGGACACTTATATATAGGAAGTACCAGCGGCGTATCCACCATATTCACACCATGTTAAGTTTGTTTCGCTATTCGGTGTCATGTTACGTTCCGTGTTACGATACACAGTCGAACCCACTATAGTTTTCATGCACCTACCAATATAATCCCGTGTACACCCCCGATTATTTTGCTTTGTGCATGATCCGCATAGTTTGTACTAGTAGTGTACGGGTCAGGTTACATCTAGTAAGCAAAGGGTATGTAAGATAGCATATAAAAATTAAGTATGTAAGCATGATTGTATGTATGTATGAGTGTGTCGAACGTAGGCGAAACCACTCGGGTTATGCCTACTTATAGATTTCAAGTATGACTACCAAGTAGTGCGAGAGCATAAATTTTGAGTATGATTGAAGACAAATACGTATAACATTAGCATACAGTATCGAGCGTATAGGTGGAATAAAATGGGATTTAACATATATAAGTTACTATGAAGTTGCGAGTGTGTAAAATACGAAGTGTAATGGTGATATGTGTAATATTGTCAAGTAATTTTGGCTATATGTATGCATGTGTGTGGTTGCTTGAGTTAAAACATTGACTTGGTTAAAACAAGTCGGGTTTGTCGGGAATGAAGGACCAAAATTGTGAATGTCGGGTGAATATTGAGAAAAATATTAATTTTTGATGTAAAATGTGGTTTGTAAAAACAAATGCTACTTTTGTTTTAAAATTTGTATTCGCATATGAATTTTCTTGCCATGTGTTAAGATTTAGATTTGCATATTTTGAAAAGGTTGTAAAATAGTGAGCTTGCTTTGTTTTATTTTATTGATGCAAGAAAGGTCGTGTTAAATTTTTTTTCATTTAATACTTCAATTTTTTTAAAAGTATTTTAGCAAAGTGTTTATACGTATGTGAGAGAAAGTTTTCGTTGGTTTCTTGTTAAAAATAAAATGTCTTTAGAATGGTAGTATAAAGTGAGTGTGTTTTGGATGAGTTGTGAAAATCGAGGGCAGGAGGTTCGTTTGACCAACTAAGTTGATGGGTAGCATTTCATAAGGTTTTTGAAAAATTGTGAAAAAACGTTCAAAGTATCCTTAGAGGTTTTCTTGTATGTAATTTACGTAATTAAATTGTAGGGTGAGAAATTGTTTGGATAAATAATAAGGTTCGAAGTTTATGCATAAATGAGTAAAAATTCACTTAATGATAAAAATGTTTAGGTATAAATCTAAATCGATTAGTTGTCGTGACAGTGGTCGACAATAGGGAAAGGGTGAGGCTTTATCGTGACGTGATCATGAAAGTTACATTTGAGCATGTAAGTATTGTATAACACGTATAAGTTCACATAGGTGACATAAGTATAACAAGTATTTAATAGTATAAACACATATGTTTGCGTATGGAGTATGAATTTAGTTGGTTTGCGAGAATTATTTATTGTTTTTGATTGAAAATTGTGCATAACGAGGTAATAAGTATTAAATCACATAGAAATTGAGACAACATAAATGATAGACTTAGTAAAATATTGGAGTGCTTTCGGTTGAGAAGCGTCGACTATTCCAAAGTGAATCAAAGATCTTTTCAAATTTGAGGAACGTGCTTTGGCCTATAGGTAAAATGCTATGATTAACGGCATTTTACCCTTCCAGTTACTACACGTCTCTAATTGATCGAAATATTGAAATCTTGGCAAGATCCAAAAATCGAGGAGTGGGACTAGTTGACAAGGTGTGGGTTTCACATCTAACTTGACAACATCGTACCGTAAGCGTGGTTAGTACTTACCAAACGAGGAGCGAATTCCGACTCGTTGATTAGGGTCCACTAGAGTATGAAATGGAAATTTTTCCATCAAGATGTGGATTTCACTCCTAACTTGATGGTGAAATTTCGTGCAAAAGAATAAGATTAGCGGAATGAGAGTCGTTCACCAAATTGTGGGTTACACGCCTATTTTAGTGAACTCGTCTCGTTTGTGTTACGAGTGTCTTCATGTCCTCAAAGTGTGTATTGTGTAAAAATGTCTTAGGAAAGACATTATGTACGTGTATTAAGACCAAAAGGAAAAGAGGAGAAGCAAAATAGGAAGCATAAAGTTTTAAGCATAACAAGAATGGTCAAAACGGGTACTTAGAACTATAGACTATGTCGAAAATGGCAATTCTACCTAATTCCCTATAGTTATGGCTCTGATACCAATCTGTCACACCCCAACCGATGGCGGAAGCATCAGAGTGAGACGAACTAGATTGCTCGAGATATCATAACACTATTTGCAACAATATTTGATTTAACAACCCATTTCATTTCATTTCATAGCATCAAAATTGTCAAGGTTACATCAAATATTCCATACAAGTAACAACAACGAAATAAATCTAACAATAACATAATGATTAACTTAGTATTCTACGTGTGTTTCTATGGCATTCTATAAGTTCCATCATACAACTTCATCAACCTGCAACATGTTAAAAAGTATAGTTCAATAAAGGTATTGGCGAGTACACAAGTTTAATATCTTAGCATAAGTATAAAATCGTTTTAAACAAATCCACATGAATAGCTAGCATACAAGATAAATGTAAACAAGGCATGTGAATCTACAAGTCAATCCTCTAGTGTACCGCAAAATGGATTAAAACTTAACATTGACCACAAGAATACGGGCAGTGCATTACTCCTATAGCGCTATACATGTTAAGGGAGGCTTGACGAAGTTAATGATATTTAGATCACATAAGAATAGACCAAGTAACAATTCAAGTAGCATAAGACTAAAGCATGTTTGATGGATTGTTTGTGTATAATCATAGAATAAAAGTGTGATTTTGTGTAGTTTGATAAGTTAACATATTGCACCCAAATAGTGTAAAGCATAAAAAGGGGTCGAGTGTACTCACGATTTTACAAAGTAAATTACAGTTGAGTATTCCTGAAGGGTTTGGAGAGTTGGAGGACACCAAGTTATCTTGAAAGTCTTGAACTTTCTTGATTGAGAGAGAGCTTTAGAGAGAGAGAGAGAGAAGTGTTTGAGGTGTGAAATGAGTGTCTGAGGAGGCTTCTATTTATAATGGAGAATTAGGGTTTAGGTAATTAATGAAGTTGGTGGTGGTTGGGGTTGTTAGTTAGGTGTAATAATTGCAACAAACACAAAGTTGGTCAATCCATGCGCTTGAAACCAACTTCTCTAGATTATGCCCTTTTTAGTCCTTGAACTTAGTTTATCTTGTCATTTTTACATGTTTTAAGCATATAATGCATAATAGTATGATGTGAGTGTCGAGTGTGAATGTATGAATCTTTGCACGTATAACAAGTATCAGTTTGCATGTATTTAACGATTGAATGCATGTAAGACAAATATGTATCAAGTATAAATTTTATTACGATTTAAGTCTCGGGTTACAAAACTGGAAAGAGAAATACGAATACAAGTTTCCAAAAATAGAAATACGATTATACTTTCTAATTAAGGAAAGTACGAAAAAGTGAGGCGTTACATAGATACATACAAGGCAATGTCCTTCTTCATACCCGGCCACCAATATGGGTATGGAGATCCTTATACATGTTGTCTGCACCAGGATGGATTGAATAACGAGACTTATGAGCTTCGTCCATCAATAAGGTGCGAAGATTGTCTTGACTAGGAATCCAAAAATGGTTCTTGTAGTAGAGTAATCCTTTGTCTTTTGTTTCGAGTTGAAGTTCGAGATTTTGTGGTAGCTCATTTTTCAACAAGCTTTGGGTCACACATGTATGTTGTGCTTGAAGGATACATGTCTGGATGTCATATTGAACTTGAACACAATGAAGTTTGACACGTTCCTTACAAATAAGCACATCAGCCACAACATTCGCCTTACCAGGATGGTAGCGAATATCGCAGTCGTAGTCGTTCAGAAGTTCGACCTAGCGTGTTGTCTCATGTTTAGCTCCTTTTGATTGAATATGTGTTAGAGACTTTCGTGGTCAGTGAAAACCACACATTTCGTACCGTAAAGGTAGTGTATCCAAATTTTGAGAGCAAAAACTACGGCTCCTAACTCAAGATCATGAGTTGTGTAGTTCTTCTCATGGATTTTCAATTGTCTTGACGCACAGGCTATGACTTTGTCTCTTTGCATGAGAACACAACCAAGGCCTAGGTTTGATGCGTCACAATATACAACAAAATCGTCGTTATCGTCGGGTAAAGATAAAACAGAGCATTACAGAGTTTTTGTTCAGTGTTTGAAATGCTTCCTCTTGTTTGGGTCCCCACTTGAAAGGTTATTCTTCCGAGTCAAAGTGGTGAGGGGAACTGCGATCTTTGAAAAGTTCGTGATGAATCGTCGATAGTATCCAGGAAGACCAAGAAATGAACGAACTTCGGTAGGAGTAGTAGGTGTACTCCAATCCCTAATCGCACTGATTTTTGCGGGATCTACATGTTTACCTTGTTCGTTAACAATGTGTCCCAAAAATTGAACTTCTTTTAGCCAAAATTCACATTTGAGAATTTGGCGTAAAGTTATTCTTTCTTCAGGAGTTCCATCGTTAGACGAAGATGTTGTTCGTGATTGGCACGAGACTTAGAATAAATGAGGATGTCGTTGATGAAAACGATGATGAACTTGTCTAAATAAGGTTCACAAACCCTATTCATTAAGTCCATGAAGACGGCAGAGCATTCGTCAAACCAAAAGGCATGACAGTGAACTCGTAATGGCCATATCGAGTGCAAAAAGCAGTCTTAGGAATATCTTCTTCAAGTACACGAAGTTGATGATGCCTAGAACGTAGATCAATCTTTGAAAAGCAGGTTGCACCTTGTAGCTGATCAAAGAGATCTTCAATGGAGGTATGGGATATCGATTTTTTATTGTGAGTTTGTTGAGCTCGCGATAATCGATAAACATAAGGAAGGATCCATCCTTCTTTTTCACGAATAGGACAGGAGCGCCCCAAGGTGAAAAGCTCAGACGAATGAATCCCTTGTCTGAAAGTTCTTGGAGTTGCTTTTATCACACCCTGGTCTTAGCGGAAGCACAAGTGTGTGACTACTAGGTAATCATTGCATCTAATATAGTAAACATTATAAATTAACAACGATGCATGCCATTCATAAGTTTCACTTCATATTTACAATCATCAAAAGTAAAGTCACATTGTTATCAGTTTCAGATCACCTGTACAAACATAGTTTGAAAGACATTTTTCCAAAATAGGATAGTGTTTTCATCACAATTTCATGCCGAGGCTTTGACCTCTATATACCCAAACGAAGTTGGGATATAAAAGGTAAACCCTCCAAAATATAATGCATCGTTGTCTTGACAGTTCCCAAACCCGGATCTCATCACCAGCTCAAGTCCTGTGTCCTGAAGCACATGTAATTTTAAAAAGTCAACATAAAGTTGGTGAGTTCATGTAGTTTATTGTTTACGTATCCAAATGTCATCTTTGAAAACCTGTATTGAAATCCAAGTATGCAATTAGCATTAATGAGCAAATTTAGGATCTATCAGTGTGTCACGAGCACCCTGACATACTAGTGCCATAAGTAAGTAACCAAACCGAGACTTCTTTGACATGTTGGGATCACAAAAGCACTCCAATTGGTATGCAGGAGTGGAGTGGGTCTCAAACTCAATAGATCTACTTCTTCTGCACCTTGGTCACTAAGTGATTAATGGTTACTACTGTTCTTTCCTACTTATGCACAGTGATCTGTTATCTGCTAACTCATAGCTAACATACTGTTTTGACATACATATATTTCCCCTCGATATTTTAAAAACAAAACTTAAAATAAGTGAAAGGAGGGACATGAACTCACAGTTTTTGCATTCCTTTTAAGTCATACGTCTAACTCTCGGTGTCTGCAACGTAGGTAACCTACATGCGTATTGGTTTCATTAGACACCTAGGTCTCAATGGACCTTGTACACGTTGTTCGTCTTGAATCCTTGTTATTTATTTACTTGTTATGATTGAACAACTTAGAATGTTATTATAGTGTTGGTAGTTTGTTTGTTCGATGAATATTGTTATATATATTTCTTAAAAATATATATATTATTGTTTTCAAACAATGTGTGAACTGGGCCTTGCCCTTCACATGTCATTGGGCCTAGCCCATGTCTCTTTGTCTTTGGGCCTAGCCCATGTCTTTTTTTCTTTGGGCCTAGCCCATGTCTTTTTGTCTTTGGGCCTAGCGCATGTCTTTTTATATCCTTGGGCCTAGCCCATGTATTTTTGTATCCTTGGGCCTAGCCCATTTTTGTTATAAGTGTTTATTTTTAATTTTTCCAACTTTTTTTATATACTTAACCTTCCGGATTTTTCACTTCAATAATATATAAACATGTTGATCGTCTAAATATATATTTAGACTCGTTGTCGGCGTTGTTTATTATATGTTTGTTTTCGTCGAGAATCGTTCGTTGTCGTCGACGTGAAAGTGTAAGCTTGAATGTCCGCCTATTGTTCGCATTTGTTTTAATTGTCCGATTTGTTGTTTTGAAGCATTGTGAGAGGGTATTCATTATGTCACCAATACTTGGTATATTGTTTTAGTGTTTGTATTTTGTATAAGATTGGGTATTTTCTTGTGCATACCCTAAGTTTCTAATACATACATATACAATATACACATGTATACATATTATTTATTAGCAACATGTATTTATACAACACTTGTATTATTTTCCATGTAAGAATATATATATGTAAAAGTATTTATTTTTCTTATAAATATATATTTGTGACTTTATTTAAACACTTGGTTATTTAGGAATAACTTTTGTCATTAAAGTCCACTTAATGACGTTTTAAGTTACTAATCACGTTTAGTCCCACTAATCACCCCACTAATCATGCTTTAATCGCGATTAGATTATTAGAAAATTTCGCCATAGTTCCCCTAAACTATGGCGTTTTCCACGTTTTAAAAATGTATTTAAAACCTGTTTAAACTCATAATCATCATCAACAACCCATCTAATATTTATTTAACATAATCTACGTATCATCATCCATGAATTTTGTTGTTAAAAACCCTAGTAAATCAAGAGGGTTTTTAGTGTTTATTACTCTTTTCAAAAAAATACTTTAGTATGTTATTTAAATAAGTTCATTCATGTTACCCTTTGATTAATACACATTTTTGATGTGATTACAACTTAAATACATATGTTTATTTCTTATAAAAATCATTCTTATGTATAAAAATTATATTTAAGTTGTAGTATTTTACATGGATGATGTAAGTGATGATCTTGGTTAGATTTAAACCTTATCATGTTTGAATCCTTATTTTTATACTAAATCATAGAAGATCATCTTACTTTTATCTCATAATATCAACATAAACAACTTCAATATACATTCTAACAATCATATAAGCATGTAATAAACACAAAATAATCAATACTAATTGTTAATATTATGTTGTATTTTAGGGTTTTTGATGCATTTTTCTTGATTTTCAAGATGATCAACTTGTACACTAATAATCTTAGCATGAAAATAAGTTAGATTATGGAGGAGATTAGCTCACAATGGGTGTACATGATTCTTGAAGATTATGGAAGAAAATAAGCTCCTTAGAAGGCCCTAATGAGCTCCATCCATGCAAGCTTCCTTATAGGTCTTGATCAAGCTTCAAAGTCTATGAATAGTGGTGGTTTGTGGTGGCTTAATGGTGGTGTGTGGTGGATGTGTTGGAGCCGTGGAAGAAAGGAAGGAGAGAATGTTGCAATTTTTGTTAAAGGAAAAATGAAAAAAATAAGCTCATGATCTCACATATATCCATCATTTAACAAGTCCATCAACTATCAAGACCCATACTTAGAATCTCAATTTTTCAAACAAATCAAGGGGGTGGGACCCACTTTGTGACCGTCAATTTGGAGGGGGATAAAGTGTAAGTTTCATTTTTACCACATGTTATATTATGAGATATTTTGGTAATTCAATTAAGTATAGTGATTAGGGTTAATCTTCTAGCATCTTAAGCATATAACTTGTGTTTAGGATGTAATTATACAACATTTAATCCATATGATCTTCCAAAATAAGTTTCGGATGACGGATATTCGCTAGATCGTTCATCGTTGAAGTATTCGCTAATAAACGGAACTATATATTTATTACCGGAAACGTTTGATTTCGACTACCACAACTAATATGGTGTCAAATTAGTGTATTTGCGGTCCAAAAATATTCACGACTAATTCACTAGATGAATACATGATGAATTAGGGTTGACGATATGTCTTCCGTTTGACCGTTCGATCGATATCGACACTTTTATGATCCGTCGTCGAACTTTTCCGAAAGTTGTGTTTCCGCGACCTCATGTTAGTTGAATGTATTCCGAGTTCCAAATAATGCTTAACTAGTTCACTAGACGCTCGGATGAGGCTATCGGCCTGTGACATCTCGGCTTTTCAGGTATCTTAAATGCGCTACTTTATGGTTATTCACTCCTACGCTGATTTAATTCGGAGAATTAAATTACACGCTCGCAATAACTACGCTAACTTTGTGAATCTATAGGGTGAATTACGTGTTATGTGTTATTAGACGGGTTGTATCTGAATTACGTGCTATGTGTTATTAGACGTTTGTGAATCTATTGCGTCTCACTCCAAATACGTGATTTAATATTTTATAAACTCCATGTCGCAAATATATTGTAGTAACTTTTATTTATAAACCGAACCAAGCCTGTGAAACGTTTTGACTTCGCGACCAAGCAAACCCAACCCGCCACCCCCCCCTTGCGACCTACACCTCCTTGCGGCCCAAGGAAATAACCCAAACTTGAGGCCCAAGGAACTAACCCAAACCGCCCCCCCCCTTTCGCGACCGCCCCCCCTTTTTATATTTATATGTATGTATGCATGGGATGTTTTAAAAAAATAATCAAAACCCTAATCCCTAGAAGAAGGTCGACGGCAGCCCCCCCTCTCACGGTCGCGCAAGTCTATGCCCCTCGGATTGATTCTAAGCTTGTCCCGGTTCGCTAATCATCATCGTTTCAAGGTTAGGGTTTAATTGTATTGCGATTCACACTAGGTTTTGTGTAATCTTGATCATGATTATGTGCTTGTATGATTATTAGTATGAAAAAGTGTTGTGGTGTATGATTAGTTTGGATGAATATGCGAATCTTTGAGGTTAGTGCTGATATGTTGAATACTAAAATCGTAGGCTCGTTTTATCGATAAAGATCATGATATATATTTAGGGTTTGCATGAATATTGTATATATGATGATATTTGACAAGTTAACCTGCTGCTATTCAATACAACTAAGGGTCATGACCGTTTAAACATGTTCTAATGCGATAAAGTCAAAAATAGTAAGCTGATTGACATTTATAGCCAACTTCAGTTGGCTGTAACCTGATCATTATTTATCGAAAAGTGGACTTTCTGAAGCCTAAAACATGTATTTTTGAAAAAACGCTTCAAATGGCGCCAGATTCATATTTTTCTGAGGTCGTTTGCTATTTTTAAGTGGTCATTTAGTGCAGCAGCTGAAGCTACGTAAATTCTGCAGAATTTGCAGGTTGTTTATCGAGTCGGATCTCATAGACTGTATGGGGTTGGTTACGAAATTTGTACAGTAACTGGAGACGGGAATTTTCGAAAATCTCCCACTGGAATTTTGTTAATTGGATGAACGATGATTTTTAAATAATTTTTCTCGTGAGCGACGAATCTGACTGCAGCCTAGTATATAAATGTTTATAAGTAATTGGTAAAGATTTAGGATTTGAAAATTTTACACAAAATTCTACAGTCTAATTGACACCTCCTGTAAAAAAATTGAAATTTTTGGGACGTTGGAACTATTTTATATAAATCCTCGATAACATCCCAGTTACGAGCATACAAGCTGAAACATGATAACTTGCGTTTGTGTGTACCTAAGTGTTGTATGAGTTAATCTGTGTTTATGACAAGTTGGTTTGATCATTATTTTGTATGGTGATACTTTGCATGCATGATTATGGTTTCGAATTGGTTATTACGTGTATCGGACTGTGTGTTAGTTATGCGTAGGGTTTTGTGTCAGTGTGTTCACACACTAACTTTAAATCGGTTGACATGTTAGGACGCGATTAGCGGTTTCATCATTTGCTTCTTTTGCATTTATTTTAACCGATCAATTTAAGGTGAGTTCACAGCCCCTATTTTATCCGGTTTTAAACAACAGGGGGAGAAACATGTATACTCTCTACAACTCTATCTTTTTACGTTATGCGAAATTAACGCCGATAACTACACGGTACTAAGTTAATGTTAATATACGTTATAGTCACTAAGTAGCTTTATCATGGAAGTCCTCAACCAACTCTCGGATCGTTAGTATTGGGTTAAATAGCGGGGAAATTATAGTAGTACTACTGGTCTCGACAAGCCCAACCCGAGCTAGTCGCGCTAGCCGACCGGGAATGGTCAACGGGTGATTAATTTGGCCTAACTTTCGCCATGGTCAGTGATAGACCTGGCAACACTGAGGCAACAACAGTCAGCTTCGATCACGAACTCTTATGTGACGTAACTTTAGGCTCTCTACCTACATGTTAACATTGAACTTATTTACCAACCAACATTATTATTCCGGCTTAGGAATAATGGAACTATGTCGTTATCCCGGGTTAGGGATAACGGGGAATAACAATCTTTTAAACCGAACTTGTGAACTTATAAAAACCTGTGAACTAACTATTCTTTAATGTTGAAACTTGTTTCTTTACATGTTTCTCAGGACGCTAGGAGCGCTAGGTGCACTCACTTGCATTTGATCAAGACATTTTTATCGAGCCTTTATTTACGAATAATTTTTGGGATTTTGGTTTTGGCGTTTATGTTGGCGCCCGTTACTTTACTTTAATGCTTCCGCTAAACTTTGAAAAGTTGATATTTTGAAAATGACTATGAATGTTTACAACAAATGTTTTTGGAAAACGTTTAAATAAAACATATAGAGTCGTTCGATATTGCTAGTGTCTGAGATTCTGGTTTGATCACACGCCTCGCGGTAATACTCCGCAGGTGGAAATTGAGGGTGTGACAGATTGGTATCAGAGCCTCTAGCTATAGAGAACTAGGATTGCATTAAAGTAGACCTAAACTATAGCTGTTACACGACACTAGACCTAGTTTGCACCGAACTGTGATATTTTGTTGTGTGTTATAATACAATTGTTCTATGTGTGATATATATGTATATTGTGATATACGCAACTGTAACTAACTACACCAACCCAGCAGGCTATGTCATCATCATCATCCGACAGACCTCGACAATCAAGGGCGCCGGGGAAGGCACCCATGGTTGAACCCTCACCACCTCGTGGCGTGGAGACACGCTCAGCTGCTAGGAAAAGACTCGCTCTAGGAGGGGAGTCGTCTCCCCGTCCGACCACCGCTGTACCGGTCGAACCGGTCAACTCTTCAGGAATGGGGGACGAACTACTTAGAGATGTGTTAAGGAAACAACAGGAACAGCTGGAGAGAATGCAGGAGACTATCGAAGCACATGGATGGCTGATACGTCAGCTGACTGGTAAAATTGGAGAGCTCGAGGAAGAGCAATATGAGAATAAGAGAGTTTGAAACATTCTAGCTAAGGACTTTCGTGCTGAGCGGCTGAGGGCTGACTGGCTCGAAGACAGAGTTCTTGAGTCCAGTTGGAAGATTCACGAACTGGAGCAGAACCAATCACCACCTATCCTAGTACCCGCACCAGCACCGGCCCCTCCAGCGCCGGTAGAGGACTAAGAGGAGGATCTAGAGGAAGACCCGGAGGAGGATCCGTAGGAAGAAAAGCCGGAGCAGGACCCGGCTGTTGAAGCTGAAAACGCCGAAGAGGTGACGCAGTGATAGCGACTTGGGATATGAGGACATAGATGACTAACTCGTCTCGCCAATCTCCATTTTGTTTCCTTTAGTTTGTTTGTTTCCACTTATGTTTGAACTTGAAAATTTTATAATTAAACTGAGATGTTTGGTTGGTATTTTGTGAGACATTGCAATTTATTTAATCGATGTTCCTTTTGATTGTTTAATTTGTTGGGTTGACATAAATTGTGTGATCATTTAAGTGTGGAATATGATGACTATATTGGATATATACTTATCGGTGTGTGTTTGTGTTGTCTTGTGAAGATCTGCAATGGCAACCGGTCGTCACGGAAATCTCAACATGTCAACTGAAGAATTGGCCGCTTTAATCCAAGAACACGTGAATGCTGCTCTGGCAGGCATTCCTAACCCACCAGCAGGTAACCATTATTAAATTTTCATGGGAAAATCTAATAGTTGGGCTAGTAGACTTTCTCGTTGACTACCTATCCACTATCCTCAGGAGGGGGTCTTAACCCCTACAAGATGTTCCTGGATGCAAAACCGAGCAAGTTCATGGGTGTTGAAGGACCCATAGGACTGGTCCGTTAGATTGAAAAGTCTGAATCGGTTTTTGAAATGTGCAATTGCCTTGAAGCTAATAAGGTCAAGTATGCTGCCTCGACGTTGGAAGATGGGGCATTAACCTGGTGGAACGCACAAGTCCAAACGCGTGGACTTGTTGCAGCGAACACAATGGCCTGGACCGAATTCAAAGCTCTAATCAAGGAGGAATACTGTTCGCAGGACAGAGTTCAGCAATTGGAACAAGCGTTATGGAACCACAAGATGGTTGGGTCAGAAATTGAAGCGTACACGGCAAGACATGATCTGGTGTTCCTTTGTCCCAATTTGGCTAACACCGTCGATAAACGACTTGAGTTTTATCTTGGGGGTCTGGTCCCTGAGATCCAGGGCATGGTAATGTCTAGCAACCCTACGACGGAGCATCAAGCGATTAGAACTGACACATAAACTCACCGATAAGGCGGTGGAGCAAAGGAAGTTACCACCTAGGGGTGCAACTGAAATTGTCCCTGATAACAAAAGGAAATTTGAAGACTCACATGCTCGACCGTCTTCATCAGCCCAGCCACAACAAGGAAACCAGAAGCGGTCCAACAACTTCAACAACAATCAGGGTCACAACAATCAGTCTGCCAACAATGCCCAGAACTCGAGCGGATATGCGGGTCGAAAGCCGCAATGTAATCGTTGTAACCTCCATCATCACGGCCCATGCGCCGGAAATCGCTGCCAACTATGTGGCAAAGCAGGACACGCGGCAAAGGATTGTCGCGGGGAAATTATGTCACGACAGAATCAGAACCAGCACCAGGTCAACAGCAGGGTAATAACCGGCGATGCTATCAGTACGGCAGCACAGCCCATTTCAAGCGAGACTGCCCGCAACTTCGCAACAACAACAATGGTGGGAATAACAACAACAACCACAACAACAACAATAATAACAACAATGGCAATAAAGGAAATGGTGGCATAGGAGGTGCCAAAGGACGTGCATTCACGCTAGGCCGTGGAGAGGCCAGAAACGACTCGAATGTGGTCACCGGTAAGTTTCCACTTAACGATCATTTTGCTACTGTACTTTTTGATACGGGTGCGGATAAGAGTTTTATATCTGAGTCTTTTAGGAAGAACCTAAATCTCACATCTAAACCCTAGAGACCCCTTACGTCATAGAACTAGCCGATGGTAAATCTGTAGATGTGACCCATCTAGTGACTGGCTGTCAACTTAAACTCGCGGGTTACACTTTTACCATTGATCTAATGACAACTACTCTGGGTAGTTTTGATGTGGTAGCTGGAATGGACTGGCTATCTGACGTCCCAGCTGAAGTTCTCTGTTTTGAGAAAGCTATCCGTATTCCGCTCTCTAACGACGAAGTCTTGATGGTGCAAGGCGAGAAGGCAGGCGCCGTCACGAACATCATCTCTTACATGCAAGCTCAAAAGTAACTTCGGAAGAGGAACTCTTTTGCTTTGCTCGCACTGGTCACCGAGCAGTCTAAGGACGAGAAGCGGATTGAAGATATCCCCGTCGTTCGTGACTTTCCCGATGTGTTTCCAGAGGAGTTACCCGGTCTTCCACCACATCGACAAGTAGAGTTTGAAATCGAATTGGCGAGCCATGCGACTCCTATCGCCAAGGCCCCGTACCGCCTAGCTCCAGCAAAGCTGTAAGAGCTGTCTACCCAACTTCAGGAATTGTTGGAAAAAGGATTTATCCTACCCAGTACTTCGCCATGGGGAGCTCCGGTCCTTTTTGTCAAGAAGAAGGACGAGACCTTCCGCATGTGCATCGACTACAGGGAACTCAATAAGGTTACCGTCAAGAACCGATACCCATTACCTCGCATCGATGATCTTTTCGACCAGCTTCAAGGGTCAAGCTACTACTCCAAGATTGATCTACGGTCCGGTTATCACCAGCTACGTGTCAGGGAGGAGGATATCTCCAAGATGACATTTCGCACTCGGTATGGCCATTATGAGTTCTTGGTCATGCCCTTCGGTCTCCCCAATGCACCCGCGATGCTCATGGACCTCATGAACCGCGTTTGTAAGCCGTACCTCGACAAGTTTGTCATCGTGTTCATCGATGATATACTCATCTATTTTAAGGGTGAAGAAGAACATGCTGAGTATCTGCGATTATTGCTGGAACTACTTCAACAGGAGAAACTATATGCCAAGTTTTCGAAGTGTGATTTCTGGATTCGGGAAGTTCAGTTTCTCGGGCATATCGTGAATGAAAAGGGTATACACGTTGATCCCGCCAAGATCGATGCTATCAAGAACTGGGAAGCACCCAGGACACCGACAGAGATCCGCCAATTTTTGGGTTTGGCTGGTTACTACAGATGTTTCATCGAGGGATTTTCCAAGATCGCGTAACTGCTTACCACTCTCACTCAGAAGGGCACCAAGTATGCTTGGGGTGACAAACAGGAAGCAGCATTCAATTACTGAAGCAGAAGCTTTGCAGTGCACCCATTTTGTCCTTGCAACGTGAAAAGGTCATCGCGTATGCATCCCGACAGTTGAAGGTCCACGAGAAGAAATACACGACACATGACCTGGAATTGGGAGCAGTTGTGTTTGCACTTAAGATTTGGAGACACTACCTATATGGGACAAGGTGCACAATCTACACGGATCACAAGAGCCTCCAACATATTTTTGACCAGAAGGAGTTGAACATGTGACAGCGTCGCTGGGTCGAACTCCTGAAAGATTATGAATGTGCCATTCGGTATCACCCAGCTAAAGCTAACGTAGTAGCTGATGCCCTCAGTCGGAAGGAGCACCTGAAACCTCGTCGGGTACGAGCACTACAGTTCACAATTCATTCTGGGTTACCCGAACAGGTACACATCAAGGCCGAATCTGTGGGAAAGATGGAACGCGATTGGGAAGTGAAACCCAATGGTGCTCGGTATTTCATGAATCGTATATGGGTACCTCTCTACGGAAACCTCAAGAAGCTAGTTATGGATGAAGCTCACAAATCCCGATACTCTGTCCATCCTGGTTCGGATAAGATGTATCAAGACCTTAAAGCCGCATACTAGTGGCCCAACATGAAAGCGGATATAGCCACCTACGTGAGCAAGTGTTTGACTTGTGCGAAAGTCAAGGTGGAATACCAGAAGCCATCAGGGCTACTTCAACAACCTGAGATCCCAGTGTGGAAATGGGATCAGATCTCGATGGACTTTATCACTAAACTCCCGCGAATTCCGGGTGGTTGCGATACCATCTGGGTAATCGTGGATCGTCTAACTAAGTATGCACACTTTCTAGCGACCAAAGAAACAGATAAGATGGATAATTTGACTTGCATCTACATTAAGGAAGTAGTTTCTCGGCACGGGGTGCCAACGTCCATCATCTCAGACAGAGATGCTCATTTCACGTCCAACTTTTGGCGGTCACTTCAAAAAGCGTTGGGTACACGCTTAGATATGAGCACAGCTTACCACCCTCAGACGGATGGTCAAAGTGAAAGGACCATTCAGACCTTGGAAGACATGCTTAGGGCATGCGTGGTAGACTTCGGGAACAGTTGGGAAATCCATATGCCTTTAGTGGAATTCTCGTATAACAACAGTTACCATACGAGTATTCAGGCGGCACCGTTTGAAGCATTGTACGGTCGCAAATGTAGATCACCGGTTTGTTGGACAGAAGTCAGTGACAGTCAACTAACAGGTCCTGAGTTGATACTTGAGGCAACTAAAAAGATTGTGCAAATCAGAAACCGCATGTCAACGGCACGGGATCGACAAAAAAGTTACGCTGATCAACGACACAAACCGCTCGAATTTCAAGTAGGCGACCGCGTCCTACTGAAAGTGTCATCCTGGAAGGGTGTAATTCGTTTTGGTAAACGAGGTAAACTAAATCCACGGTACGTAGGCCCATTTGTGATTTCGAAGCATATCGGGCCCGTAGCTTATCAGTTAGACCTTCCTGCTGAACTCAGTGGAGTTCACAACGTTTTTCACGTGTCCAATCTGAAGAAGTGCCTATCAGATGAGACCCTAGTCATTCTATTGGATGAGATTCAAGTGGTTGAGCAACTGCATTTTGTGGAACAACCTATCGAGATCATGGACCGCGAGATCAAGACTCGAAGGCACAGCAAGTTACAGATCGTCAAGGTTCGTTGGAACTCTAAGCATGGACCGGAGATCACGTGGGAAAGAGAGGACCAAATGAAAAGCAAATATCCACACCTTTTTGTAGCTGAGCAGCAATCTGACGTTACCGCCAACTGAATTTCAGGACGAAATTCTTTCAACATGGGGATGATGTGACAGCCTGTGATTTACTTCTACCATTCTAACAAACTAAACTTTTGTGCGTTGCATTCTAAACCGCTTTACTCAGTTTTCGGGACGAAAATTCTTTCAACATGGGGCTAATGTGACATCCCGGCTTTTCAGGTATCTTAAACGCGCTACTTTATGGTTATTCGCTCCTACGCTGATTTAATTCGGAGAATTAAATTACACGCTCGCAATAACTACGCTAACTTTGTGAATCTATAGGGTGAATTACGTGCTATGTGTTATTAGACGGGTTGTATCTGAATTACGTGCTATGTGTTATTAGACGTTTGTGAATCTATTGCGTCTCACTCCAAATACGTGATTTAATATTTTATAAACTCCATGTCGCAAATAATATTGTAGTAACTTTTATTTATAAATCGAACCAAGCCTGTGAAACGTTTCGACTTCGCGACCAAGCGAACCCAACCCGCCACCCACACCCCCTTGAGACCCACACCTCCTTGCGGCCCAAGGAAATAACCCAAACTTGAGGCCCAAGGCACTAACCCAAACAGCGTTCCCCCCTATCGCGACCGCCTCCCCTTGTTATATATATATGTATGTATGCATGGGATGTTTTAAAAAAAATAATCAAAACCCTAATCCCTAGTAGAAGGTCGACGGCAGCCCCCCCCTCTCTCACGGTCGCGCAAGTGTACGCCCCTCGGATTGATTCCAAGCTTGTCCCGGTTCGCTAATCATCATCGTTTCAAGGTTAGGGTTTAATTGTATTGCGATTCACACTAGGTTTTGTGTAATATTGATCATGATTATGTGCTTGTATGATTATTAGTATGAAAAAGTATTGTGGTGTATGATTAGTTCGGATGAATATGCGAATCTTTGTGGTTGTGATGATATGTTGAATACTAAAATCGTAGGCTGCGTTTATCGATAAAGATCATGATATATATTTAGGGTTTGCATGAATATTGGTATATATGATGATATTTGACAAGTTAACCTGCTGTTAATCAATACAACTAAGCGTCATGAACGTTTAAACATGTTCTAATGCAATAAAGTCGAAAACAGTAAGCTGATTGATATTTACAGCCAACTTCAGTTGGCTGTAACCTGATTATTATTTATCGAAAAGTGGATTTTCGGAAACCTAAAACGTGTATTTTTGAAAAACTCTTCTAATGGCGCCAGATTCATATTTTTCTGAGGTCGTTTGCTATTTTTAAGTGGTCATTTAGTGCAGTAGCTGAAGCTGCGTAAATTCTGCAGAATTTGCAGGTTGTTTATCGAGTCGGTTCTCATAGTCTGTATGGGGTCAGGTCATGAAATTTGTACAGTAACTGGAGACGGGAATTTACGAAAATCTCCCACTAGAATTTTGTTAATTGGATGAATGATGATTTTTAAATAATTTTTCTCGTGGACTGAAGTTAGAAAGCGACGAATCTAAATGCAGCCTAGTATATAAATGTTTATAAATAACTGGTAAAGATTTAGGATTTGAAACTTTTACAAAAATTCTACAGTCGAATTGACACCTCCTGTAAACAAATAGAAATTTTTGGGACGTTGGAACTATTTTATAAAAATCCTCGAAAACAGCCCAGTTATGAGCGTACAAGCTGAAACATGATAACTTGCGTTTGTGTGTACCTAAGTGTTGTATGAGTTAATCTGTGTTTATGAAAAGTTGTTTTGATCATTATTTTGTATGGTGATACTTTGCATGCATGATTATGGTTTCGAATTGGTTATTACGTGTGCCGTACTGTGTGTTAGTTATGCGTAGGGTTTTGTGTCAGTGTGTTCACACACTAACTTTAAATCGGTTGACATGTTAGGACGCGATTAGCGGTTCCATCATTTGCTTCTTTTGCGTTTATTCTAACCGAGCAATTTAAGGTGAGTTCACGGCCCCTATTTTATCAGGTTTTAAACAACAGGGGGAGAAACATGTATACGCTCTACAACTCTATCTTTTTACGTTATGCGAAATTAACGCCGTTACTACTCGGTAACTAAGTTAATGTTAGTATACGTTATTGGTCACTAAGTAGCTTTATCACGGAATCCTCAACCAACTCTTGGATCGTTAGTATTGGGTTAAATAGCGGGGAAATTATAGTAGTACTACTGCGCCCGACAAGCCCCACCCGAGCTAGTCGCGCTAGCCGACCGGGAATGGTCAATGGGTGATTAATTTGGCCTAACTTTCGCCATGGTCAGTGATAGACCTGGCAACACTGAGGCAACAACAGTCAGCTTCGATCACGAACTCTTATGTGACGTAACTTTTGGCTCGCTACCTACATGGTAACATTGAACTTATTTACGAACCAACATTATTATTCGGGTTAGGAATAATGGAACTATGTCGTTATCCCGGGTTAGGGATAACGGGGAAAAACAAGAACTTGTGAACTTATAAAAACCTGTGAACTCACTCTTCTTTAATGTTGACACTTGTTTCTTTACATGTTTCTCAGGACGCTAGGAGCGCTAGGTGCACTCACTTGCATTTGATCAAGACATTTTTATCGAGTCTTTATTTACGAATAATTTTTTTGATTTTCGTTTTGGAATTTATCTTGGCGCCCGTTACTTTACTTTAATACTTCCGCTAAACTTTGAAACCTTGATATTTTGAAAATGACTATGAATGGTTACAACAAATGTTTTTGGAAAACGTTTAAATAAAACATATAGAGTCGTTCGATATTGCTAGTGTCTGAGATTATGGTTTGATCACACCCTCGCGGTAATACCCCGCAAGTGGAAATTGAGGGTGTGACACGACCACTAAAATATTCGTCGTTTCGACGATCGGCCGCTTTCTGGTCGAATTGTGAACTGTTTGCCGAATGACCAGAAACAATGTGTTATGTACATTTTTGCTATTGTCACATTATTTTAGGATGTTTAGCATTGTTTTATTCTTATCTTGGCATCCGGAACCCTCCGAATTTGTCTTGCGGACAAATCGCTATTTGTCGCCTTTTTGGTCGAAACGGACAATTTTGCAATTTAGGCGTTATACCGGAAAGTTATGTATTATTGTAATGTTGTTCTCAAATATGTGTTTTCACTTGTATATGGACTCAGGTATGGCATTAACATGCCGTCATTTCTTGTTCGGATTCGTTTCAGCGGGTTTTCCGACACGGTTAGTGTGACCGCATTTAGTGCATTCAACACTTTCTACCAACACTTTTAGGGCATTGTTTTGGTCAGTTTCTTGTCGTAACGGAAACCAGTATATGTTATGATCAGATTTACTTGCCCTAATAACGTATGACTCAGTTTTGAATTTAAATTACGATAATAATGCATGAGATTATAATACTAAATTAGTGATTACATTGTACGGAATTTCCAGTTATTTGGCAGTTGGCACAGCTTTGACAACTCTTGCATTTCAGATGGTGCAAGATGGTAAGGAGATTTGGCAATTAGGTTGGCACCAGGTACAAGGTTAATACGAAACTCAACTTGATGAATTGGAGGTAACCAGGTAGCTCTTCAGGAAACACCTTAGGATATTCCTAAACAACGGGGATGTCCTGAACAATTTTGCCCTTGCCTTTTTCCTCTATGGTATGTGCCAAGAAGGCTACATAATTCTTTCATGGGTATTTTTGGGCCTGGGTACAGGTCATGAGTTTTAGGCTACTAGAGGGTTTCTCTCCGTGAACTTCTAAGGTTTTGCTAGACGGAAGAGGTATACGAACAACTTTGACTAAACAGATCACCTCAGCATGGTGTTTGGTTAACCAATCCATTCCTATGATGATGTCAAAACTCATGAGTTGCATTGGTGTGAGGTGAATGGGAAAAAGGTGGTTATACAGGTTCAATTGGCAACTACGAATGACATAGTCGAACAGGATTGGCTTGGGTTGAACAGGGTTCTGAACAACTTGTTTCGGGGCCGAACGACAAACATTGGCTAGTCAAGAGAGATGTTAAAATATCGACGAAATATAAGGATGGTGCTCATTCGTTCGTTACTTAAAACAAACAAACGACACACGGTGACTAATTAAAGTAAATGGGTCTTTATAATGTATCACGAAGACATGCTTTACCCATAAGTGGACACTCACCCCAAGAGTTCCCAGGTAAGAGTGACTGGTCCGATAATGCGAATTTGTACGAACACTCTAGCCTTAGACAGAAAACTCAGGGTACAAGCATCCACCCTTCCAGACGCACGTGTTCACATTAATAAAACCCAAACTTTGACGGGATTTTGAAAACTTACAAGGCTTTAAGCCAAAACAAATCATCTAAGATAGATGATTGATTTTCAAAACGAATTTGTAACTTGTGTATTTGTTTTGGTAATCACCTAAGGATAGGTGATGGTATTGTTTTAAGGATCTTAACGCAAGCTAACTCGCGTTAGGGTCCTAGGAAGGTTATAGTCAAGGTCAAAGCATTACTAATAACCTAGTTCCCTATAACCATAAGCTCTGATACCAATCTTTCTCTAACACCCCGACCACGTAAAACAACAAACCGCGGCGAAAACATTGGGGAGTCATGTCAAAGAACTATTGTTTCACAAGTCAATGGAATTTAAAATTTTGTTTTATTAAGTTAAATGTTTACATTGTCTTGGGATAAAAAGAAATAACACATAAATAAATTGTCTTTCATGTTTTAAGTCACTAAGGCCCGCGTCCATTCCTATGTGAAACACATGTGAAAAGAGAGCCAGCATAAAAATGCCGGCGAGTACATAGGTTTTGTGAGTGTGTCAAATTCGTGGCTTTGTGTATATATTGCAACACCTCGTCCGACTACAAGAGTCGTTAAGTGAAAACCTCGTATCAAAAGTGTCTGATATTGCAATACAATTAACCAACTAAAACAAGTTGGTTAGAGTTGTGAAAACCTTATAGCCATGAATCTTGACCAAAACGTTTCTTTTGAAAAAAACCTGTAATAGATTGATTTAAAAGAAAACTCGGTATGGTTTATATCTTTAAGTGAAAATCATTGTGTGACATTGTTCAAAACCATTTGCCCGTGTTGTAAACCATTTGTCCGTGTTATAAATCAGTCGTCTGTGTCATAAACCAATTGTCCATGTCATAAACAAATCGTCCGTGTTTTTAATTATGAAAACTTTTGATCGTTCTTTAATGAACACATTTAAACCTGTGTTGACTATACCACCAAAGGGTCTCTTTAACTAGACTAACAAATCAACAAATGATTTATTAATTAGAAACAGTTTCTGTCATTACCCAAACTTCCACCAAATCCAGTGAACAATCCAATAAAGGGATTGTCAGTCCTATGGTACATTAACATACTACTGGTCGGCTCGGCCAAAGCTAATGAATGTCATTCGTGTTATGGATAACGCATCAACAAGTTGTTCACATTATTGAAATCATATTGTTTTATATATAAACCATAGACATTGTTTTTGAAAACTTGAAAATGATTTAGCACATATGAGTCACCCCAAAACATTTAAAACATAAAAGAGGGGGGGTTATGTACTCACTTTGAAAATCATTTTTGTATACATAAACCATGTATATTGTTTCAAATTTGAAAATACTTATAGGCACATATGAATCACCCCAAAACATTTGAAAACGTAAAAGAGGGGGGGCTATGTAGTCACTAGGGATTGCGAAAGTGTCTTGATCAGCGGAAAACACAAAGCTCAAACGTGTCCTAATGTGTCAGATAAACATGTTAGCGTGTCGAGACTACAAACAGGAGATCGGATATAATGAAGTCTTATAAACCAAACGAGTGTTGGAACTCATGTGATATGGTTTAATAAACTTAACATTCTTATTTGGAAAGGATCCTAAGTGCTTTTGACCCATTATGACTCGTTAAGGTAGTTTATGCTGCTTTAATGGGTCATTAGCGTAAACACGTGATCACATGGTTAAACACGTCCTATGATAAGTCTTAAATTCCCAAACATGTTTGAAAATGTTAAAAACTTCAGTTTACATGTCAAAAATTGGTTAAAATATGTTTAGAATGGATTTATGCGCAAAAGGGCATTTTGCTCATTTTTTTAAGAACATAGAAGTGACTTATCATAACAATAACCAAATGACATGACCATAAGGTATAACCTCAGTAGGTTATTCCCTATACAACTATGGTCACAAATATGTATTTTGTCTGATCCTAAGATTGACCAAATGGGTCGGATTCGAAAGTCTAAACGAAGGTCAAGACCGCTCGACTTACGACCCTAAATTAGCACTAAACTAGAAGTGACGAGTTAGACATGTCAAAATATTTCTAACTAAGTTTATAAAACTGATTAGGTATCAAAACTTGGTGTTTTGATACCTGAAAATAGTTTCGTCGTAAAACGCACATCATGCGCATTTTTTACCGAAACTTTGACTCGTCACTTCGACTAGAAAACGTGGTAATCAGAAGGTGAAATTGTTAGGGATTATAATGTTCGTGATTATGATCACGTTTCAAAGTTCAATTGAACTTTGACTTGAACAAATATGGTCAGAATCAAAAGTCAATCAGGAAGCCAAATTGTTCGACTTTTAGCTCAAAATAGCTAAAAAAATGAAACTAGGAAGAGTACTTACTTGTGTTAAAGAACACTTTCAGAACTCAAGAAAGGAGGCTTCCAAAGGCTGGAAACAAGCTCCAAGAAGGATAGAAAGAAGAACTTCACACTTTGCTTTGAAGTGTTTTGAAGTGGTGTGAAAAAAATGGAAGAATCATGGGGTATTTATAGTATTTTAGGACTGGTTTATAACACGGACAAATAGTTTATAACACGGCAAAATGGTTTTGAACAATGTCACACAATGATTTTCACTTAAAGATATAAACCATACCGAGTTTTCTTTTGAATCAATCTATTACAGTTTTTTTTCAAAAGAAACGTTTTGATCAATATTCATGGCTATAATGTTTTCGCAACTCTAACCAACCTGTTTTAGTTGGTTAATCGTATTACAATATCAAACACTTTTGATACAAGGTTTTCACTTAACGACTCTTGTAGTCGGACAAGGTGTTGCAATATGTATACAAAGCTACGAATTTGACACACTCACAAAACCTATGTACTCGCCGGCATTCTTATGCTGACTCTCTTTTCACATATGTTTCAGGAGTCAATGCTTGATAATATGATGCATGCTTTACTAGGAATGGACGTGGGCCTTAGAGACCTAAAACATGAAAGACAATTTATTTATGTGTTGTTACTATTTATCCCAACACAATGTAAACATTTAACTTAATAAAACAAAATTTTAAATTCATGAGTTGTGAAACAGTAGTTCTGTGACATGACTCCCCGACGTTTCCGTCGTGGTTCGTTATTTTACGCGGTCGAGTGTTACACATCAAAACTTGTTTCCACCATATCCAGTTCTTCACATGTTTTCCTTCATGTTTGCAGAAATATACTTTGAAACACTGAATGGTTTGTTCAATGTCAAAGCTATCATCATTCCAACTAAGTCGTTATTTTCCATTTCATAACCACTTCGTTTGTATCTCAAACACTGAATTAAAATATGTAGAAAGAACTTGTATTGCAGTGTCAACCATGCTTTGTTTAGTTGTCCTACGAGAAAATCTCCAACTCATTTCATTCGAAGCAGACATCGACATTGACATTTCAACGGAACTGAGAATGGAGCTTCAGGATCATCGCCAAGTTGTAATACTGAGTTTATAATTTCAACAGAGACATCTACATTCAAGTCATTTACTCTTCCGCGGATAAGTTCCCCCCCCCCATTCACTTCAACAACTTTAGCTGAATCCCAAAATTCCTAGATCAACGTCTTATATACTGTAGTCTTGTGTGTGATAGCATAATGTATCCTTGAATCGTGCAAAAACTTTATTATACCATTGTACTCAGCAAATTTATCTTCCAGATCTAAGTAGGCCACCATGCTGTGTCTTGGCTCTGACATCATTTCCACTTCTGACTTGTCAGTTCTCTTCGTTGCGGGTTTTCTTTTATGTTCCTTTTGTTCCATTCTGTACACAATCGATAACAAGAATAAGGGATTAAATTCATCAGGGAATATACACAAAAAGTTTTATTTCAAACTTCCTGTATGTATATATTCCCTGGACAAAGAACTACTGACTCATACGAATAACAATTTATTCGTACGAAGAACAATTGATTTGTACGAACACCTGCCTTAGTACAAAAAGTGATTCACTCGTACGAATAACTGGCTCATACGAGCGACAGGTTACTTGTGCGAGTGGTATTTCACTCGTACGAAGGTAGGTAAACCGTTCGCACATACAATTTCAAGTGAAGATTATACATGAAGAACTTGTGTTTCGTTAAAAGATTCTTTGCTTAAAGTTTGTTGTTCATGTCAGGCAAAGTCACATAGTCAGATAATGTCAAATTATTCATCTTCAAGGTATGCAAACATTGTCAAATATACCTTAAAGATATCAAAAACAACTTAAGGAGAGGTGAAAAGGATGACGTGAGCTAGGTGAAAGTAAAGTTGTACCAAAGAACTTCATCACCTTTATACCACATTAAGACACTTGTACGAAGAACCTTAGCTCCTACGAAGAACTATCATTCGTACAAGACAGTAGTGGTCATTCATACCAGGCACAATCACTCGTACGAGTGATCTTCGATTCGTACGAGTCCAAGTGTTTCAAAACTGGACTTTTAGTTCTTCGAGGACCTTAGGTTTTTCGTTGACCTGTTTAGATGTTTGCACATATCCACACTAATCACAAGTTAAGTTAGGAAAAGTGCTCAATAAACAGATTTTGCTCTTTTAAATGAGTTTATCCGTTGTAAGAAAGTACTTTACGAAGTTATGATATCAAAGCAAATGGTTTTTAGGGCGTATCTTGGTAGAAAACGTTTGATTTTCCATCTTTAGCTAAAAAAAAATGCTTTAATTTAACAACATAATAAACTAAAATAAAATAACTACTAAAAGATAAGAATAAACTGTATATTTACTAGACAATTGTTTTTCAGAGTTTCAAGGTAAAAGAATCAAATCAGCTTTTAATCTTGCCAAAAACAGGTTTTGTTTAAAACATCAAATTAAATAAATAAGCATTCTACTATGATTACCGGTATGGTTGTCCACGTAAGCTCATCTTATCAGATGTTATCATGATTAGAAGATATGATTAATGTATGATTTATACTTACTAGTCGGTGTTCAACTACTTCACGACACATTCCCGTATCAAGATATGCACGAGAGAAAATCTTACCTTCGAGTATACTGCTTATCATCTGTTTTGATGTATATGATGTGAGATACTCATTTATTTTGATTGAAAACAAGCCCTATGTGATTAATTCACTTACTGATGAGGAACCTGAATTTCAAATGCATGCAGGGCACAGGAGTAAGTCCGTGAACAGGTTGGTATCATCGTACCGACAAAGAGACAAACTTAGCTCCCGCATAAAGCTGTGATATATTATCACTTATTTTTGGGGGTGAATGTGATATTTTTATCACTTATAGAGGATTATATGTAGTATTTACACGTATGTATGGTATCATGGAAGTTCTAGACTTGTGTCACTGTTATTTTTCGGTTAAAGAATCAACCATGATACCTAGATGATAAGCAAGCATAAAGACCGCATATCTCAGAACCTCGGCATATTATCAAACGAAATTTCGGTACCAAGATCATATGCCAATGAATGGGTCTCACCTGGATTTCAGTCTGTTATGTTTATATCAACCTTCACATTTTAATCTGATTGTGAGCCTACCGATACATCATTAGTAAAGCGACTTATCAATTCTTGTTTTATGCTTTTGACTGTTTTTGACAGATCACCGGTGTGTATCATCATCTTCTTTATCTTTCCAAGAAACTCATTTTTGAATTTCTATTGTTTTTGTATTTTTCTAATTTTCTCCCCTTAAATAAAGAATGTAAATAAATGAAAACTTAAATGCATAAAAGACATATTTTTGTATTTTTGAATTTTCTCATGTTTTTGTATTTTTTGGAATTTCTCCCCTAAAATATAAAACTAAGAGAAAATTGAGAATCTTTTTGTCGTTCTAGATTTTAAGAAAATATTTACGAAAATGATTAGCCAAGGATGATTTACTCGGGTTTCACCTTGATTCCATTGACCAAAATAAGATTTATCAAAACATGACTAGGCGATTTCCTAAGAACTGACATCCTTCTGATGTTGACTTTGCATCGATCTTCAGCCACCATGATCAGAATCACTGAATGTTGTCAAATCAAACTTATCATCCTTAGGGTACTAGAGACCAGTGTCCGGGCGACCTTCAAATAGCGAAAGATTCTTTTCACAGCCATCAAATGAGAAACTTTTGGACTTAACTGGTAGCGAGCTAGAAGACATGTTGGGTACATTATATTGGGTCTTGAAGCAGAAAGATACATAAGAGATCCGATCATAGCACGATAAAGAGATGGTTCCACATGTTCACCCACATCAAGAGTAATCCCATGATTTTGAGCTAATGGAGTTCCCAAAGGTTTTGAATCTTCCATCTGATCGTTTGAGAATATCCCCGACGTACTTTGTTTGATGGATGAAAATCCCTTCCGTAGATTGATGAACCTGCAAACCTAATAAGAAAGTCATTTCTCCCATTGCTCTCATCTCGAACTTCTCTTGCATCACCTGCTCGAATTCTTTACACATTCTCTCGTTTGTAGACCCAAAAATAATATCATCAACATACACTTGTACCAGCAGTAAGTCCTCATTTTCTTCCCTTGATGAAGAGAGTACAGTCGATCAATCCACGTCGAAAACAATTCTTCAGAAGATAGGAAGACAACGTTTCATACCAAGCCGTGGAGCTTGATGAAGACCATACAGCGCCTTATTGAGAAGCCAAACTTTGTCAGGATGGATTGGACCTTCAAAACCCGGGGGTTGCTCAACATATACTTCTTCTTCAACCACACCATGAAGAAATGCACTCTTCACATCCGTTTGATAAACGGTAAACTTCTTGTAGGACGCATAAGCCAAGAAGATTATTATGGCCTCAAGACGAGCTACTGGTGCATAAACTTCATTGTAATCAATGCCTTCTACCTGATTAAAACCCTGGACAACCAATCTTGCTTTGTTTCTCACAAAAACACTTGGTAATCCTTCTTACACTTGTAAACCCATCTTGTACCAATATTTTTGTAGTTGTCAGCCTTGTCAACCAATTTCCACACGCCTAACTTCTGAAACTGCTGAAGTTCTTCTTGCATTGCTTCAACCCATGAGTCTTTTTTCATTGCCTCGTTCCAAGATTTCGGTTGTACTTGGCAGACATATCAGGTAAAAGACCAATCATTATGTTCCCAATATTCCCTAATAGCCGAATACAAACCAGCATTCTGGTTGTTCCTTAGCTGATTACGAGTCTGCACACCACTCTAGACATCTCCTATAATATTCTGCTTAGGATGGGTATTGTGGATTCGAGTTTCAGGAACATCGGGAACTAGAGAATTTATACCCAAATTGTTGATACTCAGATCAACAATTAATTTGTTTGTTGGATTTGACGAAGATGTAGATGCATGACCTTCAGTTGTCCCTAGATTTTGCACATTTGACGTGACATCTGAAATAGGAACCGGACCAGAAGTAGCTTCATTTGTATCATGGAACTAATCGTCTTCTCACGAAACATTGTAATCAGCAGCATCTTCGAATTCCTTATTTTGAACAAGATGTTATCCGAAGTAGACACTTGAGGGTTACAATAATTGGTCGTACTAATGACAAGTCAACTGATAGTATCACTTTCTATTAGCATTTGAGCAGCTACAGATGCATCATCAAAAGTTGGCAGATTAAAGGAGTCAAACAATCCATCATAGTCAAATATCCAAGGAGCACCCGAAGCTCTTACTGATTGAGTATATCTTTGAACCTTAACTTCACCCCATTCTTCAATCTTTTTCGACGACAAATTCCACACTATGAAATTTGGAGTAGCATATCCAAGAAAGAAACCTTCGATAGCCTTAGGACTGAATTTACCATGTGGATCAATCATAGTGCATGCAGCTCCAAAGGGTTCTAAGAAAGACACATACGGTTTCCTTTTATGTAGCAATTCGAAATATGTTTTCCCATGCCTCTTCACTGTCAGAGCTCTATTCATCGTATAACATGCAGTAGCCACAACCTCTCCCCAGAATTGAACAGGAAGTTCTGATTCTACTAATATAGTTCTTGCAGTTTCAATCTGAGTTCTATTTTTCCTCTCAGCGACACCATTTTATTGTGGAGTGTATCGACAACTGTATTCATGTAAAATGCCTTTAGAAGAGCAGAACTCAATCATAACATGGTTCTTGAATTCGGTGACATTGCCGCTTCTGATTCTCCTTATCTTCAAATTGTAGAAATTTTCAAGTAGCGTCAGGAGATTCTTGAGGACTTTTAGGAACTTCACTCTGGGTGTGCCAACATAATTACCCATGAAAATCTTGAGTAGTCATCAGTAACTACTAAGAAATATGAATCACCAAAGGTAGTCTTGTGTTTCATAGGTCCAAAGAGGTCCATATGAAGACGTTCTAGAGGCATATTTACCGTGTTAATCTTCTTCACAGGATGAGATTTTCTAGCTTGCTTTCCCTTTTGGCACGATACACTGACGTCTTGTAAATGAAAGTTCTTCACTAGTACACCACTCACAGGATTGTTTTTCACTAAATAGTTGATTTTCCTAAAGTGAATGTGTCCCATTCGTCTGTGCCAAGAGATTGATTACTTTTCGGTGGCTTTTGAGACAAAACATATAACTTGTGTAGACATGGTAATAGCTTGGCTCATGTCAAGAATATACATGTCATTAATTCTTGGAGCCGACAGAAGAATCCATTCTTTGGGAATCTTGAAAACAGGTTTCAGCACATAACATCCGGCATCATCAAAATGAACCGTGAACTTCTTGTCGCAGATTTGAGAAACACTTAGAAGATTGTGATCTTTGACGAACATAATTGATCTTATCAAAGCTAACAACACCATTGGATACCGTTCCTTCTCCAGTGATGTATCCGCCCTTGTCTCTAGCAAAAGCAACATAACCTCCCCTAATGCTTTTCACATCACAAAGAAGCCTTAAGTCGCTTGTCATGTGCCTTGATGCTCCACTGTCAACAATCTAATGACTATTCACAGCTCCTCCTGGAACACACTACACATTTCAATACCCGATCAGATTGAGATGGGGACCCAAGCATTAGTGGTCTTGGGTAGACCCTTATCATCAAGAAATGTGATTTCTATTTCTTGATGATTTGGAAACTTGGTGCCTCCCCTGAAACATTACCAGTCTTAGGTTTCCAAGATAGTTAAAATTTACTAGAATGACTATTATTTAGCTTTTTAACTACTTCTGGTTTTATCAAACTTGAAGAACTTGGTTTCCTTTCTGTAAAACCGGGTTTTAATATTTTTTCGACTATTACGTCTCTGTTTTTCTTCTTGTTCTTTAACAATACGTTTGTCTTGCATTGGTGATACAGATCGATGTTGGCAAGTTGATTCAGGAGGGGCTTTCTCAACAAATCTGGGTTTTGTTGGGTTGGTAGAATTTTTGATTATGTGGCCAAACTCTCCCATCTAAAACATGTTCTCCTTTCAACAAATTTAGGAGATCATGTTTTATGACTTGATGTTGAACTAGTGGGTCTAGAGGTACTTGGTTCATCTTCACACCCATTTGTGTGTTGAGTGTAATTGTTTTGACTGTTATGCATTAAAATCTTGACTTGTTTTAGAAAATCAACATTAGACATGCTTTCAAAAGTCTCAATTTTATCAGTATTAGTGGAACCCACAAATTGAACATTCTTCAATTTGTTCTTGTAGCGAGCTCCTTTTGTTTCAACCTTTGGTTGTGATACCTTAGGTTTTTCAGCTTGCTTTTCTTGTTATTTTTCCTTTGAAACGAATAATGGTTGTGACTTGATTAGATTCTTCTTTTCCAAAAATTTGGTTGTTGAGTTTTCAAAAACTTGATCAATAGAGGTTGGATTTACATTTTTTATCGGAAAGTCTTTGTTTGAGTAAATTTTTTTTATCCCCAATCAAATTTTACAACAGATTATCCTTTCAGATGTAGACTTATTTGTGTTGACAGATTTCATAGGATCATTCTCTTGATTTGCAACAGATTTCACATCAGGAGCAGCAGAAATTTCTACCCCTTTTTCTCATCAAGAGATTGATCCTGATCGATTTTCTTGGACTCATCATTTGATGAATCATCCTCCCCTATTGTAGAAGGATTCTGATCAACTACTGATGATGAGTTCTCTGATTTTATTGATTCAACTGAGGAATTGTCTAGCTTAAATCCTAATCCAGCTGCAAACTCTCCAGTATTAAGAGGTATAGATGGTTCAACGCGGTGGCATTTCCTCTTCATCAGGAAATTTGGTATAATTGTATTTCAAAGGAGGTGGACACGCTTTATACCAATGCATTTGACATCTCCTTTAAGTTTTTGAACATCGATGATGTGATCAAGCACATATCAGGAGTTAGAATAACTCTCCAACTTGAGCTTAATTGCATAATGTTCGCATTTGGAAATGGCTAACTCCTTTCTCGTTTCTTCAAGGATATTAATGTAGTTATTAATTCTTGTTTGCTTGTTCAAAACTGTTTTTGTTAATTCAGAAATGCTTTTCTTAAGAGTCTCGATTACAGATTTGAATTCATTTTCGTTTCGAGTTAAAGCTAGATTTGCCTCTTTGCATTTTGACAGTTCAACAACTAGGTTTTGATTGTGACTGTTTATTGTTTCAAATTTTGTTTTCAATTCAGTATAGTCATTGCACATCTTAGGAGAGTCGAAGTTTACCTAACTTGTCGAACCTGCAACATTAGCCATGAAGGCAGTGTGATGAGAGAAGGAAGCGCTGTTTGTAAAGATTTTCTCATTTCCTTCGATATAGCTTCTGCTTTCTTCATCAAACCAGCCTGTTGACTTTTCAGCTTCCCTGCTTCTTTCAGCAACTTATTGACCACAGTATCAATCCCTTCCTGATATCTGAATCAGATCCATAACCATCTGCACTCGAGCATTCCTCATCAGAACTACATACCCCGAACTATCATCATCATCAGAAGTGTCAATGCTGTGAACATGTTTGATCTGATTTATAATCTTGGCATAGCATGCAATTCCTCCTTGATTCTCATTTCCCAATTGTACTGACCAATCACATCCTTCATCTGCTTGAACTACTAGAGCTCTGTTGTGGTTGTTTGAAGTCCCAGACTGGTTGTTGGTGTTTGGGTTGTTAACAGCAACTATTCTCTGTTCATTGTTAACTTTAGTTGTGTTGGATGGTTGTGATTGATTCAGAAAGGTTGTGATTTCCTTGTCTGCTGGGTCTAGTGCACTCACGCTTGAAGTGACCTTTTTCACCACAGTTGAAGCAAGTAACATCATCTTTATCAAAACCATATTTTGTATCTTTCTTGCTTTCCAAACTTGTTCTTCCAGTTCTGCTTATATAATCCTTAGCTCTTCTGACCGCACTTGCAAATGTCCATTTAATATCCATTAGCTCCATCTCATCTCTGTCTATTTATTGGTAGTCTTCATTAGTTAAATTGATATTTCCTATTTGACCAGAGACTAATCCACAGTAAGCACTAACCATTATGTTTAGAAGTTCCATATGTTCCTGAGCAACTTCTACACTAACCTTGGAAAGATGTGACATGTCAAGTCTAACTGTATTAGGGTTTGCAGGTTGAAAGTTGTTGCCATAGAAAGCTTGTTGAGAAGCTTTTTGTGGAGCTTGAGGTGTAACAACTTGAGGTTGTGGTAGAAAGGATTTAGGATCAAATACTTGACCATAGGTTTGAGTACTTGAGCCGGCAGATTGATCTGTTTGAACTGGTGGTAGAAAAGGGTTAGCATTTAACACAAACGCGATTTGAAGTTTTTGTTGCTGAATTGTAGACAACTGTGTTAATACCTCCCAAGTACATCTCAGGGTTTTGTGGAACAGAAACCCTTTTTGCTTTCCTGATCTCTTCTTCATTTTTGTTCTCCAGATTCTGAACAAATTCATAGATATGATCACTTCCAAAACACCTGTATGCCTTAGTAAGTTAATAATTTGACTCCACTTTGGTGGTAAGGCGTCAGCAAAACGCATCACGATTTCCTGTGTAGATGCTAACACTTTGTATGAAGATATTTCACTAAGGAGGTGGTAGAAACGGGTTGTCATGTCGCTCAATGTTTCATTATCCATGAACATGAAACCTTCAAACTCCTTCAGCAGATCATGTCGTATTTTTCACGTTGCAACATTTCCTTCTCCTCTTGCTTCCAAAGTATCCCACAAATTCTTAGTGGTGGTACAGTACACAAACTGATGATAAATATCTTTAAGAAGCGCTTGTGTAAGGATAGCAAACGCCTTTTTTTCTAAATCATAAGCCTTTTTATTGCTTTAATCTAAGTTGGCTAAGGAGGTTGGATTTGATCCTGCTTCTTCGAGAGATTCCTTGTATGGTGTAGTAAAACATGTCCATAATTCTATATTTTGTCCAAGAACATATGTATGGAAACGACTTTTCCATAAAGGATAATTGTTAATATGGTTCAGTTTTGGTGGACGGTTATTACTCCCAGTTTCACTCTCGCTTATAAGAAGAGTCTGAATGCTCTAGTTTTGATTTGCGACACACCCCCATTGATTTGCGGTAATCATGGCTGTATGTTGAGGCATTAATGATTTAACCCACGAGGTTGCGAAGCTTTGTGATGAGTCTTGATTTGTGCTTGAACTACTCCCCAATCCCAAGGATTAGTACTTATTATGTTTTCTTGTTATGAAAATTAAAAGGTTTAAAGTTTAATTTTTGAAAATAACAGTCTCCTTTTAAAGTTCACAATTTTTAAAACCACAATATTTTGAAAATTTAAACACGAAAAACAGATAAAAAGCTTGTTCTTCATATGAATTAATGATTTGTACGAATCACACTTCTTCGTACGAGCCAGGTTGTTCGTACGAGAGTCACTCTTCGTGCGAGCAAACTAGTGCTTCGTGTGAACAAGGTTCTTCGTGCGGATGATTTGGTTTTTCGCATGAATAGTCTTGTTCTTCATGCGGATGGGTTATTCGCACGGATGTTTTTCGTAGAGAGGAATCTTTTTGCAGGTTGGTTGGTGAAAATTTCTTTTCCTAATACAGCCTTGTTTTCAAAAGTGGTCAGTTGTCTACACAATTTTGGTTAAAAAGACAAACATTCCATATCATCTTTTCAATCAAAACAGTCAAGTCAGTCGGAATGTCCAGAGATTTGGTCGACCTACAAGAATATTCCAATGAGTTGTCCTGCAGTGTTTCACCTGAAAATATGTCCAACTGAACTTTGATAGAAAATTTTAAGACAAACTAGATCCTAACATATCTCCATGTATTCTAACAAGGTTTTTATGAAAATTTTCTGGATACAACAAGTTTTAACTAATTTTAAGTTGGTTATCTTTTAAAAAACTTAAGTTTCCTGTTGAAAGTTTGAGAACACTTCCTAGAAACCCTCACAACTAGCTTAGACACAAAACTAAGCTTTGTTTCAAACAAGGAAGAGGGCCAAAGCTCTGATACCACTTGTGGGTCCACTTGGAGGATCAAGATTAACCTACTTTCTTGTTTATACAACACAAATACGAGTGAAGAATCCTCGTAATTATGCAAACCAAAGCAAAGTAATAAACACAGGATAACCAAAGATTAAATATCTTGATTAACAGATGAGAACTAGTACAAACACATACAAACAATGTTCATACAGACTCACGAAATACTCTCTGTGTTCTTGTGCTTCAGTGTCTCTCTCTAGTGTCTGACTTGTACACTTGCCAACTCTCTTGTCTTATTGACCCTTTCACTGAGAAGTGCATGTCTATTTATATAGTGTTCATACCTAGCAATAGCACGAAGAATGTTGCTAGTCGTACGAAACACCATAAGACACGATGAACATTCTCCAAGGATGCTCGTACGAACGAACTAGCTTGTACGAAGAACATTCTCCATGGATGAGCCCACTCGTATGACTAAAGAGTCAATCGTACGAATGGTGAATGGCTCGTACGAGCAACAACTTGCTCATACAAAGCACCTTTCACTTGCACATAGATGTGTTCTTCGGAGAACGTGCCACAGACATGACTACAAGACTCAACAGTATGCACACATGCAACTGTTTTACAACACAGACAAACTAATCGTTGTACTAAATCAAGATTGGAGGATATCTTGATTTGGTCGACACGACAAAACTACACAGACAGAATAAAAAAAGACCGTACAATTACAGACGTAACTAAGAACAAGCGACAGACCCAAAAGTGTATCAACAGTGGGGCTTGAGCCGTATCTTCATTTCTCAAATTGGTGCGATTTGCTTCATGTTGAGCAATTGTATCCGCAATGCGTTAATTCAACAAAGCATCAACCTCAACTTGAGTAGCGGGTAGGGGAGTTTAGAGTTGATGTATGCTCCTTCTTCTTGGTGGGATGATCTTCATATAAAATTATATAGAATGGATTAGACAACTATTCAGATAAATATTGTCATTCATGGATCAAATAAAATAAAATATATCTAATAGAATATATATATAGGTCAAATAAATCGAATCATCTCTCACGTGAGATATCCATACGAATATCATATGACACAAATATAATGAATAGTCAACAATGCATGATAAAGGAAGGATAATCAACTTTCCAATATAAATACTGTCAACTTGTTACATCATTTTTGCGAAGTACAAAAATATAATTTGGAGTTTCATCACTCCGACATACAAGTTTTATACAATATATAAACAAAAGTAGATATTTTCTTCGCATCGTTTCTTCAGAATCTTCAAGTTGACTTACATATATCTTCAAAATCCTTAAATCTTCAACTAACCTGACAGGGGTACTCCCTCCAAAACCTAATTACATACAATACTAGACAGACGGTGGGGGTGGGGGTGCAGATGCGCTGATCACACCGTTGAAGTATGCCATTTCCTCCTTGATGGCACTAATGCGCCTCTCAAGTGATGAAGAGGTGGTATGGGATGATGCAAGTGATGCCACTAAAGTGGATGGTGGTGGTAGAGATGATGACGTGGGTAATGGTGGCTGGGATGATGATGATGATGGAGCACTCTGTGATGCTCGGATAGCAGAGAGTTGAGCATTAAGCTCATGAAATCGTCGAAATAGAACACCGAGCTGTATCCCAGTGGATGTGAGTCTGTACTCAGTGGTGGTGAGTGGTAAATGGCTCGGGTGATACGGGTCGGATGGACTCATGCCCAAAGGTGGCTGGTCATGTGAAACGGTAAAGTAAGGTGAAGGGTATGTGACAGTACTGGGGGATGGGACAGATCTCCAGTAGTGGGGATCAGAATAAAAGGAGGATACTCAGTCATAGACTGACTTTATGGAACATGTGACGGCCCTACAGCAAACGGGTCTGGGTAAGAACTGAATGTCGGTGTGACGGTAGTATAAACAGATCCAGCAAAAGGATAAGGAGATACATGATCAACGAACTGAGAAGTACTACCAAGAGTATAATTGGATGGCCCAACAGAAGGGTGATGTATCAGGTGATCAGTGTGGTGTGTGATATCCCCTAAAGGATGCAATGGTGGTGCAGACTCAAATAAATGATTGGTGTAGAATGTGTCTTGTAAAATGGTATCAACATGTGTATGTAAGATATCTAAAGTTGGTGGTAAAGTGGTATCTGGTGAAGGCATAGGTGATAGGGTCAGAGGTGTGGAAGGTACAAACGATGTAATGTCAATAACTGTAGCCTCTGATTAGGCTACCTCTAACATGGCAATGTCAAAATCCTCAACAATGACAAGGTCATTGTCAACATGCTCAACGTGTATGACTAGAATGACATCATCATCAACATCAACAATAGGAAGTACAGGGTGTCCGTCCTCATCAACAACATCATCAAATGGATCTACCACATTAAGTGGTATGGCGACATAAGCAACGACATGTTCACCCTCAGGGTGACTGAATATGACCATCTCATGAAAATGAGGTACAACCAATACATCATCCTCTAAAGGAATATCAGCATGATCAGGCTCAGGTACGACAAAAGACTGGAAATCGATGTTCATCCACTCATCATCTGAAAGCTCGTCATCGGAGATGATGATGATCATAACAGGTGGGGCAAGATCATCTAATGGTGTGTAATCGGCGTTCGAAGCATATCCCGTAGAATCAATGTCGGAGTCGGAAGACATGGTCCTGGCAAAATAATTCGTACAACTCATATATGCGAACAACTTATAATAAAAGTTTGGGCAATTATATTTCAGTTTCATTGCACGTCATATCATGTCTCATTCTGATTCATCTTACTGTTATTGTGTCTAATCCTCAAAGACTATCTCGTATAATGTCCTTGCATTATTGTTTTGATTTATCGTTTAGTACTAGTGGACCTTCGTATACATGTTGTGGGGAAAACTCTTCTTAAAATTTAGCAAACAATTTATGACTTCCATAAAAAGACCATTTTGAAATTGTAGACTAGACTCGAAAGAATCTTAGTTCACTACAACTGAAGCTCTGATTCCAGGTCTGTCACACCTCGATTTTCGATGTAGCGGAAGCGTGTCACGAGGTATGGCCAGAGCGGAAATTGTTGCATTCAACCAAGTAAACGACAATTTTAATATGTTACAAAATGTTCATCCATACTTTTTATTTAATACATAATTTACATACAAACTTTTGTTTTTAAAACATACCACAAGTTTAACATCATTACTTAAAATTCAAACATAAGTATATAAAACATAATAACAAAAGTCTGGATTAAATGTAACGTCTTGACTTCACAACATACGAACAAGATTTTCCCCGAAGGCCATCCAATAGTTTCTTGTAATACATGTTAGTTTTGAAAACAACGTCAACAAAAGCTGGCGAATTCATGTTATAAATTTTTGTATCAAATGAATATTCAAAAACATTTGAAATAATAAATTCATTTAATATAGCTTAATGAAACTTGTAAGATCATTAGTGTGTTGCAAGGACACTAATATGTATGCCGAATAAGGAGGCAACCAACCCTTGACGATTTATTGTGTCTGAGACACTTGTTTTAGACGCAAAGCAATCTAATACGATATGTTATTATTGTCATAATAGAGTGGGGCTCGCCCAAACCCATAGATCTATCCTCTTGTTCCTCGGTACTTATTATTCACTAATGGTCCCAATGCTTGAGCTTTATTCACATGTGATCTAAATATTTTCATTTTCCCAGGTATATTATATGTAACATGTATACGTCCCCGCACGTTTAAAACCATAAAAACGTTAAAATAAAAGGGGAAACATGAACTCACTGATTTGCGTTCCATGCAAATCTCTATTCAATAATTCGTTCGTTTCTCGACCTACAAGTGTTCTAATCTATTAGACACTTGGGCTTTCGTTCGTTTTTCGTACAATTATTTTATCTTGAATTTCATACTTGTAATTGTTGGTTTTTCTTTGTGGGTATCTCTCTCTCTCTCTCTCTATATATATATATATATATATATATATATATATATATATTAGATTAATTACATGTAAATGGGCCTAGCCTAATGTTTTTGTAAGTATAGGTCTAACCCAATTTGCTTACTATGTGTGGGCCTAGCCCAATTCGTTTCATGTATTTGGGCCTAGCCAAACCTATTTTTGTTTAAACTAGGTTAAGCCCAATTGGTTTGCAAAAGTGGGTCTAGCCCAAGTTAAAATGAAAGATTGGGCATAGCCCAAAATATTTTATAAATGGATTAGCCCAATTTTAGTTTTAATAAAAGTGGGCTTAGCCCAACATTAGTTTTTATAGAAATGGATTAGCCCAATTTATTTCCTTATAAAAGTGGGCTTGGCCCAAGGTTAACTTTTATATAAGTGGGCTAAGCCTATGTGTTGATACAGTTTTATGTCTGTCGCTTGTTCTTAATTACAGATGTAATTGTGTGGTCTTTGCTCAAGTGTCTGTATAGGTTTGGTCGTGTCGAATAGATCGAGATATCCTTCTATCTTGATCTAGTATGACATCTAAGTTTGTCTGTTAATCAGTTGCATGTGTGTATCCTGATAAGTCTTGAAAACGTCAAGTCTACACACGTTTTCCTGAAATAAGGATTCTGTGCGAGTCAGAGTTTTCGTACGAATCAGGTGATTCTTACAAAATTCTTGAGTAACAATTGTGTTACTTGTTTCGTACGAAATAAATATTTCGTACGAAACAGTGTCTCGTACCAAATTTTGAGTTATGTCTCGTGTGAAATAGTGTGTTCCATATGTCTAGAGTCGTGATTCATACGAAACTAGACATACACTATATAAGCAGACATGCACCTCTCAGTGAGGGTGAACTAGTTGACTCGCGTGTGAGAGTTAGACAGACCAGACTGAAAGAACGAGCTAGCAAACTGATCTAATGGTGAGATCTCTAAGTTAGCATTTCTTGTGTAGACGAAGACACAAGAACACAACAGGTTTGTTTGCGTCATACGAGCATTGTGTTTATATGTTTGTATTTATTCTCAATCATTAATCAAGATATTGAATCTTTAGTTACCCCGTGTTCTTTACTTTGCTTTGGCTGCATGCACACTTGGATTCCACACTTGTATGTGTGTCATATGAACAAGAAACTGGTTTAACACCATCCGCAGGTGGTCCTACAAGTGGTATCAGAGCTTTGGCTCTTTCCTTGTTCAAAACCGGGCTTAGTTGTGTCTGAGCAGGTTTGAATATTTCTAAAGTGTTTTTGAGCTCCAGCAGAAAACTTAAGTTTTGTATATATAACTAACTTAAAACTTGGTTAAATTCTATTGTATACAGAAAATTTTATGGTAAAAGTTTTTTGAAGAACACCCTTGAAGAAGAAATCTACAAAAATTTGAATCTGACTAGTTTTGGTATGGTTGACATTTTCTGACTTGGATCTGGACTTGGACTGATGACTGATTAAAAATCTGTGTTTTTAACTAAAAGTGGGTAAGATAACAGGTATTTTCGAAAAAGCAGGTCTATACAGGAAAGGAACTTTCTCACCAAACCATTTCTGAAAAGATTCCTCTGAAAAACGCTGAACAAAACATTTTGGTGCGACTGAAAAGATTAGTGCGATTCATCTGATCCACACGAAACATCAGATCAGTACTTGACAACTATTTCGTGCGAAACAGTTGTCTCGCACAAAACTGTTTTTGATTGTGTTTCGTGTTTTTCAAAGCTTTGTGATCTTAATAATTTGCCATATTTTCAAATCTGAAAATTTTAAAAGGTAATTATAATTTTGAAACTTTAAATCTTTAAATTTTTGTAACTCAAGAAAATAAAATGAGTAGAAATCCTTGGGATTGGGAGTGTACTACAAGTCAGAAAACTACCTCATGGGCCAAATCAATGATACCTCCAAACGTGTTTGCTGCTGGTCAATGGGCTTTTGTTATAAATCAAAACCAAAGCGTTCAAAACCTCCTTCTTAGCGAAAGTGAAACTGGGAGCATCAACCGTCCACCAAAACTAAATCACATGAACGATTATTCTTCATGGAATAATCGTTTTCATATATATAATCTTGGTCAGAGTACATAATTGTGGACATGTTTTGTTTCTCCATACAAAGAATCTCTCTAGGACGTCGTATCAAATTCTGCATCATTAGCTGAATTAGATGAGAATGATAAGAGGGCCTATAATCTTGAAAAGAAGGCCTTTGCGATTCTTACACAAGCACTTCACAGAGACATTTATCATCAATTCTTGCATTGTACATCTACGAAGAGTTTGTGGGACGCTTTAAAAATAAGAGGAGAAGGAAACGCAGCAACAAGGAAAGTTAGACATGATCTTTTAAAGAAGGAATTTGAAGGATTTCATTTTATGGAAAATGAAACATTAAATGATATGACAACTCATTTCTATCATTTGATGAGTGAGATGCACTCATACAAAGTTCTTGTGTCACAACAAAAGATTGTTACGCGTTTTGCTGATGCCTTACCACCTAAATTGAATCAATTTATAGAATTGTTAAAACATACTGGTGTGATGGATGCGATCATCATTTACGAATTTATTCAGAAACTTGAAAATAAAGATGAAGAAGAAATTAGCAAAGCTAAACGATTTCCGGTTCAGCAAAATCCAGAAATGTATTTTGGTGGCATTAAACCGAGTACAGGTGCAGTTCAACAACCAAAACTTCAAACATCATTCGTGTCAAATAAATTCCTTTTTGGGAATGTCCAGTGAAATCTGATCAGTCCGTTGGTACAAGTGCTCAAACTTATGAACGAACTTTTGATCCAAAGGCTTTTCTTCCTCAACCTCAAGTTGCCACACCTCAAGTTCAACAACAAGATTTCTATGGTACAAATTCTCAACCTTCAACTTCAAACACCGTCAGACTAGATACATCAAACCTTTCCAAGGTAAGTGTGGAAGTTGCACGGGAACATATGGAATTTCTGAACACATTGGTGAGTTCTTACTGTGGATTAGTAGCTGGTAGAATTGGTAATGTCAACTTAACCAGTGAAGACTATGCACAAATTGATAAGGAAGAGATGCAGTTAATTGATATCAAATGGGCGTTCGCAAGTGCAGTTCGTAGAGCAAAAGATTTTATGGAGAGAACTGGAAGAACTGATCTGGAAAGTAACAAAGATACTCTATATGGTTTTGATAAAAGAAAAGTTACTTGTTTCAACTGCAAGGAAAAGGGGCATTTTAAAAGAGAATGCACGAAACCTCCACAACAAGGGCATCAATATCCTTTTACCAGAAATCCAGCTGCCAACAACGAAAGAGCAGTGGTTCCTGCAAACAATTCCAACCGAGCATTAGTGGTTCAAGCTGATGAACATTGTGATTGGTCAATTCAATTGGGAAACATTGGTGGAGGAGGAACTGCATTATATGCTGAAGTTGCAAAGAACAATAACGATGAAGAATCTTCCAGAAATGACAACAGTTCAGGGGACAGCAGCAGTTCAAATGAAGCAGAATCGACTTCTTGTAGAGAACAATCTGAAGATGAGGTAGTCACGGAGACTGAATCAACAGATAGCAGTGAAGAAGATTCAGAGCATGAAACTAAAGAACCATCTGATGAATTTTCCAAGCATCTCTCATCAATTGGATCTTCAACACTTCGTGCAGCTTTCATGACACGCTTGGATTGTCAATCCAGTCAGGTAAGTCCCGATAAACCTACTGTGTCTAAATGTGCTAATTGTATATTTTTAAAAGGAAAATACTTAGAACAGGAAGGTAAATTTGATCACATGAAGAAACATCATCAGAGCTTGATTGTGGATCTAAAACCGGGATAGAACAAGAAACCGAAAAGTTTGTTGTCACATTAAAGTACAAGAGCCTAAAGGTGTTATGTATAATACCATTTCATAAGATGGAGTAAGATTTCAACAGTTTATTCAGATGGTGGTATTATGACAAGAAAATAAGGAAGGGAGTGATGGTGCTATATGAAAGTCAGAAGAATTGGAGAACTATTAAGGTTTATTATCCTATGTGGTTGGTGAACTTATCTAATAAAGACATCGAGATATTATTCTTCAACAGGATTTTCTTTGCTCGCATTCATCGAGAATAAGCAATGCAATTTATGAGATTTATTCGTATGTGTTTTGCTTACAAGATTCATTCTAGGATAATGTGGCCGATTAATTGGAGAAATCTAGAGAAGAAGCAAGATGAGAAAAGATGAAGCGATTAGAAAAGATTGCTGAAAGATCGAACACAACATCTATTTCAAGCTATAAATATATTGGTGCACAATGTCTATTGCCTACGTCTAGGATATGTTGTTTATGTATATAGGGCTTAGAACGTCGAAGAGTGTTTTTTAATGTATGATTTATATGTTTGTAGCATGACTCGTACGAGTGAGCATCATGGCTCGTATGAGTGACACTCTGTCACTCGTACGAGTCATCACTCGTAAGAGTCACTCACACGCTCTCCTCCTGTGCGAGTCATGTCGACCTATAAATAGAGGAGCCTGAGTGTTATGTTAGAGATATGTTGGTAGATGTACGGCAAAGCCTTGTCAAACAGTTTATTCGCTCTATAACTGTTCACATTTATCAATACAATTCAAGGCATTTAAGTAGTATATCTTTCTAGTTTGTTTGTGAAACTCGCTAACAATGATTTCCGCCTCTTTTAGCTGAGTCAGATCAGTGCGGTGCTCATAAGAGGAGAGCCGATCCCATCTCACAAGTGGTACAGAGACTTGAGGGCTGATATGAGGACAAACATCAAGTTTTTGCATACTACCAACAGTTTCACATCCAGATTCAACCATTGAAATTTTCTACATCTACACTTTCTCACACAGATCTCGAACTTGGACGAATTCATGGACAAAATGGACTAGGAATTTAGTAATTCGCGTTAAATCAACTCTAATCAATCCTTGAAAGTTTCAAATCTAAAATCAACCTAATTCATGTCGAAATTGTAAAAATCATCCGTTTGGTGACCTGAGCTGTTTCGTACGAGTAGAGAGACAACTCGTATGAATGGACATTCGTACAAATTAAGTCATCCGTATGAACAAGTAAACCAATTTTCTTAAAATTTACAAGTTAAAAGCTTGTCATCCGCACGAGTGATAATTCGCACGAGGAAGTCACTCGCACGAGTAACATTTCATTCGCACGAACATCTCATTCGTATGAATCTTTGACTCGCATGAGCATATAACTCACACAACTATCTCAGTCTGTATGTCCACTTGGAGGATCAAGATAAACCTGCTTCCTTGTTTATGTAACACACACACGAGTGCGAAATCCAAGTGTGTATGCAAACCAAAGCAAGAGTACAATTAATATGACAGAAGATATATCTTCAAATGTTCACTATATTGATTTGTAGAGAGACTCAGTACATAGACTCTTGGATAAACTGCTAATCTCTCTATACACTCTCTCTGTTCTCTCCTGTACTCACACCTTTAGAGTCACTGAGAAGTGCATGTCTGTTTATATAGTGCCAACACCTAGCAACAGTACGAAGAATGTCACTAGTCATACGAAACACTACAAAGATACGAAGAACATTAAGAGATCTTTGCTTGTACGAACAACTTATGGCCCGTACGAATGAGTAAGTTATTCATACGATCAAGTAATGTTCTTGTTAACAGAGTCACTCGTACGAGCATGCAATGACTCGTACGAACAGGTTATGGCTCGTACAAGCAAGCAACTGGCTCGTACGGAGCACCTTTCACTTGAACGAACAAACTAAACATTGTACTAAATCAAGATATGAGGATACCTTGATTTGCTCGACACGACTAAACTTTACAGACACAACAAACAAAGACCATACAATTACTGACGTAACTAAGAACAAGCGACAGACACAAAAGTGTATCAACAAACTCCCCCTTGGCTGTTGCTTGGTCTTTAGTCTTCATTTATATTGGCCTGCTTTGGACTATGAGCTTCCAGCGTGAAAACCGAACTGAGTCGAATCGAACCGAACTGAGTCGCATCCACACAAATATGCATCAACAAACTCCCCCTTGGATGGTGCTAGTGATGGTTCGTTCTTCGTACTATCGGATTCTTCAGATGTCTTCACGCGTCACAGTCAGCAGGTGCATTAGCAAACTCCCCCTTAATATATCTTGTGGTGTTGATAAGTCGTCAGCTATGAATTGATCTTCTTGATTCTCGGCTTGCATTTATGTTGTGTCTTTACTCCTGTAATTTGTTTTCTTCAAACTCGTCCTCTTTGCCTTTAGCTTGCTTAAATATTACATCTGCGCACACAACACAGCTAAACGTGTAATGAGAACAACCGTAGGATTTAATCATCCTTAGAAGATTTTCATTTGAAAATTTCATGATGGATTGATTTTGCATAATTAGCACATGACACACATGAGACCAACTTTCATTCAACTACCAACTAACAATACTTTAAGAGTTTTAAGATTGTTCAATTTTAATCCATTTAACATAAAAGCTTATCAACTTTGTCCATTTATGAAGATTCAATTGTTTTCCGGCTTACAATCAGGATTTTAGGTAGGATAGAATCAAGTTCCAATATTGGTTAATCAAAAATAAACTAAAAGCAAAATCTTTTTGGCTTTTATAAAATTTGTATTAAAACTCACCTAAAATCTTTTTGACATTTTTCAATTTTTAAATGTAAGGACGGAAAGCAATAAATAATTAAATAAATATTTACAGACATTCTTTTTGTGAATTTCGACGGTAGGAGAATCATATTAGTATACGGTCATGCCAAAACACACTTGTTGTTTAATTAATTAGCTTTTAGATAAGTATTCTATAACAATTATCAGTATTGTTGTCCACATAAGCTTAACTTATCAGATGTACTCGGGTTAGGGGATATAATTTATGTTTGATTTATACTTACCGACCGATGTTCATCCACTCACAACACATTCTCGTATCAAGACATGCACGAGAGAAAATCTTACTGGTGAGTATACTGTTTATCATCTGTTTTTGACATATATGATGTGAGATACTCACTTATTTTACATGAAAACAAGCCCTATGTGATTAAATCACTTATAGATGAGGAACTTGATTTTCAAATGCATGCAGGGCACAGGACTTAGTTCGTGAACAGGTTAGTACCAACGTACCAACAAAGAGACGAACTTAGCTCCCGCATAAAGCTGTGATTATCACTTATTATTGGTCATATGCAATATTTACACGTATATATGGTATCATAGATGTTCTAGACTTGCGTCCCCGTAATTTTCGGTAAAGGATTCAACCATGATATCCAGATGATAAACAAGCATAAAGACCGCACATCTCAGAACCTTGGCATACTATCAAACGAAATTTCGGTACCAAGACCATATGCCATTGAATGGTTCCCACCTGGTTTCCGGTCGATTATGTTTATATTGCCCAGTGTACACTTTGAAATGATTGTGAGCCTACCGATACATTGAATATAGAGCTACTTATCATTTTTCATTTTAGGTTCAAAGAGGTTTTGAAAGACCACTAATTTTCTATCATTTTTTCTTTTTCTTGCCAAGAAACTCATTTTTTTTCTCATGTTTTTGTATTTTTCGGATTTGAATTTACACCCCCTACAATGCAAAAAGTAAATTTAGTCCTTTAAATACATCTTTTTGGATTGTCTTCAAGAAAAATATTCACAAAAACGTTTTTCCGAAGTTGATTAACTCATGTTTTACCTCGATGCCATTTACCAAAATTAATTTAATAGAAATGATTTATCAAAATTTTTGAAAAATGAGTTAGCACATGTAACATCCGTCGAAAAACGGGTTTTTCTAAACCCGCTTCGTTTATTAATCGAATAATCAGTTTCAAATTTTCGTTGCTCATTTAATGCTTATTTTAATTTTAAACAATACTAAGTAATAAACATTTTAGAATATGAAATTAAAATTGTTAGAAAATAAAATTAAAGCAATTAAAAATAAAAAGGGGCTGCCGGGTTTCGAACCCGGGTTAGCCGGAAGACCTTAACACCAAACAATTAACCACTCCGCCACTTGATGTCTTTGTGAAATTTAGGAAACAAATAAAACATAAGTTCACCTGTGAAATCACCTGTTTGCGCCAAAACTGAAACCGATATCGGCTTTCAACATTCCAGACGATTGAGTGATCGTTAATACTGATAATAACCGATGAAAACATTACGACGCACGATCTCAATCAATTCAGCATTTATTGAACTTGAATTCATATGATTTTCGGGTTTAATAACCGAAATCATTTACTTCCTGATTTACACCGGCAATATCATCATCTCGCGACTCAAAAACACTCACAGAACCTCCAATTTCACTTTCGCTCTATTTTCTGTTCGTCGGAAACGCTTTCTGAACTCGCCGGACTTTCGCCGGAAAACCGTGTCTTTCATCAAAACGGTAATTTCTCAATTCTTTCATCTTCTATCTGTTGTTAGACTTTTACTAACTCAAACCCTCCAATCAGAATCGGTCCCAGACGACGATATCGGATAATCTGCAGTCGCCGGAAAACTTCTGAAAATTCCTAAATTTCGCTGTGAAACGGTATAATCATTTAAACCTTCTGATAACTCTTGTTTAGTCATTCAATTTCACAATTTGTTAATCAAGACTGTTAATTGGTCCGCTCAGACGGAGTTCATAAAACAGAGCCGACGACTTCGTCGGAGTTCTGAGAAAGATCATCTTTCCGGTACATTCACTTCCAAAACCATCTTTATCCATTTCATTTTAATCAGTTATATGTCCGTTAATTGAATTGAACAAGATCAGTAGAATAATCGTTGTCTGTGTTGTTTAACGGAGAAGATGAAGTCTAGTTTGTGTATAAATTTAATATAAATCGGATTAGACACACAGTCCAGCAGTGGACTGTGTGTATTTGAATCATAGAGTCCTTGTTTCGAGTCTGTCCTTGTTCCGATTCGTCACAATATTCAGACTTTTTATAAAACCCAAATATGGAAACTTCCAGTTAGTATATAAGAGAAATAAAAACAAGTGTTTTAACCAGGTTAGACACACAGTCCAGCGGTGGACTGTGTGCAACGTTAAACGACAGGTCCCGGGTTCGAGACCTGTTATGCGCACCGGTTCGATAGAATTAAAATCCTTTTTAAATAAATGAATTTTGAATAAATTAAATAGTATATAAATATAATTAAAAATAGAAATATTTCGGGTTAGACACGTAGCTCAGTTGGTAGAGCTGCGTGCACGCGTACGGGAGGTCACAAGTTCGAACCTCACTGAGTGCAAACAAACACACGACCGAACCGGTCAACAGTCAACAGTCATGGTCAATGGTCAACGGTCAACCCAAAAAGTCAACATTTTTTTTATATTTTTATTTATTTATTTAATTTAAAAATCAATTAAAAATACTTAAAAATAATGTTTTTAAAGTTAGAAAATAACCTTAAACTCACAAAAATATATCTAAAAATCCTATTAAAATTATTAATAAAATCCACTTATTTGCCGTACCTTTTCGTTATTATTTAGGTTAGTTAATCCTCGTCGATCAACCCTCTAAACTCGTGCGCATTCAACATCGTCAAACGAACGCACCCAATGTGAGTGAATATCTACAAATTCCCCATTTTAATCACGTTTTTGGGGTGTATTATGTATCTTATTATTTATTACATTTAAACAATTGTGCATCCATCATATCCATGATCAAATATGTATTCAATATGTATCAACTGTTTGTGTGGTTAATGTTTAGATTAAATTTATCATTTTCAGTACATACATTATCATAGGCCGCCGCTCCCCATTACCTATGAGCGTGAGCCGTTCCCCATTACCTATGAGCGTGAACGAGGCGTTGCCAACATACGATCGGCTCTGTTTGATTGAGCCTTGATCGCACATACATTTCATCATAGGCCGTCTGTTCCCCATTACCTATGAGCGAACCGTTCCCCATACTATGAGCGTGAACGTGACGTTGCCAACATTTACATTATCATTCATGTCATATATTCATGCAAGGTGGTTTATTATTGTATGTTATTGTTTGTTATGGTTATTGTTATTGTATATTTATTTACGTTTGCTCACATATGATTATTGCACAATTTTCCATAATAAATATAACAAGAAATCAATAATAAATGTTTTCTAACAAGGTTCACTCGCCAACTTTTGTTGACCCAAAAACCCCCATTTTTACACATGATACAGGTGATCCAGTGGCAGCAAGAAACATATAGGATGGCTTAGAAGAATAAATCGGTTTAGACTTTGGATTGTTTATTTCGTTACTTTTCTTTGTAATTGTATGAACTTGTTTGGAATATTGAGGATGTAATTTTGAATTTAATAAATATGAAACATATTAGTAAACATCATGAGCTTTGGTGATAACCCAATTATGCCCCGACTATTATTCCGCTACGGGTCGGGGTAAGACATATTGGTATCAGAGCCATGACTATAGGGATATAGGATAGGTTATTAGACCTTTAGAGCCTATACTATAGTTGATTAGAATTTTTAAATTGTTTGTGTGTTACATGCAAAATTCATGATGTTTATATGCTTTATGTTTATTGTTACATTCAATGTTATGCAAGCATGTTCATAAGTACATATTATTATACAATGGCTATCATGAATCATATCCTCATATCATATCATATCCATGAGAGCACACACCACACAATTTCCATGACTTTTGCAACAATTTTTGTATTTTCAAATTACATCAAAGTGAGTTCTCATGACGGGCATGTAGTAACTGGAAGGGTACAAGTACCGGTAGTCGGAACGTCCTGTCTAGGCTTGGCATTCGTATAAATCCAAAATAAAGGACCAGTTTGCCTACCTGGGGACTAACGATGAGAGTACGAAGGATCTATTAGGCCAAAGCATGCTATACCAAACGTCGTGTGAGCTAACCCCACTTTGAGTTGTCATTGTGTGTACACCTGGACACCCTCCGACCATACATCTCGCAAACATATTTCATGGTTTTCATTCGGGTGATGCGAGTGTTAAACCGCCAATACCAATGTGAATCCTACTAAGCCAATAGTCATGGGGGCCCACATGACTATACAGGTGAAGGTATAGGGGACATTTGAGGCCCAAACATGAGGAAACCCAAGACATCCTATAGATGTAGTTGCATTATTGATGTTTATGTCATTTCATTTTTTTTAAGACACATGACACCTAAAAAGACTCCTTAAACTCACAATCTTCTTATGTATATTCCTGTAGATGTCGGCTAGGTAACAACGTGGGGGTAGAAGGTCAGGAAGGTCAAACGAACGCTTGGCCACCCAAATCGCAAAACAAATGGCCGCGGTGCTTCCTAACATCGTAGTTCAAGTCCAACAAGCTCTCGCCGCAAATCCCATCAATCCTCCCCAGCAAGAAGACCGGAATGTTGACAACCCTCCCTCCAAAAAGTGCTCATACAAACATTTCAAGTCTTGCGATCCCCTAAAATTTGAAGGGACCAAGGTGTCACTGCTCTCCTCCACTGGTTTGAGGAAATGGAAAACACCTTCCTCAACTGCGATTGTCCCGAGGATCGCAAGGTACGTTACGCAACCGGGAGGCTATTTGGGGTAGCTCTTACCTGGTGGAATACTGAAAAGGGTAAGAGAGGAATCGAAGATGCAATGGCCTTAACGTGGGAGGAGTTAAGGGAAATCATGACGAGACGCTTCTGTCCAAGAAGCGAGATCAAAAAAAGGAGGGAGATCATACTTCCTACAACAAACGGTTTTTAGAGTTGAACCAAATGGTCCCTAACTTGTTCACCCCAGTTTACCGCTTAGTCGATCACTATATTCGAGGCCTCCCCTCGAAAATTCAAGACTCAGTTCTCAGCACTTCGCCTGCAACACTCGAAGCTGCTATGGAACTAGCTACCGAGCTTACCGAGAATCGTATTCGCAATGGCAAATTTAAGGACGAGAAAAAGAAAGCCCCCGTTGAGGGCCAAACTTCAAACCATTCCACCTCCTCCTCAAAGTTTGCTAATAAGAGGAAATGAAACACCAGAAACTTTGCTGTCACACAAACAAATTTCCCTATCCCTGCTGCACCCATTACCCAAGTTGCCCCCTCACCTGCACCATATAAAAGGCCATACTCCGGCCCAAACCCAAAATGCAACCGTTGCCAATACCATCACTTTCCTGATCATCCCTGCCAAAATTGCACCGGCTGTGGTCGCGCAGGTCACACCATTCAAACCTGTCGCGTACTTCAACGAACAAACCGCCATCAGCCCTCAACCCAAACCCACCATCAGATAGTGGGTCAAGCCCAACAACCTTTACTACTACCACCTACCCAACATGTAGCCCAATCCTACTACCAACCCAACTATCTCATGGTGCAACCTATGCGGGCTTGTTACAACTATGGAGACCCGAACCATTTCAGGAACACCTGTCCACGCTTGGTGAACATTATCCATGCCCAAGCTCAAGCTAATCCAGTAAACCAGGCTAACCAAGCTCCTCCACCTGCAAGAGGAAGAGCTTTCAACATCAACGCTAATCAAGCTAGGGCTAACAACAATGTGGTTAACTGTACGTTTCTCGTCAACGGTAGTTATGCATCCATGTTATTTGATACTGGCGCGGACAGGAGTTTTGTGTCCTTAGAATTTGAACCCATCCTCAACCAAACTCGTGATAAACTCATGGAATCCATAACGGTAGAAATTGCTAACGGAAAACCGGTCTCATTAAACTCTATTATACGCAATTGTACTCTCACCCTAAACGATCACGATTTTCCAGTTGACCTCATTCCTATGAAGTTGGGAAGTTTCGACATTATAATTGGTATAGACTGGCTCAGCCAACATCATGCTGAAGTTGTATGCCGTGAAAAGTTTATACGCATTCCTCTTACAAACGGTAAGACTCTACGAATCTTTGGAGAAACCCCTTCGAAAGGGCTCAAATTAATGTCCTGCCTTCAAGCCCGAAAATATCTCCGCAAGAATTATGTCGCATTTCTAACTCATGTCGTTAAAAAGGGAACCAAGGAGAAGAAACTTGAAGACATCCCAGTAGTAAAAGATTTTCTGCAAGTTTTTCCTGACGACATTTCAGGACTTCCTCCCGTGAGAGAAGTCGAATTCCGCATTGATCTTATACCTGGAGCTACACCAGTTGCAAAATCTCCTTATAGGTTAGCCCCATCCGAGATGCAAGAGCTGGCCAGTCAATTGCAAGAGCTGACTGACAAAGGATTCATACGTCCTAGCTCATCGCCTTGGGGTGCACCTGTCCTTTTTGTGAAGAAGAAAGATGGAACGTTTCGCATGTGTATCGACTACAGAGAACTCAACAAGTTAACGGTCAAGAACCGCTACCCATTACCTCGCATCGATGATCTTCTTGACCAACTTCAAGGCGCCAGCTGTTTTTCAAAAATCGACCTTCGTTCTGGTTATCATCAACTCAGAATACATGAAGAAGACATACCAAAGACCGCCTTCCGAACTCGTTATGGTCATTATGAATTCATGGTCATGCCATTTGGTCTAACCAACGCTCCAGCTGTCTTCATGGATCTAATGAACAGAGTCTGCAAACCCTATCTCGATCGCTTTGTTATAGTCTTCATCGACGAAATCCTTATTTACTCAAAGTCTAAGTCTGATCATGAACGACACCTTCGACTCATCCTTACACTCTTAGGGAATGAAAGCTCTACCCCAAATTCTCCAAATGCGAATTTTGGGTACAATTCCTTGGACATGTCGTCAATGACAAGGGAATACATGTCGACCCCTCAAAGATCAAAGCAGTACAAGAATGGCAAGCGCCACGTACACCAACCGAAGTAAGATCATTCCTTGGTTTGGCTGGTTGTTATCGCCGTTTCATTGCAAATTTCTCCCGCATCGCTGTACCACTCACGGCTTTAACACATAAAGGAAAACCCTTCATATGGGACCCAAACAAGAAGAAGCCTTCCAAACCCTTAAACAGAAACTCTATGACGCACCTATTCTCACTCTTCCTGAAGGTTGTGATGACTTCGTGGTTTATTGCAACGCGTCAGGGCAAGGACTAGGCTGTGTTCTAATGCAAAGAGGAAAAGTGATAGCTTATTCTTCTAGACAACTCAAAACTCATGAGAAGAACTATACTACCCACGACCTAGAACTTGGAGCCGTTGTGTTCGCTCTTAAGATATGGAGACATTATCTCTACAGTACTAAGTGTGAAATATACACTGACCACAAGAGTCTCCAACATATCTTCAACCAAAAGGAGTTAAACATGAGGCAACAGAGATGGGTCGAACTTCTTAATGACTACGACTGTGAAATTCGGTATCATCCTAGCAAGGCAAATGTGGTGGCCGATGCGCTCAGTCGAAAGGGTTATGCGAACTCCATTCGTCTTCTATGTTCGCAAATCATAACCGACATCAAAGATCAAATTCGAGAAGCCCAACATGTTTTAGTAACGGAAAACGAAGTACGAAAGGAGCTGTCTTGTGGAGCTGAACTTAAAATTGAAACTAAATCCGACGGTATTCTGTACTATCTAGATCGCATATGGATTCCCGATCACAACAACCTTCGTGATTTTCTTATGAATGAGGCGCACAAAACACGATACTCTGTACACCCAGGGCCGACAAGATGTATCAAGACCTTCTATACACCTACTGGTCGCCTGGCATGAAGAAGGATATCATTGTTTTCGTTTCCAAGTGCCTTACATGTTCCAAAGTAAAAGCTGAACATCAAAGACCCTCAGGACTTCTGGTCCAACCTGAAATACCTGTATGGAAGTGGGAAAACATAACCATGGACTTCATTACCGGGTTACCTCGAACTTCTGGTGGGTATGACACTATATGGGTAATCATTGATCGTCTTACAAAATCAGCTCACTTCATTCCGATCCGCGAAGATTTCAAGAACGAGAAGTTAGCTCGTATCTACATCAGCGAAATCGTAAGCCGTCATGGTGTACCGTTAAGCATTATTTCCGATCGTGATGGTCGTTTCACTTCACGAACATGGCAAGCCGTACAAGCCGCTTTGGGTACACGATTAGACCTCAGTACCGCTTATCATCCTCAAACTGATGGACAATCTGAACGCACCATCCAAACTCTTGAAGATATGCTTCGAGCATGTGTCATAGACTTCAAGGGAAATTGGGACGCTCATCTACCATTAGTTGAATTTTCGTACAACAACAGCTATCACTCAAGTATCGGCATGGCACCTTTCGAAGCTTTATATGGTCGTAAGTGCCGATCTCCAGTATGTTGGCACGAAATTGGAGAAGGTCAAATCACCGGTCCAGAATTGATTCAAGAAACAATAGACAAGATCCATCAAATTCGAAACAATCTTCTAGCGGCACAAAGTCGTCAAAAGAGTTATGCAGACAAACGACGAAAGCCTTTGGAGTTTAACATTGGTGATCATGTACTTTTAAAAGTATCACCGTGGAAGGGAGTAGTTCGTTTTGGTCAGAAGGGCAAGCTAGCACCACGCTACGTAGGACCTTTCAAGATACTCGAAAGAGTAGGACCTGTAGCATACAAGCTTGATCTACCAGAAGAACTCAACAGAATTCACCCCACATTTCACGTATCAAACTTAAAGAAGTGTCTCGCCGATGAAAACCTCCATATTCCTCTAGAAGATATTCAGATCGATGAATCTATGCACTTCATTGAAAGACCAGTAGAGATCATGGACTTCGGAGAAAAACGTTTAAGACGGAGTTGTATTCCAAATGTTAGGGTACGCTGGCAGTCGAAACGAGGACCTGAGTTTACTTGGGAACGTGAAGACTCAATGAGCGAAAAATACCCGCATCTTTTTCCTGTTACCACTACAACTTAAATTTCGGGACGAAATTTCTAAAAGTAGGGGATACTGTAACATCCGTCGAAAAACGGGTTTTCCAAACCCGCTTCGTTTATTAATCAAATAATCAGTTTCAAATTTTCGTTGCTCATTTAATGCTTATTTTAATTTTAAACAATACATAACTAATAAACATTTTAGAATATGGAAATTAAAATTGTTAGAAAATAAAAATAAAGCAATTAAAAATAAAAAGGGGCTGCCGGGTTTCGAACCCGGGTCAGCCGGAAGACCTTAACACCAAACAATTAACCACTCCGCCACTTGATGTCTTTGTGAAATTTAGGAAACAAATAAAACATAAGTTCACCTGTGAAATCACCTGTTTGCGCCAAAACTGAAACCGATATCGGCTTTCAACATTCCAGACGATTGAGTGATCGTTAATACTGATAATAACCGATGAAAACATTACGACGCACGATCTCAATCAATTCAGCCTTTATTGAACTTGAATTCATATGATTTTCGGGTTTAATAACCGAAATCATTTACTTCCTGATTTACACCGGCAATATCATCATCTCGCGACTCAAAAACACTCACAGAACCTCCAATTTCACTTTCGCTCTATTTTCTGTTCGTCGGAAACGCTTTCTGAACTCGCCGGACTTTCGCCGGAAAACAGTGTCTTTCATCAAAACGGTAAATTTCTCAATTCTTTCATCTTCTATCTGTTGTTAGACTTTTACTAACTCAAACCCTCCAATCAGAATCGGTCCCAGACGACGATATCGGATAATCTGCAGTCACCGGAAAACTTCTGAAAATTCCTAAATTTCGATGTGAAACGGATATAATCATTTAAACCTTCTGATAACCCTTGTTTAGTCATTCAATTTCACAATTTGTTAATCAAGACTGTTAATTGGTCCGCTCAGACGAAGTTCATAAAACAGAGCCGACGACTTCGCCGGAGTTCTGAGAAAGATCATCTTTCCCGTACATTCACTTCCAAAACCTTCTTTATCCATTTCATTTTAATCAGTTATATGTCCGTTAATTGAATTGAACAAGATCAGTAGAATAATCGTTGTCTGTGTTGTTTAACGGAGAAGATGAAGTCTAGTTTGTGTATAAATTTAATATAAATCGGATTATATCTCGGGTTAGACACACAGTCCAGCGGTGGACTGTGTGCATTTGAATCATAGAGTCCCGGGTTCGAGTATGTCCTTGTTCCGATTCGTCACAATATTCAGACTTTTTATAAAACCCAAATATGGAAACTTCCAGTTAGTATATAAGAGAAATAAAAACAAGTGTTTTAACCAGGTTAGACACACAGTCCAGCGGTGGACTGTGTGCAACGTTAAGCAACAGGTCTCGGGTTCGAGACTTGTTATGCGCACCGGTTAGATAGAATTAAAATCCTTTTTAAATAAACGAATTTTGAATAAATTAAATAGTATATAAATATAATTAAAAACAGAAATATTTCGGGTTAGACACGTAGCTCAGTTGGTAGAGCTGCGTGCGCGCGTACGGGAGGTCACAAGTTCGAACCTCACTCAGCGCAAACAAACACACGACCGAACCGGTCAACAGTCAACAGTCATGGTCAATGGTCAACGGTCGACCCAAAAAATCAAAAAAATTTTATATTTTTATTTATTTATTTAATTTAAAAATCAATTAAAAATACTGAAGAATAATGTTTTTAAAGTTAGAAAATAACCTTAAACTCACAAAAATATATCTAAAAATCCTATTAAAATTATTAATAAAATCCACTTATTTACCGTACCTTTTCGTTATTATTTAGGTTAGTTAATCCTCGTCGATCAACCCTCTAAACTCGTGCGCATTCAACATCGTCAAACGAACGCACCAGTGAATCTCTACAAATTCCCCGTTTTAATCACGTTTTTGGGTGTATCATGTGTCTTATTATTTATTACATTTAAACACTTGTGCATCCATTATATCCATGATCAAATGTGTATTCAATATGTATCAACTGTTTGTGTGGTTAATGTTTAGATTAAATTTATCATTTTTAGTACATACATTATCATAGGCCGCCGCTCCCCATTACCTATGAGCGTGAGCCGTTCCCCATTACCTATGAGCGTGAACGAGGCGTTGCCAACATACGATCGGCTCCGTTTGATTGAGCCTTGATCGCACATACATTTCATCATAGGCCGTCTGTTCCCCATTACCTATGAGCGGAACCGTTCCCCATTACCTATGAGCGTGAACGTGACGTTGCCAACATTTACATTATCATTCATGTCATATATTCATGCAAGGTGGTTTGTTATTGTATGTTATTGTTTGTTATGGTTATTGTTATTGTATGTTTATTTATGTTTGCTCACATATGATTATTGCACTATTTTCCATAATAAATATAACAAGAAATCAATAATAAATGTTTTCTAACAAGGTTCACTCGCCAACTTTTGTTGACCCAAAAACCCTCATTTTTACACATGATACAGGTGATCCAGTTGCAGCAAGAAACATATAGGATGGCTTAGAAGAATAAATCGGTTTAGACTTTGGATTGTTTATTTAGTTACTTTTCTTTGTAATTGTATGAACTTGTTTGGAATATTGAGGATGTAATTTTGAATTTAATAAATATGAAACATATTAGTAAACATCATGAGCTTTGGTGATAACCCAATTATGCCCCGACTCTTATTCCGCTGCGGGTCCGGGTGTGACAGCACATTGGTAATCGGTGTGGATCAAATCAGCATTGATGAGTTTCATATTGAAACAATCACGTGTGAGGTGATATTCGTGATCAATGTGTTTGATCTGGAGTGATGTTAAAGATTTTAGAAATCTGTAAAGCAGCTTAAATATCAACACAGATAGAAGAGATTAGAAAATTGAAACCTAATCCTGCAATTTCTCCGTGCATTGTCAGGAATCTGTGTGCTCTCCCAACTGGATATCCACCCGGTGTGGATTTCAAGGTCGATTTTGCAGCTACTTCATATAACTAAGAAATCACTTTACAGCAACAAGATTATAAACCTCTAGGTCCGACTGGTAAGAAGCAAGAGAGCACGTGGAGAAGCTTGTACACATCATCCTTGGACAGTCCATATATGACGTTGTCCACATGTTTTTGCACCAGCAAAGGTCTTCATCTTTCTCCTTCAGAAGTAGTGTGCGGTTGTTCAAACTATGACAAGGCATCCGCACAGCCAGTTGGTTTGTTCAACCAAACACATTTTCTTCAATCACACCCGCGGCGAAATATATACTGCACGATCATCTTGTAGGATTTGACTTTCTTGTGGAAGATGTAAGACATGAATCTTTGATAATCTTCTGACGTGCTGTAGGCGCGTATATTTCAATTGAATCTATCCGGTGGATCCGATCCAAGCCTTAAAGAAACAAATTGTTGGTCGTTTTTTATCTTGTCGAAGTTATCAACTTCATTCACCAAACTTTTTTTACTCATCGGACATTATCTTCTCTTTCTTTCCAACAAAAGAAACAACTCCTTGATATAATTGATATTTTGGAGCCGCATGTCGCAGATCTTGTGTGTGGATGCTCCACTATCAACAATTATATGATTATTAATAGTTACTCCTGGAACATCCTGCACACTCATTAAAGATTAGTTGTAGATGGGGACCCAGTCTTCATTGACTTGGGTCATCCGACATCATCGAGAATTGGAACTTTGTTTTCCTGATTGTTTTGAATGGATTGTGCTCCCCCTGAAATAATTAACGATTTTCGTTTCTAAATCTGTTTTTGTTTCTCAATTTTAACATTTGATTGTGTTTGGACAACCTTCGGTTTTAAAGCTTTTTCAAAAGCCTTTTGTTGTTTCTTTCTCTGTTTCATTTCTCTTTGTTTAACAAGATGAGGGTCCTGTTTTGGCGAAACAGATTTTGTATGGTAACGTTTATCATGGGGCGCATCAATTTTTGCTTTTCCCTTTGTTAGATATGGACAGTTTTTGACAATGTGTCCATACTTACCACACTCAAAGCATGATCTCTGCTTAACAATCCTCAGAGTATTATAAATGTAGTATCCTGATGATGAACTTCGTGATCTTGAGGTACTTGGTCCTACATCACAACAATTTGTGTGTTTTGTGTAGTTGTTCTGACTGTTTCTCTTTAAAATTTTATTTTGTTTAACAAAATCCATGTTGGATTTGTATTCAAAAGATTCAATTTTATCAGACCCTCGGGATTTTACGAAGTTCACATTTTGAATTTTCTTCTTGTGCTGGCTCTGTTTCCTTTTTCCATTTCCTTGGTTATTGTGATTTTGCTTTCGTTGATTGTTTTGATGTTTCAATTTTTGATTTCCGTATTTCTTTCTAACTTCGGTTTTTAGCAGAGGAGCACAACTCTTGGGCTCGAATTACCCAAAAACTTAGCAGTAGAATCCTCGAAAACTTTATCAATCCAGGATTGATTGACATTTTTGATGGGAAAATCTTTGTTTGAGTAAACTCTGTCGGAACCAATCAACGTATAAAGCAAGTTCATGCTTTCACAGGTTTCAACATGAGCTTCAGCAAGCTTGACATTGGCAGTCACACATGGTTTCGCTGAAGGATCACAGAGAATGTGATTTTTCCTCTTTTGTTATCGCATCTGATTGCTTAGGTTTGTCCTCATCTAACTCGTCATCCGAACTATCATAATCCTCAATAATTGGAGAATTTTGATCATTCATAGACTTTGAGTCATTGATGTCATCCGATTGGCCTTGACTTGAAGATGTGCCCTTAGTGAACCCTAGACGAGCTGTAAATTCATCTAGAACCAATGGAACGGTGGGTTCAAACTGTGGCATATCTTCATCATCCGGCATTTTGGTATAAATGTGCCTAGACAATCCTGATAACCTAAGCATTTCACATCACCTTTCTTCTTTTGAACATCAATGGTGTGATCCAAAACATATCTTGAGTTGGAGTAACTGTCCAACTTGAGTTTGATTGCATCATGTTCACACTTTGCACATGCTAACTCCTTTTTTGTTTCTTCAAGCATCTTAATATAATTGTTAATGGATGTTTGTTTTCTCAAAACATTCTTTGTTAATTCAGAAACATCTTTCTTTAACGTTTCAATTGTTGTTTTAAATTCTTTTTCATTTTTCTTAAGAGTTGGGTATGCCTCAGTGCACTTCATCAGATCTACAAACAAACTCTGATGATGCTTCTTTGTTTGATCAAATTTTCTTTCGAGTTCTAAGTATTTACCTTTTAAAGCTATACATTCAAAACACTTGGACATAATAGGTTTATCGAAACTTACCTAACTGGACTAGCAATCCAAACGGGTCATGAATGATGCATGAAGATTGGAAGATCCGATTGATGAGAGATGCTTGGAAAACTCATCAGATGGTCCTTCAGTTTCATTCTCTAAATCTTCTCCGCTACTGTCACACCCTCAAATTCCACTTGCGGGGTTTTATCGCAAGGCGCGTGACAAACCAGGATCATCGACACATGACCATACAGATTTACCTCTACATGAATAAAACCGAGTTTTGTCGCTGGATTAAATAAAAAAATGTGGAAGCATAACAAAGTTTGAAAATATAATTTGTAGCGCCAACACGAACTCAAAACCAACATAGTGAATTGTAAATAATGCAAACTTTAAAAAAATAGTTTAGAATGTTCATACGGGACTGCCTACTCGTGCTCGTGAATCCTTAGCCACCTAAGAAAACATGCAAAGAAACAAGTGTCAACATAATTGATGAGTGAGTTCACAGGTTTTAGTTTGTTTTGGTTATTCCCCAAACGGCCACTGGTTCAAACCCGAACCAGGGTGTAATAAATGTTTCCCCCTGATTCTATCCTGAATAAAAAATATATAAGTTACCCTTGATCCAATCCCGTATCAAGAACCCCAAACTAATTATCAAGTTCATGTTATATTTGTAGGTAGCTAGCCTAGGTTATGTCACGAAAGAGTTCGAACCGAAGCTAACATTGTTACCCCTGAAGGTGTCAGGCTATCACCAACCATGACTATGTTAGGCAAATTCAACACCCATTAGACCTTGACCGGTCCGGCTAGCGCGACTAGCTCGGGTGGGGCTTGTTGGGCCCAGTAGTACTACCATAAACTTCCTCGCTAAAACCCATTACTAACGATTCGTAAAGTTAAGAGGGACTTAAAGTGATATGGTACTTTGTGACCAAAACCGTGTACCATAACTCACATCAATTTAGATTTTATATGCATGTTACTAAACCGTAACACGTTGTCGTAAGTTTATTGAATTAGCGCTACTATACCATAGCAGGCACATGTTTTCTCCCCCTGTATTTAAAACCATTTAAAAGTAGGGGCCATGAACTCACCTCGGTTTGCTTGGTAAGAATTCGAAAGCAAGTGTTTTGTCCGGTCAATCGCTTCCTAGAACGATTACCCTTTTGATTAGTTTTAATGTTGACGCACGTTTATTGCATACATTAATACTTAGCACATTTTCTCGGTTAAGCACATATTCATGACATGTTAGACAAGTCGTAACACATAACAAGCAAGCATTAACAAAGTCATGAGCAATTAAGTTGATTTCATGCACAAGTTCATCTTTGACACACATCAGCTAGTTTTTCCTAGATTTTCAGTTGTGTTTAGGGATTTTTATAAAATAGTTACAGGTCACTAAAAATTACCAAAAATTTACAAAATGTGTTAAAAGGTTCCTACGTGATTGTATAAAATTCTTAAAAGCTAATTCCTTAAAAATTTTGCATAAAAAATCATTCAATGGACAGTATTCTGAATTTTGACGATTTTGCCTCCTGTCTGCTAAATATTTTATTTAAAAATCTTAGAGTATCAAAACGAGTTGATTCCAGTTAGAGAAGTTCGGTCTACTTTCGTAGTTTCTTTAAATCAAATTTTATAACAAAATTCCCAAAATACCCTTAGTATGACCAGAAACGTCGTCTGCATTTTCTGCAGATTTTTAGCAGCTATGACCACTGAAACGAATTAAATGTTTTCACTGACGAAACAAAGTCCAAAAATTACGACACCAATGCAGTTTGAACGGCACTTCGAAGAGGTTCATTTTAGGCTTTTGAAAACTGCATTTTCGTTATGTTTTGACGGGTTTACGTCCCACTGAAGTCGGCTGCAAACTTCCAACAGCTTACTGTTTTTAGCGCTTAACCTCTTCATGCACGTTCTAGTGGTTCTGTTAGCCTATTTAGCAATCACACAACCTATCCACATAAGTTTCTAACAATCCGCGACTGTATTTACCATAACGCCTACCCATAATAATTAATCTTCAACAAACATGAACTATAATAACCCGAAACCCGTACTAATACCCCGTATGCCTAACCGACAAAACCCGAATCCCCAAATGCTATGATCACGAAACTGTTAAGAACACGTAATCGCACATAATCAAGTATATTTATTCACCACATAACAATCGAAATATACTTATTCATCTACGCACAAGAACACGTAACACGTAACACCTAGCACATAACCAAATCAAGTTTCAATTATATGGAATAAAATCTTTATTAAATAATATACATAACCGATATCGAAACCGAACCAAAGTGGGAGACCGAGAGAAAGTGCGAGAGAGCCGAGAGAGAGCGAGAGAGCGGCGGGGTGTGGGTGTCGCGCCGGTGAGGGGGGGGGCTTCTGCCGACTGCCGATGCAGTGGTGGTGCGTATGTAGGGTTTATTATTATTATTTTTTTTGTTCTGTACTAACATTCATGCATAGATATATGCATATATAATGAATTTAAAGATGGGGCAGTTACTTGGGCCGTAAATGATGAGTTGGTTTGTTGCTTTATCTTTTTTTTTGAAAAATACTGCATACATATGTAAGTATATCTGTACGCAAAAAAAAATGCGTGGCTGCACATTGTGGCTTGACTTGTTATTTTAAAATTTTATTTTATTATTTCATTATTATTATCATTATTATTTAACTAATCTCTATATATACATATTATATATATATAAACTAAATCGTCAAATATCACGTGACAAGACTAGCGTGGTAATCGGAAACCATACTAACTTGATTGTTCGGGTTATTACAGCTACTATCCGTCGATTCAGTTTCAGTGATCACCTCATCTACTTCAGCATTAACATATTCAGATCGTTCTTCACTAGAAGTCAATTCTGCTTCATCTGAACTACTGCTATCCCATTAACTGTCATTATTTCTGGACGATTCTCCTTCGTTATTATTATTATTTTTTTTAATTTCAGCATAGTATGCAGTTCCTCCTCCACCAGTGTTTCCTAATTGAACAGACCAATCAAAACCCTCATCTGCTTGAACTACTAACGCTCGGTGGGAATTGTTTGCAGGAACCATTGCTCTTTCGTTGTTAGTAACTTGATTTCTGTTGAAAGGATATTGATTCCCTTGCTGTGGAGGCTTCGTTCATTCTCTTTTAAAATGCCCCTTTTCTCTACAGTTGAAACAAGTAACTTTTCTTTTGTCAAAGCCGTATGGAGTATCCTTGTTGCTTTCTAGATTAGTTCTTCCTGTTTTCTCCATAAAATCTTTTGCCCTTCTCACTGCACTTGCAAACGCCCATTTGATATCAATTAATTCCATCTCCTCCTTATCGATTTGTGCATAGTCTTCACTGGTTAGATTGATGTTACCATTTTGTCAAGCTACTAGTTCACAAAACAAACTCACTAAAGTGTTTAGATGTTCCATGTGTTCCCGGGCAACTTCGACACTTACCTTAGAAAGGTTTGAGTATCTAGTCTGACAATGTTGGAATTTGAGGGTTGAAAGTTTTTACCATAGAAAGCATGTTGTTGAACTTGTGGTGTAACAACTTATGGTTGAGGAAGATATGCTTTTGGATCAAATGCTTGTTCATAAGCTTCAGGAGTTGAACTAACATCTTGAGGTAGAGGAAGAAAGGCTTTTGGATCAAAAGCTTGTTCATAAACTTGAGCACTTGAACCAACAGACTGATCTGGTTTAACTTGCAGCAGAAAAGGATTTGAATTTGACATGAATGCTATTTGTAGCTTTGGTTGTTGAATTGTACTTATACCTGGGTTAATGCCTCCAAAATACATTTATGGGTTTTGTGGAACTGGAAATTGTTTTGCTTTGCGAATTTCTTCTTCGTTTTTGTTTTCAAGCCTTGAACTAATTCGTAAATGCTGATCACATCCATCACACCTGTATGTTTTAGCAATTCAATAAATTGACTCCACCTAGGTGGTAAGGCATCAGCAAAACGCATAACAATCTCTTGTTGTGATACGATAACCTTGTATGAGTACATCTCACTAAGAAATTTATAGAAACGAGTTGTCATATCATTTAGTTTTTCATTTTCCATAAACATAAACCCTTCAAACTATTTCTTTAAAAGATCATGTTGAATTTTTTTCGTTGCTGCATTTCCTTCTGCTCTTGTTTTTAACGAGTCCCACAATCTCTTCGTAGTTGTTCAATACATAAATTGATGATAAATATCTTTGTGAAGAGCTTGCGTAAGAATGGCAAAGGCCTTCTTTTCTAGATCATAGACCATTTTATCATTCTCATCCAATTCGGCTAAAGAGGCTGAATTTGATACAACTTCTTCGAGAGATTCTTTGTATGAAGAAGTAAAACATGTCCACAACTCGGTATTTTGACCAAGAACATACATATGAAAATGACTTTTCCATGCAGGATAATCATTCATATGATTTAACTTTGGTGGACGCTTGTTACTTCTAGTTTCACTTTCGCTAAGGAGAAGAGTTTGAACGCTTTGATTTTGATTTGTAACAAAAGCCCATTGACCAGCGGTAATTGTTTGTGGAGGTATTAAAGATTTTACCCATGAGGTAGCAAAGCTAGATTGTGATGAATCTTGGCTTGAACTTGAACTACACCCCCAATCCCAATGATTTGTACCCATTATATGTTCTTGTTTATGAAAATTAAAAGGTTTAAAGATTAATTTTTGAAAATAATAGTCTCCTTTAAAGTTCACAATTTTAAAAACTACAAAGATTTGAAAAACTGAAACACGAAAAAGAATCAAAGAAGGTGGGTTCTTTGTAAGAATCAATGGTTCGTACGAGCCACTCTCTTTCGTATGAACCAGGTTGTTCGTACGAGCAGCAGTCTTTCGTGCGAGCAACATGTGCTTCGTGCTCTTTCACATGAACAGTCTTGTTCTTCGTGCGGATGGGTTATTCGCATGGATGTTTTTCACTGAAGTTTGGTTTTTCGCAAAGAGAAATCTTTTGCAAGGTTGGTTGGTGAAAATTTCCTTTTCTAAAAGAGACTTGTTTCTGAGTTTGTTTGAAAGTGGTCAGTTGTCTACACAATTTTGGTTAAAAAGACAAACATTCCAAATCAGCTTTTCAGTCAAAACAGTCAAGTCAAGAGATTTGGTCCACCCTAAAAGAATATTCCGGTGAGTTTTCCTGCAGATGTTTCACCTGAAAATATGTCCAACTGAACTTTGATAGAAAAATTTAAGAAAAACCAGATCCTAACATGTCTCCATGTATTCTAACAAGGTTTTTATGAAACTTTTATGGATACAACAAGTTTTACCTAAGTTTTAAACTAGTTTTCTTTTAAAAACATAAGTTTCTTGTTATGAGTTGAAGAACACTTCCAGAAACCCTCATAACTAGCTCAGACACAAAACTAAGCTTGGTTTTAAACAAGGAAGAGAGCTAAAGCTATGATACCACTTGTAGGTCACTTGGAGGATCAAGATAAACCTGCTTCCTTGTTTATGTAACACACACACGAGTGTGGAGTCCAAGTGTGTATGCAAACCAAAGCAAGAGCACAATCAATATGACAAAAGATATATCTTCAAATGTTCACTATATTGATTTATAGATAGACTCAGTACATAGACTCTTGGATAAACTGTTAATCTATCTATACACTCTCTCTGTTCTCTCCTATACTCACACCTCTAGAGTCACTGAGAAGTCCATGTCTGTTTATATAGTGCCAACACCTAGCAACAGTACGAAGAATGTCACTGGTTATACGAAACACTATAAAGACACGAAGAACATTGAGAGATGCTTGCTCGTACGAATAGCCTATGGCTCGTACGAATGAGTAAGTTATTCGTACGACCAAGTAACGTTCTTGTAAACAGAGTCACTCGTACGAATAGGTTATGGCTTGTACGAGCAAGCAATTTGCTCGTACGGAGCACCTTTCACTCGCACGAACAAACTATACGTCGTAATAAATCAATATAGGAGGATATCTTGATTTGGTCGACATGACCAAACTTTACAGACACAACAAACAAAAGCCGTACAATTACTGACGTAACCAAGAACAAGTGACAGACACAAAAGTGTATCAACAAGGTCGCACGAGTAGCTCTGTCATCCGTACAAAGAACTTTTTAAGAAATGTTTTGTCATTCTAGTTAGTGTTTTTCAAAAGTGTGTTTCACCAGAAGAATTTTACAATGCTTTTGCCGAAAAATACAAGAAGAATTTTAGAATGCTTTTGCTGCTTCAGCAGTTATGTGACATTTGTACCATTTCAATCATTGCGCAATTACAAACAATTTCGTATTCAATAAAACCCTGTGTTTTATTTCCAAATATTTTTGTATTCAATAAAATCTTGTATTTTATTGATCAGAATGCAAAAATGTCAATGGTTGCACAATTTCGATCATTTTCGTGTTGGCGTTTTACGCATTTTTGCGAAACGCGTAACTGTACAACTGAACGAACCCACATCCATGACATTTTCGGCCAAAAAGGGCAAACAAGTGAAAATACAAGTCCAAGGGCCAAAAATGTCAAAAAAATTAATAAATCTTTTTGCTTTTTCACCAAGTTTGCCCACTATCTCTAATTTTTGACACCTAAGTCTCATTTAATTTGATTTTGACACATGTTATGACACTAATCCAAACTTGAAAACACTTGTCATCACCTCCTTAATCCTAAAATACTATAAATACCCCATGATTCTTCCATTTTTCTTACACGCCACTTCAAAACACTTCAAAGCAAAGTGTGAAGTTCTTCTTTCTATCCTTCTTGGAACTTGTTTCCAGTCTTTGGAAGCGTCCAATCTTGCGTTCGGAAAGTTTTCTTCAACACGAGTAAGTACTCATCCCAGTTCTTTCATTATTTTAGCTATTTTGAGCTAAAAGTCGAACAATTTGGCTTCCTGATTGACTTTTGGTTTTTGACCATATTTGGTCAAGTAAAAGTTCAATTGAACTTTGCAACGTGATCGTAATCACGAAGGTTATAATCCCTAGCGATTTCACCTTCTGATTACCACGTTTACTAGTCGAAGTGATGAGTCAAAGTTTTAGTCAAAAATGCGCATGATGTGCATTTTACGACGAAACTATTTTTAGGTATCAAAACACTAAGTTTTGGTAACAAATCAGTTTTATAAACTTAGTTAGACGTATTTTGTCGTATCTAACTTGTCAGTTCTAGTATACTGCTTATTTAGGGTTATAAGTCAAGCGGTCTTGACCACCGCTTTGACTTTCGAGTCCGACTCGTTTTGTCGATCTTAGGATCCGACCAAACACATATTGGTGACCATAGTAGTATAGGGATTAACCTACTGAGGTTATACCTTATGGTCACGTTGTTTGGTTAGTGTTATGATAAGTTACTTCTATGTTCTTAAAAAAATGATGACCAAAATGCCCTTTTGAGCAAAAATCCATTTTAAACGCAAGTAACTAAATTTTTGACATATAAACTGATGTTATAACATTTTCAAACATGTTTGGGCATTTAAGACTTATCATAGGACCTGTTTAACCATCTGATCACGCGTTTAAGCTAATGACCCGTTAAAGTAGCATAAACTACCTTAACGAGTCATAATGGGTCAAAAGCACTTAGGATCCTTTCCAAATCTGAATGTTAAGTTTGTTAAACCATATCGCATGAGTTCCAACACTCGTTTGGTTTATAAGACTTCATTTTATCCAATCTCCCGTTTGTAGTCCCGACACGCTAACATATTTATCTGACACATTAGGACATGTTTGAGGTTTGTTTATTCCATTGATCAAGAACACTTTCGCAATCCCAAGTGAGTACATAGCCCCCTCTTTTACATTTTCTAAATGTTTTGGGGTGATTCATATGTGCCGATAATTATTTTAAAGATTTCAAAAAAATATACATGGTTTATATATACAAAATGATTTTCAAAGTGAGTACATAGTTCCCCTCTTTTACGTTTTAAATGTTTTTGGGTGATTCATATTTGCTAAACTACCTTTTCAAATCTACATATTTACTACGCAAGGCTTATGTGAGTACATAGTTCACCTCTTTTATGTTTTAAATGTTTTGGGGTGATTCATATGTGCTAAACTAGCTTTTTAAATCTACATATTTACTACGCAAGGCTTATGTTAGTAAATAGTTCACCTCTTTTACATTTTCTAAATGTTTTGGAGTGATTCATATGTGCCTATAATTATTTTCAAGATTTCAAAACAATATATATGGTTTATATATACAAAATGATTTTCAAAGTGAGTACATAGCCATAACACGAATGACATTCATTAGCTTTGACCGAGCCGACCAGTAGTATGTCATGGTACCATAGGACTGGCATGGTACCATAGGACTGATAATCCCATTATCGAACTGTTCACGGGATTTGGTGGAAGTTTGGGTAATGACCGAAACTGTTTCTATTAACAAATCATTTGTTGATTTGTTAGTCTAGTTAAAGAGACCCATTGGTGGTCTATTAAAGATACCCTTTGGTGGTATAGTCAACACAGGTTTGAATGTGTTCATTAAAGAACGATCAAAAGTTTCACAATTAAAAACACGAACGATTTGTTTATTACATGGACAATTGGTTTATGACACGGACGATTGATTTAGAAAACATACAAATGGTTTAGAACAATGTCTCGCAATGATTTTCATTTAAAGATGTAAACCATACGAAGTTTTCTTTTGAATCAATCTATTACAAGGCTTTACAAAAGAAACGTTTTGGTCAAGATTCATAGCTATAAGGTTTTCTTCACAACTCTAACCAACTTGTTTTAGATGGTTAATTGTATTGCAATATCAAACACTTTTGATACGAGGTTTTCACTTAACGACTCTTGTAGTCGGACGAGGTGTTGCAATATGTATACAAAGCCACGAATTTGACACACTCATAAAGTCTATGTACTCGCCGACATTTTTATGTTGACTCTCTTTTCACATATGTTTCAGGAGTCAGTGCTTGATAATATGATGCATGCTTCACATAGGAATGGACGCGGGCCTTAGTGACTTAAACCATGAAAGACAATTTATTTATGTATTGTTTCTGCTTATCCCAAGACAATGTAAACATTTAACTTAATAAAAAAAATTTAAATTCCATGAGTTGTGAAAAACAATAGTTCTATGACATGACTCCCAGACGTTTCCGCCGCAGTTCATTGTTTTACATTGTCGGGATGTTACAGAAAGATTGGTATTAGAGCTTATGGTTATAGGAAACTAGGTTATTAGCAATGCTTTGACCTAGACTATAACCTTCCTAGGACCTTAACGCAATTTAGCTTGCGTTAAGATTCTTAAAACAATACCAACACCTATCCTTAGGTGATTACCAAAACAAATCCACAAGTTACAAATTCGTTTTGAAAATCAATCATCTATCCTTAGATGATTTGTTTTGGCTTAAAGCCTTGTAAGTTTTCAAAATCCCGTCAAAGTTTGGCTTTTATTAATGTGTACACGTGCAATCTGGAAGGGTGGATGCCTATGCCCTGACTTTTCTATCTAAGGCTAGAGTGTTCATACAAATCCGCATTATCGGACCAATCACTCTTACCTGGGAACTCTTGGGGTGAGTGTCCACTTATAGGCTAAAGCATGTCTTCGTGATACATTATAAAGACCCATTTACTTTGATTAGTCCCCGTGTGTCGTTTGTTTGTTTTTTTAAGTAACAAACGAATAACCACCATCCTTATATTTCGTCAATATTTTTAACATCTCTCTTGATTATCCAATGTCAATCTCACTTATTTCCCCTCATGTTTTCTTCTAGAAGAACATATTATTGCATTATAAAAAAATAAATTCTGATAACGAAGTCATTAATGGTACGTTCCTTGTTAACAATCATCCTGCTCTATTCTTTTCGATTCGGGTAGCGATAGAAGCTTTGTATAACTAGCCTTTGAAACTTTGCTTTCGATGCCTAGAACTAAACTAGGAAAACCCTTAACGGTGGAAATAGCTTGTGGTGAACCACTTGTGCTCGAATATGTCATTCGTAGTTGCCAATTGAACCTAGATAACCACCTTTCTCCCATTGACCTCACACCAATGCAACTCGGGAGTTTTGACATCATCATAGGAATAGATTGGTTAACTAAACACCATGCTGAGATGATCTGTTTCGACAAGGTTGTTCGTATACCTCTTTCGTCTGGTGAAACCTTAGAAGTTCACGGAGAGAAACCCTCTAGTAGCCTAAAATTCATGACCTGTACCCAGGCCCAAAAATACCTACGAAAGAAATATGTAGCCTTCTTGTTACATATCGTAGAGGAAAAAAGGCAAGGGCAAAACAGTTCAGGACATGCCCGTTGTTCGGGAATATCCTACGGTGTTTCCTGAAGAGCTACCTAGTTTACCCCAAATTCGTCAAGTTGAGTATTGTATTGACCTTGTACCTGGTGCCAACCCAGTTGCCAAATCTCCTAACCGTCTTGCACCGTCCGAAATGCAAGAGTTATCAAAGCAACTCCAAGAACTATCAGACAAGGGATTCATTCGTCCGAGTTTTTCACCTTGGGGCGCTCCTATCCTATTCGTGAAAAAGAAGGATGGATCCTTTAATATGTGTATCGATTTCGTGAGCTTAACAAACTCACAATAAAAAATCGATATCCCCTACCTCGCATTGATGATCTTTTTGATCAGCTACAAGGTGCAACGTGCTTTCAAAGATTGATCTGCGTTCTGGGTATCATCAACTTCGTGTACTCGAAGAAGATATTCCCAAGACTGCTTTTGGCACTCGATACGACCATTACGAGTTAACTAACACGCCTTTTGATTTAACGAATGCTCCTGCCGTCTTCAAGGACTTAATGAATAGGGTTTATAAACCTTATTTAGAAAAGTTTATCATTGTTTTCATTGATGACATCCTCATTTATTCTAAGTCTCGAGCTGATCACAAACAACATCTCTGTCTAATGATGGAACTCCTGAAGAAAGAACAACTTTACGCTAAAATCTCCAAATGTGAATTTTGGCTAAAAGAAGTTCAATTTTTGGGACACATTGTTAACGAACAAGCTACACATGTAGATCCTGCCAAAATCAGTGCAATTAGGGATTGGAGTACACCTACTACTCCTACCAAAGTTCGTTCATTTCTTGGTCTTGCTGGATACTATCGACGATTCATTGTGAACTTTTCAAAGATCGCAGTTCCGCCAACCACTTTGACTCAAAAGAATAAACCTTTCGAGTGGGGACCCAAACAAGAGAAAGCCTTTCAAACACTAAAACAAAAACTTTGTGATGCTCCTGTTTTATCTTTACCCGACGGCAACGAGGATTTTGTTGTCTATTGTGACGCATCAAACCTAGGCCTTGTTTGTGTTCTCATGCAAAGATACAAAGTTATAGCCTACGCAACAAGGCAATCTCCGCACCTTATTGATGAACGAAGCTCATAAGTCTCGTTATTCAATCTATTCTGGTGCAAACAAAATGTATAAGGATCTTCGTACCCAGTATTGGTGGCCGGGTATGAAGAAGGACATTGCCTTGTATGTGTCTAAATGCCTAACTTGTCTTAAAGTAAGGTTGAACATCAACGCCCATCTGGTTTACTGGAGCAACCCGAAATACTGGTGTGGAAGTGGGAGAACATTGCGATGGATCTCATCACTAAACTACCGCACACACCTAGAGGTCATGATGCCATTTGGGTAATCATCGATCATCTAACAAAGTCAGCACCCTTTCTTGCAATTCGTGAGGATCTATCTGCTTACAAACTCGCAAAGATCTATGTTGATCAGGCCAGCATCAATATGGCGCCTTTGGAAGCTATATATGGTTGAAAATGTCGTTCACATGTCTGCTAGAATGAGGTCGGTGAAGCTCAGCTCATTGGACCTAAACTCATTAACGACAGAACATACAAAGTTAAGATAATTCGCGATAACCTTCTAACAGCTAAAAGCCATCAAAAGAGTTATGCGGACAAACAACGTAAGCCCTTGGAGTTCCAAGTTGGTGATCACGTCCTTGTCAAGGTAACCCCTTGGAAAGGCGTGATTATATTTGGAAAGAAAGGAAAACTCGAACCACGATATATTGGACCGTGAAGTCAAGAAACTCAAGCGTTGACGTATACCGTTAGTTAAAGTTCGCTGGGAATCCAAACATGGCCCAGAATTTACTTGGGAACAAGAGGATCAGATGAAAGAGATATATCAACATCTATTTTCACAAAGTTTCCTCTAATAAAATTTCGGGACGAAATTTCCAAAAGTAGGGGAGACTGTGACATTTGTGTCTTTTCAATCATTGCACAATTACAAACAATTTTGTATTCAATGAAACCCTGTGTTTTATTTCCAAATATTTTTGTATTCAATAAAATATTGTATTTTATTGATGAGAATGTAAAAATGTCAATCGTTGCACAATTTCGATCATTTTCGTGATTCGCGTTTTACGCATTTTTGTGAAACGCGTAACCGTACAACCGAACAAACCGACATCCACGACATTTTCGGGCATAATCCATGTCACACATGTCTTAACACCTTTATATAACCTAAATATTAGGTTAAAGGGGTTAAAATGGCAAAAAAAGTGAAAATACAAGTACAAGGGCCAATAATGTCAAAAACAATTAATAAATATTATCGCTTCTTCACCAAGTTTGCCACCTATCTCCAATTTTTAACACCTAGCACTCACTTTGCCACACTTAATATGGTGTTGACACATATTAGGACACTAATCCACACTTGAGGACACTTGTCATCACCTTCTTAATCCTAAAATACTATAAATACCCCATGATTCTTCCATTTTTTTTACACACCACTCAAAACACTTCAAAGCAAAGTGTGAAGTTCTTCTTTCTATCCTTATTGGAGCTTGTTTCCAGCCTTTGGAAGCCTCCTATGTTGAGTTCCCAAAGTGTTCTTCAACACAAGTAAGTACTCTTCCTAGTTCTTTCATTATTTTAGCTATTTTGAGCTAAAAGTCGAACAATTTGGCTTCCTGATTGACTTTTGGTTCTTACCATATTTGGTCAAGTCAAAGTTTAATTAAACTTAGTAATGTGATCGTAATCACGAAGGTTATAATCCCTAACGATTTCACCTTCTGATTACCACCTTTACTAGTAGAAGTGACGAGTCAAAGTTTCGGTCAAAAATGCGCATGATGTGCATTTTACGACGAAACTATCTTCGGATAAAAAAACCAACCAATTCAGTTTTATAAACTTAGTAGACATATTTTGACATGTCTAACTCGTCACTTATAGTTTATTGCTTATTTAGGGTCGTGAGTTGAGCGGTCTTGACAACCCGTTTGGTGGATCTTAGGATCCGACCAAACACACATATATGTGACCATAATTGTATAGGGAATAAACTACTGAGGTTATACCTTATGGTCACGTCATTTGGTTAGTGTTATGATAAGTTACTTCCATGTTCTTAAAAAAATGATGACCAAAATGCCCTTTTGAGCATAAATCCATTTTAGACGTATTTTGTCGTATCTAACTTGTCAGTTCTAGTATAGTGCTTATTTAGGGTTATAAGTCAAGCGGTCTTGACCACCGCTTTGACTTTCGAGTCCGACTCGTTTTGTCGATCTTAGGATCCGACCAAACACCAATTTGTGACCATAGTAGTATAGGGATTAACCTACTAAGGTTATACCTTATGGTCACGTTGTTTGGTTAGTGTTATGATAAGTTACTTCTATGTTCTTAAAAAATGATGACCAAAATGCCCTTTTGAGCAAAAATACATTTTAAACACAAGTAACTAAATTTTTGACATATAAACGGATGTTATAACATTTTCAAACATGTTTGGGCATTTAAGACTTATCATAGGACATGTTTAACCATCTGATCACGTGTTTAAGCTAATGACCCGTTAAAGTAGCATAAACTACCTTAACGAGTCATAATGGGTCAAAAGCACTTAGGATCCTTTCCAAATCCGAATGTTAAGTTTGTTAAACCATATCGCATCAGTTCCAACACTCGTTTGGTTTATAAGAGATCATTCTATCTGATCTATCGTTTGTAGTCCCGACACGCTAACATATTTATCTGACACATTAGGACACGTTTGAGCTTTGTTTATTCCAATGATCAAGAACACTTTCGTAATCCCAAGTGAGTACATAACCCCCCTTTTACATTTTTTAAATGTGTTGGCGTGATTCATATGTGCCGATAATTATTTTAAAGATTTCAAAAGAATATACATGGTTTATATATACAAAATGATTTTAAAAGTGAGTATATAGTTCTCCTCTTTTACGTTTTAAATGTTTTAGGGTGATTCATATGTGCTAAACTATCTTTTCAAATCTACATATTTACTACACAAGGATTATGTGAGTACATAGTTCCCTCTTTTACGTATTAAATGTTTTGAATTGATTCATATGTGCTAAACTATCTTTTCAAATCTACATATTTACTACGCAATGCTTATGTGCGTACATAGTTCACCTCTTTTACATTTTCTAAATATTTTCGGGTGATTCATATGTGCCTATAATTATTTTAAAGATTTCAAAACAATATATTTGGTTTATATATACAAAATGATTTTCAAAGTGAGTATACAGCCCCCACTTTTACATTTTCAAATGTTTTGTATATGTGCCTATAATTATTTTTAAGATTTCAAAACAATATACATGGTTTATATTTACAAAATGATTTTCAAAGTGAGTACATAGTTTCCTTCTTTTACATTTTCTAAATGTTTTGTGGTGATTCATATTTGCCTATAACTATTTTCATGATTTCAAAACAGTATAGATGGTTTATATATACAAAATGATCTTGAAAGTGAGTACATAGTTCCCATCTTTTACGTTTTGCAAATGTTTTGGGGTAACTCATATGTGCTAAATCATTTTCAAGTTTTCAAAAAAAAAAGTCTATGGTTTACATATAAAACAATATGATTTCAATAATGTGAACAACTGTTGATGCATTATCCATAATACGAATGAAATTCATTAGCTTTGACCGAGCCGACCAGTAGTATGTTATGGTACCTTAGGACTGACATGGTACCATAGGACTGACAATCCCATTATCGAACTGTTCACTGGATTTGGAGGAAGTTTGGGTAATGACAGAAACTGTTTCTAATTAACAAATCATTTGTTGATTTGTTAGTCTAGTTAAAGAGACCCTTTGTTTGTCTATTAAAGATAACCTATGTTGGTCTATTAAAGATACCCTTTGGTGGTATAGTCAACATAGGTTTGAATGTGTTCATTAAAGAACGATCAATAGTTTCACAATTAGAAACATGGGCGATTTGTTTATAACATGGACAATTGGTTATGACACAAACGATTGATTTATAACACGGACAAATGATTTTGAACAATGTCACGCAATGATTTTCATTTAAAGATACAAACCATACGAAGTTTCTTTTGAATCAATGTATTACAAGGTTTTACAAAAGAAACATTTTGGTCAAGATTCATGGCTATAAGGTTTTCACAACTCTAACTGATTGTTTTAGATGGTTGATTGTATTGCAATATCAAACACTTTTGATACGAGGTTTTCACCTAACGACTCTTATAGTCGGACGAGGTGTTGCAATATGTATACAAAGTCACGAATTTGACACACTCATAAAACCTATGTACTCGCCGGCATTTTTATGTTGACTCTCTTTTCATATGATGCATTCTTCACATAGGAATGGACGCGGGCCTTAGTGACTTAAAACATGAAAGACAATTTATTTATGTGTTGCTTCTGTTTATCCCAAGAAAATGTAAACATTTAACTTAATAAAACAAAATTTTAAATTCCATGAGTTGTGAAACAATAGTTCTGTGACATGACTCACCGTCGTTTCCACCACGGTTTATTGTTTTACGCGGTCGGGGTGTTACAAGTTACAACCACCCCAGCAGCTCAGAATATGAATCTTGAAAATGAGATGGCACGATGACAAAGCCTCCAAAGCTGATGAACCTTGAAGACTTTGACAGCTGGAGTGAAAGATTTATGAACTGGGTTCAAGTGAATCATTTCACCTGCTGGTTTGCCATTGAAGCAAAATATCAAGCACCGATTGGAGAGAATGGTCTTGATTAAACGTTAACTCAACTCTCATTCGAAAGGGAAAAGTTAATTAACCATAAGGAGATGATGAACATCCTACAGCAAGCCATTAAAGAAGACATCTTGGTGCTCCTACAGCATGATGATGACGCACAATCATCATAGAATGCTTTACGGTTGAAATTCCAAGAAACGCATAGTTGCGAAAAGGGAAGAGAGCGTTACTAAGTAAAGAATTAGATATCTTTACTTTGATCAAGGGAGAGACAGTGAAACAATTGATTGAAAGATACTGTCACCTGGTAGTGCAAATGAAGCGCATGGGAATTGTGAAGACGAATGAAGAATTAGTCGATAAGGTGGCATATTCCCTACCTCAAGGAGAATGGTCTACTTACTTGACTATTCTGAAGAACGGCATAGAGTATGGTATTTCTCATTACCAAGATTTATTGAGAGATTGGAAGGGCACAAACTCGAGATGCAAAAATGGCTAAGAGCAAAGGAGCCCAAATGCAACAAGATGTAAATGTCACACCCCGACCCGCAGCCAGGAAATAAAAGTCGGGGCATGTTTGGGTTATCACCAAAGCTCATGATATTTACTAATAAGTTTCATATTTATTAAATTGGAATAAATATTGTGCATAAAAAAAAAGATTTGGGTCAACAAACGTTCGCGAGTGAACCTTAGTAAAACATTTAAGTAGTTGAATTATATGATTGTTAAATAAAAATTGTGCATGAATCACATGTGAGCATATGTATATAAATAACTAATCACAAACCACATAATATCCACAATGAACACATGACATGATGAATGATGTATTTGAGATTAAGGCTCAATCAAACGGAGCCGATCTAATGAGGCACCTGATGCTCAACCCGTATCCCACGAGGAACTGATGGGCCTAATGAAATGATAAAATGTAACCACACATAATCAAACAATAACTATACACATTTGTTCACGAGATGATGTAGCACAAGTGTTTAAATAATTAATAAAAATATACGACACATGATACACCCCAAAACATGATTAAAAAGGGGAATTCGTAGAGATTCACTCACAGTGGGTGCGTATTCTTGGTTGATGATGAGTGCGCACGAGTTGAGTATTTGACCGACGAAAGAGTACTAACCTAAAACAATAACGCGATATGTCGATAAATAATAAATTAATATTTCGGTTAACAACCTTTGTTTAGAATTTTTAAGTTATTTTTGTGATTTTTTATTGATATTTTAAAACCTTTGAAATTATATTTTAAGCATTTTTAATTGATTTTCAGAATAAATATTAATATAAATCCACAAAATAAAAAATAAAAAAAAATAATTTAAAAAAAACTTGTCAGTCTGACAAGGTGGTGTCAGACCGGTTCGATGATGGAATTGGCAGCGTGTATCAAGATTCCAACTCGTGACCTCTCGGTTACGTCCACGCAGCTCTTCCAACTAAGCTACGTGTCTAACCCGAAAGAAACCTGATTTTAATTATATTAATACTCTCTTTAGACTATTTAAGAAATTAATTTAATTTAAAAAGATTTAACAGAATTGAACCGGCGCGCACTAAGGGTCTCAAACCCGAGACCTTAAATGTGATTTGCACCCAGCCCAACCAACTGGGCTGGGTGTCTAACCCGATGAAACTTGATATTATATTATCTTTATATACTTGTTGAGTAGTGTTCTAGTTCAGTTTTAAACCAAAAAGATTTCATCTCAGAAAACCAGACATGCCAGACTCGAACCATGGGCGTGTGTATTATGTTTGCACACAGTCTACCACTGGACTTTGTGTCTAACCTGTTTAAAACCAACGATTTAATTACATAAAAACACTTAAACCAACTGCGTCTTCTTCATTTTAAACCCAGAACTAATACCCGCCTGAATCAATTTTTGATTCATTCTGATTTTGCTAATGGTCGACTGTATATGATGTTAATTAGGTAAATAAAAGAATACGAAAGAGATCTACCGTATGAACGCCGACGGGGAATGCGGTTCTGGCAACCTGCTGAGTTCCGGCGAGTCAGAGCTTCCGGTGACGGAGAGATTTAAGAGTGAGAGTTGTGTGATTTCGAGGAATGAATGAGGTGTGAGCTTAAAATGCTTGGCAGAGGTGGTATTTACAGGGAATTCGTGATTTCGGTTTCTGCGACTAAGATCTCAGAAATTAAATATCGGCACGTTTTGATTGACATAGTTTACCAAAAATAGCTGCTGAACAGCTGTTTGTTCGAAGGAAAACGCGTATGTTGCGAGATCTCCGGCGAGGAGATTTGCTGCGGTTGCAGGATTCTTCGCAGAATGATGATATATATATTTTGACATTTGAACTCTAGCACATATGGTATGTGTGGTGCAGTGGTGCTGAGTGTGTGCTTGAGCCTGGGAGACGCGGGTTCGATCCCGGTTCCCTTCTCTTTTTTTTTTAAATATATAAATAAATTGTGATTTTAATTTATGTTTTATTTATTAATTAGGGTTTTATTTATTAACAAATTTTTTATTGTTTAAAGTTTTGCATTCAAATTACATTCATTATTAGCAACCACAATTTTTAAGAATATGATAAAATAAACGCACACAAGATTAAAAAAATGGTGCGGGTTTTCGAAACCCGTTTTACACAAATATTACAGTATCCCCTACTTTTTGAAATTTCGTCCCAAAATTTATTTAGTAGTTTTAATAGGAAATAGATGCGGGTATTTTTCGCGTATTGAGTCTTCACGTTCCCAAATAAACTCGGGTCCTCGTTTTGACTCCCAACGTACCCTGACGATTGGAATACGACTTCGTCTGAAGCGCTTTTCACCAAAACCCATGATTTCTACTAGTCTTTCAACAAAGTGCATTGATTCATCAACTTCAATATCTTCCAAAGGAATATAGAGATTTTCGTCGGCGATGCACTTTTTCAAGTTTGATACGTGAAACGTGGGATGAATTCTGTTGAGTTCTTCTGGTAGGTCAAGCTTGTACGCTACAGGACCTACTCTCTCGAGTATCTTGAATGGTCCCACATAGCGTGGTACTAGCTTGCCCTTCTGACCAAAACGAACCACTCCCTTCCACGGTGATACTTTCAAAAGTACTTGATCACCAACACAAAACTCCAAGGCTTTCGTCATTTATCAGCGTAACTCTTTTGACGAATTTGAGTCGCTAGAAGATTATTTCGAATTTGAAGAATTTTGTCAGTCGTTTCATCAATCAGTTCAGGTCCAGTGATTTGCGCTTCACCAATTTCGTGCCAACATACTGGAGATCGGCATTTACAACCGTATAAAGCTTCAAAGGAGCAATACCGATACTTGAATGATAGCTATTGTTGTATGAAAATTCAACTAATGGTAGGTGAGTGTCCCAATTACCTTTGAAGTCTATGACACATGTTCGCAACATGTCTTCAAGGGTTTGTATGGTGCGCTCAGATTGACCATCAGTTTGAGGGTGAAAGGCAATGCTGATGTCTAAACGTGTACCCAACGCGGATTGTACAGCTTGCCATGTTCGTGAAGTGAAGCGGCCATCTCGATCTGAAATGATACTTAAAGGTACCCCATGACGGCTTACGATCTCATTGATATAGATACGAGCTAACTTCTCGTTCTTGAAGTCCTCACGAATTGGAATGGAATGAGCTGATTTAGTAAGACGATCAATGATGACCCAAATGGTGTCATAACCACTGGAGGTGCGAGATAACCCGGTAATGAAATCTATGGTTATATTTTCCCACTTCCATACAGTATTTCGGGTTGGACTATAAGTCCTGAAGGTCTTTGATGTTCAGCTTTCACTTTGGAACATGTAAGGCACTTGGAAACAAAAATAGCGATATCTTTCTTCATGCCAGGCCACCAGTAGGTGTATCGTAAGTCTTGATACATCTTATCGGCTCTTGGATGTATAGAGTATGGTGTTTTGTGTGCCTCATTAAAGAGGAAATCACGAAGGTTGTCGAGATCGGGTATCAAAATACAGTTTAAGCAGTAAAAAATACCATCGGATTTGGTTTCTATTTTGAGTTCAGCTCCACAAGATAGCTCATCGCGTGCGTTATTTTCCGTTACAGAAGTGTGTTGAGTTGCCCGAATTCGATCTTTTAGGTCGGTTACAATTTGAGAACATAGAAGATGAATCGGAATTTGCATATTCCTTTCGACTGAGTGCATCAGCCACAACGTTTGCCTTGCCAGGATGATATCGTATTTCACAGTCGTAATCATTTAGGAGTTCGACCCATCGTTGTTGCCTCATGTTGAACTCTTTTTGATTGAAGATATGTTGAAGACTCTTGTGGTCAGTGTAAATTTCACACTTGGTGGCATAGAGATAGTGTCTCCATATCTTTAGAGCGAACACGACTGCTCCAAGTTCTAGGTCATGAGTGGTATAGTTCTTCTCATGCACTTTGAGTTGCCTCGAGGCATAGGCTATCACCTTTCCTCTTTGCATTAGAACACAACCTAACCCTTGCCCTGACGCGTCGCAATAAACCACAAAGTCTTTGCAACACTCAGGGAGTGCAGGGATAGGTGCATCACAAAGCTTTTGCTTCAAATTTTGGAAAGCCTCCTCTTGCTTGGGTCCCCTAATAAAGGGTTTTCCCTTGTGAGTTAAGGCTGTGAGTGGAACGACGATACAAGAAAAATTTGCAATGAAGCATCGATAATAACCAGCAAAGCCAAGAAATGACCTAACTTCGGTAGGAGTACGTGGCGCTTGCCATTCTTGTATTGCCTTGATTTTTGAAGGGTCGACATGAATTCCTTTGTCATTAACGACATGACCAAGAAATTGTACCTCTTTTAACCAGAACTCACATTTCAAGAACTTAGCATAAATCTTTTCAGTCCTCAAGAGTGTATGAATAAGTCGAAGATGTCGCTCATGATCAGATTTGGCCTTGGAGTAGATAAGAATATCATCAATGAAAACTATGACAAAACGGTCGAGATAGGGTTTGCACACCCTATTCATCAAATCCATGAAGACAGCAAGGGCATTGGTTAACCCGGAAGGCATAACCATGAATTCATAGTGGCCATAACGAGTTCGAAAGGCAGTTTTTGGAATATCTTCTACTAGCACTCTAAGTTGATGATAACCAGAACGAAGGTCGATTTTTGAAAAACATGTGGCACCTTGAAGTTGATCTAGGAGGTCATCAATAAATGGATAGGGATTCTTGATAGTCAACTTTTTGAGCTCTCTATAATCAATGCACATGCGAAAAGTTCCATCTTTCTTCTTTACAAAAAGAACAGGTGCACCCCAAGGCGACAAACTAGGACGTACTAATCCTTTGTCAGTCAACTCTTGCAGCTGACTAGCCAATTCTTGCATCTCAGATGGGGCTAACCTATAGGGAGATTTTGCGACAGGTGTAGCACCAGGTACAAGATCGATTCAAAATTCGACTTCTCGCACAGGAGGAAGTCCTGAAATGTCGTCGGGAAAAACTTGAGGAAATTCTTTAACGATTGGAATATCTTCGAGCTTCCTTTCCTTGCCTTCCTTCTTGTCGATGTGAGCTAGAAACGAGACATAATCTTTGCGAATATATCTTCGAGCTTGAAGACATGACATCAATTTAAGCCTTTTCGAAAGGAGTTTTTCCAGAAATACGTAGTGTCTGACCGTCAGCGAGGGGAATTCAAATAAACTTTTGATGGCAAACTACTTCCCGTGATGATGGCTGAGCCAGTCCATACCGATGATAACATCGAAACTACGCAATTTCATAGGAATAAGATCAATCGGGAAATCGTGATCATTAAGGGTAAGAGTACATTCACGTATAATCGAGTTTAACGTTACGGGTTTTCCATCAGCAACTTCCACTGTGAATGATTCAGCGAGACAAACACGAGGTAGATCAAGAATAGATTCGAATTCTAAAGACACGAAACTCTTATCCGCACCAGTATCAAACAATATGGATGCATAACTACCGTTAATAAGGAACGTACCATTGATCACGTTGTTATCAGCCTTTGCTTGGTTGGCATTGATGTTGAAAGCCCTTCCTCTAGCAGGTCGATTAGCTTGATTGGCTTGGTTCACCGGATTGGCTTGAGCTTGGGCATTTATGATGTTCACCAAGCGGGGGCAAGTATTGGATCACCACAATTGAAGCATGCTCTAATGGGTTGCATCATTGGGTAGTTGGGTTGGTAGTAGGGTTGAGCCATGGGTTGGGCAGGTGGTAAAAGTAAGGGCTGTTGGGCTTGGCCCACCATTTGATTATTGGGTTGGGCTTGAGGCTGATTACGGTTTGATCTTTGGAGTGTGCGGCATGTTTGAATAGTGTGACCTTCACGGCCACAACTTGTGCGGTATTGGCAAGGGTTCTCATGGGGATGGTGGCATTGGCATCGGTTACATTTTGGGTGTGGATCAGTGTATGGCTTTTTGAATGGAGCGGCTTGTGGGCGACTTGTGTGATTGGAGCAGCAGTGATAGGAGGATTGGTTTGGGTCACGGCGAAATTTTTGCCATTTCTCTTCCTCTTACCAGCGAATTTAGAGGACGAACCTGATGGGGTTGGGGTTGGAGCTTCCACAGATGTCTTTTTCTTCTCATCTTTGAAATCGCCATTTCGGATGCGATTTTCTGTAAGTTCAGTAGCCAATTCCATGGCAGCTTCAAGCGTTGCGGGAGAAGTACTTAAAACCGAATCCTTAATTTTTAAGGGAAGACCTCGAATGTAATGCTCGACTAAACGATATAGCGGAATGAACAGGTTGGGGACCATCTGGTTCAACCCAAGAAATCTCTTGTTGTAGAGGTGTGGTCTTCTTCCTTTTGCTTTAAAGCGTAAAATTCGTCTTCTAGCTTTTTGATTTCGCTTCTAAGACAGAAGCGTCTCGTCATGATTTCCCTTAGTTATTCCCATGATAAGGCCATGGCATCTTCAACCCCTCGCTTTCCCTTTTCCGTGTTCCACCAGGTAAGGGCTACCCTAACAAACGTCTAGTAGCATATCGCACCTTGTGATCCTCAGGACAGTCACAATTGAGGAAAGTGTTTTCCATCTCCTTGAACCATTGGAGGAGAGCGGTGACACCTTCAGTCCCTTTGTATTTTGGGGGATTGAAGGACTTGAAATGCTTGTAGGTGCATTTAGTGGGTTTGGGAGGAGAGTTGGCAATATTTTGGCCTTCTTGATTTGTAGGGTTGATGGGATTGGCAGCGAGAGCTTGTTGAACTTGCAAAACAATGTCAGGAAGTACCGCAGCCATTTGTTGAGCAATTTGAGTGGCCATGCGTTCGCTAGACCTTCCTGACCTTCTACCTCCTCGTAAGTGTCTAGCCGACATCTACATGAATATATGTAGGGAGATTGTGAGTTTGATAGTTTTCTAGGTGTTATGTGTTGTAAAAAGAATGAAAAAAACAACATTTATGAATAACTGAAGAAAATAACTTAACTAAATCCATAGGATGTCTTGGGTTTGCTCATGTATGGCCCTCCAAATGTCTCCCATACCATAGTTTGTATAGTCATGTGGGTCCCATGACTATTGGGCTTGGTAGGGTTCACATTGGTGTCGGCTTGATAACACTCGCATCACCCGAATGAAAAATTGTAAAACATGATTGCGAGATATAGGGTCGGAGGGTGTCCAGGTGTAGACACAATGACAAATCAAAGTGTGCTTTGGCCTAATAGGTCCTTCGTACTCTCATCGTTAGTCCCCAGGTAGGCAAACTGGTCCTTTATTTTGGATTTATACGAATGCCAAGCCTAGACAGGACGTTCCGACTACAGTACTCGTATCCTTCAAGTTACTACATGCCCGTCGTGAAAACTCACTTTGATGTGATTTGAAAAAAAATATGAAAACATTGCAAAATCTTTAGAAAGAAATCACAAAAATAATTGTGAAATAGTGAGGTGTGTGCTTGCGTAGACATAATATGTTATCGAGATATGAAGTATAATGAGCATCATATATTAACATGTACATGGGAAAGTGCTTGCATATATTTGTCTGTGAAAATAAACATGAAACATATAAACATCACGAATTTTGCATGTAACACATAAACAATTAAAAATCTAATCAACTATAGTATAGGCTCCAAGGATCTAATAACCTATCCTATATCCCTATAGTCACAAGCTCTGATACCAATTTGTCACACCCCGACCCGCAGCGGAAATAAAAGTCGGGGCATGTTTGGGTTATCACCAAAGTTCATGATATTTACTAATAAGTTTCAAATTTATTAAATTGGAATTAAAACGTCAAATATTCTAACACAAGAATTCATACAAGCACAAACAAAACCAATATATTGTTAAGTACACAATAACTTTGTTTAATCTTCTAAGGCCATTCCTACGTGTTTCTTTCTTCAGCTTGTCCACCTGTATCATGCGTAAAACAAAAGATTTGGGTCAACAAACGTTGGCGAGTGAACCTTAGTAAAACATTTAAGTAGTTGAATTATAAGATTGTTAAATAAAAATTGTGCATGAATCACATGTGAGCATATGTATATAAATAACTAATCACAAACCACATTATATCCACAATGAACACATGACATGATGAATGATGTATTTGAGATTAAGGCTCAATCAAACGGAGCCGATCTAATGAGGCACCTGATGCTCAACCCGTATCCCACGAGGAACTGAGGGACCTAATGAAATGATTGCACTGAAATGATAAAATGTAACCACACATAATCATACAACAACTATACACATTTGTTCACGAGAGGATGTTAGCACAAGTGTTTAAATAAATAATAAAAATATACGACACATGATACACACCAAAACATGATTAAAAAGGGGAATTTGTAGAGATTCACTCACAGTGGGTGCGTATTCTTGGTTGATGATGAGTCCGCACGAGTTGAGGATTTGACCGACGAAAGAGTACTAACCTAAAATAATAACGCGATATGTCGATAAATAAATAAATTAATATTTCGGTTAAAAACCTTTGTTTAGAATTTTTAAGTTATTTTTGTGATTTTTTATTGATATTTTAAAACCTTTGGAATTATATTTTTAAGCATTTTTTTAATTGATTTTCAGCTTAAATATTAATATAAATCCATAAAATAAAAATAAAAATAAAATAATACTTAAAAAAACTTGTCAGTCGGACAAGGTGGTGATAGACCGGTTGAATGATGGAATTGGGAGCGTGTATCAAGATTCGAACTCGTGACCTCTCGGTTGCTTGCACGCAGTTCTTCCAACTGAGCTACGTGTCAAACCCAAAAGAATCCTCATTTCAATTATATTAATACTCTCTTTAGACTATTTCAGAAATTAATTTAATTTAAAAAGATTTAACAGAATTGAACCAGCGCGCACTAAGGGTCTCGAACCCGAGACCTTAAATGTGATTTGCACCCAGTCCAACCAACTGGGCTAGGTGTCTAATCTGATGAAACTTGATTTTATATTATCTTTATATACTTGTTGATTAATGTTCTAGTTCAGTTTTAAACCAAAAAGATTTCATCTCAGAAAACCGGACATGCCAGACTCTAACCATGGACGTGTGTATTGTGTTTGCACACAGTCCACCACTGGACTGTGTGTCTAACCCGTTTAAAACCAACGATTTAATTCCATAAAAACACTTAAACCCCCTGCGTCTTCTTCATTTTAAACCCAAAACTTATACTCGCCTGAATCAATTTTTGATTCATTCTGATTTTGCTAATGGTCGACTGTATTTTATGTTAATTAGGTAAAATTTAAAAGAATAACAAAAGAGATCTACCATATGAACAGAGCCGGCGGGAAATGCGGTTCCGGTGACCTGCTGAGTTTCGGCGAGTCAGAGCTTCCGGTGAGGGACAGATTTAAGAGTGAGAGCAGTGTGATTTCGAGGAATGAATGAGGGTGTGAGCTTAAAATGCTTGGCAGAGGTGGTATTTATAGGGAATTCGTGATTTCGGTTTCTGCGACTAAGATCTCGGAAATTAAATACCGGCGCGTTTTGATTGAGAGGGTTTACCAAAAATAGCTGCTGAACAGCTGTTTGTTCGAAGGAAAACGCGTATGTTGCGAGATCTCCGGCGAGGAGATTTGCTACGGTTGCAGGATTCTTCGCAGAATGATGATATATATTTTGACATTTGAACTCTAGCACATATGGTATGTGTGGTGCAGTGGTGCTGAATGTGTGCTTGAGCCTGGGAGACGTGGGTTGGATCCCGATTCCCTTCTCTTTTGTTTTAAATATATATTGTTTTGAGTTAAATAAATTGTGATTTTAATTAATGTTTTATTTATTAATTTAGGGTTTTATTTATTAACTAATATTTTATTTATTAAAGTTTTGCATTCAAATTACATTCATTATTACACAAATGTTACAGTAATTTGTATTACAAGGGTAGTCTTGCCATGCAGATGCAATCTCCAAAAATCCAAAATGCCTTCAGCGCCCTTCAACACACCAAGTCCACAGTCAAGTCAAGCAAGTGAATTTCAATCATTCGTGTCTATCAACCTGAATACGTCTCTAGGCCCACAGTCATCCCATAGTTCGAGTAATCCCAAGATCAACCAGAACAATCAATCAATTCCAAATCAACGGGTTCTACAATGCAATATCACTTTTGATTTCTAGAATGCTCAAAACTTCGACGAGAATACCGTGAAGGAACATATGTCATTATTAACCTCGGTACTCGAATAATATAGTAGCAGGGAAGATTTGGAATTCAGAGATGATTTGAGAGGATTATGATCAGATTGATCCGGTCGAGATGGAATTGATTTTTGGCTTCTATTGTTAGAAGAGCGTAACGTTTCATGGAGATCACCAAAAAAGAGAATTTGGGAGGCTTAGATGGGAAACTTGGCTTCGACAAGTCCAAAGTTACATGTTTCAAATGTCAAGAGAAAGGACATTCAAACGAGAATGTCCAAATAGATAAGTCCAGGGTAATAAGAACCCGTTTGATGACGACTACTACAAGAAAGCCATTTATCATCGTCCTTAACCCAAAACTAGAATGGTGCAAATAGAAGATGGACCGTTAAACTCTAAAGACAAAGCTCTCGTAGTTACTCAGGAGGATGAAAGCTTCAACTGGAACAAGTACATCACGAAGAACGAAAGTTTGGCTTTGGTCGCAAAAATCATTAAAGAATCTGAAGAATATGTAGAGGCATCTTTTGACGAGGCTCCTGAAGAATACTACAACACATCATCAGAAGAAGAGTTATTGCTAAATAGTGCATTTAAACATCTTTTGCCTAATGATATTCTTAAAACTTTTGCAGGTTATTTTGAGCCAAGTCATCGATCATATTGTGAAGAAAAGAAGAAGCCTGAAAAAGATGAGACGTTGGAAAAGCTGACAGACAAGACCAACAAAGCTTGTATGGCGAATGTGAATGAGGTAAATGTGTCTGAAAATGAGTGGGTGAAAGAAACACCTTGCATGAAACCATGCAGTGAGTGTGCTGAAAAAGAAACACGATACAATGAGCTAAAATGTCATAAAAATAATTTGTCATGTGATTATAAGGCAACAAAAGAAGCTTATGACAAATTAAGCAAATCTGTTAAACAATTTGATAAGGTGATCAGAGAAAATGACGGAGCACTTTCAATGCTCAAGGCGACTGTGATAGACAAACAAATGGCCATTAATATTCATTTAAATACAATCACGGAGCTTAAAAATGAACTTAAGAAAATGAATATAGAAACAAAACGGGTTAACAAATGGTTAATCAGTTATTCTACAAGTTCATATGTCATTGATCACATTCTTCCAAAAACTGAAAACAAGGAAGAAAATCAAATTGATGAATACAAAGGTGCAAGTTATGATCGTGTTCCACCACCCATGTGGAATAGTTATGCTAAAAAACCATCGGGGTTGGAAAAGGCGCTCAACTTAAAATTGAAAACTGAAATGACAAATTAGCTGCCCGCAAACATTGATATAACTTACACCAAACTAGAAAAATGAATGTGAGTCGGATGTGGTTAAATTTGTGGTTGAAAATGTTTTGAAGAATGAATCTGACAAATCTAAATTGGATGGTGAATCATCAGAAAATAGTTTAGCAATGATCCAAACGTCATCGTATACATAATGCATGGATCCGATACACTATGTTCTGATGAAGATTTCCCCATGCAGAATGTCAATCTGGATTGTGTTGAAAAGTTGTTCAAGCTTGTTGAGGTTAGCCATTCTGATTTAGAAAAACACAATGCATCATTTTATTCTAAATCAAAATGTGTTAATAAACCCTACGACCAAAGGAACAGAGATTATCCTGAAAACAAGAGAGCTGCATTGGGTTTTCAAAAGAAAAGAACGAACAATAAGTTTCAAAAGTTGAACTTTACAAAGAAAATCAATGTTGTTTATGGAACAACTAACGAAAGAGAAGAAGAGATCATTAGTAAACAATCTAATAATGAGTTCAAGAAAGAAAAAGAGAGTAGAAAACAAGTTTTGGATTCCTCAGTTCAAAAAGACAGCAGGACATGCTACAAGTGTAAAAATGTTAGGCATATTGCACGACATTGTTCACAAAGAAATCCAAAGTCTGTTTCCAACTCCATCAGATCTACCAAAGATGTGAAACAAAAGGCACCCATGGTTGTACCAAAACAGTTTTTGAAAAGAAATAATGAATCCCATAAAAATGTAAAATCAATGATTCAATTAAATTCTAAATTTGAAATTGGTGAATCTTCAACCAAGAATCTTCAAAAGGATTCAAAGTTTTATTCTAAAAGGGCAAATATAAAAACACAAACATGGGTTGAAAAAGTCAAAGCATCTAAAGTTGAACTGAAACCATCTGTTCCAGCCAAAACAGAATGTCAAAATCAAAGTTGGTCCGACGTTTGATATTCCAAACCTACCCAAGACCAAGCAGGCTTGGGGTTCTCTGTTTAAATAACTTCTTTTGCATGGGTGCAGGGACTCCCGAGATCGATCATTTCTAAATGGATTATGTATAGTGGAGCTTCTCGACACATGACTAGGACGCTTGCGTTTTTGCATGACGTCCTAGCTATCCAAGGAGGTTACGTCGGTTTCGCTGGAACTCATGGTGGAAGGATTTTAGGAGAAGGTATTCTTACGAATGGAGTGGTTTCATTCGACAAGGTGAACTACATTGCGAAGTTGGAGAACAAATTACTGAGTATTTCGCAAATTTGTGTCAAAAAGTTCACAACACACTTCAACGATAAAGAATGCTTAATTCTCCTGCCGGGATTCAAAATTCCTTAGGAATGGATCCTTATGCGCGCTCCAAGAGAGAATGATCTGTACGTCTTAGACATGAGCGTCACATCCACTACATCTAAGAAGGTTTAGTGCTTTGTTTCTAAAGCAACCAAGAAGGAGTCAATATTATGGCATCGGAAGACGGGGCACATTCACTTGAGAAAGATGAATTATTTGGTGCACAATGACCTAGTGGAGGGTGTTAATCTTAAGAATTTTCGTTTATCTGATGATTGTCTGAGCTGTAAAAAGGGGAAACAACATATTAAATCACAGCCAAGAAAGCTTCTAAATTCTATCAAGCTACAACTAGAAAGGCTACATATGGATCTATTTGGGCTAGTAAACGTCAAAAGCATTTCTGGAGATCTATATTGCCTGGTCGTGACATATAATTTTCCTAGATTCTCATGGGTTTCTTTCTGGAGAGCAAAGATGAAACGTTGGAAAGTCTTATGATTCTCTTCAGGAAGCTTGAAAACCTGTATAACTTGCCTATCAAGAGAATCCACAATGACAATGGTACCGACTTCAAGAACAAGAGGATGCTCGAATTCTGCAACGAAAAGCGGGTTCTTCACGAATCCAGGGCTCCCAATACTCCTCAACAAAATGGAGTAGCTGAACATAAGAATCGCACACTGATCGAGACTGCCAGAACCATACTCGCTGATTCAAAACTTCCAATTAGTTTCTTGAGCGAAGCAGTTGCATCGCGTGTTACACCCTCAATCGTGTGTTGACAGTCAAGCCTCACAACAACACTTGTAGCTGCTAAATCATCGGAACCCTAACCTTGCGTTTCTGGAGCCATTTGGATTGTCGTGTACAGTAATGACCCAGATGTTAAATTTGGAGCCAAATCCTTTTAAGGATTTTTCATCGGTTATGCCAGTCCACAAAAGCGTGTCTTCTTGCCGAGTCTAAACTAGGTTATTCTTGCACAGCACGTTGATTGTCAACGATATACTACACCAACACAGAAACTACACTAACGCAGAAACCTGGGGATCCATGCCTGTTCAACTATGTAGGTTTGTGGAATTCATTTGACCCACCAGAAGTACCATCAGAAGAAGAACTTGTTATTCTATTTCAACAGCATCAAATCTCGAATCAAGAGCAAGTTTCTAGACAGTTCGTGATTTCCTCATCACTTCCAGTCTCTAACACTTCTAATGTAGGTCCGAGCAACACTTTACAGGAATCAGTCTCTGTACCTATCTTGAACACTACTGAATCATCTACCCATCAACCGATTAATGCCGACTCTGATCGTGAACCAACTTTTGATGATGGAGGATCAAGTTCCGATGAAGGATCTGAGCATATTGAAAGCTTTCCGAATGCTCAAGGTGATCAATCCAATGTCAGAAATGAAGCTACATCTTCTACACCGGTTGTTGATGTAGTGATCACGAATTTGCAAAATCAAGTAGATGGTTCAAAGTGAAGTAATGCCAATAACACTTTCTTACCATCCATCGGAGAATATCATTGGCAGCTTACAAACCGGAATGCAAACTCGCAATCAGATCAACAAGGATCTAAGTTGCTTCTATACCAGTATTGCTCCATTACAAACTAGACTTTCTTATAGTTGTTTTGTTTCGCAGGTTGAACCCGGAAACTGGAGAGATGTGTTAAAAGAAGAAAGCTGGGTGGAGGCAATACAGAAGAGTTGCTTCAATTCCAGAAACTTGGAGTCTAGAAGCTTGTTGACCTAACAGATCATCATAAAAAGATTAGTACTCGATGGGTCTTCAAGTGCAAACAAGATGATAAAGGTATTGTGGTCAGAAACAAAGCTCGGCTCATGGTCCAAGGCTTTCACCAGCAAAAAGGGATGTGCTACACTGAAGTCTACACCCCAGTCGCTCGCCTAGAAGCTATTCGCATATTCTTGGCCTTTTCTTCTTGGAAAGGGTCAAGGTGTACCTATTTGATGTCAAATCTGCTTTCCTTTACGGGAAAGTCAAAGAGGAGGTGTATGTCGGCCAGCCACCGGGGTTTGTCGATCCGATACACAAGGATGAAGTCTACCTTCTAAACAAAGCATTATATGGTCTACATCAAGCCCCGAGAGCTTGGTATGAAACGCTTTCAAGTCACCTTCTTGACAACGGCTTTCTCAGAGGAACTGTAGACTATACCCTCTTCACAAAGGAAGTAGATGGTCATCTAATTTTGGTACAAATATATGTGGATGATATCATCTTTGGATTGACAAATGATAAGCTATGCAAAGACTTTGAAGAAGTCATGAAAAAGAAATTCGAAATAAGTGTGATAGGGGAGATGAAGTTCTTTTTAGGACTTCAGGTTGAGCAATTGCCTGATGATATCTTCATTCATCAGACAAAGTATGTTCATGATGTGTTAGAGAAATTTGACATGAAAGGAACTACGCAAACATTAACTCCATTAGCTCCAAATCACGGCATTTGTCCAGACGCTCATGGAGGGAAAGTCGATGAAACATTATGTCGCTCCATCATTGGATCCTTGATGTATCTTACAGCTTCACGACCTGATATCATGTATCCAATATGCCTATGCACTCGATATCAGTCTAATCCCTGGGATTCGCACTTGTTAGCCGTCAAACGAATCATGTGATACTTAAAAGGATTTCCACGCACTAGCTTGTGGTATCCTAGATATGACGACTTCAACCTTGCGGTTACTCGGATTCTGATTTCGGATGCTGCAAGCTTAATGCCAAAGCTACTATGGCTAGTTGCCAGTTCTTCGGAACTCGTTTGGTAACATGGCAACGCAAGAAACAGACCACGGTCGCTCTCTCTACATGTGAGGCTTAATACATTTCAGCATTCAGCTGTTGTGCTCAGATACTCTGGATACAACAACAGATGAGAGACTACGGACTGCAATTTCTTGATATGCCAATTTACATAGATAACAAAGCAGCTATTAATATCACCAAAATACCTATTAACACTCACGCACTAAACATATTGAGACTCGACACCACTTTATCCGTGACTGCTACGAGAAAAAGTTTGTTATAATTGAAAAAATCCATACTGATGACCAAAAAGCAGATTTTACACCAAAGCATTTGATCGTTCAAGATTTAAAAATCTTTTAAAATTAAAAGGTAGAAATCTGACATGAGGGGATATTATGAGGTTGAATTTGAGGATGACGAGGACTTGACGTGATTCTCATCGGTATGACATATCTTTCTATAAATATCTTCTCTTCAACAACTAAAAACCAAAAATATGTTTTTGTATTTAGGGGGAGAAAAGTTGTGGAAAATTCAAAAACATTAAAAAGTCAAAAAGAGTTTTTGCGTAAAAGGGGTAATCATATTACTTCAAATGACAATCACAGTATGCTAAAGATATGGAATGTTTAAACATGTAATTAAACAAGTCTTACTGAGGATTTGGCAAGGCTTCACTCGTTCAGTAAATTGTTTTTCAAGATATAATTTTAAAGAAAAACTGAGTAATTTGTGGGTCGACATCTCTCAGATATATGGACTTAGTACTCCAAAATTCCGTTTGAAAGAATGCCTGATTCTGCGATACTAGGTCTTTATATTTAATCGATATCTGGGGTATTATCCGAGTTCTTTTGATTTTTTGTTGGCAATGACCTAGAACTTTCATAATACATTACGCATTTTTCGCCTACAGAAGTTGCACAAAAAATGAGTATGTCATACACATTTATGACATTTGCAGTTCAAAAGATTCCTTTGAGAAACATCACTTAAAGTCGAGCCTTCATCTCTTTGTCTGTATGGATATACGAAATTGAGCTCTCAAGGTCTCGCAATTCACCCCATTTATAGATATCAGTTAGATATATTCACTTTTGAATGTTAATCTGGGAATCTTGATACGGGAGTATATTCTGATATGGGAAACACAGTTACTTCATTTTTCTTAATATTACCTAACATGACTTGAAACAATTGAGAAACAAGCAGAGGTTTAAGAGGATAAGTATATTGGCAATCTAAGTAATATGGTTAAAAACTTAAAGTTACTACCAAGATCAACGGTACTTGTGATTTGTCTAAATACTTGATATGATCCTCTAAACACAAAACTCAAAAATATGTATGTAAATACATCTTTACTTGTTCTTTCTTTTTGAAAAATCCCAAAAAGATTTTCAGCTTATTTTTAGCAATTTATCATAGAATTTAGTCTATCAATGATGAAAATACCGATAGTCCAATTCAAAGCGACAATTGCTGGAGGAAAGCTGAAGTTCACTGTAACATTTTTTTCTTTTTGAAGTTTCGTTACACATTTATTAACCGTTCAAAATTCGATTTATTAATATCTGTAATTAATAAATAAAATATTAAATATATAAAAGCTAATAATAATAATAAATAAAAGTTTAAAATGATAAAAACAAATATAAAGGGGTAACCGAGTTTCGAACCCGGGTCCCCATTAAGATAACACGCATCACACTCCACTGCACTACACACACTTTTGTTCTAAGTTTGAAAACAAGTAAGTTTTATATCTAAACAAAGGCCAAACCTGCAATTTCAAACTCACAGAACCAGTAACCGCCGAGAGTTTAATCAGAGTAATCAATACACAATTAACGATTTCCTTTTGATCTGGCGCATGTAACTGATTCCAAACAACAGTTTTAGACTGAAAGTCGAAATCAATTCATATGAAATCATTGACCCCTGATTTGAGTTTTGAAACTGAAAGCATAGCAATCTTGATACTATATAAATACCGATCTTTTCACCTCAAATGAACTCTCTCATTTCTCTCAAAATATCAATCTGAACTCTCTGTTTTGAGCAGCATCACCGGAGTTTTCTAGATTCATTACAGGAATTCAACTGAAAAATCGTAACACTTCACCAAATCGGTACAAACATCTAAATCTCTTTGATATCTTTTGTCTAGTGTTTAGTTGTTTTAAAACAGTTAATCAAAATTGTATAAATGGGTTAACAGTCGGGTTCGATTTCTGGGTATTATTTATGAAGAAGATGAAGTTTGTTTAGAGTATAAGTATAATTAAATTGGGTGTTTTTATCGGGTTAGACACACAGGGTGGACTGTGTGCAAATATAAAACACATTCCCCGTGTTCGAGTCTCACACGCATCCAACTTTCGAAATAAAACAATTTTTTTAAAAATCAATTCAGACCACCTCTTAGTAAGTATATATAACTAATATAATTCTGGAATATTACTGGTTAGACACGAGTTCGAACCTCACACGATGCCAATAGTACCTGCGATCCGACCGGTTGACCCGCTGAGACCATAACAAGGGTAAATATTTTTTTATACCTAATTTTTCTCATTTTCTTTAATTCAAAATCCTTAAAAATACCTATAAAAATAAGACTTTTAGGTTTTAAATTTTGTAATAAATGCTATAAAAATAAACTCAAAAATCTGATAAAAGGCATAAATTAGAAATATTAATTTCAAATAAAAGTTATATATTTATCGAATTATTACGTGGTTATTTAGGGTAGTTCACTCGTTGGTTGAAAATCTTAAATTGTGCGCATTCGTCGTCAATCCAAGAAACACACCCACTGTGAGTGAATCCTTAGAAATTCCCCTTTTTATTCATGTTTTGGTGTGTATCATGTGTCGTTTACTTATATTGTTTATTCAAACACTTATGTTGTTACCATTATATGATCTAACGTGTTATGTAATGTTTGGTTATTGTTATATGTGGTTACATTTTCTTATTTCAGTGCATCATTCACATTAGGCCCATCAGTTCTTTGTTGGATACGAGTAGAGCATCGCGTGCCCCAATTAGATCAACTCTGTTTGATTGAGCCTTGATCTCACAGTTCATCATTTATCATGCTCATGTATACATTGCTAGATGTTATGTGGTTTGTGGATAGTTTTTACATATATGTATGCTCATATTTGGTTTATGCACATTTTTATTAAATTAATCAATATAACTATTTCTTTCAAATGATTAAATGAGATTCACTCGCCAACTTTTGTTGACCCAAATCATTATTTTACATATGATACAGGTGGACATGCTGAGGAAAGAAACACCTAGGATTTGGCTTTAGAAGAAGAATAAAACAATACTTGTTTAGAACATTTTTCGTATTTGTATGTTTTTACGTGTTTGTTGGAATATTCTATTTTAAATTTGAATAAATAAATATGAAACTTTATTATAGTAAATGTCATGAGCTTTGATGAAAACCCAATCATGCCCCGACTACTATATCCGCTGCGGGTCAGGGTGTGACAGATTAGTATCAGAGCTTTTGACTATAGGGATATAGGATAGGTTATTAGACCCTTAGAGCCTATACTATAGTTGATTTGATATTAATTGCTTATGTGTTATTTGGTTACATGCAAACTCATGATATTTATTTGATTCATATTTATCTCACACACAAATGCATGCAAGCACTTTCAGTACTATATGTTGTTGTGGTATACGTATTATTAACATACATGCTTAAGCAAACACACACGTTTTAATTTCCACATTTTTGAACACCTATCATGTTTTCTTTCTAAAGAATTTTTATGATGTTTTCATTTTTCAAACTCATCAAAGTGAGTTCTACGACAGGCATGTAGTAACTGGAAGGGTACAACTACCGGTAGTCGAAACGTCCTGTCTAGGATTGGCATTCGTATAAATCCAATATAATGGACCAGTTTGCCTACCTGAGGACTAACGATGAGTGTACGAAGCACCTATTAGGCCAAAGCATGCCACACAAAACGTCGTGTGAACTAACCCCAATTTGAGTTGTCACTGTGTCTACACTAGGACACCCTCCGACCTTATATCTCGCAATCATGTTTTACGATTTTCATTCGGGTGGTGCGAGTGTTAACAAGCCAACACCAATATGAACCCTACGAAGCCCAGTAGTCATGGGGGCCCACATGACTACCTAGGCCAAGGTATAGGAGACATATGGAGGCCCAAACATGATCAAAGCACAAGACATCCTATGGATGTAGTGAACTTATTTTCTCATTTGTTTTGTGAATGTTGATTTCTAAATACGACACATGACACCTAAAATGTCAAACTCATAATCTCGTTACGTATTTCCTGTAGATGTCTTCTAGGCACTCACGGGGAGGTAGGAGATCATGAAGATCCGTAATTCCCTACGTTGTAGTTCAAGTCCAACAAGCCCTTGCCGCTAATCCTATCACCCCAATCAACCAAGAAGGTCAAAATGTTGCCAATCCTCGCACGAACACCACCAAGTGCACCTACAAGCACTTCAATTCATGTGACCCTCCAAAGTACGAAGAGACTAAAGGTCGCACCGCTCTCCTTCGTTGGTTTGAGGAGATGGAGAGTACCTTCGTCAACTGTGATTATCCCAACGATCGCAAGGTGCGTTATGCTACTAGTCACTTGTAAGGGGTAGCACTCACATGTTGGAATGCGGAGAAAGGCAGACGAGGCGTTGAAGCCGTTGTGGCCCTAACTTAGGAAGAATTGAGGGAACTTATGACTAGACGCTTCTATCCAAGAAGTGAAATCAAGAAATTAGAGGATGAGTTCTATTTCTTGAAACAAATGGAGGGAGACCACATAACCTACAACAAGAGGTTCCTCGAGTTGAATCAGATGGTTCCCAACTTGTTCACTCCACTCTACCGATTGATCTAGCACTACATTCGAGGTCTTCCCTCGAAAATTAAGGACTCTGCGATGAGTACTACGCCTACAACTCTCGAGGCAGCGATGGAGCTAGCTACTGAGCTAACTGAAAATCGCATCAGGAATGGTGATTTTAAAGACGAGAAGAAGAAAGACAAGACAACCACTTAAACCCCCCCCCCCAAGCTAAACATGATCGTCTTCTAAGTTTGCGGGCAAAAGAAAGCGAAATGGAAAGAATTTTGCTGTTAACCAAACCAATTTCCCTATCACTGCCGCCCCAATCACGCAAGTTGCTCCTCCTACTGCACCATTCAACAAACCATATATAGGACCTCATCCAAAATGCAACCGATGTCAATATCACCAACCTTCTGAGAACCCATGTCTTCACTGCATGAGTTTTTGCCGTGCAGGTCATACAATCCAAACTTGTCGCTCTCTTCAAACACCAGCACGCAATCAACCCCAAGCTCAATACCAACAACCTTTACTTTACCACCTGCTCAACCAATGGCTCAACCCAACTACCTTATGATGCAACCAGTCAGAGCTTGTTTCATTTACGGTTATCCAACCCATATTCATAATGCCTGCCTGCGTTTGGTGAACATCATAAATTCTCAAGCCCAAGCTAATCCAGTGAACCAAGCCAACCAAGCCAATCCGGCCGCTAGAGAAAGAGCTTTTAACATCAATGCCAACCAGGCTAGAGCGGATAACAATGTGGTTAACGGTATGTTTCTCATTAAAGTTAGTTACGCATCTATTCTTTTTGACACCGGTGTGGATAAGAGTTTCGTGTCCTTAGAGTTAGAATCTATTTTTGATTTACCTCGCGTTAGTTTAGCCGAATCATTTACAGTGGAAGTAGCCGAAGGTGAACCTATTACATTAGACTCTATCATTCGTGATTGCACTCTTACTCTCAACGATCATGACTTTCCAATTGATTTTATTCCTATGAAGTTGGGTAGTGTCAACGTCATCATTGGTATGGATTGGCTTAGTCAGCATCACGCTAAAGTTGTTTGTTATGAGATATTTATTCGAATTCCTCTCGTTGGCGGTCAAACTCTTCGTATTTTTGGTGAAACCCCATCCAAAGGACTCAAGTTGATGTCATGCCTTCAAGCTCGAAGATACCTTCGCAAAGATTATATAGCATTTTTAGCCCACATCGTGAACAAGGAAGGCAAGAGAAGAAGCTCGAAGACATTCTAATCGTTAAAGAATTTCCTCAAGTTTTTCCCGACGACGTTTCAGGTCTTCCTCCTGTGCGAGAAGTCGAATTTCGAATCGATCTTATACCTGGTGCTACACCAGTTGCAAAATCTCCATATCGGTTAGCCACATCTGAAATGCAAGAGTTAGCTAGCCAACTGCAAGAGCTGACTGACAAGGGATTCATACGTCCTAGCTCGTCACCTTAGGGTGCGCAGGTTCTTTTTGTCAATAAGAAGGATGAAACTTTTCGAATGTGCATTGATTATCGAGAGCTCAACAAGCTGACCATCAAGAACCGTTATCTGTTACCTCGTATCGATGACCTTCTAGATCAATTCAGGGTGCCACTTGTTTCTCAAAAAATGATCTTCGTTCTAGTTATCACCAGCTTAGAGTACGTGAAGAAGACATTCTAAAGACTTCCTTTTGAACACGATATGGTCACTACGAATTCATGGTCATGCCTTTTGGTTTGACCGATGTTCCTTCCGTTTTCATGGATTTGATGAATAGGGTGTGTAAACCCTACCTCGATCGTTCCGTCATAGTCTTTATGGATGATATCTAATGTGCGTGAATTAGATATATTTTTATTATTATAATTTTCGTTCACACAGATTAGCTTTTAAAATAATTTTTACTTAAAACCAACTACACACACATAGGGCAAGTGTACCCATCAGGTGGTAGTATAGTTCGCTGGTAAGAACTGGATATCAATCTGTGGACTCGGTGTCTCAGTACTAAATCTTCGTTACTTTTAAACCTGTTTTGATCAATAAGTTGATTTCTTGATTGTTTTTAACTATCATGTAAGGATAAAAATTAACTAAATGCATTAACAAGAACAATATTTAAGAAAGGTTGCTTGAATTAAGTATCCACAAATAAACATATGACAACTTTTAAGGAAAACTAATGGTGATGCAAGTCTTAGAATCAACTAAGTTTCCAATCAAGGTCCCCTAGTTTTATAAATCTTGGGAAAATTATAATGAACAACATTTTAATCACCTAAGATTCGTTCTTTAAGTTTTCTTTCTAAATTGATGTCAATCTTTAATAATGAGTTAATTTTTAATCAAAACTCCTAACTCTACAAATTAAGGAAAACTAACATGAACAACACATTAATCACCCTAACTTGGTTTCAAGTAAATAATATCTTCAACAAGCTCTTGACATGAATCACAAGTATGGTCGTGCTAAACAACAAATTTGGCCTAAGTCATCAATCCAACATTAACACAAACCATAGGATTCATATAAACATTCATAAGATCTTTAAAAATCCAAATGCAAGAATTCATACTCATATTCAAATCATCATCCTAATCATGTTAGCAGTTACCATTCCTAGTTTCATGCTATGAATCAATCAACAACTAACAAGATTCAATAATCATAATCTCTACATGGGCTTTCCAACACTACATGTAAATTTTTATGATCAAACATTCAAGAATAATAACTTTAAACATGAACATGCATTCCAAGAAACTTGATTAAATACCGTCATGAAGATTAGCATACAATAATCACCACATCTATTTCCATATTGTCAAGTGTTCCTTAGCTTCAACAAAATTCCAACAACACAATTGTTTAGCCTAGAAGGCTCATGATAACTAAGACAAACATAAAGTAATATGGATTGTGCATGAATAACAAGTGAAATACTAGTGTTTAAGACAAGGTAATTAGCTAAATGAGTTGGATTATCAAGTGATACAACCTCCTAAAGGCTCCTTTCTTCAATCTCCAAGCTTCCAAGATCAGCTTCTTGAGATAGAAATCCACCTAAATGCTCCAACTCTTTTTCAAATGAGCTGAATTCACATATTTAAGCTACTGCGCATTTGGCACGACCGTGCCACCTTTTGGCATGGTCGTGCTTGGTAAGTGTCAGGTGCCTTTCTGAGTTGTTGACCAAGTTTGATGCCAAATCCGGAAAGATCCGCTAAAATTTCCCCGAGGTGGCACGACTGTCACACCCGACCCGCAGCGAAAAGGTGATCGGGACATGATTGGGTTTTCATCAAAGCTCATGACATTTATTATAATATTTCATATTTATTATTACAATTTACAAGGGATCCTACAATCAAATCAAACAAATACAACATGTTCTATTCATCCTTCTAAACTTCATTATTTTTCTTCTAAGGCAATTTCCTATGTTTTCCTTGCTTCATCCTGTTCACCTGTATCATGTGTAAAAAATGGTTTTTGGATCAACAAAAGTTGGCGAGTGAACCTTGTTAGAAAACATTTATTATTTATTTCTTATTGTGTTTAATATGGAAAAATTGTGCAATATTCATATATTAACAAACGTAAATAAACATACAATAACAAACAAATAGCATACAATAACAAACCAATAGCATACAATATCAAACAACAACAAACAATAACATACAATAACAAACCAATAGCATACAATGACATATCAACTTGCATGAATATATAACATGAATGAAACTGTATATGTTGGCAACGTCACGTTCACGCTCATACTGTAATGGGGAACGGACGGCCTATGATAAATGTATGTACTGAAAATGATAAATGTCTGTGCGATCAAGGATCAATCAAACGGAGCCGATCGTATATTGGCAACGCCTGGTTCACGCTCATAATGTAATGGGCAACTGCTCAAAGCTCATAATGTAATGGGGAGCGGCGGCCTATGATATTGCATGTACTGAAAGTGATAAATGTCTGTGCGATCAAGGCTCAATCAAACGGAGCCGATCGTATGTTGGCAACGCCTGGTTCACGCTCATAATGCAATGGGGAACTGCTCAACGCTCATAATGTAATGGGGAGCGGCGGCCTATGATATTGCATGTACTGAAAATAATAAATTAAATCTAAACAATAACCACACAAACAGTTGATACAAGCTGAATACACATTTGTTCATGATATGATGTATGCACAATGATTTAAATAAATAAATGGTAAGACACATGATACACCCCAAAAACGTGATTAAAACGGGGCATTTGTAGAGATTCACTCACATTGGGTGCGTTCGGTTGGAGATGATGAGATGCGCACGAGTTTAGAGGATTGATCGACGAGGAAAAACTAACCTAATTAATAACGAAAAAGTAAGGTAAATAAATGGATTTTATTAACAATTTTAATAGGATTTTTGGATATATTTTTGTGAGTTTAAGGCTATTTTCTAACTTTAAAAATGTTATTTTTAAGTATTTTTAATTGATTTTTAATTTAAATAAATAAATAAAAATAATAAAAAAAATGTTGATTTTTGACCATGGACCGTTGACTTGTTGACCGTTGACCGTTAACCGGTTCGGTCGGTTATATGTGTGCGTTGGGTGAGACTCGAACCCGTGACCTCCCGTACGCGTGCACGCAGCTCTACCAACAGAGCTACGTGTCTAACCCGAAATATTTCTGTTTTTAATTATATTTATACACTAATTAAATTAATCCGAAAATCATTTATTTTAAAAAGGTTTTAATGTATCGACTCAGTGCTCTCCACAGGTCTCGAACCCGGGACCTGTGGTTTAGTTTGGAACACAGTCAACCACTGGACTGTGGGTCTAACTTGGTAAATATTCTGGTTTTTAATATACTTAATATCTTACTGTTGTGGATCCGGTTCAGTTTTAAAAAAAAGATTTTTTATTACAGCGAATGTGTGTGTGTCAAGGATCGAACTCGGGACGTATGCATATTGTTTGCACACAGTCCACCGCTGGACTGTGTGTCTAACCCGTTCATAATATTGATTTTAATTAATCTTATATCTTACACGACTTCGTCTTCTTCGTTCAAAACACAGACAACGGTTGACTAACTGTTATTTGTTAAATTAATTTAACGAACTTATAAACAATTGCAATGTATTGAACAGAAAAGGGTTTGGGGAATGATTGTACCGAACTGATCGTCTTTCTTCAGAAGTCCGGCAAAGATCGTCGGCTCTGTTTTGGGAACTCCTTCCGTTCGGATTCAATGATCAGTTTGGATGAATTAGATGTGAAATTGAACTACTGAGTAACGATTATCAGTATGTTTGAATGATCATACCGGTTATCAGCGACTTTCCGAAAATTCCAGAAGTTTTCTGGCGAAAACAGAAAATCCGCAATGTCGTCTGGGGTTGATTCTGGGTGATGGAGTGATTTTAGAATTTGTCTAATAATGTAATGAAACAGAAAAGTCAAGGTATTTACCGTGTAGATGAAAGTCCCGGTTTTCCGGCGACTTGCAGAGAATTCCGGCGAGTGAAATTTCTTTCGACAGAGATTCTTCAGAGGTTTAAGGTGAGTGTGGGTGATGTCAGTATGAGCTCTAAGATCTTATTTTACAGTAAGAAGAAAGGATGGAATGATTTCAGTTTTCCGGCGGTAATTTCCGGTTAATTTGCAGAGAATTCCGGCGACTGCGGCGAGGTTTTCTGAGCGAAAAGAAGAGTGTAATCTTGATAAACTCGCGAGCTCACTGATGAATAAAGTATAACTCAGGTTTAAGTGTATTTCCGGTTTCGAATTCAACACTTTTCGGTTACGGTCCGATGATTTGAATGAGTGCCATTAAGGTCTTTCAGTTATAACCGGCGTGGGTGTAAACGTATCCGTTATGACAAAAGAAAATGTTAAAGATTGACGATTTCGTCGGGATTTCCGGCATCAGTGACTTGAGTGACCGAATTCGACTTCAGTTTTTATTATATGTATTAATTGAATCAATATGTAAACAAAAATCACAAGTGGCGGAGCGGTTGGAGGGATGTGAGTTAAGACTTTGAATGATGCTCGGCTGACCCGGGTTCGAAACCCGGCTTCAGCATTTTATTTTTAAATCACTATTTTTAGTACATTTTCAAATATAAATTTTATATTCTAATATACTTATTAATTATGTATCGTTTAAAATTAATTTGAGCATTAAATACGCAACGAAATTTTTAACTGGTTGTTCGGTTAATAAACGAAGCGGGTTTGGTAAATCCGGTTTTTTACGGATGTTACAGTATCCCCTACTTTTAGAAATTTCGTCCCGAAATTTAAGTAGTGGCATATTTGTCTAAGAAGGATGGTGTTTAATTTGACAGTTACATACTTAGAAAGGAGTAAGAGTTTAAATTTTGTTTGAGGCGGTAACGTTCCTTGTAAGGGTGGAGTGCCCTGCTTCAGGAATCGCTTTTTGATGCCTATGATAATGAATATTGATAAACAGAGTTGATTGACTAAATATGATTTCATGGGCAAGAGTTTTGATATGTTTGGAAAAAGATAAGGTTATATCCTAAAATAAACTTCTAATACTAAAACCTACATGGAACTTCTCATAACCGCCTGACAATGCCTCTGATCCTTTGGCAAGAATACTTATATATAGGAAGTACCAGCAGCGTATCCACCATATTCTTGTCAAATTTTCATTGGTTTTATCAGTAAGTTATGATTGGTTCTATGATGTGACTCTAGAACATAAATAAACACAACAACCAATATCTGAGTCTGATAGTATACATGCTTGAATAAAGACAGTACCTCTCTCGTTTGTTATGATGGAGAGGTTAGTCTATGTAGAAGTGAGACATAGCCCAACTTCTTTAAATGATGAGATTGAAATGATATGAATGCTAAATCTGTGAGTATAACACAAACTTCAACCAAGACAATACTAAATCCTACATGGAACTTCTCATAACCGCCTGATAATGCCTCTGATCCTTTGACAAGAATACTTATATATAGGAAGTACCAGCGGCGTATCCACCATATTCTTGTCAAATTTTCATTGGCTTTATCAGTAAGTTATGATTAGTCCTATGTGACTCTAAAACATAAACAAACACAATCAACCAAAGCTTGAGTCTTAATTCTGATAGTATACATGTTTGAATGATGACAGTACCTCTCTCGTTTGTTATGATGGAGAGGTTAGTCTATGTAGAAGTGAGGCACAGCTCAACTTCTTTAAATGTTGAGATTGTAATACGTTGAGATGTCTGATGATATGAATGTTAAAATCAATGAGTATAAAAACAAAACTGAAATAGTAATTCGCATTAAGATCCTTGGGTAAATTTCCAATTTATAATTGAGACACTTGAAAATTGAGATAACATAAGGAAAAACGTAAAAACTAAGCGGTTGGAGTTGAATCTTGATTTTTGGTGAAGGGGACTAGTTGGGTGGTTTCGTTTGGAATGTCATTATCTTCAACAGGATTGGTGTTGATGTTGTAAACTCTTCCTCTTGCTGGTGGCCTAGTGGTTAGGTTTTCTTGATTTGATTGGTTAACTGGGTTTGCTTGAGCTTGGGCGTGTATGATGTTAACCAATCGAGGGCACGTGTTTCTATAATGGGTAGGGTCGCCACAATTAAAACAAGCTCGAACATAAGGTAACATGGGGTATTGGGGTTGTTGATATGTTTGGGTCATGTTTTGAGTAGGGGGAGGGATTTGGTTTTGAGGGGTGCGGCAAACCTTGCTCAAATGACCATAGCGTCCACAATTCGCACATAGTCGACAAAGTAAGGTAGATGGATGGTGATAAAAACAGGTGTTACATTGAGGGTGAGGTCCAAGGTAAGGTTTCTTATTTGGGTATGTTGAGTTGGGTGTTACTTGAGTGATTGGGATAGCTTGGAGGGGTATGGCTTGTGAAATTGGTTGGTTGCGTTGGGTGACAGCGAAAAGTTGCCCATCTCGTTTTCTCTTAGGAATGGATCGTGAAGGGGATTCGGTTTGGGTTTGTTGAACTTGAACTACAATGTTGGGCATTACGGCAGCCATTTGTTGAGCGATTTGGGCAGCCATACGCTTGCGAGCTTTTCCTGCTCTCACCTTCCTACGAGCGGAATTAGAAGACATCTACGAGGAATACATATCAAGAGTATGAGTTGGATGTTTTTGGGATCATGTGTCGTATTTAGGAATGAACATTCATAAAATAAACATAGCATAATAAATCTACTACATCCATAGGATGTCTTAGGCTTTGCTCGTAATTGGACCTTGCATGCCGCCATACTTCACCTTCGTAATCACGTGGGCCCCCATGATTACCGGGTTTTTTATATGGTTCACATGTGTTAGCCTGGTTACGTACACTAAAACCCGGAGAAAATCGAGAAATAAGTATGTAACGTATGATATTCGGAATGTATCCAGGTGTGGACACGGTGACACCTCAAAGTGGGATTAGTTCGAACGACGTTTGGTGTGGCATGCTTTGGCCTAATAGGTCCTTCGTACTCTCATCGTTAGTCCCCAGGTAGGTAAACTGGTCCGCTATATTGGATTTATACGAATGCCAACCTAGACAGGACGTTCTGACTACGGTACTTGTACCCTTACAGTTACTACATGCCCGTCGCAGAACTCACTTTGATGAGATTTGAAAAATGAAAAATGCGACAAAATCTTGAATAACGGAAGTATGAAGATGAGTTGAATATGTGAACATTGAAATATGTATGATGAATATGTATGTAAGTATGTAAGTTTGACTGTAAGTATAATTCACTATGTATCACAAAATGTAATATTGGAAGTGTTCGCAGGCATTTGTGTATGTAATAAATATGAAAGAAATAAACATCATGAGTTTGCATGTAACCACATAAACAATTAAAATCTAATCAACTATAGTATAGGCTCTAAGGGTCTAATAACCTATCCTATATCCCTATAGTCAAAAGCTCTGATACCAATCTGTCACACCCTGACCCGCAGCGGAAAAGGTGATCGGGGCATGATTGGGTTTTCATCAAAGCTCATGACATTTATTTTAATGTTTCATATTTATTATTACAATTTACAAGGGATCCTACAATCAAATCAAACAAATACAACATGTTCTATTCATCCTTCTAAACTTCATTATTTTTCTTCTAAGGCAATTTCCTATGTTTTCCTTGCTTCATCCTGTTCACCTGTATCATGTGTAAAAAATGGTTTTTGGATCAACAAAAGTTGGCGAGTGAACCTTGTTAGAAAACATTTATTATTTATTTCTTATTGTGTTTAATATGGAAAAATTGTGCAATATTCATATATTAACAAACGTAAATAAACATACAATAACAAACAAATAGCATACAATAACAAACCAATAGCATACAATATCAAACAACAACAAACAATAACATACAATAACAAACCAATAGCTTACAATGACATATCAACTTGCATGAATATATAACATGAATGAAACTGTATATGTTGGCAACGTCACGTTCACGCTCATACTGTAATGGGGAACGGACGGCCTATGATAAATGTATGTACTGAAAATGATAAATGTCTGTGCGATCAAGGCTCAATCAAATGGAGCCGATCGTATGTTGGCAACGCCTGGTTCACGCTCATAATGTAATGGGGAACTGCTCAACGCTCATAATGTAATGGGGAGCGGCGGCCTATGATATTGCATGTACTGAAAATGATAAATGTCTGTGCGATCAAGGCTCAATCAAACGGAGCCGATCGTATGTTGGCAACGCCTGGTTCACGCTCATAATGTAATGGGGAACTGCTCAACGCTCATAATGTAATGGGGAGCGGCGGCCTATGATATTGCATGTACTGAAAATAATAAATTAAATCTAAACAATAACCACACAAATAGTTGATACAAGCTGAATACACATTTGTTCATGATATGATGTATGCACAATGATTTAAATATAATAAATGGTAAGACACATGATACACCCAAAAACGTGATTAAAACGGGGAATTTGTAGAGATTCACTCACATTGGGTGCGTTCGGTTGGAGATGATGAGATGCGCACGAGTTTAGAGGATTGATCGACGAGGAAAAACTAACCTAATTAATAACGAAAAAGTAAGGTAAATAAATGGATTTTATTAACAATTTTAATAGGATTTTTGGATATATTTTTGTGAGTTTAAGGCTATTTCTAACTTTAAAAATGTTATTTTTAAGTATTTTTAATTGATTTTTAATTTAAATAAATAAATAAAAATAATAAAAAAATGTTGATTTTTGACCATGGACCGTTGACTTGTTGACCGTTGACCGTTGACCGGTTCGGTCGGTTATATGTGTGCGCTGGGTGAGACTCGAACCCGTGACCTCCCGTACGCGTGCATGCAGCTCTACCAACTGAGCTACGTGTCTAACCCGAAATATTTCTGTTTTTAATTATATTTATACACTAATTAAATTAATCCGAAAATCATTTATTTTAAAAAGGTTTTAATGTATCGACTCGGTGCTCTCCACAGGTCTCGAACCCGGGACCTGTGGTTTAGTTTCGCACACAGTCCACCGCTGGACTGTGTGTCTAACTTGGTAAATATTCTGGTTTTTAATATACTTAATATCTTACTGTTGTGGATCCGGTTCAATTTAAAAAAAAAGACTTTTTATTACAGCGAATGTGTGTGTGTCAGGGATCGAACTCGGGACGTACGCATATTGTTTGCACACTGTCCACCGCTGGACTGTGTGTCTAACCCGTTCATAATATTGATTTTAATTAATCTTATATCTTACACGACTTCGTCTTCTTCGTTCAAAACACAGACGACGGTTAACTAACTGTTATTTGTTAAATTAATTTAACGAACTTATAAACAATTGCAATGTATTGAACAGAAAAGGGTTTGGGGAATGATTGTACCGAACTGATCGTCTTTCTTCAGAAGTCCGGCAAAGATCGTCGGCTCTGTTTTGGGAACTCCTTCTGTTCGGATTCAATAATCAGTTTGGATGAATTAGATGTGAAATTGAACTACTGAGTAACGATTATTAGTATGTTTGAATGATCATACCGGTTATCAGCAACTTTCCGAAAATTCCAGAAGTTTTCCGGCGAAAACAGAAAATCCGGCAATGTCGTCTGGGGTTGATTCTGGGTGATGGAGTGATGTTAGAATTTGTCTAATAATGTAATGAAACAGAAAAGTCGAGGTATTTACCGTGTAGATGAAAGTCCCGGTTTTCCGGCGACTTGCAGAGAATTCCGGCGAGTGAAATTTCTTTCGACAGAGATTCTTCAGAGGTTTAGGTGAGTGTGGGTGATTTCAGTATGAGCTCTAAGATCTTATTTTAGAGTAAAAAGAAAGGATGGAATGAATTCGGTTTTCCGACGCTAATTTCCGGTTAATTTGCAGAGAATTCCGGCGACTGCGGCGAGGTTTTCTGAGCGAAAAGAAGAGTGTAATCTTGATAAACTCGCGAGCTCACTGATGAATAAAGTATAACTCAGGTTTAAGTGTATTTCCGGTTTCGAATTCAACACTTTTCGGTTACGGTCCGATGATTTGAATGAGTGCCATTAAGGTCTTTCAGTTATAACCGGCGTGGGTGTAAACGTATCCGTTATGACAAAAGAAAACGTTAAAGATTGACGATTTCGTCTGGATTTCCGGCATCAGTGACTTGAGTGACCGAATTCGACTTCAGTTTTTATTATATGTATTAATTGAATCAATATGTAAACAAAAATCACAAGTGACGGAGCGGTTGGATGGATGTGAGTTAAGACTTTGAATGATGCTCGGCTGACCCGGGTTCGAAACCCGGCTTCAGCATTTTATTTTTAAATCACTATTTTTAGTACATTTTCAAATATAAATTTTATATTCTAATATACTTATTAATTATGTATCGTTTAAAATTAATTTGAGCATTAAATACGCAACAAAATTTTTAACTGGTTGTTCGGTTAATAAACGAAGCGGGTTTGGTAAATCCAGTTTTTTACGGATGTTACAACGACCGTGCCACCTTTTGGCGCGGTCGTGCTTATCGATATCATACTCGGAAATGACTAAGTTGAACTCGGAAACTAGCTGATAAGGGTCTGTGATTGCACGCGCACGGTCGTGCTTGGGGTTGGCACGATCGTGCCAAGTGTTGATTTGACTCGGATTGTGCAGTCTGATGATAGTGCTTGTGATAGTGCCGACTTCTGGATGCTTGGCACGGTCGTGCAAATGGTTAGTACAGTCATGCCATGTCTGGCAGTTTGGTAGAAATGTTCCATTTTATCTCCAATTTGCTCCAAAAGCCTTTGTTTCCTTACCGGGTCGAAGCCCGAACCTGCATTTCACAAATAACTCAAATGAGTATCTAGATCAATGAAAACACAACGAATTTCCGCATTAATGGGGATTATTTGATGTTTAAAAGATGTATAAATTCTTATTCATCAAACATCCCCACACTTGAACTTTGGTTGTCCTCAAACAAACTAAAGTAAACAAAATTCTATCTTGCAATCATCTCAACTAGCATTATATAAGCACAAATAAATAACTTGGGTAAAACAAAACGGATTACTCGACATAAAAGGAAAGACCAAAAAGTATATGAAATATGGTTATGAGCAATGATCCATCTCGGCATCCCTACAAGTTCACCTTACATCCTCGCAATGCTCACACACACTCGGCTAAAATATAGGGAACATACAATTCAATGAGTATGTTTAGAACACTCGATGCATAGACAATGACTATGCGATATCATAAGCTTGTATAAGGATAAAATCTAAACACTTAACCAACAATCCAAAATCAAGAGGTCTTGTGTGGGTTATAATTTAGCTAGGGTCAAGGGTGTGGAAATGGATTTATAAAAGTGGCTAAAATGGCTAAAGACAGAAGGCTCGACTAACTTGAAGTGAAGAAAGATAAAACTATCCAAATAACTAACCGAGAGCTAGCAAACCGCTTGGATGTATCCACAAAATTGCTCTAGCAAAGCCAATTGACACGGCTTTTCTCTTTTTTTTTCACCACTTTAGAGGGAACTAAGTACGTCTACTTAGATAAAAACTCCAAGCAATGATGTTATGACTAATAAATTGATAAACTATACAAGAAAGCATACAAGTTAGTCTTAACCGGATCGGACTTTAAACCAAAAAAATGTGGGTTCAAAAAGAAAAGGCTAAATTGGCTGATTCGTGATATTTAGTGGTTTATATGAAATGAAAGGGAGAGGCTCAAATTGGTTTAACTAAGGGTCTGATTTGGGTGTAAGGATAATTGAAATTGGTTAAAAATAAAAGGTTTCCTACTGTCTCAATCATTTTTATGTTATGTGCTTGCTTTGTGTTCTCGAAATGCATGCCTAACAATCGCGAAAGTCATCCGGCGCACTCAATCTTTGCACGCAAAAACATGAGCAAAAATAATTCTAAAGCTATAAGGCTCAAAATAACTCATGGAAACCGGCGTATTGGGTAATTATGCAAGGCAAACAGGTAGGAATTTTGCTCGATTTCTCACGCTCAATTTTATATAAAAAAGATTACTAAATGGTAACTTTTATTCGAGCAAATCCTTTTTTCGTTCACCTTTGTGAATTTATCAAAAACTTTTAGATTTATATAAACTTGTGTTGAGTTGATTATTCAAGAGAGTTTTGTTATTATTATTATTATTAATCTTTCTTTTTTTTTCTTTTTTTTTTCGGACAACCATAAACAAGCTTAACCACCTCCCCACACTTTAATTGTATATCGCCCACGATGTACAAAAAAAAATGAGCATAATTCAATGCAATAGTATAGCAGTGGAGGAAACGGGAATACGAAAACTCCCCTGGTTTGCAAAGGCTAGAAATGGAGCGAAAGAAGGTAAGATGAAACATTCCAACGCACCACTGCACCATCCAGCGATTAGCATATCATCAATTTCAAAACTGCACACTTGCAAACCTGATCAAGATTACCATAAAAACACAACCCAACAATCCCTTGTCATTGTTCAAAAATTAAACCACTAAATAAAATAAAAATAAAAATAAAAATGTACGGAATTTAAAGCAACAACAGAGGAGTGTACGGACAATCCAAAATGGTACACCCCTCAAACATAGAAATGCAAATGAAAGTACGACATGAGCTGCAAGATCAGGGTCGGCCACCAGATCCTAAAGGATCGGCATCATCCTGGCGGTCAAACCGGGATCTCCTAGTAAAGTGCGGCGGCGGCTGTGTGTACGGATGACCGAGTGAGCTTGCTAGATGTTGGTGAGACCCGAATAACCAGTCGAACCTACGCATACTTTGCTCGTACATATCTTCCATAAAATTACCCTGACGATGCTGCTCAGCGCAGATCAAGTCCACGTCGTGTCGTACAGCCTGCTGATCCAACGCTAGCCCATCCATTCTTCTCCAAAGATCCACTGTAGACGGCTCATGCGGACCATAACCACCACCAAAACCACCAAACAAGTGCTCCCAACTTGGGCTTCCAAAGCCCTGGCCTTTTTTTTCAATTAATCATGTGAGACAAATAAAAACAACTAGACAAAACTTTGTACACTGATTTAACAAGTAACTCCAACCTCTTAAGAAAACCGAGTCCCCGGCAACGGCGCCAAAAACTTGATGTGCGTGAATTATATATATTATTATTATTATAATTTTCGTTCACACAGATTAGGTTTTAAAATAGTTTTTACTTAAAACCAACTATACACACATAAGGCAAGAGTACCCGTCAGGTGGTAGTATAGTTCGCTGGTAAGAACCGGATATCAATCCGTGGACTCGGTGTCTCAATACTAAACCTTCGTTACTTTTAAACCTGTTTCAATCAATGAGTTGATTTCTTGATTGTTTTTAAACTATCATGTAAGGATAAAAATTAACTAAATGAATTAACAAGAACAATATTTAATAAAGGTTGCTTGAATTAAGTATCCACTAATAAACATATGACAACTTTTAAGGAAAACTAATTGTGATGCAAGTCTTAGAATCAAATAAGTTTCCAATCAAGGTTTCCTAGTTTTATAAATCTTGGGAAAATTATAATGAAGAACATTTTAATCACCTAAGATTCGTTCTTTAAGTTCTCTTGCTAAATTGATGTCAATCTTTAATAATGAGTTAATTGTTAATCAAAACTCCTAACTCTACAAATTAAGGAAAACTAACATGAACAACACCTTAATCACCCTAACTTGGTTTCAAGTAAATAATATCTTCAACAAGCTCTTGACATGAATCATAAGCATGGTCATGCTAAATAACAACTTTGGCCTAAGTCATCAATCCAACATGAACACAAACCATAGAATTCATATAAACATTCAAAAGATCGTTACAAATCCAAATGCAATAATTCATACTCATATTCAAATCATCATCCTAATCATGTTAGCAATTACCATTCCTAGTTTCATGCTATGAATCAAATCAATAACTAACAAGATTCAATAATCATAATCTCTACATGGGCTTTCCAACACTACATGTAAATTTTTATGATCAAACATTCAAGAATAATAACTTTAAACATGAACATGCATTCCAAGAAATTTGATTAAATACAATCATGAATATTAACATACAATAATCACCACATCTATTTCCATATTGTCAAGTGTTCATTAGCTTCAACAAAATTCAAACAACACAATTGTTTAGCCTAGAAGGCTCATGATAACTAAGACAAACATAAAGTAATATGGATTGTGCATGAATAACAAGTGAAACAATAGTGTTTAAGACAAGGTAATTAGCTAAATGAGCTGGATTATCAAGTGATACAATCTCCTAAAGGATCATTTCTTCATTCTCTAAGCTTCCAAGATCAGCTTCTTGAGAGAGAAATCCACCCAAATGCTCCAACTCTTTTTTCAAATGAGCTGAATTCACGTATTTAAGCTACTGGGCATTTGGCACGACCGTGCCACCTTTGGCACGGTCGTGCTTGGTAAATGTCAGGTGCCTTTCTGAGTTGTTTACCAAGTTTGATGCCAAATCCGGAAAGATCCCGCTAAAATTTCCCCGGACCTGCATTTTCACAAATAACTCAAATGAGTATCTAGATCAATGAAAACACAAAGAATTTCCGCATTAATGGGGAATATTTGATGTTTAAAAGATGTATAAATTCTTATACATCAATATCCTTACTTATTCTAAAACCAAATCCGATCATGAGCGACATATTTGACTCATCTTAACACTTTTGAAAATCAAAAAGCTCTACGCTAAGTTTTCTAAATGTGAATTTTTGTTAAAAGAAGTTCAATTTCTTGGTCATGTCGTCAACGACAAAGGAATTCATGTCGACCGTGCAAAAATCAAAGCAGTGCAAAAATGGCAAGCTCCACGCACTCCTATCGAAGTTAGGTCATTTCTTGGTCTAGCTGGTTATTATCGACGTTTCATCGCAAATTTTTCTCGCATTGCCTTACCACTCACACCCTTGACTCATAAGGGCAAGCCCTTCATTTGGGGGCCCAAGCAAGAAGAGGCTTTTCAAACTTTGAAGCAAAAACTTTATGATGCACCAATTCTCACTCTCCCTAACGGTTGTGAAGACGTTGTTGTCTATTGTGACGCATAAGGGCAGGGGCTAGGGTGTGTCTTAATGAAAAGAGGAAAGGTGATAGCCTACGCCTCAAGGCAACTCAAAGTGCATGAAAAGAACTACACTACTCACGACCTAGAACTTGGAGCAGTCGTGTTCGCTCTAAAGAAATGGGACATTATCTCTATGGTACCAAGTGTGAGATTTACACTGACCACAAGATACTTCAGCATATCTTCAATCAAAAAGAGTTGAACATGAGGCAACGACGATGGGTCGAACTCTTAAATGATTAAGATTGTGAAATCCGTTATCATCCTGGCAAAGCCAATATTGTGGCTGATTCTCTTAGTTGAAAAAAGTATGCGAACTCAATTCATCTTTTATGTTTTCAAATCATAACTGATCTTCAAAACCGCATTCGGGCAACTCAACAATTTTTGTCACGGAAAATGATGAGCGAGATGAATTGTCTTGTGGAGCTGAAACCAAGTTAGAATTCAAGTCCGATGGTATCCTTTATTACTTAAATCGTATTTGGTACCTGATCGTGACAATCTTCATACTTTTCTCATGAACGAGGCTCAAAAAACACGATATTCTATACACCCAGGTGGTGATAAGATGTACCAAGACCTAGATACTCTTACTGGTGGCCTGGCATGAAGAAGGATGTCTCCATTTTTGTTTCCAAGTGCCTAACATGTTCTAAGGTTAAAGTTGAACATCAAAGACCTTCAGGATTACTTGTCCAACCTGAAATACCCGTTTGGAAGTGGGAAAACATAACCATGGATTTCATTACCGGGTTACCTTGCACTTCCAGTGGGTATGATACGATTTGGGTTATCATTGACCGTCTTACCAAATCAGCTCATTTCATTCAAATCCACGAGGACTATAAAAACGAGAAGGTAGCTCGTATATACGTTGATGAAATCGTAAGTCGACACGGTGTGCCTTTAAGCATCATTTCGGATAGAGATGGACGCTTTACTTCACGAATGTGGCAAGCCGTGCAATCAGCATTAGGTACACGTTTAGACCTCAGCACCGCCTTTCATCCTCAAACTGATGGTCAGTCTGAGCAAACCATACAAACTCTTGAAGACATGTTGTGAGCATGTGTCATCGACTACAAGGGCAATTGTGATACTCATCTACCATTAGTTCAATAACTATCATTCAAGCATCGGTATGGCTCCTTTTGAAGCGTTATATGGTCGTAGGTGCCAATCTACTGTATGTTGGCACGAAATCGGTGAAGCAAAATCACTGGATCTGAATTGATCCAAGAAACAACTGATAAGATTCCTCAAATCTGCAATAATCTTCTAGCAGCTCGAAGTCTGAGTTTCATGTTGGCGATCAAGTACTTGAGTTTTGTGTTAGCGATCAAGTACTTTTGAAAGTACTTTGATCAAAAAGGCAAGCTAGCAGCACGCTATGTGGGACCATTCAAAATACTCGAAAGAGTTGGTCCTGTAGCTTACGAGCTTGATCTACCAGAAGAACTCAACATAATTCATCCCACATTCCATGTATCAAACTTGAAAAAGTGTCTCGCTGACAAAAATCTCTATTTGCCATTAGAAGATATTCAGATTGATGAGTCAATGCATTTCGTTGAATAACCTGTAGAAATCATGGACTTCGGTGAAAAGTGTTTAAGACGAAGTCGTATTCTAATAGTCAGGGTGCGTTGGGAGTCAAAACGAGAACCTGAGTTTACTTGGGAACGCGAAGACCTAATGCGTGAAATATACCCGCATCTCTTCCCAGTTGCATCTACTACTTAAATTTCGGGACGAAATTTCTAAAAGTAGTGGATACTATAACATTTGTTGTAAAACAGGTTCCAAAACCCGCTTTGTTTAAGTAATTCAAGTATTTTTTTTCTTTTTGAAGTTTCGTTACGCATTCAAAATTCGATTTATTAATATATGTAATTAAAAAATTAAATATTAAATAAAATAAAAGATAATAATAATAAATAAAAGTTTAAAATAATAAAAACAAATATAAAGGGGTAACCGGGTTTTGAACCCGGGTCCCCATCAAGATAACACGCATCCCACACCACTGCACTACACACACATTTGTTCTAAGTTTGGAAACAACTAAGTTTTATATCTAAACAAACTCTAAACCTGCAAGTTCAAACTCGCAGAACCAGTAACCGCAAGAGTAATCAAAACACAATTAATGATTTCCTTTTGATCTAGCGCGTGCAACTGATTCCAAACATCAGTTTTAAACTAAAAATTGAAATCAATTCGTATGAAATCATTGACCCAGGATTTGAGTTTTGAAACCGAAAGCATAGAAATCCTGATACTCTATAAATACTGATCTTTTCACCTTAAACGAACTCGCTCATTTCTATCAAAATATCAATGTGAACTCTCTGTTTCGAGCAGCATCACCAGAGTTTTCTTGATTCATTACCGGAATTCAACCGGAAAATAGTAACACTTCGCCAAATCGGTACAAACATCTAAATCTCTTTAATATCTTTTGTCTAGTGTTTAGTTGTTTTAAAACAGTTAATCAAAACTGTATAGATGGGTTAACAGTAGGGTTCGATTTCCGGGTATTATATATGAAGAAGATGAAGTTTGTTTAGAGAACAAGTAAAATTAAATTGGGTGTTTTTATTGGGTTAGACACACAGTCCAGCGGTGGACTGTGTGCAAATATAACACATGTCCTAGGTTCGAGTTTCACACGCATCCAACTTTCGAAATAAAACCATTTTTTTTAAAACGAATTAAGGTCACCTCTTAGTAAGTATATATAACTAATATAATTCTGGAATGTTACGGGTTAGACACACAGCCCAACTGGTTGGGCTGTATGCACACGAAACATCAGGGCGTGGGTTCGAGCCGGTTCTATAACCGGTTTTGGCAATTACAAAATCCTTTTTAAATAAAACCAAATATAGCTTAGGCTAGTTAGTTTATATATATAATTAAAATCAGGTTTATTTTGGGTTAGACACGTAGCTAAGTTGGTAGAGCTGCGTGCACGTATACGGGAGGTCACGAGTTCGAATCTCACACGATTCTAATAATACCTGCGATCCGACCGGTTGACCCGGTCAGACCCTGACAAGGGTAAATAATTTTTTATACCTAATTTCCTTATTTTTTTTAATTAAAAAATCCTTAAAAATACCTATAAAACTAAGACTTTTAGGTTTTAAATTTTGTAATAAATGCTATAAAAATAAACTCAAAAATCTAATAAAAGTTATTAATTAGAAATATTAATTTCAAATAAAAGTTATATATTTATCAAATTGTTATGTGATTATTTAGGTTAGTTCACTCGTCGGTTGAAAATCTTAAATCATGCGCATTTGTCGTCAATCCAAGAAACACACCCACTATGAGTGAATCCTTACAAATTTCCTTTTTTTATTCATGTTTTGGGGTGTATCGTGTGTCGTTTACTTAAATTGTTTATTCAAACACTTGTGCTATTACCATTATATGATTTAACGTGTTCTGTAATGTTTTGTTGTTGTTATATGTGGTTACATTTTCTCAATTCAGTGCATCTTTCACATTAGGCCCATCAGTTTCTCGTTGTATGCGAGTAGAGCATCGCGTGCCTAATTAGATCGGCTCTGTTTGATTGATCCTTGATCTCACAGTTCATCATTTATCATGCTCATGTATACATTGCTAGATGTTATGTGGTTTGTGGATTGTTTTTACATATACGTATGCTCATATTTGGTTTATGCACATTTTTATTAAATTAATCAATATAACTATTTCTTTCAAATGATTAAATGAGATTCACTCGTCAATCCAAGAAACGCACCCACTATGAGTGAATCCTTACAAATTCCCTTTTTTTATTCATGTGTTGGGGTGTATCGTGTGTCGTTTACTTAAATTGTTTATTCAAACACTTGTGCTATTACCATTATATGATTTAACGTGTTATGTAATGTTTTGTTATTGTTATATGTGGTTACATTTTCTCATTTCAGTGCATCTTTCACATTAGGCCCATCAGTTCCTCGTTGTATGCGAGTAGAGCATCGCGTGCCTAATTAGATCGGCTCCGTTTGTTTGATCCTTGATCTCACAGTTCATCATTTATCATGCTCATGTATACATTGCTAGATGTTATGTGGTTTGTGGATTGTTTTTACATATACGTATGCTCATATTTGGTTTATGCACATTTTTATTAAATTAATCAATATAACTATTTCTTTCAAATGATTAAATGAGATTCACTCTCCAACTTTTGTTGACCCAAATCTTTATTTTACATCTGATACAGGTGGACAGGCTGAGTAAAGAAACACCTGGGATTTGGCTTTAGAAGAAGAATAAAACAATACTTGTTTAGAACATTTTCGTATTTGTATGTTTTTAGGTGTTTGTTGGAATATTCTCTTTTAAGTTTGAATAAATAAATATGAAACTTTATTATAGTAAAGGTCATGAGCTTTGATGATGCGGGTCAGGGTATGACATTCATGGGCTGGGAGCTAGTCAGAAGTGAAACAATTTCCTGAACGTCAATAGTTCATTAATTTGAAACTTTACATTTTATAATAAATTTGTTTTGGTCAAACATCAGTCAACTAAGGTCATTAACTTGGACTTGGTAGACAAATATGGTAACCAGGGTCATTAAGTTGGACTTGGTTAACTGAGTGGGTTACAAAAACAGATAAAAGTTCATAAAAAAAATAAAAAAGATTAACAAAGTGTGAGAACTGACTCATACGAGTGACACATTGACTCGTACGAGTGACAAATGTCCTTATTCACACGAACCATCACTCGTATGAGTGACCTCTAAATGAGTATAAAAGGCTTGCTTATTCGCACGAGTCACACTATTGACTCTGTGCGAATCAGTTCTTAACACTCTACTTTCTTGATCTACGATCCATATCTATACATTAGGAGGTTAATCTGCACACCTCTTTAAATGGGCAAGGTACTTATGCTTGTTTTGAGCCGTTATAATGCCAAAATTGGACCAAAAGGACATAAAACATAGATTTAGGATAATCGAACCAGTAAAATATAAAATTGAACTCAAAAATGTTAAAATCGGCCCTGTTAACCTATAAATCAACATTCAATTTGTTAAAATCTACACATTTTAAGTTCGGTTATATTAGGTGTTACTTCGTGCGATTTGTAACTCGTACGAATCATCACCCGTATGAGCAAGGAATTCAAAAGTCTGTTTATCATATTCACTCGTACGAGTGATCGTTCGTACGAGTAGGACTTTAAATGTTTAAATCTTGATAACTCGTACGAAGCATCAATCGTACGAGGAAGTTTGTTCAAAAACCCTTCAAATTTGCAAAGTATATTTTTCATTCGTACGAAGAAGTGGCTTGTACGAGTGAGGTTTTGACTCAGACTTATATTTTGTCTAAGTATATGACTCGTACGAATGGTGATTCGTATGAGTGATTAAAAAGTTGAAATTTTTGAAAATTTTCTGAGTGTTGAAATGTCTATGCTTGCAGATCAATAAGTCTTTGTTTTCGCTTTTCCATAATATTTTTTATTTTCTAGACTGAGACTATCCCGGAACTAGCAGTGTATAGAGAAGCTATGGATTTTCTTAGCAGACTTCCTATCACCAAAGCTCTCACTGACCGTCATACGGCATATCGTTCTCATAGAGAATACTTTTGGAATGCTACTGAGTTTGATGAAGAAGAAAACAGATTATGTCTGCAGTAAGAATTAACAATGAAGATATTCAAGTAAGGATTACTGAAGACTTGATCAGATAGTGCTAGAATTCAACGATCATGAAGACGACCCTACTGGTTTTCCAGAGTATATGGTTAAAGGGTGCTTCTACATGATGGGTTATGTCGGGTTTGTTAACGCAGTTCCCTTCGAGAAGGCTAACCTCAGTGCTCCATTTCGATATATAGCACATTGTGTTATTCATGCTCTTAGTCATCGAAAGGGCGGATTTGACGATTTGATTGATTATCAGATGTGCATTATTATAGCACTCTTTCTGAACTTGCCCTACAATTACTCGAGGCTGATCTTCTCCCAAATGGTCCAAAATATTCAGTGTGAAATTTCTGCAGTATTCACACTTTATTCAGATGTTACTCGACCATTTACATCCGAATTTGAAGAAAAAGAAAGATGATGTTTTGAAGTTGGAGCATATGGATGTGTCAACTCTAAAGAAGATGAATCTGCATCTCAAAGCCTTACCAAATGCAAAACCTGTCTTCTAAGCTATCGTTGATAAAGATTATGTGGTTCCACCAAAAGGGAAGTGGAGGAAAGAGGATAGGAGACGAAGATGAAGAGCTGGAGACGTTAGATGGTGTCATTGCAAAGAGAAGCATATGGATTTTGAAAGATGATAAAAGGGGGTAAGGGGAAGAAAAGAAAGCAAACGTCCACATCTTCCTCCAATGCCCCTAAGAAGAAACAGCGTGCATCTGAAAGCACGAGATTGGTTGATGAATCAGAGCCAGAAGAGAATGTTGAAACTATGGCTGCGGATATTGAGAGAGAAGCGTTCGGGGTACAGGAAGGGATTGTTGAAGAAGCATCCTCCTCAAGTACTGATTCTGAGGATAGGATTTCTGGTGAGAGAGAAAGAGCAAAGGAAAGAGACCTTAAACGTCTGGCTAAGCTACAAGGCAAAGTAGAAGAAAGGAAACGTAAAGCGTTAGGAGAGGATGTACGACTTATGTCCCTTCGGGCTCTGACAGTGGTATTCCTGTTCACAAATCTTCTCGAAAACTTCTCGATGTCTCAAGAGGCCAGCAGTGAGAAGCACTGACTCTCCTAAAGATAAATCCAGAAGAAAAGTGCAGAAAAAGGTTGTTGAAGAAGAGAATATTGAGCCAACTCCAAACCACCACCACCACCATCTCCAACACCACAACCACCACCACAGCCAACACCACAGCCCTCTCAATCTCAACCCCAATTCGATTTTGACTTTGATTTTGGTATATACTAGGGGGAAGATTTCTCGGCTAACATGTTCAACGATACGCGTATTGAAGAATTAGAAAAACAAGTAATGCTGAACAATGTTAGAATTGTAGAGCTTCAAGAGCAACTAAATGGGCTGAATGCAGAAAAACAGTAGCTAGAATATATTTTGGCGAGTATCGTATCTGAGAATGAGCGTTTGAAAATCAAATGGCAGAATATGATGAAGAACGTCTCAGGAATCAAAGAAAGATGAGCTTATTAGAGAAAATGCTCAAAAAGAAACTCGGAATCAATATAGCTGCTGAAATTGATGAGATAGAGAAAGCCGAGGCAAGAGAAAGGTTGCCGAGCGAGAGCGCATTGCCAAAGAAATATCTGATGCTCAGGGCAAGGGAAAGGCGAAGGTTGGTGAGGATCCCGTGACTGTTATAACTGAGCTAGAAGCTGAATCTGCACCAGTATCATCTGAGGTGGTAGTGTATGCGGTTTCAAAGAAGTTTGTGTTGGTTGGAAAGTCTAAGGATGTTGATATTGACACGTCTAATCTTTTGCTAAACATCGAGAATGGCTGAAAAAGAAAAGGTTGGAGACAGAGATAGAAGCTGAAATAGATGATTTTGTTGAAGATCTTGTAAAAGAAACTGAAGACTTAGACGATTTCGATGATATATTTTCTGATAAGTCTGATGATGACAGTGATGATGATGATTTGGGTGGATTAGGTGTCCTTGTAACAGAATCTAATGTGAATGATGATATTGATTTTTCTGTGTACTTGGATGACTCTGCTAATCAGAGTGAAGGTGTCAATGAACAAAGAAAAGGGTCTGAAAGCTCTAAGGATGCTAAGCAGGCAAGAATCTTCATGGTGTCTGAAATGTGTACCGTTCTCGTCGTGCCAAAACCGAAGATTTTATATTTAGAGCATGATGTAGAGGAAGGGGAGTTTATCCACAATTATTCTAAAGCAGAAATTGCTAATATGTTGGGCGTGGAGGAAGAAAGTTTTGAGTTTGATTTCGAAGAAGAGCTTAACGACATCAGTGCTTTCGAGCCTGTTGATTATGTCTTCGAACATGTTGCTGATGCTCATGATTATGATAAAGTTGTTGTGGAGGATGATTCTGATGACGATGATAGAGATATTGCCGATAAGGGTACATACGACTCCCCAACTTTTAGCGATTTGTTTGCAGCCGAAAATGATGATCTTTTGAAGCGAAAAATAGAAGAGGCTGTTAAACAAGGAACCGTTCCTCAACAATTGTCTGCCGAGAAGTTGCTGAAATGAGGAAGCGGTGGTTTAAAGAAGCACCAGCTGAGCGAAAAATCAAACCTCCCTTAGCATTCTTTATGCATGATTCGGAAATTTCTTTGGGAGATATGATAAGCTGGGGCTGGATCGAAGAGCTGAATGTTTATGCAATTAAACGGGAATATGGGATCCAGTATTTTCGTACTTAAGTGACATAAAGAGCCTGTCGTTTTGGGATACCAAAGAGCGTGCACAGACAAAGATGATAAATTTTCATGACCAACGGCTGTGGAAACTGATCAAGCTTGAAGCAACTCATGGATTTATACACTGGAAGCCACATATCCCTAAGAAAATTACGAAGATCGATCCAGTAACAAAAGAAAAAAATGTGACATTAATCTTAAAGAGGCCAAAAGTGATGAAGAACACGCCTCTAATAAAGATGGAACAAGATTTCTTCAAGATCTTCAAATGGTGGCACTACGATTCAAGTACAGGTGAAGCTGTTATTTGTGTCCATCCAGATGATGATTCTTGGAAGATTACGAAGGAATTAACCGAAGCGTCATAGCACACAAACGTATGTACAGTCTGTGGCGTAGCATTCGAGTACTAGACCCGATGTGGCTAGTCAATTGTTTGAAGAAGGATATTGAATGCTTGTTCTACAACAAGATTAGTTTTGAAGAGAAAGACAAAGAGCAAGCTCTCCAGTTCCAGAAGATTGTTAATCTCTGTTTTGCTAACGATGTACATTCAGGAACAGCATGGAACACTTCTTGGAGAAGCTGGAGGAGATCGAGCAGAGCAAGAAAGAAAAGAGAGAAGAAAGAATCACTGAGCGAGCAAGAATTGCATCGCTAAGGAGATTTCGTTTGGCAATACAGTTAACCGGCCTCCTCCTACAGATCAGACGCCGATATCTTCTGAGGAGCGTCGCAAGCCATCGAAATGTTTCTTTTGTCGTTAATTATTAGATCTTTTGAAAAAAATTTGAAGACTATCCAAGACTGCGGCAACATCCAAGGGGGAGTTTGTTGGGGCATAATGTCTATTGCCTACATCTAGGAAATGTTGTTTATGTACATAGGGCTTAGAACATCGAATAGTGTTTGTTAATATATGATTTATATGTTTGTAGCATGACGTACGAGTGAGTATCATGGCTCGTAAGGGTGACACTCTGTCACTCGTATGAGGCATCACTCGCACGAGTCACTCACACGCTCTCCTCATGTGCGAGTCATGTCCATCTATAAATAGAGGAGCCTGAGTGTTGTGTTAGAGATATGTTGGTAGATGTACGGCGAAGCCCTGTCAAACAGTTTACTCGCTCTATAATTGTTCATGTTTATCAATACAATTCAAGGCGTTTAAAAGCAGTATATCTTTCTTGTTTGTTTGTCAAACTCGCTAACAAAATACATGCAAGCGCAACTCACCGAACAGAGAATGAAGAAAAGCTTTGAGGAGCATTGGAGGGAGTACAAGAAGCGAGTTTTTGGGATGAAAGATTGAAGGATTTTGAAGATCAAGGCAAGACTACGGCATCACCCAAGAGGGAGTATGTTGATACATAATGTCTAATGCCTATGTCTTAGTTAGAGTCTATTTTGTCTATAGGTAGTGTAACGTGTTTGAGTTTAAAGTTTAACTTTTTTTGTAATGGACACATACATGTGCATGAGTGATACGTGTGTATGAGGATCAAGAGCGTATGAGTCTGCGCGTGTACTTCTAATGTCTATATATGTGTTGGTACGTGCGCATGAGCTCATAGCTTTTGGGAACATGTGATTTTGGAGATTATTCAAACATTATGTAAACACGTCGTTATGCTGCCGAGATATTTGGAAATCCTTGTGTATTCTACCTTGTAGTATGGATTCCGCACACATTACAGGCTACGTGGATATCATACGTGTTGTTTTTCAAGTTTATCAAGATTGCACGACAACAAACTGTGGTACAGGTTTTATGATCGCTCTCTTTCATTCTATATCCCTTCACTTTTTAATGTGTATTGCTATATAATGATTATTATTGAGACATAAATATACAAATAACTCATTTATGCCTATGTGTTAACTTGTTCAACTTGCCAACTTAACTCTTTGATTTTCGTGCACATGTCGCTTGCATGAAGAGTACTTTCAACAAGTCAACTTATCATTACCATGAAGCTTTGAAAATATATAAGCGTTGATTTCTTCTTTCAGATAACACATAACAGGCCTACATAATTGACTAGAGGGTCTTTGGTGTGAACACTAGACCCTATGGTCCTTTCTTGTCATAAGATGGTTTCTTTTTTATCTTTAGTTATTCTCTTCTAAATGTCACTGCACTTAGGATGTATTTGCGCCATGGTCTTAGCGCAGATGACACAAGATAGCGCAATTTCCAGGTTAACAACGACACATTGGCGTGGTTAAGCCCTCTGGCACACTTAGTCGAAGTCTATAAATATACATGTTTATAGACTATAATTTTAAGAACGTTTGGAGATATGTATGTGAGATTGTATGGTGTGTGTGTTTCGTTACAATCAATATAAATCAGGGTTATTTACGTGTGGTGTAAGCGTTGCTTATCTATGTCCATACTCATACATGATGGACGCACGTTGTGTATACTTCGAGTTAGTTGATCTATAGGGTGTACATTATATCAGACTATCAGCCACTTCCTAAATCAACCATGCAGATGATTTTTCTCAAATATAATTAACAATGTTGTTTTTTTTTTACATTCGTTTTTCTCAAAAGTCTAGGATCCAAGTTGATTTTGTGATCTAATCTACTAGTAAAGATTACATGTAATACGAACACATTCTAAGTGCTTGATAAGAATAACTATACTATTAGGCTGGATAAGTTTTAAGTTTGATATAACGTTTCCATCTATAAAACTGACTTTTACATTCGTTTATCCTTATCAGATAAAAACTTAAGAACAATTAGTCGAAACAATATATGCATAAACCCAAAAAGAAAAACAAATAAGATGTAAACAAAAATATATAGTTTAACGAAGGAAAAAGGTCAACAGAGGATTCAATTAAGTTTGCTTATGCCCAAAATGATTTTGAATATTCATAATGTTGGTTCATTTTGTGGTACATTAACCTTTATTCTTGTGTAGTCTAATGACTTTGTTAGGTTCTACTATGTCTTACTGTTTTAAAAAGTTTAAAAAAGGCCACATTTGACTAAGTTTACCTTTTTTCATTAGTATGTCTGTCGGTGTTAATTTTGTGTGTCTAGATGAGAGAGAAATATTACAATATAGAGTTAGAAAGATTTAAGTATAAATACGTGATAAGAGTACATTCGTATTACTACTCATCTTTGGTCTCTACTAGTGCATTACGAAAAGAAAACAATCAAACACTCGTATATACTTGAATTCACACTGAGACGGGTCCAGTATCGTTGTAGTACGCTACATAGATTTAGAGCTTTTTTCATGTGAAGACACGATCCGGATCTGCCGCTTCTTCATTCTCTCTCTCATTCTCACTCTCTCTCTCTCTCTACATCACCATCTCCATCTTCATCTCTCAAGAGAGAGAAGTGTAGTGGGAGCCTTATCTTTGATAGTTCGTTGATAATTAAAGAAAACAACACAAAGAAATGGATGAACAGTATGGGATAACGGATCTGACTCACTATATGAACGGGCGGCCGATTTTCACCGGCGTCCCACAGCCACCAAGTCAGCCTCATGATCTTCACTATGACATGGCGATGTTGGGAGGTGGTGGTATGATGTTTCGGTCAGAATCCAATACGGGTACAGGCTCGACAACTGCGAGTCTGAGTGCTGGTGGTGGTGGTGGTGGTGGGATGGAGATGGAAATCGGTGGTGGTCTTGAAATTGAAATTGGTGGTGGTGGTGTGGGAATTGTAGGTGGCCAAGGCAAGAAACTTTAACACTTTTGGAGGTCAGATCAAGTCTTGATTCTAAGTTCAAAGAAGCTAATCAGAAAGGCCCCTTGTGGGATGAAGTTTCAAGGTTTCACTCTCTCTCTCTCTCTCTCAACATCTCATAATTTCTAACTGTGAACCTTTATTGTTGTTCATCATCACCATCACCTTTATTAGCTTATAAGTCTTTGAAATAACTTTTATTCATCGTTTTAAAGACAACAATTTTGGCGTTAAGTTGAACCTTGTATCCAAACATGAAAAAGCTCAACAATTTGTTATTGCATCAAGAATTATCTTGATAAAACCTTTTTAATTTTCGTTTCATTTTTGTTTTCCATCCTTTTCTGTCCAACTCTATTGTTCTTCAACATCATCCCCATTATCTTATAAATTTTGGAGATCTTTTTTCATAGTTAAAAACAAGAACTTTGTTATTAAGTTGTATTTTGTACCACCTAAAAAGGCATTTTCTTAGTTATATAAAGCTTACTTTTACATGCCAACTTCAAGAAACTCAACAACTGTCAAGAGTTATATTGGAAAGAAGTATTACTTGATATGTTGAATTTTGCATCACTTAAAAAAGGCATTTCTTACTTATCTAAACTAAATTTTACATCCCAACTCCATGAAACTTAAATATTTGCTATTGTGTAAAAGATATCTTGAGAAAACCATTTTTAATTGTCTTCTTTTGTTTTCAATTACCTACATTTCCTATCCAACGCTTTATAGTTCTTCATCATCAACACCATTATCATCTAACAAATCTTGGAAACCTTTTGTTCATAATTTAAAGTCAAGAATTTGGACATTAAGCTGAATTAGGAAGATTTTATATACAAAATTCAAAAAACTCCGCAATTTGGTCAAGAATTATATTTGAAACCCAACTCCAAGAAACCAAACAATTTTGACAAGAATTATATTGGAAACCCAACTCCAAGAAACTCAACAGTTTTGTCAAGAATTATATTGGAAACCTTTTTGCATTGTTACTTTATAGACGATATTTTTGGTATTAAGTTAATGTTTGCATCACTAAAAATGGCACTTACTTGTATAAAGCTATATTTAAATTTTATTACTTATACAAATCGTTTTTTAATTTTTTTTATTTACTACCTTTTCTATCCAACAATTTAGAAAATGTCTTAAAGGACTTCTGTTTTGGAATTGATAGCTTTGTGGCTAGTGTTTTGACAGGCTTTCCGATTGTTTCAGTTTACTGAAGTAGCCTCAGCCTTAAAATGGTGTACAAGAACTTACGTTTCATTAATACTCCAATTTAGGTTAACAGTATGCGCAGACCGAGAAACAACATGAAACTTGTACTCCTTAGCAAAGATCACTATCACTTCAGTCTTTCTATCTTTTTCTTGTCATTGAGTGTTCTGATCAACCAATTTAAATGTTTTGTACATATTCATTTTTTCTTGTATTTTCAGGATCATGTCGGAAGAACATGGGTATCAAAGAAGTGGGAAAAAATGCAGGGAAAAGTTTGAAAACCTGTACAAATATTACAAGAAGACTAAAGAAGGCAAAGCTGGACGACAAGATGGGAAACATTACCGCTTTTTTCGACAACTCGAAGCTCTCTACGGTGAAACCAGTACAAGTGTTAATCCTAATCCTAATCCTAATCCTAATCTTGATCCTAACCCGACCATTTATCCGGGAATTGAAACTTGTGGTTTTCAAGCTCATAAACACTCAAATAACAGTTACCAAGAACTCTTTAAACCTGCCCCTTGGAGGCTGTGTGATAGTCCTAGCCTCTCCAACAATTCATCTGCTTTCGACACTTGTTCATCAGGTTACAGCAATCCGAATGTCTTCATGGACAAGAGTGATTGTGTTGATAAGACAATTAGCAAGAGGCGTTTGGGGAAGCGGGGTTGGAAGACGAAGATCAAGGAGTTCGTTGATGCGCAAATGAAGAAGGTTATGGAGAAACAGGAGGAGTGGATGGAGAAGATGATGAGGTCTATAGAGCAAAAGGAACGAGAGAGGGTTTTAAGAGAAGAACAATGGAGGAAGGAAGAAGCTGCTAGGTTTGAGAAAGAGCACAAGTTTTGGGCGAATGAACGAGCATGGATGGAGTCTCGAGATTCAGCTTTGATGGAAGCCTTGCAGAAACTAAACGGGAAGGAGTCACATCATAAGTCTTCTCCTAGTGACCAAAGCCTACATGATCATAACAATGGGAAGATTGACACCACTGTGAATATCACCGCCTGGGCTGAAAACGAGCTCACGCGGCTAATTCAGCTACGCACCAGCTTGGAAATAAGATTCGAACATGCAAGCGGGCATATGGAAGAGCTTCTATGGGAAGAAGTTGCATCAAAAATGTCTTGTTTGGGGTACAATAGGAATGCTGTAACATGCAAGAACAAGTGGGATAGCATAAATGAGTTCCTACTGAAAACCAAGAAACGAAAAGAGAATTCAAGAAGCACCAATTTGTTTACTCACCCGAACAATGAATCTCTTCCACATATATTCCATCATCAGGCTGGAAGTTTTGGTCAATCTGATCAACAACTGGTTGCGCCGAGTGATGAGCAGAATGATGGTAGCCATAGGTTTCTTGTGGTTGATCATCAGAATATGTGGGATGGTTATGGCATGAAGCTAAGGATGGGTTAGGATCATTAGCCTATATTTCTTAGATGTGTAAAAGATGTGGGGAAGTGTATTAGAGATTAGGAAAGATGGTTTACTATTCAGTCGTGGGAAGATGATATTTGACAAAGTTTGGTGTGGAAGAGGTGTGTGAATAAGGAATATAATATTTATTATTATTATTATATATGAGATGCTTCAGTAGTATATGTATGCTATTATTAACTTAAATATATTAGGAATTCATGCTTCATTTTTTTTTGTTGTAATTAACTAATAGTCTATAACATCCCAGAATTAATGCTTCTTGTTGTTTTATTTTCTTTTTCTTTGGCGTGACTCTTGTCTTCTCTGGGGGGTTTTGTCTAATTTTTTTTAGAACAGGTAATGTTTTGCAGTAAGTAACCATTTGACTTTCGTTTCGAGGTAATGGATGATTTTTTCTAACCCGATGAATATGATTGGCTTGAAATCAGCCCTTTAGTGGTTTTCGTTAAGGTAACAATATCATTAAGCAATATTGGTGCTCAACAAATGTTTTTCAGTTTAGTTTCTTGGAGTGGAAGCAAGACATATGAGAACTTCAGTTAATAGTGATTAATAAAGATCGCGATACCATACGTAGAAATGTCCAAAGAGATTGGGTATCATCAAAAGTGTAACGGTGCATTATGGACTTACCCATTTTTCGTCACCAGAGTTCTGTTTATTGATTATGTTCTCAACACCTAATTTATCACCCATGTCTAGCCTTAGCACCAATTTCAATTAATTACACTATTAATTGAAACGGATGGCTCCAGTCAATGGTGAATAGAGAATATCTTCATAGGGGTAACGTTTAAAAAAAATGTAATTAAATCGAAAAAACGTCAAAAAAGTAAATTTTTTCCAAAATTTACACTAACGCCGTCGCTACCCCTAATCATAAGGTATGTCCGCCCCTGTCTTCAGTAGACTTGTATGCCCAGTTACACCATTAACAATTACAAGATTTTTAAGGAGTTATTATATTTTGACACAAAGGGATGAAAAGGTTAATTTATTTATAAAATAGTTTATAGAAGTTATGAATTTTTTAATTAGAATAACTTAAATGATTTAAATGATAGTTAGTTGATTTTAATTAGACTAAAAAATAATTATATAATTCATTAAGTATCAAAATTAGTTGATAATTATACATTCAAACGAAATAATCAATTGTTAAGTTAGTTGATAATTATTATTTGAATTTTGCGGAAGAGCATTGTCCTAAGGAGTATTTCTTGAGAATGATTTTAACATACTTGACTGGTTCAACAAGATTCATTTTGGTGTTTGTTTTAGTTGAAGACCTGGAAAAAAGTTGAGTTATCATGCTTTTTCAAAATGGCTTGTCATGAGATATTCTAATTTCTTGCATAGATATGGGGTTTTGGAACAAAAAAGTATGTCATCCATATCGATCTAATCTTGAAGTGCGTAACGTTTTTAAGAAAAATATGGTATTGATGGTTCCTTTAGTGAGTACAGGTTAAATAAGAATTTCGAAAGTTTCGTACCAGGATCTTAGGATATTGGAGCAAGGGATAACTCGTCTAAAGCCTTATCTAATTTATAGACATGAAAAGGATATTTTGTGTTTGTAAAAACCCCGGTGGTTGTTACATGCATACTTCTTCTAAATTTCAATCAGGATGGCTGATTTGACATCCATTTGATATACTTTGAAATCATTATAGGCGTATATGCTAAGAAAATTCTGACGGCTTTAGTTGGCAGTAAACCTTCACAACTAGTCATGCTTTATGTCTTGTTACGATTCCTTTTTCTTTAGATTTGTTTTGACAAACTCATTTGGTTCCGATTATAGTTTCCCTTTTGTTATTGGAACTAGGTTCTATACCTTGAATTTATCAAATAAATAATTAAACTCTTCTTGCATGACAAGGATCCAGTTTTGTGCTTAAGAGGTTACACATCCTTTGGCTCAATCCTACATAAAAACCTAATATACAGAAACTCATGGGATGTGGCTAAGTGAGTTTGAACCTCTTTGTAAGGACCACCAATCACTTGACTGCGTTGGTGTTTCCTTTGACTATTTCTTGATTTGAGATAGTTGAGGTTCTTCATTTTTTAAGAGTTTTTCTTTTGAATAAGTTGGATTTGATGTTCCACCTTGAATAGAGATATCAGGTTTACAAGTTTGGGTTGCTGAGGAATTTATTTCAGTATACTGATTTTGTAATTCATAATTCTAAATATTGTTAGAATTATGAGAAACCTCAAAATTTTGATTCCCTCAGAATTCTGGAATTGGGGTTTTGATCTTTTAAAGTAGAATTCTTATAATTTCTACTTGTGAACTATGATGCACACAAATGACATATTTACGGACAACTATTTATTAAGAATTGCATCTAAAACAAATAGCCTGTTGGTTTTATCTAAAAGCGAACACATGCGTGAACATGTATAACTGATACATGAAAATATCTATAAAACATTTCTTTCAGTCAAAATCATATGAATATTTAAACATTGGGAGTTATGCAATTTCGGTTACTTATGAAACACTTTAGAAAACATGGTTAATATGGAAAATCCGTTGGGAATTTATTCCAACTCACAAGTTAGTCATTTATATAAAACATCTATGTTTAAATCTATTTAAAGTGATATCAAACATTAATTTTTTATAATAACGTTTCGATTTTACCAAATCGGTTATTTTAACGAGTTTTTTTGTAATTAATTATAAAGTCATACCAATACTTATACTAACTTTAAAATTGTTAAAACACTTTTAAAAAAAAATATCTGTGTGATTTAGTCACCAAGACTGACTGTAAATTATGTAAAATTACAAATATTTATGCTTAAAATTAAAATCAAATTTAAGGTTCTAAAGATCAAAATTTCAACAACTTTATATGATTCTAAACTCATAATTCCTGAAAAATTTTTGGCAATTTGGATATCCATAGCACTAGTTTTGAAATCATGTTATTTAATACTAATAAATTCATAAATCACAATAGACATTTATAAACATTTCCAAATTTTCAATGAAATTATTTTTCAACAAAATATAGCTTTTATTGAAGTTTTAGATCAATATGGCATACAATAGATTTCTAAATTAAACCCAATAAAACAACATATTAACAATTTTATCAGTAACAAGGGTTAACTTGATCAAAAGTCCTAAAAACTCTTACATTTTATCATCCTAAACTTATATAATTTAATTTCAATTATCAAACCTAATGTCAAAGCTATTTTGTAAAATTATAACCACAAAATTTCTAAATATAGTTACTTTAGGGTTTTTTAAATTATACCTTTCAAAATGCTTGTAAATGATTAAGAACACTTGTCATTTTTACTTGAAATCAACTTGTTAATGTTCCTATAATCAAATATAGTAGTGTACTTACAACACAAAGTGGTTATCAAGCCATGTTATTAACCTAATAATTTATAAACACAACTTTGTATTCATGTGTTTTCTTGAAAGCTTTATGTGCTAGATTAAATATATCATATGTATCATATGTGTTACAATATCTACCGTCTACGTATTTGGGTCATGTCATGTATGTAAAAGGGCAAAATGTTATAATTTGATGCAAGTATGTTCACTTCGTACGGAGGTAGACTAGTTCACTTCGTATGAAGTGGTTCTCTTCGTACGAAGTGAAGACTCACCTCGCACGAAGTAGAAAATCTATATATAGGTGTGCTAGGGTCGTGAGTGTGTAGCTATTTTGTTGACTGATACGGCGAAGCCCTATCAGATTTGTTTCAGGATTGTACAAATTTAACGATTAATGAAACATAAACATTGAAAAGTATATCTTGATATATTATCGTTATTATAAATGAATTTCGAGCATTTTATGACTAGTTTATCAAATTAGGACTTGAGCTAATGGAGAGTAGCTACTCACAAGAGATATCAGAGTTTGGAGGCCTAATTTGAAGACATTTCATTAGGATTTTACTTCTCTTCTACTCATTTTTCATTCTTTTTATCATTTTTAAACGATCAAAGGTCAAAATGGCCTGATTTTCTCAAGGAATACGTAAAATCTACTGTTAACAAACTCTTGAAAGATTCATAGCCTAAAATCAACCGGAATCATCATAAAAACATGGAAAAATGTGAAATTGTGAAACCTTCACTTCGCATGATCTTAAACTTCACTTCGCATAAAGATAATTTTACCTTCACACGAAGTGAAAAATTGTCAAGTTTGAAAAATTAAATCCGCTTCGTATGAAGTAAAATCTCTTTCTGGTATGCCACTGAAGAGAAATATGTTACACCGGTTGGTAAGAATGGCCTAGAAAAGAGATTAACTCTGTTTACTGCACCAGAGGAAGATAAGTTCATTAGAGAAAAGAAAATGATGAATAACTGCAGCAAGCCATCAAAGAAGATATATTCACTCTTACAACATGATGGTGACGCTCAATCTATTTGAAACGCTTTGAACGTGAAGTTTTAGGGAAGCACCTAGATGATAAAAAGCAAGAAAGCATTATTGAAGAAAGAGTTCGATATCTTTAATCTACTAAAAGGTGAAACAATGAAGCAATTAATTGAAAGATATTGTCACCGGGTTGTTGAGATAAAAAGACTGGGAATTTAGAAAGAGAACGAAAAGTTAGTGGATAAATTGGCTGATGCATTACACCTGAAGGAGTTTGGTCAACCTACTTGACAATCTTAAAAAACAGCCCAGAATACAGTACTATCAGTTTGTCAAGGTTCACACATAAACTAAAGCAAGTAAAAACCACAAAGCAAAAGGTATAACCAATGGTTCACACATTCAACAGATGTGAATCTGTACTACAAAGGAAGTTCAACAGCCAACACTCAAAGTCCAAAAATACATACTGCTTTGAGCGTACCATGAGTACTTCTTCAAACCATTCGAACACTAGTGGTGGTTTTCAGTCATTTCCAACTTTTGATCCTAACTCACTTCAAACACCTAATCTTCACAAGAGCAACCAAACCAACTCAAACCAACAAATCTTACAGTGCAATATCGCAGTGAATTTAGAGAATGCTCAAGATTTTACAGAGAATACGCCCAAATAGCACATGGCTTTACTTGCATCTGTTTTAGAATCGTTTGAAAGTTTGGTAGCTGGAAAGATTGCCAATCCTAACATGACAAAGGTAGATTATGACCAAATTAATCTAGTAGAGTTGGAGATAATTGATATCACATAATGCATGTCCAGCATTGTTCGTAGAGCTCAACGGTTTATGGAGATTACGGGAATGAATAGTTTGGATGGTCCAGATAGAAAAATAGGATTTAACAAATTGAAAGTCACTTGCTTTCAATGTCGAAAGAAGGGACAATTCAAGAGAGAATGTCCTAACCGCGAAGTAAACAGAAACAAAAATCTTTTTTGGTGACGACTACTATAGAAAGGCGATTTATCACAAAACTTAGCCACCTCAGACTACATCATGAATGATTCAAATTGAGGATGGTTTTTCAAGTTCAAAGATAAAGCTCTTGTTGTTTCCTAGGAGGAAGAAAGATTCAATTGGAACAAGTACATTTCAAAGCCCGAAAGAATTGCACTATTGGTAGAGATAATAAAAAAAACTTGAACCAGTTGAAGAAGAATGTGTTAAGGCGACCTTCGATGAAACTCCAAACGAAGAATACTACTCTGATCCTTCTACTGATGAAGACAATTTTCACAGCGCATTTAAAAGTTTAATACCGCCTGACGTGTATAAATTTGCTGCAGGTTTCTTTGAACCAAACTATACAGTGTGTTGTAGAAGATTCTAAGCGAGAGGTAGAAGAAATGATCGATGTGAACAAGGAGATGGCCGCTGAGAATCTCACTGAGATTGCAAATAAAGAGACGATGGCAAACTTGAAAAACGTAGTTTCTGAATAGGTTTAGGAGAGGGTAAATGAGTCGGTCATGGAAGAGGGTAAGGTTCAGATAATCAAAATTGAAAAACCTTGCAAGAAGTGCTCAGAGCCATGCAAGGAATGTTCTTAAAAAGATGAAAAATATAAACCATTGAAAACGCTTTTTGATAATCTGTCAAGTGATTATAAAGAAACAAAAGAAGCATACGATAAACTAAGCAAAACTATTAACAAGTTCCAACAAGCTAGTAGGGAAGAAAGTGCTACACTTTCAATGCTAAAAGCAACGGTTGTGGATAAACAAATGGCCATAAATATTCATCTTAACACGATTGATAAGCTAAAAAGTGAGCTAGAAACAATGAGAATTGAAATGGAAAGGGTTAATTAGTTATTGATCAGTTATTCAACTTCTTTGTATGTGCATGATCATATTCTTCCAAAACAAACAGAATAAATTAAAGGGAATAAATGATACTAGTTCTCAAAACAAGGGTACAAGTTATAATCAAGTTCCACCCCCAACGTGGAATATTTATTCCAAGAAAAAGCCTGACAGGGTGGAGAAGGCGATGAATTTGAAACTCAAAACTGAAACAAAAGATAAGCTGCCTGAAAATCTCGATGTAACCTACACCAAATCTGAAAACAATTGTGAGTCAGATGTGGTCAAGAATGTAGTTGAAAATGTTTTGTGAAGTGAAAATGAGAGCACTGAGTTCGAAAATGAAGAAACCTTTCATAAGAATTATCTTCAAAAGTCGGAACATTGTTTGAATGATAATCCAAACATTGCCGTATACAAAATGAAAGATCGGACAAACTATATTCGGACGAAGAGTTTCCGATTCAGAATGTAAATCTTGACAAAACTGATAAAGTTTTCGAGTTGATTGAAGTAAGTCTGTCTGAGCTTGAAAATCTGAATGCATGTTATTATTACAAACCCAAAAGTTCTCACAATCACAAAGGAAAGAATTATCATGAGAATAAACGAAAAGGTTTGGGATATGTTAAGAAGAATAACAACAGCTTTCGAAAACCAAAATTTTCAAAGAATATAAACTTTGTTTTCGGAACAAGCTTAGAGAGTGAAAAGGAAAGTTTGGCTAAAGAACAATCAAACAATGAATTTTATATAGAGAAAAAAATGTCATGAACAGGTTATGAGATCCTCTGTTGGAAACGATAGTAGGCCATGTTTCAAATGTAACCAAGTTAGACATATCATGAGATATTGTTCACAAAATGTCTCTAAACCTATTTACAGTGTTAAGAAATCTTAAGAAGATGTGAACCAAAATTCCCAAAGTTTCTTCCTTCACAAATTTTGAAAAGAAACAACGAATCTAAGAATGTGAAACCAACAAATTCTAATGTCTCACACAAAGAAGTTGGTGAATCATCAAGCAAAAATGAACAAAAAGATTCGAAATTTTATCCCAAAAAGGCATTTTCAAAACAACAAACTTGGGTGGTTAAATCAAAACCTTCTTCTAAAGAAGTTAAAACAATTTTTTCAACCATGACTGATAAAAATGTTGAGGTTGAATAGAATGTTGAAATTAAGAATGAATGTGTTTGTGAACCACAACTTGAAAACCTAAACCCACCCAAAACCGTCAAGGCTTGGGACGCTCTACTCAAATAATAGGTTCATCATTTTTTAATAACCGAATAGAAATTAAGTATATTTTAAATTAAACGTGAATAGATAAATAAAGTCCAATCCGAACTGGTTAACACGAAACAATATCCTATATGAAATGAAATGAAATGAAAAGTCAATTTGGAACAATTGTTCGAACTCGGAACAATGACTTATCTGAAATGCAATGAAGATGATCTGAAATGCTGTTTACTTCAACAATGATTATCCGAAATGAGTTTGAAATGCTAGCTATTTATCCGAAATCAATCCAAAGCTCAACCCAATTATCAAAAATGAAGTCGAATCCTCAAATTGTTGATCCGGAATGCACTCGGAACACAAACTGTTGATCCAAAATGTATTCGAAATTTCAAGGTATGATCCAAGATGAGTCCGAAACCCAAGCAGATGATCTGAAAAATGAGCAGAAGCTTTAAACAGACCCGAAACAACAGTAGACCAGCAACAATAATAATCTGAATCAGTGTCATATCAGATCTAAGCCTGGAAACATGTTCAAACAGGCTTGATACCAATTGTAAGTGCCGAAAACCGGATCTCACGATATGACAAGTAGCTTGATTGGTGGCGGAATCACACAAGCAAACTATGGATCAAGATAGAAGAAATAAGATGAAATAGAATAGATGACAGATTAACTTGCATACAAATATGAAAGTTTGTCTAATAAGTTGTGAGAACCACCAAAAAGCCACTAATCCCTAAACAACATTTACTATTTATAATAAGGGATTAAAGCACCATTACCCTAAAACCCTAGGCCCAAATACCTTCTAAAGCCCACTAGTACAAGCTAGCCGAAACTAGTAAAGTGACTAATGCATAAACCTAAAAGGACCTAACATTTTAGGAGAAATCAAGTCTTTTCTCTGTTTCCATTAGTTTTGGGAGAATTCAACATTAAGATAACTAAGAGTTTTTCTTTGTTTCCATTAAATTTGGGAGAACTCAAAACTAAAGGAACTAAAATTTAAGATAACTTAGTTTCTCTCTTTGATTACATTTTGGGTGAACTCAAAATTAAGGGAACTATTAACTATTATTAACTATATTTAAGAGAACCCATTTTAAGGGAACTTAAAAAACTAAGAGAAATCATGACATCTCAAACATAGAGAACTCAAAAAATAGTGACCCAAACTCGAGAACTGATCATTTTTCTCTAAAGAACCAATTCCTTGGTGAACTAATTTCATAAACATAGCTCCTCGAACTATCACCGTGAACTATTATTGTGAACTAATTTTTTTTGTCAATACTTAAATAATATTTTTTACAAATATAGATAGGTTAACTTGAATGAGCTTTTGATGTTTCATTTATGTCTTGCATAACCAACCCATACATAACTAAGATAATTGTCACACTTGTGCATAAAGTTGATTTATCACAATTATTATGCATGTCATACTTAAATGACTTCATTTCTACCGAAAGGTGATTTGTCTCCGTTAAAGTAGATTTTTCAAATAAATTTAGCCTATTACTTTGATGTTATAGACATATTACACCTTCTTCATATAATGATCCTCACATTAATGATCAATTATTAATCTTACCATCACATTTTAGTCTTCATTACTTTAATACCCTATAATAAATAGTACTCACTAAAATTTTCTTCCATAAATTTGAATCTCATCTATATCATCCACTCTAGTTTCAAAACCTAATATGATTTGCTCTTAAATTAGGTTCTTGATTATCTCTTCATACACGACAATCATACTACTCTTTTCTGATAAAAGTAATGCATAAGAAAAGTAGAGCATGACAAATGGGATAAGTAAACATAATGTCTCTTATGATAATCAAGAACTCATTTCAATAAATCATATCACTAGATTCACTCCATATTAAGGTTTTCCTAAGACCAATCTAATTCTATGGAATAATCAAAATAATTCTTAAGATGCAAGTCTTCATTTCAAATTCTAAACAATAAGGTCAAATGACATCCGTGAAAACATCATAATGTACAATACCATGACCCATAAATTAAGGGCTTACTCATGAAAGAAGTACATTTTTCGAGTGTATAACATACTACCTTTTCGACTAGTACGATTTTGATGTCTTAAATCAGCTATAACCTCAGAATACCCAAGGAATTTAGTGTGTTGATCAGCAACTTACGTACAGAAAAAGATACGCCTGAACCTAGAATATAAGATGTTATTTACCCCACTTCCACTAAAACCTAAAAATATGATAGTTGTAAGCTCCATAAACTAAATACACGTACTAATTCCAACTTTAAGTTCTTTGAGGGAGAAGTCTCACTACTCAATCATGCCATAAAATTATGCATAACCAATGAGATGATCCATAATACAAAACAACAACTAGCTAAAAAATGTAGTCGCCTATTAATGATGTTTAAGTATGATAACCCTAATATTCTAATTAACACATGATAAGTTGAGTCTAGTTCTATACGTACCATTATTAGAAATCTACAAATAACTAACATGAGAGTTAGTGACAAATATAAATGTTAAGGCTATAATAACCATAATAAACTATCTTCTAATCACCCTTTATGATAACTTACATATTTTTAAATTAATAAGAATTTTGTATCAATACTTAAGCTATATTATGTCAATTGTGACGTTTGCATATCCAATATAAATTCACCCTTACCATGATCTCTTATATTATTTGCTATCAATATCTTGATAGAAACATTTATAAGAAAGAACTAAATGATACTATACACTTTAAAACTTTTGTTATTATGCAAATGAGAATTTAACAAAAGGACAAATGAGACTTATAAAATTCATGAGAAATCATGACGAGGTTGATGAGAATGATTTTTTTATCTAATCCCATTCTTAATGATTTTAAATCATGTGTCAGACATCCTAAACATTACTTGGCTTAAGGAATAAGCATGGGCCCACTAGAATTTGTATTCAATGATATTCATGTAACTTATTCCAAATAAAATAATCAGACATAATCTATTAATCATCTAAGTGAATATCAACTTGTATTTAATATTTCTCTTATGGTCCATGGTTTTAAAGAGATCCATTCATATATATATATATATATATATAATATGATTTCTTTCAAACATGTCCCTAAGTTTTTATGACATTTAGATGTTAGGGAAATCAAATCAAGAGCAACATATGTATGACAGGTTCCTACGTCACATACATCATTGAAATTTCTCTTGTAGATTCCTAAAGATATCAAGGATCAGTGGGAGCATTAAGTGTTTTATCATAACTCGCAAAAGTTGTAAGAAGTGGGGAAGTGAAAACTAAATATTACTTCAAATTTTCACCTCTGGTACAAGACACTTGTCTCATTAAATACAATGCTACTCTTATAAAAGTTTCATTGTTGCTTAAATATGGACACTCAGATTTCTTACCAAAACTAAAGTAATCCTCAAACAATGGAAACTACAACGACTAAAGTCATTAACTTGTTTCTCTATTAGAATTTTTTGGTCTTTAAATATTGACCCTAAGCATGTTGTGTTCCTAAAGACTTCTAACGTAAGTGGCAACAATAAAAGTCTTTATCATGACTTACAAGGTGACGTGTGCGTATATATACGTATTTTTACAATGAATTTTAAACTCAAACTCAGTTTTAATATTTATAAAAATAATTTTGTTAGGCTTATATTATTAGAGGTTTACACATTAGTGCTACATTTGGGCTTGTTGAAGGATTTTGGGCTTCCTAGTGCCTCATGGGCCTAAGGTTGTAATTAGTGGGCTAGATGATTAGTATAAATATATGTTTTAGGTTAATGTTTTGGGGTTAGAGAGTTATTATCGAAAAACTTGTATCAGACACTATTCTGGTGTATGCATGTTGTTTTTTATTCAAGAGTTGTTCTTCATTCTAATCTTTATTTCTACAATCGATTAGTCTTACGATACCTGTTAGATCCGATTACCGGACTTGCAATTGGTATCAGAGCCTGCTGTACAATACAGGCTCCAGGTATCGTTGATCGAAGAACCGTTCAGAATTGAAAGTTGTTGTTCAACCCGGATTTCTGTTAAGAGTTGAAGATTTCTGTTATTTTTGCTTGCATCACTACTATTCCAAAGAACACGAAGAAGGCTTGAGGATTTCAGATTCGATACTATTGCGAATTCCGAAGAAAACAAAGAAGTTTCAAAGATTTCAGATTGGCCACTGTTGAAGATTCCGAAGAACACGAAGGAGATCATCCATCTCAGATTGATCTCGGACTACTGTTCCTCGAATATTCTCAACAACCTAATCCGGATTGCTCTTATTTCAGATAAGGATCACTGTTTGTGTTTATCTGCTGCAGATTATTCGGACACTGTTGCATGCGGATAAGGACTACATTCCGGGTCAATCTTCATACCGGATTAAACTTTATTCCAGATCAAGATCATTCCAGATCATTCTTCATTCTGGATCAATCTTCATCCGGATCAAGTTCATTCCGGATTAATCTTCATTCCAGATTAATCTTCATTCCGGATTAGTTTTCAATTTCGGATATTCATTGCTTTCCTGATTTTCATCTCGGACTCACTTCAGAATTATCTATCTCGGACTGATTTCGGATCTGTCTATCTCGGAATATCTATCCGGACTGACTTCGGATCTGTCTATCTCAGAATTGTCTATCTTGGACTCATTTCGGACCCATTTATCTTGGACACATTTTCAGATCACTGTTCATTTAAGAATTCTAAATTAACTCTAATTTAACTTACTTGGTAATTTTAATAAAGTTAACCATGATGAACAGTTATATGACCGCTCAAGATTTGACTAATGCCACTTTGGCTACACTGCAATCACAGACTCTAGCTCTTCATCAAGAATTAGATCAAGTTATTGGCACTTCAACTAAGGCGCCCCATCTGTTATATGGAGATGAATATTATGAGTGGAAGTTCAGATTTGAGCAGTACTGCAAGGCAAAGAGCCTAGGGTTTGGAGATGCATTATGAACGGTCCTCAAATAATTGTTTACAGTGCCGCTGAAGATCCAGATACAAAGATTCCAAAACCAAGTCATTTGTGGACTCTTGAACATGTGAAAATTATTGAAGAAGATGAAAAGGCTTCAGCTGTGTTAACAATGGCACTTGGACATGACATTTCTATAGATGTCAGAAATTACAAGACCGCTAAAGAAGTTGGAGTGAATTGCAAAATCTTTGTGAGGGAAATGCTGATATGAAGGCCAGCAGAGTTAATCAACTGAATCAACAATTCAGCTCGTTTAATCATATTTATGGGGAAACCATTGAGATCCAGATCCGAAGATATGTGAAGCTCGTTTCTCAGATGATTTCAGCTGAAATTACTCTTACCAACAGTGCTATGAACAGACAGCTGTTAAATTCGTTACCGAAGAGTTGGGTGCTAATGTTGGAATGATCAAGAAGATGAAAAATCTGAATGATGTCACTCTCACAGAAATGATTGCAACTATTAAATCTTGTGAGATAGATATAAGTAGAGAGACATCAATCATCAAAGTAGTCTCATGGCAGCTGGTATTACAGGGCAACATGCACCGTTAATGTCACAAAATCTTGTTTATAGCCCTTTGCAAGGAAGTTCTCATACACCTGGTAGCTCAAACGTGGTGTACAGTCCTCTTGCCTCACCACAGAAGACCTAGTAAGTCCACAGTCTTCAGTCTCAAACTCCTACTATGATTTCTGTAGCACAGGTTCAGACACAATACCATGCTCAGTATCCTAACATGGTGTATAGTCCCGCCATTTCTGCTGCAGCTCAACAAGGCAACATCCTCAATCTACTGCTCCCGCACCGGCCCCTGCTCAAGGTGTGTCCAATTCTGCCTATCTTACTAAAGAGAATGAGGAGAAATTAGCCATTGCCTCAATAATTAATAGTTTAAATGCCTTTTTAGCATGTGACCTGACTCCCCCATCTATTCTTCCAACTGAAGTAGATCAAATAATCGAGGAGGATTTGGATGAGATTGACATGTCTTGGAATCTTGCAATGGCAGCTTTCCATATCAAAAAATTTCAAAAGAAGTACGGGAGGCAACTATTGTCAAACCTAAAGACTGGGCTGACAAAAGATAAGCCAGGTGTTATAGATGTCATGAGCCAGGACATTTTGCACGGGCATGCAAGCAGCCACCATCTGGATATGTCTCATCCAGAGTAACAGACATACAAAGCAGTGACAGACAGCTCGTGCCAGTCTCTCATTCAAAGTCTACTACAAGTCCCTCAAGCAGCTCTGGCGGGAAATCAACAGCTTTGGTGGCACAACAACACGAAGGATTCAACTGGCAGATGCTGTAGCTCAGATGGATACTTTGAATCTTTCTAAGAACAACAATCACTGCATGATGGCGCAGACAACTAGACACCTAATCTTTCGAAAATGGTAAATCAAATTCTCTGTTCAGATAGTTGTCATTATAATTTATCACAAATGTGCGCCCATAATTCAACCCTTGTAGCTGAATATCAGCAAGCTGCATCACAGAACATCGCCCTTAAACATAAGAACAAGCTTCTTATGGAAAAGGTCGAAGCACAAAAACAAGACATAGCACAGCTAAAGCTTGACTTGAACCAGCAGCAATGTTGGGTATACGACTATAAGCTAAAATTAGCTGAAAAGGACATAGAACTTCAAGCAGCTTTAGCCAAGCTAAACTCCTTGACAGGGAAGTTTCAAGAAAATGAAATAAATATTAAAAAATTTGAAACTTCCAGCAAGCTGGTCAAGGACTTGTGTGATCTACATCTTAATTATCAGAAAAACTATACAAAGGGACCTGGGTACATTAGGGCTCCTCCACCATATAATCATAACTATACGAGAATGCCTGAATCTAAGGCTGAACTAGAAAATGCCGAAAAAGATGTATGGTAAACCATCAGATTATCTTTTAAAACCGTGGAAGCCCTATTATACAAAGTTCTCTAAGCCAACTGAACTCAATAGGGATGATGTTTCCTCCCCTTCCACAGCAGTTTCACATGAATCTGGTGATCATCCATCTTGCAGTTCAGATGATCTAGAGAAAATGACACATAAGAATGAGACAGCAACATCACCTACAAAATCAAAAAGTGAAAATTCTTCTGAAACTGACTATGGGAACGCTACTAATGTTTCTACTGTCACACCCCGACCCGCAGCGGAATAAGAGTCGGGGCATAATTGGGTTATCACCAAAGCTCATGATGTTTACTAATATGTTTCATATTTATTAAATTCAAAATTACATCCTCAATATTCCAAACAAGTTCATACAATTACAAAGAAAAGTAACTAACTAAACAATCCAAAGTCTAAACCGATTTATTCTTCTAAGCCATCCTATATGTTTCTTGCTGCAACTGGATCACCTGTATCATGTGTAAAAATGGAGGTTTTTGGGTCAACAAAAGTTGGCGAGTGAACCTTGTTAGAAAACATTTATTATTGATTTCTTGTTATATTTATTATAGAAAATTGTGCAATAATCATATGTGAGCAAACGTAAATAAACATACAAAACAATAACAATAACAAACAATAACATACAATAACAATAACAATAACAATAACATACAATAACAAACCACCTTGCATGAATATATGATATGAATGATAATGTAAATGTTGGCAACGTCACGTTCACGCTCATAGGTAATGGGGAACGGTTCCGCTCATAGGTAATGGGGAACAGACGGCCTATGATGAAATGTATGTGCGATCAAGGCTCAATCAAAGGAGCCGATCGTATGTTGGCAACGCCTCGTTCACGCTCATAGGTAATGGGGAACGGCTCACGCTCATAGGTAATGGGGAGCGGCGGCCTATGATAATGTATGTACTGAAAATGATAATTTAATCTAAACATTAACCACGCAAACAATTGATACATAATGAATACACATTTGATCATTTATATGATGGATGCACAAATTTTTAAATGAAATAAATAATATGACACATGCTACACCCCAAAAACGTGATTAAAACGGGGAATTTGTAGAGATTCACTCACATTGGGTGCGTTCGTTTGATGATGTTGAATGCGCACGAGTTTAGAGGATTGATCGACAAGGATTAACTAACCTAAATAATAACGAAAAGGTACGGTAAATAAGTGGATTTTATTAATAATTTAATAGGATTTTTAGATATATTTTTGTGAGTTTAAGACTATTTTCTAACTTTAAATACATTATTTTTAAGTATTTTAATTGATTTTTAAATTAAATAAATAAATAAAAATATAAAAAAAAGTGTTGACTCTTTGGGTTGACCGTTGACTATTGACATTGACTTGTTGACCGGTTCGGTCGTGTTTTCGTTTGCGCTGAGTGAGGTTTGAACGTTGTGACCTCCCGTACGCGTGCACGCAGCTCTACCAACTGAGCTACGTGTCTAACCCGAAATATTTCTGTTTTTAATTATATTTATATACTATTTAATTTATTCAAAATTCATTTATTCTTAAAAAGGATTTTAATTCTATCGAACCGGTGTGCATAACAGGTCTCGAACCCGGGACCTGTTGTTTAACGTTGCACACAGTCCACCGCTGGACTGTGTGTCTAACCTGGTTAAAACACTTGATTTTATTTCTCTTATATACTAACTGGAAGTTTCCATATTTGGGTTTTATAAAAAGTCTGAATATTGTGACGAATCAGAACAAGGACAGACTCGAACCCGGGACTCTATGATTCAAATGCACAAAGTCCACCGCTGGACAGTGTGTCTAACCCGAGATATAACCCGATTTATATTAAGTATATACACAGTCTAAACATCATCTTCTTCGTTAACAACACAGACCAAGATTTAATCTACTGTTCCTGTTTAATTCGATTGACGGACATGTGACTGATTAAAATGAAATGGATAGGGAAGGTTTTGGGAATGAACGTACCGGAATGATGACTTTTCTCAGAACTCCGGCGAAGTCGTCGGCTCTGTTTTATGAACTCCGTCTGAACGGGCCAATTAATAGTTTTGATTAACCAAATTGTGAAATTGAATGACTAAACAAGGGTTATCAGAAGGTTTAAATGATTATACCGTTTCACAGCGCAATTTAGGAATTTTCAGAAATCTTCCGGCGAGTGTTGATTATCCGATATCGTCGTCGGGGATTGACTCTGATTGAAGGGTTTGAGTTAGTAACAGTCTAACAACAGATAGAAGATGAAAGAATTGAGGAATTTACCGTTTTGATGAAAGACACGGTTTTCCAGCGAAAGTCCGGCGAGTTCAGAAAGCGTTTCCGACGAACAAAAAAATAGAGCGAAAGTGAAATTGGAGGTTCTGTGAGTGTTTTTGAGTCGTGAGACGATGATATTGATAGAGTAATTCAGGAAGTAAAAGATTTCGGTTTCTAACTCCCAAACTCATATGAATCGAAACAATTAAAGACTAAATTTGATTAAGAACGTGCGTTGTAATGGTTTCATCGGTTATTATCAGTAATTGCGATCACTCAATCGACTAGAAAGTTGAAAGCCGATGAACGGTTTCAGTTTGGCGCAAAACAGATGATTTCACAGGTGAACTTATGTTTTATTTGTTTCCAAGATTACACAAAGACATCAAGTGGCGGAGTGGTTAAGTGTTTGATGTTAAGGTCTTCCGGCTGACCCGGGTTCGAAACCCGGCAGCCCCTTTTTATTTTTAATTGCTTTATTTTTATTTTCTAACAATTTTAATTTCCATATTCTAAAATGTTTATTAGTTATGTATTGTTTAAAATTAAAATAAGCATTAAATGAGCAACAAAAATTTGAAACTGATTATTCGATTAATAAACGAAGCGGGTTTGGAAAACCCGTTTTTCGACGGATGTTACAGTATCCCCTACTTTTAGAAATTTCGTCCCGAAATTTAAGTAGTAGTGGTAACAGGAAAAAGATGCGGGTATTTTTCGCGCATTGAGTCTTCACGTTCCTAAGTAAACTCAGGTCCCCGTTTCGACTCCCAGCGTACCATAACAATTGGAATACGACTCCGTCTCTACTGGTCTTTCTATGAATGCATAGATTCATCGATCTGAATATCTTCCAGGGGAATATGGAGGTTTTCATCGGCGAGACACTTCTTTAAGTTTGATACGTGGATGTGGGGTGAATTCTGTTGAGTTCTTCTGGTAGATCAAGCTTATATGCTACAGGTCCTACTCTTTCGAGTATCTTGAAAGGTCCTACGTAGCGTGGTGCTAGCTTGCCCTTCTGGCCAAAACGAACTACTCCCTTCCACGGTGATACTTTTAAAAGTACATGAGCACCAATGTTAAACTCCAAAGGCTTTCGTCGTTTGTCTGCATAACTCTTTTGACGACTTTGTGCCGCTAGAAGATTGTTTCAAATATGATGGATCTTGTCTGTGGTTTCTTGAATCAATTCTGGACCGGTGATTTGAGTTTCTCCAATTTCGTGCCAACATACTGGAGATCGGCACTTACGACCATATAAAGCTTCGAAAGGTGCCATGCCGATACTTGAATGATAGCTGTTGTTGTACGAAAATTCAACTAATGGTAGATGAGCGTCCCAATTTCCCTTGAAGTCTATGACACATGCTCGAAGCATATCTTCAAGAGTTTGGATGGTGCGTTCAGATTGTCCATCAGTTTGAGGATGATAAGCGGTACTGAGGTCTAATCGTGTACCCAAAGCGGCTTGTACGGCTTGCCATGTCCGTGAAGTGAAACGACCATCACGATCGGAAATAATGCTTAACGGTACACCATGACGGCTTACGATTTCGCTGATGTAGATACGAGCTAACTTCTCATTCTTGAAGTCCTCGCGAATCGGAATAAAGTGAGCTGATTTTGTAAGACGATCAATGATTACCCATATAGTGTCATACCCACCGGAGGTGCGAGGTAACCCGGTAATGAAGTCCATGGTTATGTTTTCCCACTTCCATACAGGTATTTCAGGTTGGACCAGAAGTCCTGAGGGTCTTTGATGTTCATCTTTTACTTTGGAACATGTAAGGCACTTGGAAACAAAAACAGCAATATCCTTTTTCATTCCAGGCCACCAGTAGGTGCATCGAAGGTCTTGATACATCTTGTCGGCTCCTGGGTGTATAGAGTATCGTGTTTTGTGCGCCTCATTCATAAGGAATTCACGAAGGTTGTTGTGATCGGGAATCCATATGCGATCTAGATAGTACAGAATACCGTCGGATTTAGTTTCAATTTTAAGTTCAGCTCCACAAGACAGCTCCTTGCGTACGTCATTTTCCGTTACTAAAACATGTTGGGCTTCTCGAATTTGATATTTGGTATCGGTTATGATTTGCGAACATAGAAGACGAATGGAGTTCGCATAACCCTTTCGACTGAGCGCATCGGCCACCACATTTGCCTTGCCGGGATGATACCGAATTTCACAGTCGTAGTCATTAAGAAGTTCGACCCATCTTCGTTGCCTCATGTTTAACTCCTTTTGGTTGAAGATATGTTGGAGGCTCTTATGGTCAGTGTATATTTCACACTTAGTACCGTAGAGGTAATGTCTCCATATCTTAAGAGCGAACACAACGGCTCCAAGTTCTAGGTTGTGGGTGGTGTAGTTCTTCTCATGAGTTTTGAGTTGTCTAGAAGTATAAGCTATCACCTTTCCTCTTTGCATTAGAACACATCCTAGTCCTTGCCCTGACGCGTCGCAATAAACCACGAAGTCATCACAACCTTCAGGAAGAGTGAGAATAGGTGCGTCACAGAGTTTTTGTTTAAGGGTTTGGAAGGCTTCTTCTTGTTTGGGTCCCCATATGAAGGGTTTTCCTTTATGTGTTAAAGCCGTGAGTGGTACATCGATGAGGGAGAAATTTGCAATGAAACGGCGATAATAACCAGCCAAACCAAGGAATGATCTTACTTGGTTGGTGTACGTGGCGCTTGCCATTCTTGTACTGCTTTGATCTTTGAGGGGTCGACATGTATTCCCTTGTCATTGACGACATGTCCAAGGAATTGTACCTCTTTTAACCAGAATTTGCATTTGGAGAATTTGGCGTAGAGCTTTTCATTCCCTAAGAGTGTAAGGATGAGTCGAAGGTGTCGTTCATGATCAGACTTAGACTTTGAGTAGATGAGGATGTCGTCGATGAAGACTATAACAAAGCGATCGAGATAGGGTTTGCAGACTCTGTTCATTAGATCCATGAAGACAGCTGGAGCGTTAGTTAGACCAAATGGCATGACCATGAATTCATAATGACCATAACGAGTTCGGAAGGTGGTCTTTGGGACGTCTTCTTCATGTACTCTGAGTTGATGATAACCAGAACGAAGGTCGATTTTTGAAAAACAGCTGGCGCCTTGAAGTTGGTCAAGAAGATCATCGATGCGAGGTAATGGGTAGCGGTTCTTGACCGTTAACTTGTTGAGTTCTCTGTAGTCGATACACATGCGAAACGTTCCATCTTTCTTCTTCACAAAAAGGACAGGTGCACCCCAAGGCGATGAGATAGGACGTATGAATCCTTTGTCAGTCAGCTCTTGCAGTTGACTGGCTAGCTCTTGCATTTCGATGGGGCTAACCTATAAGGAGTTTTGCAACTGGTGTAGCTCCAGGTATAAGGTCAATGCGGAATTCGACTTCTCTCACGGGAGGAAGTTCTGAAATGTCGTCAGGAAAAACTTGCGGAAAATCTTTTACTACTGGGATGTCTTCGAGTTTCTTCTCCTTGATTCCCTTTTTGACGACATGAGTTAGGAATGCGACATAATTTTTGCGGAGATATTTTCGGGCTTGAAGACAGGACATTAATTTGAGTCCTTTCGAAGGGGTTTCTCTAAAGATTCGTAGAGTCTGACCGTTTGTAAGAGGAATGCGTATTAACTTTTTGCGGCATACAACTTCAGCATGATGTTGGCTGAGCCAGTCCATACCGATTATAATGTCGAAACTTCCCAACTTCATAGGAATGAGGTCAACTGGAAAATCGTGATCGTTTAGAGTGAGGGTACAATTTCGTATAAAAGAGTTCAATGAGACCGGTTTTCCGTCAGCAACTTCCACCGTTATGGATTCCATGAGTTTATCACGAGTTTGGTTGAGGATGGGTTCAAATTCTAAGGATACAAAACTCTTATCCGCGCCAGTACAAATAACATGGATGCATAACTACCATTGATGAGAAACGTACCGTTAACCACATTGTTGTCAGCCCTAGCTTGATTAGCGTTGATGTTGAAAGCTCTTCCTCTTGCAGGTGGAGGAGCTTGATTAGCCTGGTTTACTGGATTAGCTTGAGTTTGGGCATGGATAATATTCACTAGGCGTGGACAGGTGTTCCTGAAGTGGTTCGGGTCTCCACAGTTGTAACAAGCCCGCATAGGTTGCACCATGGGATAGTTGGGTTGGTAGTAGGATTGGGCTACATGTTGGGTAGGTGATAGTAGCAAAGGTTGTTGGGCTTGACCCACTATCTGATGGTGGGTTTGGGTTGAGGGCTGATGGCGGTTCGTTCGCTGAAGTACGCGACAGGTTTGAATGGTGTGACCTGCGCGACCACAGCCGGTGCAATGTTGGCAGGGATGATCTGGAAAGTGATGGTATTGGCAACGGTTGCATTTTGGGTATGGGCCGGAGTATGGCCTTTTATATGGTGCAGGTGAGGGGGCAACTTGAGTGATGGGTGCAGCAGGTAGGGAAATTTGTTTGTGTGACAGCAAAGTTTCTGGTGTTTCGTTTCCTCTTATTAACAAACTTTGAGGAGGAGGTGGAATGGTTTGAAGTTTGGCCCTCAACGGGGGCTTTCTTTTTCTCGTCCTTAAATTTCCCGTTGCGAATACGATTCTCGGTAAGCTCGGTAGCTAGTTCCATAGCAGCTTCGAGTGTTGCAGGCGAAGTGCTGAGAATTGAGTCTTGAATTTTCGAGGGGAGGCCTCGAATATAGTGTTCGACTAAGCGGTAAATTGGGGTGAACAAGTTAGGGACATTTGGTTCAACTCTAAAAACCTCTTGCTGTAGGAAGTATGATCTCCCTCCTTTTGCTTCAACGAATGAAATTCATCCTCTAACTTTTTGATCTCGCTTCTTGGACAGAAGCGTCTCGTCATGATTTCCCTTAACTCCTCCCACGTTAAGGCCATTGCCTCTTCGATTCCTCTCTTACCCTTTTCAGTATTCCACCAGGTAAGAGCTACTCCAAATAGTCTCCCGGTTGCGTAACGTACCTTGCGATCCTCAGGACAATCGCAATTGAGGAAGGTGTTTTCGATTTCCTCAAACCAGTGGAGGAGAGCAGTGACACCTTCGGTCCCTTCAAATTTCGGGGGATCGCAAGACTTGAAGTGTTTGTTTGAGCACTTTTTGGAGGGAGGGTTGTCGACGTTCTGGTCTTCTTGATGGGGAGGATTGATGGGATTTGCAGCGAGAGCTTGTTGGACTTGAATTACGACGTCAGGAAGCACCGCGGCCATTTGTTTTGCGATTTGGGTGGCCAAGCGTTCGTTTGACCTTCCTGACCTTCTACCCCCACGTTGCTGCCTAGCCGACATCTACAGGAACATTCATAAGAAGATTGTGAGTTTAAGGAGTCCCTTTAGGTGTCATGTGTCTTAAAAATAAAAGTAACATAAACATCAATAATGCAACTACATCCATAGGATTCTTGGGTTTGCTCATGTTTGGGCCTCCAATGTCCCCCATACCTTCACCTGTATAGTCATATGGGCCCCCATGACTATTGGCTTAGTAGGATTCACATTGGTGTTGGCAGTTTAACACTCGCATCACCCGAATGAAAACCATGAAATATGTTTGCGAGATGTATGGTCGGAGGGTGTCCAGGTGTAGACACAATGAAAACTCAAAGTGGGGTTAGCTCACACGACGTTTGGTATAGCATGCTTTGGCCTAATAGGTCCTTCGTACTCTCATCGTTAGTCCCCAGGTAGGCAAACTGGTCCTTTATTTTGGATTTATACGAATGCCAAGCCTAGACAGGACGTTCCGACTACCGGTACTTGTACCCTACCAGTTACTACATGCCCGTCATGAGAACTCACTTTGATGTGATTTGAAAATACGAAAATCGTTGCAAAAATCATGGAAATGATGTGGTGTGTGCTCTCATGAATATTATATGTTATGAGGATATGATTCATGATAGGCATTGTATAATAATATGTACTTATGAACATGCTTGCATAACATTGAATGTAACAATAAACATAAAGCATATAAACATCATGAATTTTGCATGTAAAACACAAACAATTTAAAAATTCTAATCAACTATAGTATAGGCTCTAAGGGTCTAATAACCTATCCTATATCCCTATAGTCATGGCTCTGATACCAATCTGTCACACCCCGACCCGCAGCGGAATAAGAGTCGGGGCATAACTGGGTTATCACCAAAGCTCATGATGTTTACTAATATGTTTCATATTTATTAAATTCAAAATTACATCCTCAATATTACAAACAAGTTCATACAATTACAAAGAAAAGTAACTAACTAAACAATCCAAAGTCTAAACCGATTTATTCTTCTAAGTCATCCTATATGTTTCTTGCTGCAACTGGATCACCTGTATCATGTGTAAAAATGGGGGTTTTTGGGTTAACAAAAGTTGGCGAGTGAACCTTGTTAGAAAACATTTATTATTGATTTCTTGTTATATTTATTATGGAAAATTGTGCAATAATCATATGTGAGCAAACGTAAATAAACATACAATAACAATAAAACAATAACAAACAATAACATACAATAACAATAACAATAACAATAACAATAACAATAAACAAAAAACCACCTTGCATGAATATATGACATGAATGATAATGTAAATGTTGGCAACGTCACGTTCACGCTCATAGGTAATGGGGAACGGTTCCGCTCATAGGTAATGGGAACAGACGGCCTATGATGAAATGTATGTGCGATCAAGGCTCAATCAAACGGAGCCGATCGTATGTTGGCAACGCCTCGTTCACGCTCATAGGTAATGGGGAACGGCTCACGCTCATAGGTAATGGGGAGCGGCGGCCTATGATAATGTATGTACTGAAAATGATAATTTAATCTAAACATTAACCACGCAAACAGTTGATACATAATGAATACACATTTGATCATTAATATGATGGATGCACAATTGTTTAAATGAATTAAATAATATGACACATGATACACCCCAAAAACGTGATTAAAACGGGGAATTTGTAGAGATTCACTCACATTGGGTGCGTTCGTTTGATGATGTTGAATGCGCACGAGTTTAGAGATTGATCGACAAGGATAACTAACCTAAATAATAACGAAAAGGTACGGTAAATAAGTGGATTTTATTAATAATTTTAATAGGATTTTTAGATATATTTTTGTGAGTTTTAGACTATTTTCTAACTTTAAAAACATTATTTTTAAGTATTTTTAATTGATTTTTAAATTAAATAAATAAATAAAAATATAAAAAAAAGTGTTGACTCTTTGGGTTGACCGTTGACTATTGACTTTGACTTGTTGACCGGTTCGGTCGGGTATTCGTTTGCGCTGAGTGAGGTTCGAACCTGTGACCTCCCGTAGCGTGCACGCAGCTCTACCAACTGAGCTACGTGTCTAACCCGAAATATTTCTGTTTTTAATTATATTTATATACTATTTAATTTATTCAAAATTCATTTATTCTTAAAAAGGATTTTAATTCTATCGAACCGGTGTGCATAACAGGTCTCGAACCCGGGACCTGTTGTTTAACGTTGTACACAGTCCACCGCTGGACTGTGTGTCTAACCTGGTTAAAACACTTGATTTTATTTCTCTTATATACTAACTGGAAGTTTCCATATTTGGGTTTTATAAAAAGTCTGAATATTGTGACGAATCGGAACAAGGACAGACTCGAACCCGGACTCTATGATTCAAATGCACACAGTCCACCGCTGGACTGTGTGTCTAACCCGAGATATAACCCGATTTATATTAAGTATATACACAGTCTAAACTTCATCTTCTTCGTTAACAACACAGACCACGATTTAATCTACTATTCTTGTTTAATTCGATTGACGGACATGTGACTGATTAAAATGAAATGGATAGGGAAGGTTTTGGGAATGAACGTACCGGAATGATGACTTTTCTCAGAACTCCGGCGAAGTCGTCGGCTCTGTTTTATGAACTCCGTCTGAACGGGCCAATTAATAGTTTTGATTAACCAAATTGTGAAATTGAATGACTAAACAAGGGTTATCAGAAGGTGTAAATGATTATACCGTTTAACAGCGCAATTTAGGAATTTTCAGAAATCTTCCGGCGAGTGTTGATTATCCGATATCGTCGTCGGGGATTGATTCTGATTGAAGGGTTTGAGTTAGTAACAGTCTAACAATAGATAGAAGATGAAAGAATTGAGGAATTTACCGTTTTGATGAAAGACACGGTTTTCCGGCGAAAGTCCGGCGAGTTCAGAAAGCGTTTCCGACGAACAAAAAAAATAGAGGAAAGTGAAATTGGAGGTTCTGTGAGTGTTTTTGAGTCGCGAGATGATGATATTGATAGAGTAATTCAGGAAGTAAAAGATTTCGGTTTCTAACACCCAAACTCATATGAATCGAAACAATTAAAGACTGAATTTGATTAATAACGTGCGTCGTAATGGTTTCATCGGTTATTATTAGTAATTGCGATCACTCAATCGACTAGAAAGTTGAAAGACGATGAACGGTTTCAGTTTGGCGCAAAACAGATGATTTCACAGGTGAACTTATGTTTTATTTGTTTCCAAGATTACACAAAGACATCAAGTGGCGGAGTGGTTAAGTGTTTGATGTTAAGGTCTTCCGGCTGACCCGGGTTCGAAACCCGGCAGCCCCTTTTTATTTTTAATTGCTTTATTTTTATTTTCTAACAATTTTAATTTCCATATTCTAAAATGTTTATTAGTTATGTATTGTTTAAAATTAAAATAAGCATTAAATGAGCAACAAAAATTTGAAACTGATTATTCGATTAATAAACGAAGCGGGTTTGGAAAACCCGTTTTTCGACGGATGTTACATCTACCTCATGTGCAGAAGAAATATTAGTTGAGGATATTACAGATGGTGCTCAAGAAGAATGTCTGAATTCCAATTCAGACAATTCGGCTGCTGACTATGATTTTTATAAACCTGCTTTTGACATTTTGAATCAATTTCTTGCTGAACAATTTCCATTTTCAGACAGTGTTGGTTGTGTTGATAAGTAGATGGTTTTAATTCTGGTTTTTCATCGAATGCTGATAATAAATATGATAACTCTTGTGATGAAAATACAAATTTTGCTACAGATACAGCATCGACAGGTGATACGGTTTCCTCAGTTCCTACTGAAGAGACGAAAATTATTTCTCAAGAAGTACCATCTGTTGATGCTAATCCCAAGGTTGACAATGAGGAAACCAACTAAACAGCTGAACATGTGAAGAATGACACTAGCATAGTACTGGAAGAATCGGGCGAATCAGCATCTTCAACCACGGAACAAAGGACTGATTCTGAAATGACAGAAAATGAGCAATCTCGTCCTACTAATTCAGATAAAAATTTGAAACTGACTCTGAATCGGAATATCAAACTTTTCAAACTCTAGAGATACCTCTTGCGTTTAATGCTTCAAGCTCATCTTCTTGCAATTCAGAAAAGGATGTCCTAGCTGAATCACCCGTCTCTTCTACAGAATCTGCCACGCAACATGGTTTGAAAACTAATAATAAGAAATGGAGAACACATAGATCTAAAAGGAAGAAAACCAAACAGGCATCTCAGACAAATGGAAAGATAGTTGCTGAGTCAGTTCCACTCTCTGAGAAATTAACTCAACAGCCCAAAACTGAATCTTTTAAGCAACAAGCTGAGCAGAAATTAGTTAAATTTGTGCCTAAGTCTACTAACTCCAAATTGTCTAATTCAAATCATAAACCTTACAAGTGTGTTGATGGTTGTGCGCAGGCTACAGCGGTGAAGAAAATGACAGACAAATTGCCTAGAATTTCCCAAGCTGAACGAACTGTTTTCTTCCAGAAGAGGCAGACCTGTTTCAACTATCGATTTCCCAGGCATATTACGCGAAATTGTCAAAAATCCTTCACATCTTTCAAAGAATTATTCTCAAACTATCAGAAAGCTATGTCTAATCGCCTATATCAGGCTCGATTTACCATAGCTAAGCCTTCTGATCAAGACTAGAACATGGCCAAGAAACAAACTCACAAATATATAAATCTTCAGGTTCTCAGAATCCTTCTAGCACTCCAAGGACTGTCAGAAGTCTGACTCGCTAACCTAGAGGCCTAAGATCTTGACCAAGATTCAGTCTTCAACCCCAAAATCAGACAAATCAAAAGCATCATCGACCTCATCCTCAACTAATTTAATTTTTCGTGAGGTTACTTATGTTGATGCCCATGGCATGCCCAGATCGTCAATGGCCTGGGTTGCAGCTTCTAACTAAAACCTGTTGAAATGAGCAGGAACAACTCTGGCGAACTCTCATCAGACTCTCGTATATCGACAATGGTTGTTCCAGGCACATGACTGGGGACATCTCGTAGTTGAATGACATTCAGTTTTTTGATGGCGGGTTCGTCTCCTTCGTAAGTGGTGAAACTGGAAAGAGCACTATGAGAGGAACAGTAAGCAATGGAGCTCTCAGCTTCAAGAATGTGAATTATGTACCCGAGTTGAAGCATAGTCTTTTGAGTGTGTCTAAGCTTTGTGATGATCATTTGGATGTTCTCTTTACCAAGAAAGGGTGTTATGTACTGAAACCAGGCCTTATCATTCTGGATGAATGGATTCTTCTCAAAGCAGCACGAAAAGGAAATGCATATGTCATTGACATGAACAAAGCTCCAACTGACAAACTTACTTGCTTGTTCTCATCGACTACAGAGCACGATGCAGTTATGACACAGTCGACTTGGACATATCAACATGAAGAACTTAAATAGACTTGCAAAAGGGGGTTTAGTCAGAGATCTACCAGTTCGTGACTTTATACAGATTGAAAAGTGTGAATCATGTGCACGTGGGAAGCAACATTGACAGCCGCATAAGTCTAAACCCGTACCTTACACGTCTCAAGTCTTAGAATTGCTTCATATGGATCTTTTTGGTCCGACAGATGTTCTTAGCATTGGCGGGAAGGCATATTGTCAGGTTATTATTGATGACTACTCACGATTCACTTGGGACTTCTTTCTGGCACAAAAGAGTGAAACCGCTAAGTTAGTTAAACAGTTCGTCACACTTATGGAAAACCAGGCAGAGACCACGGTGGGAAGGCTATTCGTTGTGATAATGGAACAGAGTTTAAGAATGATACCTTAAATTCTTTGTGCTCCTCCAAGGGTACCGATCGATAGTTTAGTGCAGCCAAAACTCCACAACAAAATGGGGTTGCAGAACGGAGAAACGAACACTGGTTGAAGCTGCACGTACTATGTTGGTCGAATCCAAACTACCTCTTATTTTCTTGGCAGAAGCAATCAATACCGCTGTTATATTCAGAATTATGCCCTGGTCAACAAAAGACACATGCAAACACCGTACGAAGTGGTTGAAGGTCGCAAACCTTCGGTCAAGCATTTCCGCAAGTTCGCATGCCCTTGTGTTCTTCTGCTCATGGATACTAAGGAAAAATTTGAATCACGCCGGGATCCATGCATTTTCATCGGATATTCTAAAAATACTTCCTATCGTGTCTATAATAAGATCAAGAAAATGGTAGTTGAAACCTACAATGTGGGTTGGCTGGAGGAGAATCCCAAGGACACACGCATTGGTCCTGACTGGCTGTATGATTATTCCTCTTTGTTTAAATATGTTGACGTCCTTTCTAATATGACTGCAGGTATAAGCAAAAACTCTGATCTTCCAACGATGCCTATCTTGACTGAGGATGATGCCGATGCTGAACAGCTGCAAGAGTCTTTTAAGCAGCTGAGTGTGGATCCACCTTGATTTAATGAAGCTATATCTACACCTTTACAAGTATCGCAGCATCAGGAAACGGCTTCTGAACAGATTCCTCAGGATGATTCCCCTGAAGTTGAGGCTCCAAACACAGAACCTCCTATGATAAATGAAGGGCCTACTCCTCCTAATGTCTTAGGCTCATCTCTGTTTCCTGAGCCTACACCACCAGAATGTTCCATTGATTCATCAGTCAACACTCCCACTGGTGCAACTAATGAGGGGGAGTCATCTGGAGTTGTCTCACCGAGTGTTACAAACTTGCAAATAGATCTCCTTGTCCCTGCTACGCCGATACCACATCATCTACAGCGCAATCATCCAATTGAAAATATTATTGGTCCTGTTACTACTGTAGTTCGAACCCGTAGTCAATCATGGGATATTAATACTTGTCTTTACTCTTGCTTTATCTCACAAGTTGACGCTATGCATGAAGAACTCAATCAGTTTGAGAAGCTTGGTGTATGGAAATTGGTGAAGCTTCCTCAAGAAAAACGTGCTCTTGGAACTCACTGGATATTTTGCAATAAGCAGGATGACACTGGAGTTATTGTTAGGAACAAAGCTCGACTAGTTGTTCAGGGTTTCCGTCAGATTGAAGGATTGGACTATGATGAGGTTTATGCACCGGTAGCTCGATTGGAGGCTATTCGCATTTTCTTGGCATATGCATCTTACATGGACTTCACCATCTATCAAATGGATGTCAATACTGCTTTTCTCTATGGCACGGTGAAAGAGGAAATATACGTGGCACAACCACCGGGTTTCACTGATCCTGACAAGCCAGATTATGTATACAAATTAGACAAAGCTTTGTATAGATTGCATCAAGCGCCTCACGCATGGTACGCAACTTTACAGAGCATTTGCTTGCTCATGGATATACTCGGAGAACAATTGATCAAACTTTATTCATCAAACGCGTTGATAAGGATATCATTCTTGTTCAAATTTACGTTGATGATATTATTTTTGGTTCTACGGATGATGCTCTGTGTTGGGAATTTAAAGAGGTCATGAAGAAGAAATTTGAGATGAGCTCACTAGGGGGAGATGACCATGTTTTTGGGACTTCAAGTTCGTCAAAGTCCGCAAGGAATATTAATTCATCAAGGAAAATATGTCAATGACGTTCTAGCGAAATTCAAGCTTACAGACACAAAGCCTACGGCTTCACCTATAGCAGAACGGCCTTTTCTAAATAAAGACGCTGAAGGAACGCCTGTCAATCCAACCATGTACCAGTCTATGCTTTCTCTGACAGTAATCTTAGAGGTGCAGACAGGGATATGTGCTCAACTTCAGCTGGATGCCAATTCTTGGGAGATAGGTTATTCTCTTGGCAATGCAAGAAGCAGCAGACGGTCTCGCTTTCTACAGCGGAAGAAGAATATGTCGCAGCATCTGCTTGCTGCTCCCAGGTTTTATGGATGCAACACCAGCTTGCGGATTACAGTTTGACTTATCTAAACACAACAATTTATTGTCATAATGATGCCGCTATCCAAATTGTCAAAAACCCTGTTTTTTCACTCCAAAACCAAGAACATAAATATCAAAGTTCATTTGATTCGTGATTGCTATGAAAAGGGTCTCGTTAAACTTGAGTAAATCCACACCGATGCAAATGTGGCGGATTTGTTCACGAAACCCGTTAGCAACACGCGTTTTCAAGTGCTTGTGTTACTCCTCAAAATGATCCGTTTTTCTAACTGAGCATCCTGTATCCTTTCGGTTTAGTTTGTTGTCTTTCTTTCATTTCTGTTTGCTTCTTAAATTTATTCATCTATATGCACAAATTTAGGGGGAGAAATATTCTAAAAAAAATAGTTATAAACAGCATTTACAATGATTGGGAAATGAAATAGTTTTTCGTGATAAAGTTTCTGACTAACACATGTAAGGTGTTGTAGCGGGAAAGACTTGAATCAAAGGTGATATGTTGATAGGTCTAGATCTCAACCGGATAGTGTAGGCCAAATGATATAAACATAAAGAACTATATATTCAGTGGGTCACACACTATAGGCATATGATTTCGTGGTCTTAAATCCTGCATTGATGGATAGCCAACGCTTGAGGTTTCAGGTCTTTATGCTGTTGTGTCATCCGAGGATATCTTGGCTGCCCTTATGTTGCATCCAGATTATATGCAGACCTAGGCACAGTCAGGATATCATTAAAAGAGCCGAAATAGAAGGGCCAAAACCTTAAAAGAAAGGAAATCTCATCTTGAGAAAATTCCATGAAATTCATGCATACCACATAAGGTATTTGCCTAACTCTCGTTAGATACTATTGGTCACTCTGCTGTACGAAAGTACTGACCTATTCACCAATAGTCTGAAGTTGTAAAAGATAAAGGATGATCTCAGTATACTCACTGGCTACGATAAATCGTTGTGCTTACCTTGATCGTGGGGGTATGTCATGGTATGGGACACACGGGTATCATAGTATAATATTACCTTAAGCATATCATTAAGCTAGAACTAGAAGGTTGAGTTTTAGGCTTAAATGGACAAGTATATTGATAATTGCTTAGACTAGTCTGACCTAGCTCACGCTGAAAATTGCTCTTTAGTCGACTTTAAAAATGATTTGATCCCTTAGCAAGGCTGTCTATGTGTTTTTTGTTTAAATATCTTACTTACTTTAGTAGTTGGTAAAGAATGGTTGGATGCTTGGTTAGTCAAATTGCTAATTTTTTGTTAGATGGTTTCTGTCAAGGGATATTGGACTGGTCTGCTAAGTTTTGCAGTTGGGCCAATCCAATAGAATTTCTGAAAAATCTCAAAATTGAACAATTATGGATAATGGTGGTACTAGTCCGGATTGGGCTTTCAAACACTTTCTGGATAGGCCAACTAACTTGTCACTATTCCGGTTTGGGCCTAACATAAGCCCAATCTGGATTTTTTGCGAATTCGGATGATGGATTCCAGATGGACTTGGGCCCAAAAGGTTTTAGGCCTAAGCCCATTCCGGAAAAGTACATAAATGAATCAGAGTTGCATTTCGGATTATTCACAAAAATTTTCCGAAATCCTCTGATATTCTCTGTTCATCTCTGAATTCACTGTTCATCTTCCATTTGGGATTTTTATCTTAGATTTCATCCGAATTAGGTATAAAATGGTTTATAATTCTGAAATTTAATGAAAATCTTCAAGTATTCAAGCATTTCGGACAGCATTTTGGATTGGTCTTCAAAGTGACTATTATTTCAGATTTCATTCCGGATGAACATTTAATCGGATTGAATGAACTCAGATCTCATCTCGGATGATGTCCATCTGGATTGATGAAAGGTTCATCCATATTCTTGTTAAACTGTTTCAAATCCGGATTGATGAAAGGTTCATCCGGATTACTATTGAACTGTTGCGAATCCGGATTACAATGTCTTAACCTTTGAGCTTTCTTGAACCTTTTTAAATAATTGAACTTTTGAAATCTGTTTGAACCGTCCGATTTGTGTTGACCCTTAATTCTGATGAACTCTCTTAACTTCTGTCAGTTAGTATTGTTGAGATTGAGTTAACCTGGTTATTATTTCTGACAGAAATGGCAGAAGAAGCATTTGATGCCGTCATGCTGGTGGAGGAACAGTTTCACAATTAAGCGGGATATTTATTAGATCCGCCAGCGGAATTTTTCCAAGAGTTTAAATCCATGATGGCTGGGTTAAATGAGTGCAAGATTGCGTACGCCCTTCGTGCCAACCCGGTTATACATCGAGATCTGGTGCACACTTTTTGGAAGAGAGCCAAATTCCATTTGAGAGGTGCTGATGGGAGCCAATACATCAGTTCTAAGATTCAGGGTAAAGTGATTTTAGTGAATGAAGCCTGTGTTCGAGAAGTATTACAGTTTGCTGACGCTACTAGTGATCCAACCTTGTTTGCAAAGGAGAAAGTATTGCATGTTCTTACGGAGATGAGTTATGAGGGAACATATTTTCTGTAACTCAAGAAATTGTTTCATGCTTACAAGAGATTGCTGGTGCATGTGTTTATGCAGTATATTTCTAAGAACAAGGGAGGGTTAGACCAACCAAATCAAACCCAAACTTTGGTGATTGTAGCTCTTGTTATGGATTAGAAATATAACTTCTCTGGTTATATTTTCGAGAATATGAAGAAGATCTTAGAACAGTCCAGGAAGAGAATGTTTCTGCTATATCCGCGCTTTGTGCAGTTGATTTTGGATGGTCAATATCCCGATCTGACCAAGGATGCTTCTGATGCGAATCTGTTAAATATGAAGCCAATAGGACCGACCATTTTCGGAACTATGAAGAAAACCGATCAACCTCAAAGACTATTTCCGTTGGTCGTTCTACATTGAAGAATTTCGAACGGTTTGCTGAGGTGATTGGACAGGACATTCCAACGCCTAAGCCAGTTAATGCTATGGTTGCTGAGGATCTGGTCGTTGATGCTGATATAGACGAGGAATAAGCTTTCTTGGACGACAATACAGAATTTAATGCTAATCTGACTCCAGGTTTGCAAGAACTTACTTAAGAGAATCTTGAAGCTCTTATTGCACACTTGAAAGAAATTCAAGAGCGACAAGGCGATCCTCCTCTTGTGATACCTTCTGTTGATATTCCTGTTGGCGTGGTTGAGTCTGACGAAGAGATTGATGAAGACGAAGTGCCATTGATAAAGAGACGAAGGACAGAGACTGCTAAAGAACCAAGTCATTTTGAAGTTCATGTTGGTACTGTTGCTGACGAATCTACACCGGTCACATCTACTCCTGCCTTATCTTCATTTACTATGACTCCGATGATCGATCCTACTATTCCTACTGAATCAAAAGTTGCTCACATTGCTACACATTTATCTGTTTCAGCGGACTCTGTATTGCAAATGATGGATTTTGGTAGTAGTTCAATGGGAGCCGAAGGATCTGGAGCACGTGGTAGTGGTTGAAGTGGTGTTTAGGGTGATATTGTAGAATATTCAAGGAGACCAGAGAAACGCGCCTTTGAGTTTAGTGGTTTGGATAGTGATGACGAAGATGTAGAGGTTGATGTTGTTGATTTGAAGAAGCGAGTGATCATACTTGAACAGGAAGTTGTACTTAAAGATGCTCAGGTTGCTTCATTGAAGACACGCATAGACGTCAGGGACCAGACGATTGATCAGTTGCAAGGAGATGTTACTATGTTGATGACTTTGGTTTTTGATTTGAAGGAAAAATTAGAGAACAAGTTTGGCCAAGAATTTTTTGATCCAACTGATGATCCAATGAATATTGAACATCGCCATAGAGCAGCCGAGCAGAGAGCAGCTGAACAAAGTAAAGCCGATAGAGTAGCTGCGGAACAGTTAGCTTCTGTTCGTCAAGATGGGTTGGATGATTATCTATGTGATCCAAGGAAGAAGTATACTACTAGTAAAAAATGTTCAACAGCACAAAAGAAAAAGCAGATAGTTTTGATGAAAAATGTTGATGTAAATCCACTTGATGAGAACTTTCAGTTGAAGGATCCTTCCAACCAATCCGAACGGTATGTCATGGAACTCGGTTCGAGTTATTATAGCAAGGTCGGAAATAAGCCGAAAGTGCTTAGTTGGATGTACGATCACATGAAGAAGATGTGGATTATTTTCAGGCAGGTTGGTACTCTTGAATATTATTCTAAGGAGTCTCAATTTTGAAACTTGGACAAAGATTGCATTGACTGATCTATTACGAACTCCTTACTCTGATGATGATACTACCGAACGAGGTCCGGGTTGGAGGTTTTTCAAACGTTTGAAACAAGAAGTGAAGACTGGCTTTAAGATAATGAAAACGGCTGAGCCATATTTATGAGCGGCAAAGGGGGTTCATGATGCAAGGACTGGGAGGCAGTTTAAATCAGCGATGTGGCCTCCAACAGATAAAGAACTCGTTATACCAGTTGCTCCGACATTTCCAAAAGGAATTTTGAAGAATTTTAATTTCTGGTTATATGATCCTAAGGTTGGGAGTGTGGCGATCGTGACAAAAGAGAAGCCATTTCGGGTAAATGATGTGGTCGATCTAGTGAGTTTTCATGATGAAGATTTGGATGTTCTTGCTGCAAATCAAATTTGAACGGCAGAGTTATATGAAGTTTGTGCTAAAGACTGGACATTGTTGTGGCTGGAATAATTGCGGGGAGATTGGGAGTTGATGTGCAACCTAAGAACTAAAGGCCTAATGTAGTAAACCTAGGGGAGATTGTTGGGCTTATATTATTAGAGGTTTACACATTAGTGCTACATTTGGGCTTGTTGAAGGATTTTGGGCTTCCTAGTGCCTCATGGGCCTAGGGTTATAACTAGTGGGCTAGATGATTAGTATAAATATATGTATTAGGTTATGTTTTGGGGTTAGAGAGTTATTATTGAAAAACTTGTATCAGACACTATTCTGGTGTATGCAAGTTGTTTTTGATTCAAGAGTTGTTCTTCATTCTAATCTTTATTTCCGCAGTCGATTAGTCTTATGATACCTGTTAGATCTGATCCCCGAACTTACAGATTTATGCCTTAACATTAAAACACACACAAAAAGGACAAGTGTGCCTATCATATATTTAGTAGAGTATAGGTAAGAACGAGATGTCGATCGATGGACGCGGGAGGACGCATAAGTACTAAATCGTTGTCATTGGTTTACAAGTAAAAAGATAGGTGAATGAGTTTTTTTAACTAAAATTGTCTAGAAATATATTTTAAAACATAAAAGACTCCAAATACAAAAATATATATTATCATGTTCTATAAACAACCTAAGCATGTTAACTAAATCGGACATGCCACAAAGGCACTTGATCAATCTTCCAATTATATAGACAATTAGTATCCCTTTGGGGAATCCTAACATGATAATCCTTTGGAAATTTAACGTATCTGTCACACCCCGACCCGCAGCGGATAAGGTGATCGGGGCATGATTGGGTTATCATCAAAGCTCATGACATTTATTAAATGTTTCATATTCATTAATACAAATTAAATGAAAGTTTACAATGATTGCTACAACATGATCTAACTAACAATCTAACTCCTTTGTTCTCTTCTAAGGCATATCCTATGCTATCCTTGCTTCAACCTGTTCACCTGTATCATGTGTAAAAAGGTTTTTGGATCAACATAATGTTGGCGAGTGAATCCTATGGAAAACATTTGAACAATTTATTTAAATTGATTATGAAATATGTGCACAACCAAACATGAATAAAATTAGATGTAACTTGATCAACAATCATAAGATGTTAAATGAAACACTCATGAATAATAATGGAAACAATTAAAGGCACGCGATGCTCAACTCGTCTCTCACGAGGAACTGAGGGGCCTGATGAATGAATTGCATAAACATGATAATATGAATAACACAACTACAAACAATATGAAATCAATGAAAAACACACATAAACAATAATGAATTTGAATTGAAGCACGCGATGTTCTACTCGTTTCCCACGAGGAACTGATGGCTTAATGTATGAGTTTCATGTAATTTGACTAACGGAAATATAAATAAATCACAACAATCAATCAATCTAAGTTTATGTCATGATGTGGTACGGCACGAGTTTAAATAAATAAATTAATAAATTCATACACATGACACACCCCAAAACGTGTAATTTAAAAGGGGGAATTGTAAGATTCACTCACAGTGGGTGCGTTCGGTTGATGATGATGAATGCACGCGAAATGGTTTTAACCACGGGTGAGATTTAACCTAGATAAATCGCATTATGGTTTGGTGAGTAAACGGATTTTATTAAACTATTTTAGTAGGATTGTTGGGTGTATTTTTGTGAGTTTGAAACTATTTTCTAATCTTAAAAATGTTATTTTTAAGTATTTATAATTGATTTTTAATTAAAAATAATTAAATAAAATAAATAAAAAAAATTATTATTTTTCTGACCGTTGACCGGCCGGTTGACCGTTGACCTGACCGTTGACCGGTTCGTTGACAGTTTATTGTGCGCTGAGTGAGGCTCGAACCCGAGACCTCTCGTACGCGTGCACGCAGCTCTACCAACTGAGCTACGTGTCTAACCCGTTATATATCCGATTTTAATTATATATATACACTAATTAGATTAAACCGAAAATCATTTTTATCTTAAAAACAATTTAATCGAAACGGTCATGCACACCCACAGGTCTCGAACCCGGGACCTGTGGTTCAATCCAACACACAGTCCACCGCTGGACTGTGTGTTCAACATGTTATAGTATTCGGTTTTTATTATACTTAAATACAAAATAGATATTTCCTTTTCTGCCTTATTTAAAAGAAAAGATAATTGTCCGAGTCGGTGCTGAGGACCGGACTCGAACTCGTGACCTGTGATATAAACAAACACACAGTCCACCGCTGGACTGTGTGTCTAACTTGGTTATTGTTTCGGTTATTAATATACTTAACATATATCTTAGGCGATCCGGTTCAGTAAACAAAAAAAATGGATTTTATTAAGGCAGCGTGTGTGAGACGGGATTCGAACTCGAGACGTTTTGCGTTTTATATGTGCACACAGTCCACCGCTGGACTGTGTGTCTAACCCGATTAATTTCTTGATTTATATTATACTTATATGATAACGAAAGAGCGTCGTCTTCTTCGCTGAAAAATAACCAGAATCGGCGTTCGACTAGTTCAAGATTTTAAATCAGTTTCTTAGCGTTTTAGGTTAATTTCTGGTAATATGGAAGTAAAAAGAAAGGAAGATAAGCGTGAGGTATACCGACTCGTTTTCCTCTGTTTTCCGGCAGAACTCCGGCGATAGAAAAACAACTCCGGCGTCTGGTGCCTTGCAGCAGAAAGTCTCCGGAAAGCTTGGAAATAGTAAGGGTGACTTCGGTATAAACTTAGGAGGTTCAGTGAGGTTCAAAAATTAAAACTCGGTTTTCCGGCGAAAAACAGGAAGGTTCCGGCGAGTGGAATTACGCCGAGAAAAGGTGTGATTTTTGTGCGAAAGTGTTTGTAGACGGTTGTGGTTGAATTTATAGGGAAAGATGAAATGTATTTGGTCTGATTTCGGACTGGGTTCGTCAATTCAAGTTTTCCGGCGGTTTTGAATTTGGTCGCGGACTTCAAACATCGGTTATAACCGATATGTGATTAAAGGTTTACGTTATAACGTAAATCGGTGTTAAAGCTCGCGAATATTCCGGGATTCCGACGACTGAAACGATTGGGCGCCGGTTTTGAATTCGTAAAGTCACTATATCAATTAAATGATTCTATTATTCATCAAACATGACTAGCGGCGCAGTGGTTTGTGTGTGAGGTGTTAAGTCACTTAGTGACTCGGTACAGACCCGGGTTCGAAACCCGGCATATGTATTTAATTTTTATTTTGCGATTTTTGACAGTTTTTCAAAAACTAAATATATATTCGCGTATAATAATTGTTTACGGATCGTTTAAAAATGTTTTGGACATTTAATTCGAAACGAAAATTTTGACTGACTGTTCGGTTGATAAACGGAGCGGGTTTGGTAAATCCGTTTTTGACGGATGTTACAGTATCCCCTGCTTTTTAGAAATTTCGTCCCGAAATTTAAATAATGATATATTTTGACTAAAAAGAATGATGACGTTTTGTTTGACAGTTGTATGCTTAGAAAAATAAAAGTTTAAGTTTTCGTTCGAGGCGGTAACGTTCCTTGTAAGGGTTATGTACCCTATTCAGGAATCGCTTTTTGTTGCCTACTGTATGAATATTGATAAGCAGAAATGATTTGCTAAAATGATATCATGCATATGTGTTAAGATACGTTTGGGAAAAATATGGTTATATCCTAAGGCAAAACTTCTAACACTACAATCTACATGGAACATAAATAAAAACACAACAGCTGATATCCAAACATGAATGAACATATCAGCAAATATTTGAACATGAATAAACATAACAACAAATATTCGAACATAAATGAACACATCAACAAATATTTGGACATGAATAAACACAACAGCAAAGATTCGAACATGAATAGACACATCAGCGAATATTTGAACATGAATAAACACAACAGCAAATATTTGAATCCACATTCTGATAACATATATGTTTGAATGACGGAAGTTCCTCTCTCGTTTGTTATGATGGAGAGGTTAATTTATGTAGAAATGAAACACAATCCAATCTCTTTAAATAATATGATGATGTAAATGTAACACAAATTCCAACCAAGGCAATAATAAATCCTACATGGAACTTCTCATAACCGCCTGATAATGCCTCTGATTCCTTTGGCAAGAATACTTATATATAGGAAGTACCAGCGGCGTATCCACCATATTCTTGCCAAATTTTCATTAGTTTTAACAGTGAATTATGATTAGTCCTATAACTCTACAATCAATACAACAAACATAAATTACTGAAATGAAACATATCTGTGCGATCAAGGCTCAATCGAACGGAGCCGATCGTATTGCATGTACTGAAAATGAAATTGTGTGCTCAAGGCTCAATCAAACGGAGCCGAACATATTGAATGTACTGAAATTGAAATTGTGTGCTCAAGGCTCAATCAAACGGAGCCGAACATATTGCATGTACTGAATATGAATAACTTAACCACACAAACAGCCTATGCATGGAACCTCTCATAATCGCCTGATAATGCCTCCGATCATTTGACAAGAATACTTATATATAGGAAGTACCATCGGCGTATCCACCATATCCTTGTCAAATTTTCGTTGACTTTATCCGAAAGTTATGGTTAGTTCGATGCGACTCTACTACAAACACCACAACCACAAGATACTGATAATGAAATTGTATGTGCGCTCAAGGCTCAATCAAACGGAGCCGAACGTATTGCATGAACTTGAAATGTAAATTGAACTGTGCACTCAAGGCTCAATCAAACGGAGCCGAGCGTATTGCATGAACTTGAAATGTAAATTGAACTGTGCACTCAAGGCTCAATCAAACGGAGCCGAGTGTATTGCATGTACTTGAAATGTAAATTGAACTGTGCACTCAAGGCTCAATCAAACGGAGCCGAGTGTATTGCATGTACTTGAAATGTAATATTACGTAACCGATCAAGGCTCAACAAACGGAGCCGATCGTGCGGGCACGCCAAGATCAACCACATAATAAAATGGGGATCCAACTCAACCTCGATGGATGGGGAGCCACGGCCTCGGCAAAATCGTATACTGAAAACAATATATAATATATAATATCCAATGATTTCTCTAACAGTCTACACATGTGATAAAGAAAGACTAAACAATAGGAGTTGAATCTGGATCCTCGGCGAACAGGACTAGCTGAGTATCTTCGTTTGGGCCGTCATTATCTTCGACAGGGTTGGCGTTGATATTGAAGACTCTTTCTCTTGCTGGCGGCATAGTGGTTGGGTTTTCTTGGTTTACTTGGTTAACTAGGTTTGATTGGGCTTGAGTGTTGATAACGTTAACCAATTGAGGGCATGTGTTTCTAAGGTGGGTAGGGTCGCCACAATTGAAGCAAGCTCGAGCATATGGGAACATGGGGTGTTGGGGTTGGTGATAAGTTTGGGCCATGTTTTGAGTAGGGGAAAAGGTTTGGTCTTGAAAGGTGCGACAAACATTGCTCAAATGACCATAACGTCCACAAGTTGTACATAGCCGGCAAGGTAAAGTAAGGGAATGATGATAAAAACAGTGGTTGCATTGAGGGTGAGGTCCAAGATATGGTTTCTTATTTGGGTAAGCTGAATTGGGTGCCACTTGGGTGATTGGGACAGCTCGGATGGGTATAGCGTGAAAAACGGGTTGATTTCGTTGGGTAGCAGCGAAAAGTCGCCCGACTCTTTTTCTCTTAGGGTTGGGTTGAGAAGGGGATTCGGGTTGAGAAGGGGATTCGGAGGTTTCAGTTGATTCTTTATCCTTCTTCTTCTCTTCCTCGAAGTCTTTGTTTCGGATTCGGTTCTCGGTGAGCTCTATTGCTAGCTCCATTGCTGCTTCCAAAGTTGCAGGCTTGGTACTTATCACGGGGTCTTGAATCTTTGACGGAAGACCACGAATGTAGTGCTCGATCAAACGGTAGAGGGGAGTAAACATGTTGGGAACCATTTGATGTAATTCGAGGAACCTTTTGTTGTAGGTGGTGTGGTCTCCTTCCACTTGCTTCATTGAGTAAAATTCATCTTCTAGCTTCTTGATTTCGCTCCTTGGACAAAATCGTCTGGTCATGATTTCCTTCAATTCGTTCCAAGTTAGGGACATAGCATCTTCAACACCTCGTTTTGCCTTCTCTGTGTTCCACCAAGTAAGTGCTATCCCATATAATCGACCGGTAGCATAACGCACTTTGCGATCATCAGGGCAATCGCAATTTAGAAAAGTATTCTCCATTTCTTCAAACCAATGGAGGAGTGCGGTGACACCTTCAGTCCCTTTATATTTCGGAGGGTCGCATGATTTGAAATGCTTGTAGGTGCATTTAGTGGTGTTTGGGGAAGAGTTGAAAATGTTTTGGTTTGCTTGGTTGACAGGATTATTGGTAAGTGCTTGTTGAACTTGGATTACAATATTGGGTATTACAGCAGCCATTTGTTGAGCGATTAAGGTAGCCATGCGTTCGCGGGCTTTTCTTGCTCTCGTCTTCCTACGGGCGAGGTTAGAAGACATCTACATTGAATACATGACAAGGGTATGAGTTGGATGCTTTTGAGATCGTGGGTCGCATTCAAGAATGAACATTCATAAAATAATTATACAAAAATACTACATCCATAGGATGTCTTTGGCTTTGCTCGCTGTTAGGCCCGTCGTGCCGCCATACTTTACCTTATGTAATCATGTGGGCCCCCATGAATTACCGGTTTTTCATATGGTTCGCACGGTTTCTGCCTGGTTGCGTACACAAAACCCGGTGAAAATCGAGAAATATGTATACAACGTGTGATGTTCGGAATGTGTCCAGGTGTAGACACGGTGACACCTCAAAGTAGGGTTAGTTCGAACGACGTTTGGTGTGGCATGCTTTGGCCTAATAGGTCCTTCGTACTCTCATCGTTGGTCCCCAGGTAGGCAAACTGGTCCGTTATATTGGATTTATACGAATGCCAGCCTAGACAGGACGTTCCGACTACCGGTACTTGTACCCTTCCAGTTACTACATGCCCGTCGCAGAACTTACTTTGATGAGAATTGAAAATTGCATAAAATCTTTGGATAATGAGAATATGAAATTAAATTGAACACATGAACATCGATATATGTATAATGAATATGTATATATGTATAATGAACATGTATACGAGCATGTATGTTTGACTGAAATGTAAACAAATATGAAACAAATAAATATCATAAGTTTGTATGTAACCACCTAATCAATTTAAAATTTAGGCAGACTATAGTATAGGCTCTAAGGGTCTAATAACCTATCCTATATCCCTATAGTCATGGCTCTGATACCAATCTGTCACACCCCGACCCGCAGCGGATAAGGTGATCGGGGCATGATTGGGTTATCATCAAAGCTCATGACATTTATTAAATGTTTCATATTCATTAATACAAATTAAATGAAAGTTTACAATGATTGCTACAACATGATCTAACTAACAATCTAACTCCTTTGTTCTCTTCTAAGGCATATCCTATGCTATCCTTGCTTCAACCTGTTCACCTGTATCATGTGTAAAAAGGTTTTTGGATCAACATAATGTTGGCGAGTGAATCCTATGGAAAACATTTGAACAATTTATTTAAATTGATTATGAAATATGTGCACAACCAAACATGAATAAAATTAGATGTAACTTGATCAACAATCATAAGATGTTAAATGAAACACTCATGAATAATAATGGAAACAATTAAAGGCACGCGATGCTCAACTCGTCTCTCACGAGGAACTGAGGGGCCTGATGAATGAATTGCATAAACATGATAATATGAATAACACAACTACAAACAATATGAAATCAATGAAAAACACACATAAACAATAATGAATTTGAATTGAAGCACGCGATGTTCTACTCGTTTCCCACGAGGAACTGATGGCTTAATGTATGAGTTTCATGTAATTTGACTAACGGAAATATAAATAAATCACAACAATCAATCAATCTAAGTTTATGTCATGATGTGGTACGGCACGAGTTTAAATAAATAAATTAATAAATTCATACACATGACACACCCCAAAACGTGTAATTTAAAAGGGGGAATTGTAAGATTCACTCACAGTGGGTGCGTTCGGTTGATGATGATGAATGCACGCGAAATGGTTTTAACCACGGGTGAGATTTAACCTAGATAAATCGCATTATGGTTTGGTGAGTAAACGGATTTTATTAAACTATTTTAGTAGGATTGTTGGGTGTATTTTTGTGAGTTTGAAACTATTTTCTAATCTTAAAAATGTTATTTTTAAGTATTTATAATTGATTTTTAATTAAAATAATTAAATAAAATAAATAAAAAAAATTATTATTTTTCTGACCGTTGACCGGCCGGTTGACCGTTGACCTGACCGTTGACCGGTTCGTTGACAGTTTATTGTGCGCTGAGTGAGGCTCGAACCCGAGACCTCTCGTACGCGTGCACGCAGCTCTACCAACTGAGCTACGTGTCTAACCCGTTATATATCCGATTTTAATTATATATATACACTAATTAGATTAAACCGAAAATCATTTTTATCTTAAAAACAATTTAATCGAAACGGTCATGCACACCCACAGGTCTCGAACCCGGGACCTGTGGTTCAATCCAACACACAGTCCACCGCTGGACTGTGTGTTCAACATGTTATAGTATTCGGTTTTTATTATACTTAAATACAAAATAGATATTTCCTTTTCTGCCTTATTTAAAAGAAAAGATAATTGTCCGAGTCGGTGCTGAGGACCGGACTCGAACTCGTGACCTGTGATATAAACAAACACACAGTCCACCGCTGGACTGTGTGTCTAACTTGGTTATTGTTTCGGTTATTAATATACTTAACATATATCTTAGGCGATCCGGTTCAGTAAACAAAAAAAATGGATTTTATTAAGGCAGCGTGTGTGAGACGGGATTCGAACTCGAGACGTTTTGCGTTTTATATGTGCACACAGTCCACCGCTGGACTGTGTGTCTAACCCGATTAATTTCTTGATTTATATTATACTTATATGATAACGAAAGAGCGTCGTCTTCTTCGCTGAAAAATAACCAGAATCGGCGTTCGACTAGTTCAAGATTTTAAATCAGTTTCTTAGCGTTTTAGGTTAATTTCTGGTAATATGGAAGTAAAAAGAAAGGAAGATAAGCGTGAGGTATACCGACTCGTTTTCCTCTGTTTTCCGGCAGAACTCCGGCGATAGAAAAACAACTCCGGCGTCTGGTGCCTTGCAGCAGAAAGTCTCCGGAAAGCTTGGAAATAGTAAGGGTGACTTCGGTATAAACTTAGGAGGTTCAGTGAGGTTCAAAAATTAAAACTCGGTTTTCCGGCGAAAAACAGGAAGGTTCCGGCGAGTGGAATTACGCCGAGAAAAGGTGTGATTTTTGTGCGAAAGTGTTTGTAGACGGTTGTGGTTGAATTTATAGGGAAAGATGAAATGTATTTGGTCTGATTTCGGACTGGGTTCGTCAATTCAAGTTTTCCGGCGGTTTTGAATTTGGTCGCGGACTTCAAACATCGGTTATAACCGATATGTGATTAAAGGTTTACGTTATAACGTAAATCGGTGTTAAAGCTCGCGAATATTCCGGGATTCCGACGACTGAAACGATTGGGCGCCGGTTTTGAATTCGTAAAGTCACTATATCAATTAAATGATTCTATTATTCATCAAACATGACTAGCGGCGCAGTGGTTTGTGTGTGAGGTGTTAAGTCACTTAGTGACTCGGTACAGACCCGGGTTCGAAACCCGGCATATGTATTTAATTTTTATTTTGCGATTTTTGACAGTTTTTCAAAAACTAAATATATATTCGCGTATAATAATTGTTTACGGATCGTTTAAAAATGTTTTGGACATTTAATTCGAAACGAAAATTTTGACTGACTGTTCGGTTGATAAACGGAGCGGGTTTGGTAAATCCGTTTTTGACGGATGTTACAGTGACAAACACACTTTCCTAAAATCATTCATTAGAGAGCTATTGATATATTTTCAAGTGACTTCTAAAAATAAGTTAGTCATCCGTTAAGAGTTTTCTAACCTCACTTAACAAGAAAAGCAATACCGAATCACAATTGATAAAGTAGATCATATCACAAACTATACCATTTTGCAAATCTTGAACACAAATCTACTAAGATAGCCATTTCAACCAAAATTACTAACAAAGGTTATGAACCATGTCATGAACTCGAAATAACACCATCTAACCCATTAAAGTTCTTACGTGTAAGAAAGTATTCTTGATTAAAATCAGATTTATCTTTTATTAAACTAATACCCATTTCTAGTTTCATGGTGTAAACATATTAACAAGTTTATAGCCTACTAACAAGTGCTTAATCAAGGGGTTTTCAACATATTTCAACTAAACACTCATTAATCATCCAAGATAACCAACTAAAATCAAGAATCCAACATCAATGAAACATGTTTGCCATATGATCATCAAGATTCAAACATGAAAAAGTACCATAGTTTCATAGAAACAAGATTAATATACTAAGTATTGTTTATAAAACAATTAAACTAGTGTTTTTACCCAAAGGCTACTATAATACATATAACATCAGCTCAATGCTTGAAATGTGACCAAAATCATGGAAAGAACAAAGATTAAACCATAAGCAAAGAAGGATTTGATGGATTGAAGATAGATAAGATTCTTTGCAACTCCGAAGCTTGAAATTGACCTAGAAGAGCTGCTTTCGGAGCCCTAAAATTGCCTGGAAGATGAGAAAAATCTCCAATAATTGACTAGATGCGTATGTTCTGTTTTATACGGGTTTTCAAAAGTGCACGCCCGTGCAAGGACAAGTGTCATCATGATGTCAGCTGCAGGGTATGGGCCAGACAAGTGGATAATTGGGCGGCAAAGTCGAACCATGTGCACGGTCATGCAGATGTAGTGCGAGGTCGTGCTCTCGTTGAAATCAATCTGTTTCTTCAATGTTCAGGTAGTGCACATGGGTGCACGGTCGTGCGTGACCGAGAAGTCAGTTGCACTGCCAGTGTTTCCGGTGTCGCGAGCCGTGCATGGTCGTGTAGATGGAGAGCATGGTCAGGCATGATCTGTAACTTCAACAGAATGTGCAGATTTCATCCAAAGTGCCTGGAAATTCCTCTTTGTCTTTCGCATGCTGTTTAAGACCTGAAAATCAAAAAGTACATGATAAAGTACCTAAACATTGAAGTTTTAGCCAAAAACGCCTAAAACAGGAGTTAAATGGGGGACTAAAATATGTATAATTTAACGTATATCACAAGGAATACAAGAGGCGAGGGAAAGAGAGCCATTAAATTTTACTCCGAATTAACTGATTACACCTCTTGTAAACCATACTACACCAACTCTTAGAATCCTAAAAATGATAACAACCTAATGAAGAGCTAATCCATACAACTAAAACTCCTAATAAACCCAATAATGAAATCAGGAGGTCATCTGGGTTTAACCACCTACTAACTTTATTGTTTATGTAATCTCCCTATCTAAAGTTGAAATGGATTTTGTAAAAGTTTACTGATTCTATCGCTTCTAAATTAAACCATTAGTGTAAATCAATCCTCTAAACGGAATAAAGTTGTTATTAGCGAAACTAATTCGATGTGTTAGAATAACAGTATGGATTTGTTAGAATCAACTAAGAGTGTTCGTAACTAAACTAAATCCTAATACAAATGTTAAGACACTAAGAAGCACGATTGATTGTTAAAGGTTATACTCAAGAGGGAATAAATTATTGGAAGCATGATTAATTGTTAAAGGTTGTTGTCACACCCCGACTCGCAGCGGAATAAAAGTCGGGGCATGATTGGGTTATCACCAAAGTTCATGATATTTACTAATAAGTTTCATATTTATTAAATTCAAATTAACTTCAAATATCCAACACAAATATCATACAAACACATATAATAAATCAAACGATTGTTCCAAACGAAATAAATTGTTTATTCTTTTAAGGCCATCCTATGTGTTTCTTTCCTCCGCTTGTTCACCTGTATCATGCGTAAAACAGAAAGTTTTGGGTCAACAAAAGTTGGCGAGTGAACCTTGATAAAAAATTTGAATAATTGAATTATATTGTTGTTTTTAAATAAAATTGTGCATGAATCATATGTGAACAGATGTATATATATATATACCAATCAAAAACCACATTGAATGAACACATGATATGATGAATGATGTAATTGAGATCAAGGCTCAATCAAACGGAGCCAATCTAATGAGGCACCTGATGCTGAACCCGTATCCCACGAGGAACTGATGGGCCTAATGAAATGATTGCACTGAAATGATAAAATGTATCCACAAACAACCCAGGTAACAATTATACACATTTGATCATGAAAATGATATTAGCACAAGTGTTTAAATAAAATAAAACAAATTGTACGACACATGATACACCCCAAAACATGATTTAAACGGGGAATTTGTAGAGATTCACTCACATTGGGTGCGTATTCTTGAGTGGAAATGAGAGCGCACGAGTCACGAGTTTAACCGGCGAAGAAGTACTAACCTAAAAATAATAATGCGATAACTCGGTAAATAGATAAACTAATATTTTGGTTAAAAACCTTTGTCTAGAATTTAGGTTAATTTTATGATTTCTATTGATATAATTATGCCTTTAAAAATATATACTTAAATCATTTTAATTGGATTTTAATTAATGAGTCATACAATAAAATAAAAGAATAAAAATAAAAATAAAATAATAAAAAAATCTTGCCAGACTGACAAGGCTGTCAGTGGCCGGTTTAATCGAATTTTAAGCATGCGTGTGGTGAGGCTCGAACCCGTGACCTCTCGGTTGCGTGCACGCAGCTCGTCCAACTGAGCTAGGTGTCTAACCCGAAAGAATCTGGAATTTAATTATACTTATACAAATATTAAGTTCATTCAATTTTTATTAGATTTAAAAAGAGAATTAAATGGTCCTATCGGTGTGAGTTAGGGGACTCGAACCGGTGACCTCAGTGATGTTATGCACCCAGCCCGACCAACTGGGCTGGGTGTCTAACCCGATAAGACTCGCCATTTAAATATACTTATACACTAAATGTGTAGTTTCAGAAATGATCAAATTAAAAAGGTTTGAAAGTGGTCAGGCTGGTGGGTATGCATGGATTCGAACCTGTGACATGTGGGTATGTTTGCACACAGTCCACCACGGGACTGTGTGTCTAACCTGGTTGAAACTTATAATTTAAATATATAAAACACGAGTTTTACTTCATCTTCTTCATTTTGAATTTCACCTAGAATCATACCCGCCTGTTTTAAACCTTTTTAACTCCGATTAAATCATCAATATGCTAAGATAACTAAGAAATATTTAAATGAAAAGAGCAAAAGTCTACTGAAGAACAGAAGTGGAGAAATCAAGATTTTTCCGGCGGGTGGGTTCCGACAATTCCGGTGGTTTCTCCGGTGGCCAAAACTTTCCGACGACGGTGGTTTTAGAGAGTGAATTGAGGGTATGTGTGAGTTTAGTCGGGGCGAATTCGACTGGTATATATAGAGGGTGATCGAGGGCTTGGTTTCGGTTTTGGATTGAATGCCATTGCAATCAATCATAAAGTTTACCGAAAATAACTCAACAGCTACTAAATTGGAAGAAAACCGCGTTGATTGCCAAGATCTCCAGCGAGGGAATCTTGCGAGTGTTGCAGGTTTTGCTCAGTTCTTATATAAGAATAATGGATTCCAAGAATAGCACCACATGTGTGTGTAGCGTAGTGGTGTTTGTGGTGTGTGTGCTGATCATGGAACCCGGGTTCGATCCCGGTTTACCCATTTGTTGAGTTTTTATTTATTTAAATTATTTTAAGCTAAAATAGTTTTAATTCTAAATATTTAATATTTAATTGATTCCTTATTTTATTTATTAAGATAAATTTAAACTTTGCTATTTTATAACATAATAAACAAAAATGAAAATAAATCAACCGACATGAATAAAATCTACTTTGATTGATAATTTGGGGCGGGTTTTTCGAAACCCGAAATGCACAAATGTTACAATATCCCTACTTTTAGAAATTTCGTCCTGAAATTTAAGTAGTAGTTGTAACCGGAAAAAGATGGGGGTACTTTTCGCGCATTGAGTCTTCACGTTCTCAAGTAAACTCGGGCCCTCGTTTTGGCTCCCAACGCACCCTGACGATTGGAATGCGACTTCGCCTTAAACGTTTTTCACCGAAATCCATTATTTCCACTGGTCTTTCAACGAAGTGCATTGATTCATCGACTTGAATATCTTCTAGAGGGATATGGAGGTTTTCATCGGCGAGGCAGTTTTTCAAGTTTGAAACATGGGATGTATTCTGTTGAGTTCTTCTGGTAGGTCAAGCTTGTATGCTACAGGGCCTACTCTTCGAGTATCCTGAAAGGTCCTACATAGCGTGGTGCTATCTTGCCCTTCTGGCCAAAACGAACCACTCCCTTCCACGGTGACACTTTCAGAAGTACCTGATCACCAACACAAAACTCCAAGGGCTTTCGTCGTTTATCAGAATAGCTCTTTTGATGACTTTGAGCCGCTAGAAGATTGATTCGAATTTGAAGGATTTTATCAGTTGTTTCTTGAATCATTTAAGGTCCGGTGATTTGCGCTTCACCAATTTAGTGCCAACATACTGGAGATCGGCATTTACGACCATATAAAGCTTCAAAAGGAGCCATACGGATGCTTGAATGATAGCTATTGTTGTATGAAAACTCGACTAACGGTAGGTGAGTGTCCCAATTACCATTGAAGTCTATGACACATGCTCGCAGCATGTCTTCAAGGGTTTGACTTGTGCGCTCAGATTGACCATCAGTTTGAGGGTGAAAGGCAGTGCTGAAGTCTAAACGTGTGCCCATAGCGGACTGTACGGCTTGCCATGTTCGTGAAGTGAAACAACCATCTTGGTCTGAAATGATGCTTAACGATACACCATGACGGCTTATGATCTCACTGATGTAGATACGAGCTAACTTCTCGTTCTTGAAGTCCTCGTGAATCGGAATGAAGTGATCTGATTTTGTAAGACGATCAATGATTACCCATATGGTGTCATACCCATTGGAGGTGCGAGGTAACCCAGTAATGAAATCCATGGTTATATTTTCCCACTTCCATACAGATATGTCGGGTTGGACAAGAAGTCCCGATGGTCTTTGATGTTCAGCTTTCACCTTGGAACAAGTAAGGCACTTGGAAACAAAAACAGTGATGTCCTTCTTCATACCAGGACCCCAGTAGGTGTATCATAGGTCTTGATACATCTTATCGGCTCCTGGATGTACTGAGTATCGTGTTTTGTGTGCCTCAATCATGAGGAAATCACGAAGGTTGTCACGATCGGGAATCCAAATACGGTTTAAATAGTACAGAATACCGTCGGATTTGGTTTCGATTTTGAGTTAGCTCCACAAGACAGCTCATCGCTTACGTCATTTTCCGTTACAGAAGTATGTTGAGCTGCCCGAATTCGATCTTTGATATCGATTACAATTTGAGAACATAGAAGATGAATGGAATTTGCATAACCCTTTCGACTGAGTGTATCGGCCACAACATTTGCCTTGCCAGGGTGATATCTAATCTCACAGTCATAATCATTGAGAAGTTGTGTTGGAGACTCTTGTGGTCAGTGTATATTTCACACTTGGTACCATAGAGATAATGTCTCCATTTCTTTAAAGCGAACACGGCTGCTCCAAGCTCCAGGTCGTGAGTGGCATAGTTCTTCTCACGCACTTTGAGTTGCCTAGAGGCATAGGCTATCACCTTTCCTCTTTGCATCAGAACACAGCCTAACCTTTGCCCTGACGCATCGCAATAAACCACAAAGTCTTCCCAACCCTCAGGGAGTGTAAGGATAGGTGCATCACAAAGCTTTTGCTTCAAAGTTTGGAAAGCCTCCTCTTGCTTGGGTCCCCAAATAAGGGTTTTCCCTTGTGAGTCAAGGCCGTGAGTGGAACGGCGATACGAGAGAAATTAGCAATGAAGCGTCGATAATAACCAGCCAAGCCAAGAAATGACCTAACTTCGGTAGCGGTACGTGGCGCTTGCCATTCTTGTACTGCCTTGATTTTCGACATGAATCCCTTTGTCATTAACGACATGACCAAGAAATTGTACTTCTCTTAACCAGAATTCGCATTTTGAGAACTTAGCATAAAGCTTTCAGTCCTCAAGAGTGTAAGAATAAGTCGAAGGTGTCGCTCATGATCGGATTTTGACTTGGAGTAGATAAGGATGTCATCGATGAAGACTATGACAAAACGGTCGAGATAGGGCTCGCATACCCTATTCATCAAATCCATGAAGACAGCAGGGACGTTGGTTAATCTGAAAGGCATAACCATGAACTCGTCATGACCATAACGAGTTCGAAAGGTAGTTTTTGGATGTCTTCTTCGCGCACCCTAAGCTGATGATAACCAGAACGAAGGTCGATTTTTTAGAAACAGGTGGCGCCTTGAAGTTGGTCTAGTAGGTCATCAATACGAGGCAATGGATAGCGATTCTTAATAGTCAACTTGTTGAGTTCTCTATAGTCAATGCACATGCGAAATGTTCCATCTTTCTTTTTCACAAAAAGAACAGGTGCACCCCAAGGCGACGAGCTAGGACGTATGCCAACTCTTGCATTTTTTATGGGGCTAACCTATAAGGAGATTTTGCAACTGGTGTAGCACCAGGCACAAGATCGATTCAAAATTCGACTTCTCGCACAGCAGGAAGTCCTGAAACGTCATCGGGAAATAGTTGAGGAAATTCTTTCACGATTGGAATATCTTCAAGCTTCCTTTCCTTTCCTTCCATCTTGACGATGTGAGCTAGAAATGCGACGTAATCCTTGCGAAGATATCTTCGAGCTTTTAGGCATGACATCAATTTGAGCCCTTTCGAAGGAGTTTCTCCGAAGATACGTTATGTCTGACCGTCGGGGAGTGGAATACGAATGAACTTTTCATGGCACACCACTTCAGCGTGATGCTGGCTGAGCCAATCCATACCGATGGTAACATCAAAACTTCCCGGTTTCATAGGGATAAGGTCAATTGGGAAATTGTGATCATTTAGAGTAAGAGTACAATCACGTATAATAGAATTTAACGAGATGGGTTCACCGTCCGCAACTTCCACCGTGATTGATTCGGCGAGACTAACACGCGGTAGGTTGAGAATAGATTCGAATTCTAAAGATACAAAGCTCGTATCCGCACCAGTATCGAATAATATGGATGCATAACTACCATTTACGAGAAACGTACCGTTGACCACATTGTTGTCAGCCCTTGCTTGGTTGGCTTTGATATTGAAAGCCCTTCCTCTGGCAGGTGGGTGAGCTTGATTAGCTTGGTTCACCGGGTGTGCTTGGGCTTGGGAATTGATGATGTTCACCAGGCGTGGGCAAGTATTTTGGAAGTGGTTTGGGTCCCCATAGTTAAAACAGGCTCTTATGGGTTGGATCATGGGGTAGTTGGGTTGGTGGTAAGGTTGGGCTATGGGTTGGGAAGGTGGTAGAAGTAAGGGTTGTTAGGCTTGGCCCACCATTTGGTTTTGGGTTTCGGCTGGAGGCTGATTGTGGTTTGATCATTGGAGTGTACGGCATGTTTGGATAGTGTCACCTGCACGGCCACAACTTGTGCAGTACTGGCAAGGGTCCTCAAGAGGGTGATGGTATTGGCAGCTGTTACATTTTGGGTGTGGGCCAGTGTATGGCTTTTTGAATGGTGTGGTTGGAGGGGCGACTTGGGTGATTGGAGCAGCAGTGATGGGAGGGTTGGTTTGGGTGACGGTGAAGTTCTTGCCATTTCGCTTCCTCTTACCAACAAACTTTGAGGATGAGCCAGATTGGGTTGGAGTTGGGGTTTCAACAGTCGTTTTCTTCTTCTCATCTTTAAAATCGCATTTCGATTGCGATTTTCAGTAAGCTTCGTAGCTAATTCCATGGCTGCTTCGAGTGTTGCGGGAGAAGTGCTTAAAACCGAATCTTGGATTTTCGAGGGGAGGCCTCGAATATACTGCTCGATCAAGTTGTATAACGGAGTGAACAGGTTGGGAACCATCCGGCTTAATTCAAGAAACCTCTTGTTGTAGGAGGTGTGATCCCCTTCCTTTTTTTTTAGGGAATAGATTCGTCTTCAAGCTTTTTGATCTCGCTTCTAGGGCAGAAGAGTCGTGTCATGATTTCCCTTAATTCCTCCCATGATAAGGCCATGGCATCTTCCACACCCCGCTTACCTTTTTTTTGTGTTCCTCCAGGTAAGGGCTACCCCAAACAAACGTCCAGTAGCGTAACGTACCTTGCGATCCTCAGGACAGTCGCAATTGAGAAAGGTGTTTTTCATCTCCTCAAACCAATGGAGGAGAGAGGTGACACCTTCAGTCCCTTCATATTTTGGGGGATCGCAAGATGTGAAGTGTTTGTAGGTGAATTTAGTGGTTTTGGGAGGATGGTTGGTGACGTTTTGGCCTTCTTGGTTCGGAGGGTTGATGGATTCACCGCGAGAGCTTGTTGAACTTGTAGTACGATGTTAGGAAGTACTGCGGCCATTTGTTGAGCAATTTGCATGGCCAAGCGTTCGCTCGACTTTCCTGACCTTCTACCTCCTCGTAAGTGTCTAGCAGACATCTATAGGAACATATGATGGGAGATTGTGAGTTTGAGAATTTTCTAGGTGTCATGTGTCGTAAAATGAATGAAAACAACATTTATAAATAATTGAAAATAACTAAACTACATCCACTGGATGTCTTGGGCTTGCTCATGTTTGGGCCTCCAAATGTCTCCCATACCATAGCCTATATAGTCATGTGGGCCCCCATGACTATTGGGCTTGGTAGGGTTCACATTGGTGTCGGCTGGTTAACACTCGCATCACCGAATGAAAATCGTAAAACATGATTGCGAGATGTAAGGTCGGAGGGTGTCCAGGTGTAGACACAATGACAAATAAATGTGGGGTTAGTTCACACGACGTTTGGTATAGCATGCTTTGGCCTAATAGGTCCTTCGTACTCTCATCGTTAGTCCCCAGGTAGGCAAACTGGTCCTTTATTTTGGATTTATACGATGCCAAGCCTAGACAGGACGTTCCGACTACCGGTACTCGTACCCTTCCAGTTACTACATGCCCGTCGTGAAAACTCACTTTGATGTGATTTGAAAAATATGAAAACATTGCAAAAATCTTTGAAAAGAAATCATGGAAATTGTGAAATCGTGAGGTGTGTGCCTTCATAGATATGATATGTTATGAGGATATGAACTATGATGAGCATTGTATGTTAACATGTACTTGTGAGAGTCCTTGCATAATATCGTGTGTGAAAATAAACATGAAACATATAAACATCATGAAGTTTGCATGTAACACATAAAAATTAAAATCTATTCAACTATAGTATAGGCTCTAAGGGTCTAATAACCTATCCTATATCCCTATAGTCACAAGCTCGGATACCAATCTATCACACCCCGACCCGCAGCGGAATAAAAGTCGGGGCATGATTGGGTTATCACCAAAGCTTATGATATTTACTAATAAGTTTCATATTTATTAAATTCAAATTAACTTCAAATATCCAACACAAATATCATACAAACACAAATAATAAATCAAACGATTGTTCCAAACGAAATAAATTGTTTATTCTTCTAAGGCAATCCTATGTGTTTCTTTCCTCCGCTTGTTCACCTGTATCATGCGTAAAACAGAAAGTTTTGGGTCAACAAAAGTTGGCAAGTGAACCTTGATAAAACATTTGAATAATTGAATTATATTGTTGTTTAAATAAAATTGTGCATGAATCATATGTGAACAGATGTATATATATACCAATCACAAACCACATTGAATGAACACATGATATGATGAATGATGTAATTGAGATCAAGGCTCAATCAAATGGAGCCGATCCAATAAGGCACCTGTTGCTCAACCCGTATCCCATGAGGAACTGATGGGCCTAATGAAATGATTGCATTGAAATGATAAAATGTATCCACAAACACACATTTGATCACGAAAATGATATTAGCACGAGTGTTTAAATAAAATAAAAGAAATTGTACGACACATGATACACACCAAAACATGATTTAAACGGGGAATTTGTAGAGATTCACTCACATTGGGTACGTATTCTTGAGTGGAAATGAGAGCGCACGAGTCGCGGGTTTAACCGGCGAAGAAGTACTAAACTAAAAATAATAATGCGATAACTCGGTAAATAGATAAACTAATATTTTGGATAAAAACCTTTGTTTAGATTTTTAGGTTAATTTTATGATTTCTATTGATATAATTATGCCTTTAAAAATACATACTTAAATCATTTTAATTGATTTTTAATTAATGAGTCATACATTAAATAAAAGAATAAAAATAAAAATAAAATAATAAAAAAATCTTGCCAGACTGACAAGGCTGTCAGTGGCCGGTTTAATCAAATTTTAAGCATGCGTGTGGTGAGGCTCGAACCCGTGACCTCTAGGTTGCGTGCACGCTGCTCTTCCAACCAAGCTACGTGTCTAACCCGAAAGAATCTGGAATTTAGTTATACTTATACACATATTAAGTTCATTCAATTTTTATTAGATTTAAAAAGAGAATTAAATGGTCCGACCGGTGTGAGTCAGGGGACTCGAACCGGTGACCTCGGTGATGTTATGCACCCAGCCCGACCAACTGGGCTGGGTGTCTAACCCGACAAGACTCACCATTTAAATATACTTATACACTAAATGTGTTGTTTCAGAAATGATCAAATTGAAAAGGTTTGAAAGTGGTCAGGCTGGTGGGTATGCACGGATTCGAACGTGTGACTTGTGGGTATGTTTGCACACAGTCCACCACTGTACTGTTTGTCTAACCTGGTTGAAACTTATAATTTAAATATATAAAACACGAGTTTTACTTCATCTTCTTCATTTTGAATTTCACCCAGAATCATACCTGCCTGTTTTAAACCTTTTTAACTCTGAGTAAATTATCAATATGCTAAGATAACTAAGTAATATTTAAATGAAAAGGGCAAAAGTCTACAGAAGAACAGAATTGGAGAAATCATGATTTTTCCAGCAGGTGGGTTCCGACAATTCCGATGGTTTCTCCGTGGCCAAAACTTTCTGACGACAGTGGTTTTAGAGAGTGAATTGAGGGTATGTGTGAGTTTAGTCAGGGCGAATTCGATGGTATATATAGGGGGTGATCGAGGGCTTGGTTTCGGTTTTGGATTGATTGCCAGTGCAATCAATCATAAAGTTCACCGAAAATAACTGGACAGCTGCTAAATTGGAGGAAAACCGCGTTGATTGCCGGGATCTCCAGTGAGGGAATCTTGAGGGTGTTGCAGGTTTCGCTCAGTTCTAATATAAGAATAATGTGATTCCAAGAATAGCACCACATGTGTGTGCAGCGCAGTGGTGTTTGTGGTGTGTGTGCTGATCAGGGAACCCGGGTTCTCTCCCTGTTTACCCATTTTTTTTAATTATTTTAAGCTAAAATAGTTTTTAATTCCAAATATTTAATATCTAATTGATTCCTTATTTTATTTTATTAAGATAAATTTAAACTTTGCTATTTTATAACATAATAAACAAAAAAGAAAATACATCAGCCGACATGAATAAAATCTACTTTGATTGATAATTTGGGGCAAGTTTTTCGAAACCCGAAATACACAAATGTTACAGTTGTACCTAAGAGAGAATAAATTATCAAAGAATATTTTTCCTTATATTACAAAGGATTTCATTGATCATCACTTTCTAGTAGCTTATAACATTGTAGAGCTACATTAGAGGAAGATTAAAACAACTTTCCCTAACAACTAACGTACATATTTACATGTCATAAAACAACTTGAATGTTCTAAACTTAGTGTGCGAAATGAGATGTTGACTTCGTGCAAAGTGGGTTCCTTACAAAGTGATCTCTCGTACAAAGTCTCCACTTCATACGAAGTGACACTATAAACTTCGTTCTCATTCGCACTTAAGTCGTGTGTTCGTACCTAATCTATGCAGTATTCAACACACGTTCTATCTAACCTATTCATACAGTGACGGACATAAAGTGCACCAACAATTTCTCCCTTGGACGTCACTTTTGAAGCTTGATCTTGTTGATGCACTTTATGTCCGTCACTATGTGAATAGGCTAGAAAGAGTGTGTATGGAATATTGTATAGATTAGATATGAACACATGACCCAAGTGCGAACGGGAACTATCTCGTACGATTGACAATGTGACTCGTACAAGTGACAATGTGACTCGTACGAGTGAGAAACAGCTCACTCGTACGAAGGACACTTCTTACGAAGCCAACACGCTCGCTTCACATGAGCTGCTCATGTCCATTATATATATATATATATATATATATATATATATATGTTGTGTGTTCATTGTTTGTAAGTTTGTGAAGTTCCCTAAGGGGAAACGCTCGCGGATTCTCTCCAGGAATTCTGCCAGCCAGACAAGATGTATACTCTTTAGGTATGAATGAATGAATGCTTCCGTTTATTCGGTTTCTACTCCTGTTCTACTGAATCGGTACTATCATACGCCCAAACTTTCGTCTAGAACCACCGTCACCGGGACCCACAACTGGTATCAGAGCTATGGTACTGATTCACTCAATCTAATAGTTGATGAATCACCTATGCTCATGAATTTTGGACGTATGAGGAGTTTTAGACGTAAAACATCAAATAATCGGACAATCCACAGACGTAATGTAAAATTAAAACCATAGGATTGTTAGAAACTGATTTTCGACCAGATCTGTGCAAAAAAATATCTTGAACTTCGAAGAAATAAAGATTCTGGATCGGAAAAACGTAATCAGGCTTGTTTGTACGAATGAGCCTCTGTGGCTCATACGAGTGACAATTTGTCACTCTTACGAATCACCACTCATACGAAGCATCACTCGTACGAAGTGTGGCATGCCTAAAAAATCCACACTGATGACCAAAAAACAAATTTTTACACCAAAGCTTTTGATAGATCAAGATTTAAAAATCTTTGAAAATAAATGGTTTAAAAAATCTAACATCAAGTGTTGGAAATGAGGTTGAATTTGAGGATGACGAGGACTTGATGTAATTCTCATCGGTATACATATGTTTTTTCGACTGAAATCTAAGATAGATTACTAAAAATGAAACTGAAAATCTTTTTGGGTTTTTCTGAAAAGAATGATAAAGTAAATAAAGGTGTATTTACATACATATTTTTGTGAGTTTTGTGTTAGAGGATTACATCAGATATATAGAGAAATCACTAGTACCGTTGATCTTGGTAATAACTTTAAGGTCTTAAAAAGATTTACCTGGATTACCAATATTCTTATCCACTTAAACCACTACACATTTCTCAATTGTTTCAAGATGTGTTAGGTAAATTTAAAGAAGATGAAGTAACTATGTTTCCCATCCCAGAATATATTCCCGCATCGAGATTCCCATAATATCATCTCGTAGGTGAATATATCTAACTGATATCTGTAAATAGGGTGAATTGCGAGACCTTGAGAGCTCATGTTAGTATTTCCATACATAGAAAGAGATGAAGGCTCGACTTTAGGTGGTGTTCCATTTAGGAATCTTTTGAACTGCAGATGTCGTATTTTTTTATGACATGCCCATTTTTGTGCAACTTTTGGAGGTGAAAAAATGCGTAAAATATTATACATGTTCTAGGTCATTACCTATGCAAAATCTAAAGAACTTATATAATACCCCAGGATATCAACTAAATATAAAGACCTAGTATCACAGAATCTTGCATTCTCTCAAACGAAATTTCGGAGTACTAAGTCCATATATCCGAGAGATGTCGACAGACAAATTACTTAGTTTTTCTTTTAGGCTTATATATTGAAGAACAATTTACTTAATGAGTGAAGCCTATTGACACATCATCAGTAAGACCTATTTAATGACCCATTTAAACATTCCAAATCTTTAGCGTACTGTGATAGTCCACTGAGGTAATATGATTACCTCTTTTTCACAAAAACAATTTGACATTTAACGTCCAAAGAAAAGTTTCGGTGGCCTGCGACGCTTCTTATAAGGTATCTGCGTTTTGTCAGTAGGAGGAGGCCGATTGTACGTGTTGGCAAATCGAAAGCTTCTCAACGATGCAATCCGCTTTCTCTCTGCAATCCTTTCAGTATTCTTTTCTTCCTATCGCTGCTCCATCTCTTCTAGCTTCGTCCATGAAGTGTTCCATGTTGTTCGTAAATATGTATCGTTAGCGAAACAAACACTAACAAAATCCTGGAATTGGAGAGCCTGCTCTTTATCTTTTTTATTTTTTATTTTTTTGTTAAATTTTATCTATTTTTATTACCCACTCAGTTGACCGAGTCCATGTTAATAACCCTGGTTAACCGATTTGCCTACCAAGTCCAAGTTAATGACCTTGGTTGACCGATGTTTGACCAAAACAGATTTCTTTTAAAAATTTAAAGTTTTAATTAAGTGATCTTTTTGACGTTTCAAGAATATTTTCTTTTCTGATTAGCTCCCAGCCCATGATCTTTAGCTATCCTCCAGCAACTGTCGCTTTGACTTTGACTAATGGTATTTTCATGACTATCCAAGACAACGGCAACATCCAAGGGGGAGTTTGTTGGTGCATAGTGTCTATTGCCTATGTCTAGGATATGTCAGTTGTGTAAATAGGGCTTAGAAAATGTCATATTTTATGTATTGTAGTGGCTTGTACGAGTGACTGTTGTGGGTCGTACGAGTGACAAGGGCTTAGAATGTCATTATTATATCTTTGGTATGACTCGTACGAGTGACCATAGTGGCTCGTACGAGTGACATCTTGACACTCGTACGAGGCACCACACGCATGAGCCTACACCACTCACTCCTATGCGAGCCATGTTGGCCTATAAATAGTGTAGCTTGAGTGTTGTGTTACAATCTGTTGGTGAGTGACTACGGCGAAGCCCTCTCTAGTTGTTTACTCGTCTGTAACCTTCACGTTTATTAATACGAATCAAAGGCGTTTAAGCAGCATACTTTCTTGTTTGTTTGTCCAACTCGCTAACAATGAATTTTGCCTTTGTTAGCTGAGTCAAATCGGTCCGCTGCTCATAAGAGGAGAGCAGATCCCCTCTCACAGATCTTGATCTTGAAATAAGAGAGTCGTGTTTGAATATTCTGCAATTTAAAAAGGCATCTTGAAATCTTCAATTGGTTCCCCTTGATTGATGATCCAAGTTTGCAATTTCTTCAATACATTCCTCCTGAAATAATTTTCCAGTTCAGGCCTTTGTTTGCACGATTCTTGATCTCCTCTAATTTGCTAAACCGACAAATTTTCTCGAATAATCACCAACTTGAAACTCATTAATGCAACTTCTTTGTTTCAACAATAACCACATCCCTGTTCGATTTTTGAGTAAACGCTTTAGCACTGAGAACCTCCACACAAACTTTTAATCTTCAAAAACCCAACCGGCAATTGATTGAAACTTCGAATTACCACATCGATAAACTCAATGAATACCCGGGAAAATTTGAAACCCTGATTTCTGTAATCACGTTTAAGCATATTCTTGAATGATTGATCAGCAAATCGGTAATCTGTTCAATAAGCAAATCTTCATTAGAATCAAATCATCTGATAACATATCAGATATGAGAAACATTCTTCCGTGATCAGAATCACATTCTTCCTTAGTCACAATAAAAGATACATTTGCCATCTCTGGTACATCGGCGTCACTTAATCAGCAAACATCGTCATTCAACGGCGATTGAAGAACGATTCATTTGCTTGAGGACTAAACATTTTGTTACCTTAGATGCAATATCTTATACGTGACAGCAATACAAGTTGCATCTCCTGATGCTAATCCTGCTAACCAGATCCAACACGAAGATTGGGACTCTAATCCCTTGACATCAATCTGTTTCACGAACTAAAAATTTTGAACTTCCTGTGATCACGAACTAATGAAACTAGATCTTCAGTATCCCCGAATAGTCTGGAGTTGAACCACCCGAATACTGTTGCATAGTCACGAATTTCAAAAATGTCAGAATTTCAATATATTCACATGAAATTTTTATTCCCACTCATTTTTGCAAATTCTAACCATACCACTAAAATTCCCCTTAAATCTAGAAATCAGCTTTTCATTAATGCGGATTTTACGTTAAGGCCCATTAGCAATCACTATACCAAATGATCATCATTTGGCATCTGTATCAGTGACTACCCCGTTATCTTCAACCATCTGTGATCGCCTCATCATATCTATTCTCTGAAGCCCTCGACAGTGTCCCCGAACATCCAGTATTTTGCCCTCGACACTTGTCACATCAACACGATCAAAAAATGCCTTTTTTTCATTTTTCTTTTTTATGCATTTTTGGTTCACTTCGCACGAGCTGAATTTCACTTCGTGCAAAGTCACTTCTCACTAATTGCTTCATGCGAAGTGAGTCTCTTCGTACGAACGAGTCGGATCACATTTTTCGATCCAAAATCTTTATTTCTTCTAATTTCATGATGATTCTAGCACAGATCTGATCGAAGATTAATTTCTAACAATCCTATAGGTTCAATGTTATTTTGTATCTGTTGATTGTCCGTGTATTTGATGTTTCATGTATAAAACCCTCCTAAGTCCATAAATCATGACCGTAGGTGATACCGTAGCTCTAATACCAATTGAGAGTCCATAATCCGGCGGTTCTAGACGGAAGTTTGGTTAGAGATAGAACTAATCCGGTAGAATGTTATTAAGAAAGGAGTAGAAGCAGTGGAAGTCTAATAATTTCGTTCATACCGAAAGATTATACATCTTGTCAAGCTTACGAAATCCTGAAGAAATTTCGCCAGCGTTTCCCCTCTAGGAACTCCAAAACTTACAAAACTATGAATACACGACACCTATTTATAGACATAATCCAACTCGTGCGAAGTGAGATGTTGACTTCGTACGAAGTGAATTCTGTTCGTACGAAGTGTCCACTTTGTACAAAGTGACACTATAAACTCCATTCTCATTCGCACTTAAGTCGTGTGTTCATATCTAATTTATACCATATTCAACACACGCTCTATTTAGCCTATTAATACAGTGACGGACATAAAGTGTACCAACAATAAGCAATAAAATGTATGGGTTAATGCAAACACCAAAATATGATGAAATCTTAATACAATTATTTTCATCAAGAACCAAGTGGATTAATGTATCTAGGTCAAAATGAATAGGAGCAACTAATATAAACTTATCCTTATATAGATGACATTCTTTTGACAAATGTATGTTACATAAGTCAAAGCATTGTTCACGCATACTTTGGTTAATAAATCCTAGATATATCTCTTATATGATAGATGTCGTAACATATCGTAATCGACCTAATAGGGCATTAGTTTCGTTCCATAAATTTTACCTTAAATAGGTCCTTACACATCCAACAAACAATTTTGCTCTTCTTTAGAATATAAAAGGATCAATGAGATTATTTCCTCATGCTTTACTAATTAGAAGACTTATGTAGGTTTAAGTCTATACTCATTTAGATATTACTCACATTACAGCACACTATATATGTCTAGATTAAAGTGAAGCAATTTATAGAGTATTACAATATCTTTAACGGAAACGAGAGATTATAATTTAAAGAATAAGTGAGAACTCGATCCGGTTGATTACTCTAACTTAGTAATATTCAAAGATGACAAAATGTAATATCTATCTTATGGAGGAATCATAAGAGACTAGTAACAACAACCTAAGTTACAATGACATAATATGTTGATTAAACACATCGCAATTGTCAATAAATGTTGTTGAAAATTTATCAATGGACTCATAAGTTTATTAAATCCATATAAATTATATATTGAAGACTTACTATGATAAAGTCAGCTACCATGTTGCTTGGAACAGTAACAATTCAAGAGGTGTTGCATTAAATTTCGATACGAAATTAATTATTCATTTATGAATGAATTTAGAAAACTAAATCTTTATATCGAATACATTCATGATATGCTTATGGATCCTATAACTAAAGGTCTATTACCCATAAGTCTGATTAAAAGCGCATATAATAGAGACGGGTTTTAACTAATGACCATGCATAACTGATAATTAATTATAAATTTTTCCACATAAAGTTTTGATTTTTTATGTCTCTAAGATATGTTCTGCATGCATAATGACATATAGACAATTATTATACAAATCAAACGTTTAAATGGTTTATTTGTAAATTTTGATCATAAATGTTAGGTTTTAAATTGGGGTTGTAGTATGACTAATGAGGGTCCTGAGTTGAATCATGACTCAATGGACGTATCTCTCTGCTACGGTTTTGGTTTAAAGCTAATGAGCATTATCCTCTAATCAGACTTATCTAATACTCATAATAAATGATTATTCGACTAAGTGGGAGAATGCTAGATTATATATATCATATGTATTTAATCATGTAGCCCTTATAATCATTTGTATTATAATGGATCAAAATAATAATAATAATAATAATCATACCTTATTAATATTATTGTCTACGCAAGGGAAGAGAACATTAGTACCTGCTCCTTATACACCTCAACAGAATGGAGTCATTGAGAGCAAAAACAGGACGTCGATTGAAGCTGCTTGGACTATGCTTTCTGATTCAAAGCTTCCAGTTCTTTTCTAGGGAGAAGCTATGAATACAGCTTGTTATGTCCTAGATAAAGTTTTAACTATTAAACGTTTTAACAAAACATGTCATGAAATTATTTTTAACAAGAAACCAAACTTGAAAGGCTTTGAACCATTTGGATTACCCTTCACAATTATGAGAAATAAAGATAAACAAAAATTTAGTGAGGTAGTTGACGGAGGATACTTCCTATGTTATGTACCTGAAACACCGAATAAAAGGGTTTTTCATCTAAAAACTTGTTAAATTGAGGTCGTGTTTATTGCTGAAATTACTACTTATACACCTCAACAATCAACAACTAGTCCAGCTATATTATATGATTATAATAGTGTTTTTAAATCATTTAATCTTCCTGAGTTTTCCAATGCAGGTGAGTCAAAGTTGATTCAAACTGTGATTAGTGAGGATGAATATGGCGACTTTACGCCAAGATCGAGTATATCAATGAAAGATGCTATGGGAACTTCCTCCAATGCAGTTGAATAGGATTCAAGTGATAGTGAGTCTGATCCTATTTAGGGGGAGGACTTCACTAATCTGTTTTACAATCAAAATATTCAGGGGGAGGTTGGATCCAACCTGGGTGACAATTTAGAAGTTGACACCATTGCTACTACACGAGCAAACAGAGATCATCCAGTTGACATGATCATTGGAGATCCTGCTGTAGGTGTTTAGACAAGAAGAGGTCTGCTCAAAGGTTCCTGTTTATTTGCTTTGATATAGAAAACTGGGATTATCAATTAGTGTTTGTATATTTGTTTCATTACCCAAGAGGAGCCGAAGAATGTGCACATGGATCTGGAAGACAATTCATGGGTTGTAGCTATGCAAGAGGAGTTAGCTCAGTTCCAAAAGTTAAAGGTCTATGAGCTAGTTGACTTGCCTAAGGGAGAGAAGAAAATTGGCACCAAGTGGATGTTCAAGTGCAAGACATATGACTGAGGGATTGTGACGAGAAACAATGCTGGGTTGTAGTAAAAGGGTTCAATCAGCAGGAAGGGATTCACTACAATGAAGTGTTTTCACAAGTGGCAAGGTAGGAAACAATTCATTTGTTCCTAGCCTTCGAATCATTCAAGGGCTTCAAAGTTTACCAAATTGACGTAAGAGTGCTTTTCTTTACCGGAAAGTCCAAGAACTGGTGTATGTCTCACAACCAGATCTGTTTACTGATCCAGACTATCCAGATTGACTGTATAAACTAGATAAGGCATTGTATGGATTGCATCAGGAACCCAGGGCGTGGTATGAGACACTCTCAACTCACTTGTTGAATAATGGTTTAGAAAGAGGTTAGATTGACAGTACACTATTCATCAAGCGAAAGAAGAAGATTTTCTGCTTGTACAGGTGTATGTGGATGATATCATTTTTGCGTCATCAGATGAAAGCATATGTCATGAGTTTGAGTTACTTATGAAGAGCAAGTTTGAAATGAGTGCAATAGGTGAGCTATCCTACTTACTGGGATTGCAAGTTGAACAGAAGAAGAATGGGATGTTTATACATCACACGAAGTATGTGTTTGACATTTTGTCTCGTTTCAAAATAGAGGATTGCGCTACTTTCAATACACCCACTTGCCAAAATCACAGTCTTGGTCCAGATCATGAGAGTTTGGAAGATGTTGATCCAACTCAGTATAGGACAATGATTGGTTCACAACGTACTTGCTTGCTTCAAGACCAGACATCATGTTCATAGTGTGACTCTATGCCAGATATCAGGCAAATTCCCAAAAGATTCACTTATGAAAGCAGTGAAGCCTATTCTTCGTTACTTGAGGGAGAGACCTAAACTTGGGTTGTGGTATCCAGCTGCTAGTGACTTGAAGTTTGTTGCATTCAATGATTCAGACTTTGGACGATGTAAGTCAACAAGAAAGTCTACAACAGGTGGTTGTCAGTTCTTAGGGGGGGAGGTTACTATCTTGACAATGCAAGAAGCAGTCTTGCGTGTCTACCTCGACGTGTGAAGCTGAATATATTGTTGCGGGTAGCTGTGGCTCTCAGGTTTAATCTGGATGCAACAGCAGATGCACGATTACGGTTTGAATCTCACTCGTACCCCTATAATGATAGACAATAATGCCACTATTTCAATAACAAACAATTCCGTGAAGCACAGTAGAATAAAACATATTGACATTCGTCATTATTTTATACGGATTATGCTGAAAAGAAACTGACTGAACTTCATAGAGTCGACACATTAGATAACCTTGCAGATCTTTACACATAAGCTTTTGACAGGGCTTGAGTTGAACATTTAGTCATACTTAACGGGATGAGGAATCCTTAATAACCTGTTTTCATAAGAATTTTGTAAATAATTTATTGCTTTCTTTAAATTCAAAAATAAAAAAATAATAGAAAACCAGAAAAATGAAAAAAATAGAAAATCAAAAATGAGTTGTCAATGTGTGAAAAAGAAGAAGTGATAGTACATCAGCATGTTAGTCTGTCACACTAAAACTGAACTTAAATTGCATAAGTGTGATATTAGTTCCATCATATGATGTACCAGTAGGCAAAACACGTGAAATAATCAACTTATCAACGTGAAATAAACCTAACGAATTGTGTACCAAGTGGGTAACACATCAGTGGCGTGTGGTTTTATAACCTTAAATCCATTAAGGGATTGCCAAAATCCGAGGTTTTGGGTCTTTATACTGTTATTTCATCCGGTGATATCAGGGTTGTCCTTATGCTGCATGCAGATATATGTTGACCTAGGTATAACCAAGATATCTTAAAAGAGCTAAAAATGCCAAAAACCCAGAAATTGAAGAAGCTCTCCTAGATAGTTATTCAGCGGTGCAAAATGCATAATCGTACCAAAATTTGGTATTTGCCTTACCCTCGTTAGATATTGGTCTCTTTGATATATGGAAGTGCTAACCTTATCACCAAAGTTCTAACGTTGTAAAACAAAAAGGATGAATTCGTTATACTCATCTACTACGAGAAAACTTTGTGCATACCTTGATCGCGGAGGTATGTCTGAAGTGGGACACACTAGTATATCAGTATAATATTACCTTAAAGTAACACATGGTAATGGAACTTGAAATGTTCAAGCGTTTTCTTTAAGTGGATAAACAATACTTGTAATCGTCTTAGACTGCTTTTCACGAAAATTATATAAAGAAATCTCTAATAGTGTGAAAACAGTTTGATTTTGCTGATATGATATTCCTACCCGTGATTCTCACAAAAATAGAGTGTTTAATTTCATTCGTGTTATTTCTTTGCTTTCAGAAAATATAAAATCCAAGAAGATTTTCCTTTTTCTTTAAAAATTCTTAGCGTACGGAAAATCGTTGTTCATGAAGGATTAGTTACTGATAGGGGGAGATGATGTTAGAAAATGAGTTCAATTTTTAAAACCATGCAGGATGTAGTGTGTTGGACAAAATTTTTGAATGTTGGTGTAGAGTTGAAAATTGTTTAATCTGTGATACAATGTGCTACTAAGAAGTTGATATGAAGGGATGAGGAGTTTGTAGTTGCATGATAGAATCCTCCTTCTACAATGCAGAACGGAAGATATGAAGACATCCTTGGATTGGTGATTCAAAACATAGAAGATTTGGTGATTGGATGCATCAGCTTAGGGGAGTTTGTTGCTGACAGAATTCGTGTTGAAGCTGACGCTATCCAAAGACTGTGAGATTCTGAAGACTAAGTTCACCTTTGCAAGCTATTTTCAAGGGGGAGTTTGTTGGTGCATGTTACGTGACAACAACTTTGGTTTGGTCTTTGGATATTAATCCAGTCTTGGATATAGTGAAGATATGGATTTCCGAGATTGAGAGTTTCACTGGATTCCAAGTTTATGAGCACAAGACTAGTATGAAGTTGTCAGCTTGTCCGAGTTTATGAAGATGTTTCAAGTCCGAGTTTGTAAAGCAGGGAGTCAAGTCCGAATATATGAAGCATGTGGAATCGAGTTTGTGGAGTAATACAAATCCAAGTTTGTAAAGATTCTCAAGGCTAGTCTGAGTTTATGAAGATGAAGTGAAATTCCAAATTTGTGTTTTAGTCCAACTTAATGTCTTTGTTATTAGTCCGAGTTTGTGTTTTGTATGTATGTGGGCCTAGCCTAGTTTGATGGTTGTGTTATATAAACAGTTCTATGCTTTAGGGTTTAGGTTAGACATCTTGAGAGAAGTTATGGAGAGTTTGTGAGAGAAAACACAGAGAAAGGCTGTGAGTTATTTTGATTTTGAGCGGTTGTAAACATTGTGTTAGTTAATTATAGAAGATTAGTTTAAAGTGTTTTGCGTGTTCTCATCTTATTACTTATTTCTGTGTATGTTGACCTATCAAAGGGATTTTGCACCCTTTGTTGATTGTCAATCTCGTACCGATCCACGATAGGGACCTACAGCAAGCCTTACCTTACGATCCGTAAGGGCCTCTGGGCGGGCAGAAATCTAACAACCTACGAGATTTGTCCTCCTTTTCCACCTCCTTTCTTCTTTAATTACCTTCCAAAGTTCTTTAAACCTAAACACTAATCCCCAACTATATATACATGTCTTCCATAACACCTCCATCCTTTACAAACTCTGAAATCTTCTTCAAACACTCAAATTTTCTCTAGAAAATTATGTTTAGGGTAGAATACTCTTTAGTGTTCAAAGTGAGTTCTAACTCGCTTCTTCTACCTTTTCATATGTGTTCTTGCTTTGAAACCCTTGGACAACATCAAAGATTGTTATCCAATGTTCACCAAGGTGTAAGGTGGTACAACTCCATATTTAAAGTCCAAAGTTAGTTATAAATTTTGTTTTCACAAAAATCTTCTACAACTTGTCTTTGTTCATGCTTATCTTGTGGAAATCTTGTACCAAACTTGTTCCCAATCAAACTCATGGTTGTGGGGCTTCTGTTGACTGATTTCTAGAAGATTAGAGGTCCATGAACCTCACTTAGCTATTGCCCTAAAGGTTCCAAACGACTTACAAAGTGTTGAAACCAACAAAGTCTTCAATCCTCAATGTTGAAAGACCTATGTTTTGGTAAGGTGTGAACAATGGAAACCTTGGTTCTCCAATCATGATTCCACGTACCTCACTTTTTTTATTTCATTAGTTAGATGTTCATCTATGTAGTTTCGAAGAAATTAAAGTAAGCCAACCCATCCTCGTATCCAACATTTGCCATGTTGGGTATGTACACGTCTGGGTTGTCCTTACTTGGCTACTTAGCAAATTTAGTTATTTGTACATTTTAATCTTATTCATAAGCAACTGAGATCATCAACTAAGTTGATGAACTTGTGCTTTGCTGAATCCATATAATGAGGTTAAATTGATGAAATTTATCCTACCTCCTTGCATGACGATATATGACTCGGAGTGAATAACTATATATATATATATAATAAACTGAACCATAGTGCCAACCCAGTTCATGGTTGAGTGTTATGAATTACAGTGTTCACCATCTCAGTTCTTGATTAATCAAGGTTTGGATTCTCATGGATGATCTAGTATCCATGAAAACACACTAATACATAGTGTCCAAACGAGTGTCTAAGACAAGATGTATTCTCTCAAATATACATTTTCTACCATTTAAAATTCCTAATCTAATCCATCAATCAAATTCCATGAACTCACACACCTTCGTCCCCTATCGTAGGGTAACTTTGGTGTTCCAATCTCTAGACTCAAACTCACAACTTCTTTGGAAGCTTTGCAAACCGTGAATTTACATGATTCCATTTTACGTTTTTCACACTTTTGGTGCAATATATATACACAATATTATATAATACAAACACGATATCAACCACATTCTTCACATCAATCAATCCATTTATACATGCTTAAACGATATGTTTAGGATACATGCTAGAAGCCTTTCTTGCATAAATATTTGTCACTAATGTAATGAGCCAACCTTAACATGTATAGCACTATAGGAGTAGCACACCGCCCTTAGAAAGGGTCTATTTCTAGACATTCAAACACGGTTTGTCCACTTCGATGACAGAATACGCAACTTTGTGGACACAATTGGTTTGACCTATATTTGATGCATACTATTTATGTTATGTTTCATCCCTTAGTATATTTTTATTGCTATGTAGGATTGATGACAACTTTCCTATCTATGCTAGTAGCCAAAACTTGTATGCTCACCAAGCTTTATGTGTTGACATTTATTTTAATATATATTGGAAAAAATTGATGCTATGACGTTCAATAATCTAGTAGGATGGATTTTAGAAATGCATTTAAATTTATATACTTCTCAATTTTTCGTATTTGAACTTTCCTTGTGGCATTTCTATTTCAAGACAATGTACCAATTAGTTATCAACGAAATGGAGTTCAATTAATTATTTCCACATTTGGCAAGTTGTGATGTCTCGAACAATCTATATCGTCCTCCCTGATGTTTCCGTCATTAGTTGGGGTGTGACAGATTGGTATCAAAGCCTTAACTATAGGGAATTAGGAAAAATTGCATGATTTGACCTAGTCTATAGCTAAGTACCTCATTCGACCATTCTTGATTATCTTACTTGAAATTACTAAATTCATACACCTTCTATAAGGAAAATTTACAATATGACACGAACCACATGAAGACACTTTCATATCACGAACGAGATGACCTCACCAAATTAGGTGTGAAATCCTCACTTTGGTGATCACTCTCAATCTGCGATCAATGATTTTTCACGAAATTTTACCATCAAGTTAGGAGTGAAGCCCTCACCTTCATGGAAATTTCCAATTCTCACTCTAGCGGACCCTTACCAATGAGTTGGAATCACTTCCGCGTTTAGTAACCAGCCAAACGTAGGGATGACATCATCAAGCTAGGTGAGAAATCCACATCTTGATGATTAGTTCCATTCCTCAATTTTCAATCTCACCAAAGTCTCGAAATTTCAATTGACTAGGGATACGTAGTTACTGGTAGGGTGAATATCGTTAACCGAATTATTGACGAGAGTGTTCTACCTATTAGGCCAAAGCGTGTTTTCACGAACTCAATAGGACTTTCAACTACTTTGGCTTAGTCCTGGTCTCGTTCTGAGACTCTCCACATTTTACAAACCCAAAAATCTCTTTATGTACATCAATTTCAATGTGTTTTACCTGATAATCGAGAACAAACTAAATTTATACTCGTTTTTGTCATACCAATTATGTCGATGTAACCATTCCTTCATGTTGCAAATCTTTTTAAAATCATACATGCTTATTGTGCAATATTTGAATCATACATGCTTATGTGAAACAACTGGGATCCTACACATATAAGTGACACACATAACCATATTCTAAATTGGGAAATTTTATTCAAAATCCATATGATCAAGTCTCATCCATTCCGTTATTCAGTCTTAGAGATGTCTTCAAGACGTCACTCAAACTCAAGGAGAGACTCCAAGACGAGCTCGAACAAAAAGATGATGGTGTTTATGGCCAAACAATTGGTCAAGTTCATACCTGACATCATCAACCAGATTCAGGCCAACTCGAGGCCAAATGCCTCTGTTGAGTTCAAACTTGAAACTCCCAAACCTATCACCTTCAACTACAAACATCTCGCTGCTTGTAACCCTAAAACATTCACCGATAATGACGGTACCACCAAGATGCTAGAGTTGTTTGACATCATTGAGGTGTCATTTATTAATAGTGAATGTCCCGATCACCTCAAAACCCGAAGCGCTAAGGGATTCTTCGAGTTGAGAGCCCTCGACTGGTGGGCAAAGGAGCATAACATCTGTGGGAACGAAGTAGCCTACGCTATACCTTGGCCAAGGTGAAGGAGCTTATGCTCACTGAATTTTGCCATCTCTACGAACAACAAAAACTCGAGGAAGAATTTTGGCACCTTAAGCAATAAGGTGACAACAACCTTACCTACACCACCTTTTTTAAACAATTAAGCATCATCATCCCCCAGCTCTTTAGCACGGCCGATTGTGCTATTGTAAAATATCTCAAGGGCCTTCCCCCTACCATCCGCTATATCATCCAAGCCACTAGGCCTGACACCATAGAGGTAGTCTACCCTCGCCGCCAACCTTAATAAAAATTGAGTGAGAGATAGCCACTCCTCAACCCAAGCCACCACCAAAACTACAAACCAAGTCACCACCACACCCAAATACACCAAAACTCAACCGCGAAACAACAATGGCAAGAAGCAAAAGCTTCAAAGCCAAAGTTGCAACGCTATCACACCCACCAACGACACCAATCCCCCACAAGACACCACTAGGAAACCTTACACTGGGACTTTGCCAAGTGTAATACCTTTCAATATCACCACCTTTCTACCACAGTGTGCTGCCATTACAGCAATTGCAATAGGTTTGGACACCTCACCAACAATGCCGAAATGGTGCTCCACTACCAGACAATCAAAACCAAAATCACGCTCAACCTCAACTCCAAAACCAAAACTAAAAACCCGCAAACAATGTCCGCGCTTGTTACAAGAGTGGCGATCCAACTCACCTATGCCCTCAATGCCCGCAAAACAATCAGGAGAGACCAACACCAAAACAACCTTATAGACGCGCTTTCGTCCTCAACGCCTCACAAGCTCAAAACGACAACAATGTCTTAAATGGAGTGGATTAGAGTTTTGTATCCGTTGAACTTGAACCTTTGTTAAATTGCACCCGCATAAAACTACCAAAATAATTCTCCGTCGAAGTCGCCAATGGTAAATCTATCGTTGGCGACTCTGTTCTATGTAATTGCGTTCTCAACTCATATCCATGAAATTGGGTAGCTTCGATGTCATAGTAGGCATGGATTGGCTTATCAATATCCGTGCCAAAGTTATTTTTCATGACAAATTCATTCGAATCCTACTTCTGTCCAGCGACAACTTACACGTCTACGGTGAGAACCCTCGAAGGGTCTCAAGCTAATGCGATGTATCCAAGCGAACAATACTTACGAAAAAAGTACTTTGCATTTTTGGCCCACATTGTGGATAAGAAAGACAAAGGAAAAAACATGAGTGACGTTCTAGTCATTCGAGACTTTACCGACATTTTTCCGAAGACCTACCTTGCCCTTCTCCTCCTCCTCATCCGTTGACTTTTGTATTGACCTCATACTTGACACTACACCCGTTGCTAAATCACCATACCGTCTCGCACCTTCGAAGATGCAAGAGCTATCAAGGCAACTTCAACAATTAATTAATAAAGGCTTCATACGCCCTAGTACTTCTCATTGGGGTGCTTCGGACCTCCTTGTCAAAAAGAAGGATGGTTCATTCCATATGTATATCGTCTATCGTGAACTCAACAAAATCACCATAAAAAATTGTTATCCTTTACCTCGTATAGACGACCTCTTCGATCAACTTCAAGGCGCGACGTGTTTCTTAAAAATCGACCTTCGTTCCAGTTATTATAAACTCCAAGTCCTCGAAGAGGACATTCCAAAAACTGTTATTCGTACTAAGTACGGTCACTACGAGTTCATGGTCATACCATTTAGTTTGACCAACGCAACTATGGTCTTTATTGGTTTGACGAACTGTGTGTGTAAACTTTACTTAGAACGTTTTGTGATTGTATTCATAAGATGATAACCTTATCTATTCAAAAACCAAAACTAGACATGCAACACCTACATTTAATCCTAGAACTCCTTCGTGCCGAACAACTATACGCCAAGTTCTCCAAGTGTAATATAGGCTAAAAGAAGTTCAATTTCTTGGTCACGTTGTGAACAAGAATGGCATTCACGCCGACCCAGCAAAAATCAAAGTCATCAAAAATCGGATCGCATCAAAGTCTCCATCCAAAATTTGTTCATTTATTGGATTGGCAGGTTACTACCGTCGATTCATCTCAAACTTCTACAAAATCGCCATACCCCTAACCTCATTGGCCAAAAAAGATAAAACTTTTGTTTGGGGTCCCGAACAAGAGAAGTCTTTTCAGACCCTCAAGGACATGCTTTGCAACGCTCCTATTTATCGTTTTTCCCGATGGAAATGACGATTCATTGTCTATTGCGATGCCTCTAACCAAGGTCTCGGTTGTGTCCTTATGCAACGAGACAATGTTATTGCCAACGCATCTAGACAACTCAAAATACATGAGAAGAACTGCACCACTCATGATCTTGAACTTGGTACAGTTGTTTTTGTGTTAAAGATTTGGTGATATTCCCTTGCGGTACTAAGTGTCTGGTCTTCACTTACCATAAGAGCCTCCAACATATCTTTAATCAAAATGAACTCAAAATACGTCAAAGATAATGGGTGGAATTGCTCAACGACTACAACTGCGAGAGTCGCTACCACCCTAGTAAAGCAAATGCCGTGGCCGATGCTCTTAGACGAAAAAGTCATATTCAACTCCAAGCTATTCGTTGTTTTCAACTCCAAACCGACATCCAATCTCGTCTTCGCGAGGCACAATATTCATCCATTAACGAAAACGATTTGAATGATGAGATGCAATGTGGTGCCGAAATCACCTCGAGTTAAAATCTAACAGTATCCTCCATCATCTTTACCGTATTTCGTCCCAAACCATGACAACCTTCATGATCTATTGATGATTGAAGCACACAAATCACTGTATTCAATTCATCCCGGTGCAGATAAGATGTATTAAGACCTCCGACGCTCTTATTGGTGACAGGGCATGTAGATGGACAATGCTCTATTTGTGTCCAAATTTCTTACGTGTTCCAAAGTTAAAGCAAAACACCAACGTCCTTCGGGCCTACTCGAGCAACCCGAAATCCCAATGTGAAAATTGGAGAATATCGCAATGGATTTCATTGCTAAACTCCCATGAACATCTTCTGGGCACGATAGCATTTGGGTAATCAACAATAGGTTAACCAAACCAGCTCACTTCCTCCCCATTCGGGAAGATTATTGAGTCGAGAAATTGGCTCGAATCTATACCGAAGAAATCATTTGCCATCATGTCATTCCCATTTGAATCGTTTCTGACCGTGATGGTTGTTTCACTTATCACCTTTGGCAAACATTCCAAAAAGATGATGACGTTTATGGCCAAGGTCATACCCGACATCGTCAACCAGATTCAGGCAAACTCGAGGCCAAACGCCTCAGTTCAGTCAAACTTGAAACTAAGTTATGGAAAATATTTTTTTTTGTTAAGTTCAATAGATAGCGTATTAATATAAATTTCGACTAAATATACATGAGTTTCTTCAAAAATAGGTTATGGAAATAATTGTGTTGAATGAATCAAAATAAATAGAATTTCATATTTGATCTAAGTTAATTGTTTGATTTATTTAAATAATATGGATTATATAAATAAAGGTGAAGTTTATAAAAGTATTTTATTAAATAAATTAAACATGTATTTCTCTGCTAAACTTATAAAGTAAAAACTAGAATTTAAATTTATAAATTTGTTATAACATTTTTAACACATTAAATTTTGTATAAAACTTATAAAATAACTAGACAAGAGTTCTAGCCCGACCTTAAGTCGTATCCCATGAATGCAAGACCAACTGAGCTACTCTGATTTTATGTTAATCAATGAACCTGTTAAATATTTATAAACAATAAATCTAGTTATGCTAATTATCAAATACATAAACCTCATGAACCCTAATTAGGATCCACACGAAATTGAAAGAGATAAGCTTGTAATCTCATAAATTGATATGGGGCTTTATCTCACACTAAAATCGATCAACAAACACCTAAAAGTACCTATGATTGGGAACCAAGTTATGAGAATAGGGTGTCGTAAGAGCTCCGAATCCGAGGTATCTCAACGCACAAGAGATTAGCATGATAAATTATGGAGTGTGGGTGTGTTCAGAAAGGTCCGATTAAAGATACTGAAGTATTAATTTATAGAATTAACTGATTAACACCATTCACAAGATTAATAATGGTTCAGTTACATGGGTCTAAATTAAGAATCGATGTCATGACAAATTAATGAGATCGCTTATAATCGTAATAAAGTTAATTGTAACTACGCATGGTTAATTAGCATGATAGAGTAATGTTGTAACGGATTTAAAACTGTCAGAAACCGGAATGTACTGGTCTTCGTCAAAAATGGTTAATCGACGTGAAACATGAGCCGATGCAAATCTATGATGGTGGTGATTGATCAGAATTTCAGCCGATGCAAATGACAATGTAGGCGGCTGCTCTTAGAGTTTCAACAAACAACAAATTTCTCGTTTCTATGAAAATAGGGGTGAACCAATGAAGCTCCAACGAGTAAGATTTGAACTGCATTTCTTGAATCTTTTAAGATGGGGTGAACCGATAGGGGTGGTGGTTGCGGTGATTGTGTTAACAGTAGTGGCTAGTGGTAAATGGGAGAGAGAGACGTGAGAAAGAGTGGGGTGGGTGGGTGGTGGCGGTGGCAACAGATAGTGATCGTGACTGAGATAGATGTGAGAAATAGAGAGTAGTTTTTTTATTTACATATACATATATTTTTTAGAACCTTATGTTTTTAAAGTTCTTTTAAATGATTGAATATTTATGTTATTTACATAATTAGTCCCTTGAGAGGTGAATTGACAAAAATACCGTTGCACATGATCATATTTAACAAAAAAAACTAACCAGAGTTAGGGCTAAAGGACAAACCGCGTAAGATTTATAATCATTAAGTACAAAAGTCATCAATTTTAAATGCAAAGGACACCGGTTGAAAATAACTATAAAGATCAAGGGAAAAATTTGCAATGCAATCAAAAAAATATGTAGTTCGGTAACAAAATTAAAAAAGAGTGAATTGCAAATATGCCCTTTATCTTTATACTCATTTTCATCCAGTGTCCTTTACCTTTAAAATTGATGACTTTTGTACTTAATGATTATAAATCTTACGCAGCTTGTCCTTTAGCCCCGATCCAGTTAATTTTTTTGTTAAATCTGATCATGTGCCTTGCACTTGAGGGTGTTTTTATCAATTCACCCCTTAAAGGACTAATTATGTAAATAACATAAATCCAATCGTTGAAAAACCTTTAAAAATAGAAGGTTCTAAAAAATATATGCATATGTAAATAAAAAAACTACACTATATTTCTCACATCTATCTTAGTCTCTCTCTCTCTCCAACTGACCACCACGATCCACCACCACCACCATCTATTGCCACCAATCTTTCTCACGTGTCTCTTTCTCCCCTTTACCACCAGCCACCACTATTAACACAATCACTACAACCACCGACCCCATCGTTTCACCCCATCTTAACAGATTCAAGAAATGTAGTTCTGATCTCACTCACTAGTGCTTTGTTGGTTCGCCCTATCTTCATAGAAATGAGGAATGTGTTGCTTGCTGAAACTCTAAGACCAACCGCCTCCATCGTCATTTGCATTGGCTGAAATTCTGATCAGTCATAGATTAGGTCTTGAAAAAGAGAGCAGGGACATTAGTGTTGTTCTCCGTGTAGGCTCGCCGGAAAGGCGGCGTCAACAGGTTTACTAGAAACCTAATCCGACCTTTACACCTTCTTCCTTTTCCTTGTTCTGTCTCTTTCTCTAACTAAACAAATCGGTGTCAACCACCACCGTTTTCGATAGGGCACACCAGATCAACAAGTGAATGTGAAACAAAAGGTCAAAGGGGCCAATGAAGTTTTGTGTTGGTGCTTTTAAGTCATTTCAATATGTCTGATGCACATCATATTTCACCCATAATCATGTTCTTATGAGTTGTCCTGATGTGGATAAATAAAGAAAAGGAGTTTGAGGGTTTATATATGTGGTGGTGGTGGTAGAGAGATAAAGTATATAGAGAGAGAAAGTGTGTGTATTTTTAGAGAGAGAAAGAATAGGGTGGCTGATTTATTTGTTAAATTTATTTTTATTTAATTTCTTTTTATTTGTTAATTTTTCTAAAATAAGTGGGTAAAAAGACTAATATACCTTTTTATAATCTCATTTAATGGAGAAAGTTAACTGGGTTAGGTTTAAAGGACAAATCGTGTAAGATTATGAATCATTAAGGACAAAAGTCATCAATTTTAAAGGTAAAGTACGCCGGTTAAAATTGTGTATAAAGATAAAGGACAAAACTTGCAATTCACTCTGTTTTTTTACCATAAAAGTTATATACTTACCATTTAGAAAAAACAAAACGTTATTCAATACCTTAATTCAAGTTTGAGTGCGTGTTGAATAGTGTTGGTGCATATTATGTATGTCCGTCACTGTGCGAATAAACTAGATAGAGTGTGTCTTAAATATTGTATAGTTGAGATACGAACACGTGACTTTGGAGAGGACGAGAGAGGGTTCGTATGGATGTAACTTCGTACGCATGTAACTTCGTACGAAGGTAACACATTCGTGTGGAAGTAACTCCTTTGTGCGGATGTAACTACATCCGCACGGACAAGCTCATCCACACGGAAGTACTCATTCGTCCCAACCTCATGTATTATATAGTGTTGTGTTTTCGTTAGTTGATAACTTTTGGAGATCCCAGAGGGGAAATGTTGGAGAAATTTTGTTTCTCCAGCTTGTAAATGATGTATACTCTTTCGGTTTGAATGGAGTAATCAACTTATGACTAAGATTTTGACCGAATTAGTTCTATTCTACCCAAGCTTCCGTCTAAACCTACCGGATCCTTAATTATTAGAGCTACAGTACCAATTCAATTGATCTAATAGTTGATTGAATCACCCACGCTGATGAATTATTGACTTTTAGGGGTTTTAGATGCAAATCATTAAATAAATGGTCAATTCACGGATAAAAAATAAAATGGAAACCATAGAATTGATTAGAATTGAATTTTAACCATTTCTATGAAAGAATCATCATGAAATTCGAAGAAATTAAGATTTTGGATCGAAAAATTGAATAAGAAATGTTCGAACGTAAGAACTACTTCTGTACGGATGTAATACTTCCACCAAACGGAAGTAACACATCCGCACCAGAAAGTGGTCTTTCGCACAAATATAGACACATCTGCACGAACGAGTCAAATCAACCTTCATCTGCATGAAGAAGACATTCGCATGAATCTAGACTTTACATCCGCACGAACGAGTCAAAGTGCCTAAAAAGGCATTTTTTGATCGTGGTGACGAGACGAGTGTCCACAAAAAAATTGGTGATAGAAAATTTTTTCAAGATTTTAACGACAAATACGGGCTGTTCGGGGACACTGTCGGTGGCTTTAGAGAATAGATTTTGATGATGAGATCACAGAGTAGTGAAGATAATAGGGTAGTTAGGGATACATATAAAAAATGGTGATCATCTGGTATAGTGACTATTAATGGGCCGACAAGAAAAATCCGCCAATTGATAAAAAATGCACTTTTATGGACCAAAATGACACATTTTCCGCATAGTTGAGTTTTTCAAAGAATAGAGAGGACTGAATTTGCTTGTTTTGAGGGTGAAATTCAGTGATAAGTTTAGAGAAGTCGGAATTTGCAAAAATGAGGGGGAATAAAAAATTTCATTAGAATATATTGAAATACAGGCATTTTTGAAGTTCGGGCGTGCAACAATAGTCGGGTGGTTCCGAGTTCAGATTGTCTGGGGATGCATAAGATCTAGATTCGTTATTTTGTGATCATAGGAAGTTCAGATTCTTTAGATTGTGATCAGATTGATGTCTTAGGGTTTGAGTCCTGAGTCTTCGTCAAGTCAGATAGAAGGATTAGCATCAGAAGATGCATCAGTATTCTCGATAATTAAAAGATATCTCGTAACTGATAATTCTATGAGAGTATAAAGTGTCAGAATGGTTAATATTCGAGTAGAGGAATTGTTTTTCGGACAAATCGCCAGAGAATTATGATGTTTGTTGATTAAATTGCTGACGGGTCTAACGGAGAAGACTATATATCTGTTATCGTGATTAAAGAGAAAGAATGTGATTCTGATTATGGAGGAATGTTCTCTAGATCTGAATGTGTTACCGGATGATTTGTTATCTGATAAAGATTTGCTAATTGTGGAAATTACCAATTATACTGATCTATCATTTAGGAGTGTTCTTAAGATGATTATGGAAACGGGATTTCAGATTTTCGTGGGTGTTCACAAACTTGAAGTTGATCGGTGTGGTCATTCGAAGTTTCTATCAATTGGCAGTTGGGTTTTTGAAGATTAAGAGATTCAGCTAAAGTGTTAAATCAAAAACCGAATGCGGATGTGATTAAAGACGAAACTAAGAAGCTGCATTAGTTAGTTTCGAGTTGGTGATTATTCGTGAAGATTACAGTTAAGCAAATCAGAGAAGATCGGGAACCGTGAAAACAAAGACCTGAAGATTTATATTTTAGGGGGAATTTGTTTATAATGAAGATAATGCAATCCCGAATCATCAATTAAGGGGGAATAAATTGAAGATATCAAATACTTGATTAAAGTTGCATATTATATTTGAAGATCAAGATTCGACAGTAACGGCTAAAGAGGAATTTGTTGGTGCATATTATGTATGTCTACCACTATGCAAATAAGCTAGATAGAGCGTGTGTTGAATATTATATAATTGAGATACCAACACAGGACTTTGGAGATAAAGAGAGAGGGTTCATACGGATGTAACTTCGTACGAAGGTTACACATTCGTGCGGATGTAACTACATCCGTACGGACAAGCTCATCCGCACGGGAAGTGCTCATTCATCCCAACCTCATGTATTATATAGTGTTGTATGTTCGTTAGTTGATAAGTTTTGGAGATCCCAGAGGAGAAATGATGAGAAATTTTGTTTCTCCAGCTTGTAAATGATGTATACTCTTTCGGTATGAGTGGAATGATTAACTTATAACTAAGGTTTCTACCAAATTAGTTTTATTCTACCCAAACTTCTGTCTAAACTCGTCAAATCTGAACTTACAAATAGCAAAGAGGTTGAGCTATACTGGATTTGAGTAATTAAGAAATTAAATATTTTAGACAATTATAAAGTGTAAATTAAAGCTATATTTTAAAGTAAAATTAGATTTTGTGGGAAGGTTTAGCAGATTTATTCTAGCAAAAAAATATTAGTCAATTTAAATATATATATTTGAAGTCAGGATGGATGTTAAGGTAATGATTTTAAAATAAATAATATTGTCATTCTATGATATTAGCCCGATTTAAAAAAGTAAAATAAAAAGTGATTTTGGATTAAAAGTGATTTTCTGATGTATGATATGATTTTGACACATGACATTTTTTAAAAATCATTTATTAAAAGTATGATTTATTTAGGCTTAACTTTATAGGCATAACACGTAACCACAATTTAAAATGAGGAAATATCTCTTTCCACCAAGAATTAACCATTAACATGTCATTGTTCGAATGGTTTTTATTAGAGTTCAACTTGAAGTCTACTTTAACAGCCAATAGAATTAATTATGAGCATTCTCAAGGTACTCCCTAGACTATCCGGTAGTCCGAGCATACCACGAGTCCACCATCAATTTCAGGAAAAACCCGATAACCCATCTACCTGTAGGCATATAGGTGAAATTACGGGTAAAACCCTATAACTCAAAGATTGAACTCATGTTTCCATGAGTTTTCTATCAATGCTTACCAATATCTGATTCTTCATCAAGTGAAAGTTTTCTATGACCAAGATTTTCTAGCAGTGTTATAAGTTAAGTAGATAAATATAGTGGTTTGCTAAAATATTTGTTTTAGATAAACATTATTTGTAATTTTCTCTTTACATTTACGTTTTAAAGACATAAATTATTGGAAACCTACAGCAGTGTTTAGATTTTTTTTTCATAGATAAATACTAAGTACAGATAATTATGTTTTGGCCTTTATACCATCATCATTCTATTTATATTTCAAATTTGCCACAAAGTCATATTCTACTTTAATCTGCTTAATAATTTCATTCACGCTTTTATCATCAACCCATCCATGGGCTTTTACCCTATCAAATGATGGAGTAAATTCTTTACAATGTCAAAACACATTTTTAATTTTATTACCAAACTACATATTTTTTCACCATAAAAGTTATATACTTACCATTAAAAAAAAACCTTATTTACACCTTAATTCAAGTTTGAGTTGGTATTGAATAGCAAAGAGGTTGAGCTATAGTGGATTTTAGTAATTAAGAAATTAAATATTTTACAAAATTGTTATTTCCAATTCAAATAAGATTATAGAAAAGAGATTGGGCCTTAATAGATTTGAGACAACTTTTTGTGTTCGAGTTTGATTACGTTTTGGATACCTTGACAAAAATTTTTTGATACAAGCTCAACTTCAACTCCACTCAAACGATTATTCTAACGCTACTTAAGACAGCAGCTTATTTCATGTATCTAAAAGATGTATTCCATATAATAAATAAATTTAAAATCTACATAATTGTACATGTCAAATAACTTTTATTATTAAAATAGTAAAAACCAAAAATAAATTCTTTTAGATGTATATGCACTAATACGATATGCACGTATAATAAAACACAAGATACACGTTAAAAGGTAATACGTTGGTCTTAGATATGTTGGAGTTTCAGTCATCATATGCCTCATGTTTTCTTTTATATGTTTAAAATGAAGCTCGAAATGATAAGAACTCGAGTTGCTTAATACCAGTTTGACCTGTTTATAAAAATGATCAATGTTTTGACTAAAGCTACCTCAACAAATCAGTTTCCATGTTTTATATACAAGTTAAATCTAATATACTACACTGGTGTTTCATAAATTTAGCTGTAGATATATCCTTGGAATTTTTTTTTCACTGGTTGGGCAATTTGTGATTTTTCTATCATGACTTAGGGTTATTTTGACGATAGCGTTTTGTCTTCTTTGTATAGTAGGCTAACAGAATAACACTGGTTGTTTTTTTGTCTATCTTGTATAATAATAATAATAATAATAATAATAATAATAATAATAATAATAATAATAAATAATAATAATAATAATAATAATAATAATTAATAATAATAATAATAATAATAATAATAATAATATTAATAATAATATATTATTATTATTATTATTATTATTACTATTATTTTAATTTATTTTATTTTATTTTATTATTATTAAAAAGCAAGTTAGAAATCACTACAACTACAAATACGTGTATTTTTTTTATTATATTTTTATAGAGTAATGTTTATGAAAATTTTATACGTACAACAATAAATACGGAAAATCATTGATGTTTTCATTTTATAATAGTTTATAACTCCATGTCATATAAGGATTGAATAAGAAAAAAAAAACAAATAGTTAGTAATGTACTTTTAAAAATTATAAAACAATTTTCTTGAGACGTTTTACAAATGCATGAATTTTATGTCATCTATAACGAGAATGCGTGTTGTTTACTAAGTTAATATATACGAAAGCATTTACTCAATCGATTAGAGAATTTGTGTTATCAACTATATTATTAGTTTAGTAGTTACAAGAACATACAATTGTATAAATTTTGGTAGTTATAGTAACCCAGTTTGTGATTTTTTACACAATGGATCAAATATTATATAATAATGTCTCATGAAAAATCAAATCTTTAGAATTGACGGTTGAATATCTCCTATGTATAAATTAACGCCCTTAAAACTATAAAATTTTATTTCCGTCTTTTTAAGACGAAACATTCTCTCAAAGTAAAAAATTAGGCCTTTTAATTATAAATTGTAAGAAAATTATCAGCTTACCAACCGAAATATCCATTAGAGGTACATTAATTGGTCCAACTGCTCAAGTATTTGTGCATCGACTATATATATCCATGTAATAGCACATAGTTCACTTCCAACTATAGAAATGTGGCCAACAAATATACAAATAGCAATTACGCACAATCAGTTTAAATTTAATCTTTACAATGATTCAAGGCCATTTATTAAAAAATAAAAAAAAAGTCAAAAGAAAATCATTTTTCCCCTCTAGGCAAATAGGGAATTTTGGCGGTTTAATGTTGTTCACTCCTGCAAATTGATAAGCTTTCATATATTCTTCTAAATCGTATAACATTCGATGTAATTTTCTTCTAAATTGAAATATCAGTTACACATATTCAGGTATCTATTTTATATCCATCTTATATTCATTAATTAATTATTTATGTACTAGTATCAAACTATAAGAATACACAAATGAATATAGATACAAGAATATGAAGTCCAACATTTCATAACTACAATCTAGGGTTTTAAACTGATCAAACGTTCAGCTAACTATTTAACAGGAAGTTCTTTCATATTCATTCGTTTAATAAATGAACGAAAACGAACAAGAAATTTCGTTCTTTTATGTTTGTGAACGTTCAGTCTTGTGTTCATTTATGTTTGTGAACGTTTGGTAACACGTTCATTTATGTTTGCTCGTTTAGGTTGATTCGTGCTCATTCATTTGAAGGTTTTATATGTTGCATTTTTGTTTTTTTGTTTTAGTTTTGAAAATTTTGGAACCCTTGTTATACTATATGTCTTCCCCAAAATCCTTTATTTAACCATGTACAATTTCAGTTTGTGTTAAAGTTTGAATACTTTTTAGTTTTGTGCAATCATATTTCTTTTAATAATATCAAATGCGTTCAGATAATTATGTTAAGTGATTATTATGTCAATTTCAGTTTGTGTTAAAGTTTGAAGACTTCTTAATTTTGTGCAATCATATTCAAATGCGTTCAGATGTTCTGTTAAGTGATTCTTTATTTTTTAGTGGATTCTTCGCTATCTTTTTGATGAAAAATGCATATATTTTTTTTCTTTCTAAAATGGATAGTTTATTTTAAAATGACTATATGTTGGTTGATGCGTCATTTGAGTTCATGAATGTTGTTTGTGTTTATATAGGTTCATTAAAATTTGTGTAGAGTTCATTTGCGTTTGATTTGTTCATGAAGACATTCATTTCGTTAATTAACAAACATGAATAAGTAATCTTGTTCGTTAAGCGTTCGTGAACGATTTATGAAAAGACTCATTCTCTAACGAAGGAACACAAATATGATCTTGTTTATATTCGTTCGATTAATTTGCAGGCCCTAATCATATGTACCTAACCATACATAGTTATTGGTTGTAAAACTAGTATACATGATACTTTTTAAATATCGTTTTTCGTCATCTTTTCTAAACTTCCTCATTACAAAGAACCAAATGCTTTTAAAATATTGTTATTTCCATACAAAGTGTTGAAAACAGTTAAATACCATAAACATATTTCTTTTAACAACAAAAGTTTTTCTATTACATTAATAATTTTAAATTATTTATTTTCTACTTAAGTCTAAATCGGATTTTTTAAGAGATGTGATTCTATTAAGTAGAATACCTTACATTGGCTAATACCATAATCATTTTAAAACTTCTTTTAAAGTTATAATTTATTATTTTAAACCTTGATTGAGTTTTGAGACACTGGAATAAAAACAAATAAAAAGAAAAGGGTGGTGTACGGAGATGATGGATAGAGGGAAAAGGCACCATAATTATGTAAAATGATGTGTCATGCATAAATAAATCCTAGACAAAGACTGCCACCCTGAAGGAGTTCCTTAAGAAGCTTCCCTTTCTTGGAAGACTAAATCAAAACTTAAAACAAAATTAAAAAGTAAAAAAAACTGTTGAGTGTCAATATCAATGCCAAAAATTGCTTCTTACACCAGATGCTCCATCTATCCTCCCATCTCAGTCTTTCTTATCTTATGAATTATCTCTTCACTCTTCGTCCCATGCCTCGGGATCTTATTTCCTTGCACTTGTTCAAAGTTCACGAGTTTTACTAACTTCACAAATTAATAAAAGGAAAAAGGTAATTGTCTAAAAAAAAGTCTTCACATATTCTCAAAAGATCACTTTGAATTAATATGATATATCATTCATACTAGCATCTTTACACTTATATTAATGAGTTGTTTATATTGTATTGTAAATGGAGAAAACAGAAAATATTAATGTCTATAACTAAATTGAGTAAGATACTATTTATTTTTTATAATTTTTTTAATATTTTTTAAAAGTAAAAAAAAATTATTTAATTATAAAGATGGAAATGCCACTGTTAATGCTCTTAGGATGTTAATGTTATTATATACCATCCCACTCTATTTTTCTCTATGAGACAATGTCATAACTAAACATTAAGGAACTTTTTCTATTGTTTAATTCATAAGTTACAACCGTAAAATTAGGGTAAATTAGTCTTTTAAAAATTAATTACATATTAATCCCTTTATTTTAATTACACTTTAGTTCCCTAATATTTAACTAAATTATGAATAATTAGTTAGCAGTTACATTTTATCTTCTTAAAAAAACTAATTATCCTACGATTTTTAAATAATTTTTTCGTACATTAGAATTTTCTTGTTAAAATGACACCATAAAAACAAGCATTTTATTATACTTAATTTGAGTATGGTGTTTCTATAGTTAATTTAATATATTTTTTTGCCACGTCATGTAATTAACAGTGTCTAGGGATAAGCAATAACTGAATCGTAACCAAAACTGAACTAAAAAACATAATTGAACCGAAATCAACAAAAAATTGAAATGACAAATAATCAATTAAGCGAAAACCAAATTAACCAAAAATAGAAATAACTGAAAACCGATCAACTGAAAACCAAATTAACCAAAAACTGATTACCAAATTTTTGTACTCTCATTTAACCAAAATAAACCAAACCAACCATTCGTATATATTTCTAGCTTTGTAACGCCCATCCATGCGTAACGACTAGAATGCCGTAAAATTTCAAGTCTTTAAAATTGTAACGTAAAAATTCCCAATATACCCTTATGTCTTATACGATAAACGCAGCCACAAAAATGATCGGCGACATAAAGTTTAAACTACTAACTACTAAGATTAATTCGTTTTCTAACAAAGGTAATTTAAAATCCAAAATTCGTCAAGTTACAACCAAAAGAGATTTGACCCGTTTGACATTATCTTGTCCGGAAGCGTAAGGAGGGTACAAGTGTGTTCGTTCCAAGCAAGACGCAACGTTAAGTAGCAGATTTACCTAAACATCACAAGAAATCGATTAACATTTTTGTAGCAATTTATAACGATTTCAATAGTTAATCACATATCACATTCTTAACTGATTGGTCGCTTTTTAGGATGCAACCCAAATTCATTCCTTTACATTTTTGTTATTATCCGTTTGACCCATTCAACATTAGTCAACGCGGAGCCATACTTTTACCTTCCCATACTTTATCCGGTTGACCCGTTCATCACAAGTCAACGCGAAACCATACTTTTACTTTCTCCTACTTTGTCCGCTTGACCCGTTCATCACACGTCAACGCGGAACCACGCTTTTACTTATTCTCTAGTCCAACATAATAACTATAATCATTCTAATAATGCTAAATAATTTGTTACAACTAGGCGTGATTTCCAATTGAAAGTATAACATACTAGTATAGCACAAGTAACGTACCTCGATCTTGCGAGCTTTGAGGATTCCGGTTGCTTGAACCTTCTTCTTTTACGCCTACATTTATCACTTCCATTCTTTAGGTCTAACGACTCCATATCATCTAATTGAATGTTCTCACATTCAAATCCATAACATAATCAATATTTATTATAATTCACACATTTACCAACTAATGCATTTCATCGAGCACTTGGTGTGCATCGATCTTAAAATGTTTAAAATCTTCATTTCGTTATGTTATTTTTTACTGTTTTCTTCCTATACAACATCTTACTTATATTTACTATCATAAGAACGTTCAACAAAATAATCAAATCTTTAACTATGATGGTTTCTAACATAAATCTTATCTATTTTTCATAATTTATGATCATAACCCAAAACCCACTTCATGTATCAGGGTGGTTTTCTATAAGTTACTTAAACCCATCAATTGCATATGAATTATCTTCACAATAGATCCTAATCATGTATTCTTTGTTGTCAAACACTATAACACTAACATGCTTAAATAATTTATCAATTTCATCCATACCTTTCATATCAAAATCACCCAAATTGAAAATTACAACTTACCACTTGTTAAGCAAGCTTAGATAATAATGTATTAAGGCTCATGCAAGAGATTAACCATCAATTTCCTTTCTAATTTGCTGAATTTTGAGTTTGTTCTTGAAGGTGTTCTTCCCCTTCTCTCTAGAGCACGCACAGAACACACACACACACTAAATTCTGCACTTATTCTTTCTTAACTTCAACTTTCCATTTTGCCACAATTGACCCTTCATGTTTGACCCAAATTTAAATTTTCATCAAACATCTTTATCTTTAATAAGCTTCATGTAATCAATTAGTTATGTTATTTTTGTATTAGGATATACTGTGAAAACTAAAATAATCATGTATGCACACTTTGGGGTGTTACAAATCTACCCCCCTTAAAGGAGGTTTCATCCTCGATACCTAATTACATACTGAATAACTCTGGGTAGTGTTCACGCATCTCATCTTCTGTCTCCCAAGTAAGATCTGATCCTCTTCGATGTTGCCATTGGACCAAGACCTGTCTAATGGCCTTGTTGCGAAGGTTCTTAATTTTAAAATCTTTTATAGCCACCGGTTTTTCAATGTAATTCATTTTCTTGTCCAATTCAATATCATCGTGAAGTACGTAAGCGGTCTCATCCACGAGACATTTTCTTAGTTGTGACACATGAATAGTGTTATGTATCCCATTTAACGCCGGCGATAATTCCAGCTGGTACGCTACCTTTCCAACCCGAGCTTTAATTTTAAAAGGCCCGATGTAACGGGGACCAAGCTTTCCTTGTTTATGGAATCGAATTACTCCCTTCCATGGTGAAACTTTTAACAACACATGATCCCCTACTTGAAACTCGATGGGTCGTCTTCTTCGATCTGCATAAGTGTTGGTGCATATTTGTGACAACAGCTTAGATTTCGTCTTTGGATATCTTGAACTAGTAAAATGATAAACGGTTAGTGGGTTTAGTTTTGTAATAGTGAATTAAAAGTAATTGGGCTGAATTGACAATAAATACTCATGGGAGGCGAATTGGCTTTTGACCCATTAGCAGTCCATGTAGGGAAACCCTAGCCGAGTTGCATAACCTATCTCTATATAAAGGGAGGTTTGCATTAGGGTTTAGGTGGCTGGTTCTGCTGATTGTTCTGCGACAAGGGTCACTCGGTCCACTTTATGAAGTCTGAAGCTTTGGTGTTGAAACCTGGTTTAGTGATACCAGATGACTGGATAGTGATAAGAGCGCCAAGGAGAAACGACACTTATGTCATGGACATGGGTGCTAAGGATTCTTCCACTGTGGTGGCGTGTTTACCATCAAAAGCATCTGAGACTGAGTCATTGTTGTGGCATAGACGCATGGCTGACATCCACTATCGAAAAATGAATTATATTATTAAAAATGGTTTAGTGGAAGGGGTGCCAGTGCAGAGGTTTCACATGGAAGATAAATGTCTTCCATGTCAAAAGGGAAAACAACATAAGAAACCTCATAAGTCTAAAACAGTAAATTCCATAGATGCCCCTCATGAATTAATTCATATGGATGTATTCGGTCCGGTGAATGTAAGGAGCATAGGTGGAAAGTACTATTGTTTAGTTGTCACAGATGATTACTAACCATATTCATGGGTTTTCTTTTTAGGTACAAAAGATTAGACAGCAGAGATGCTGATAGATCTTTTTACAAAATTGTAAAATGTCCATGATGCACGGATCAAGAGGATAAGGAGTGATAATGGCACGGAAGTTCAAGAATCAGATTTTGGATCTCTATTTCTTTGCAAAGGAATTGAACATCAATTTTCTGCTCCTTATACACCTCAACAGAATGGAGTCGTTGAGAGGAAAAACAAGACGTTGATTGAAGCTGCAAGGACTAAGCTTTCTGATTCAAAGCTTCTAGTTCTTTTCTGGGGAGAAGCTGTGAACACAACTTGCTATGTCCTGAACAAAGTTTTGACGGTTAAACGGTTTAACAAAACATGTCACGAACTATTGTTTAACCGAAAACCATAGTTAAAAGGCTTTGAACCATTTGGATTACCCTGCACCATTGTGCGAAACAAAGATAAGCAAAAATTTGGTGAGGTAGCTGATGAGGGTTACTTTCTAGGCTATATGCCTGGAACACCGAATGAAAGGGTTTTTAATCAAAAACTGGTAAAATTGAGGTGGTGTTTAACATGGAAATCACTAGTTATTCACCTCAACAATCAACGAGTGGTCCTGCTATATTATATGATTATGACAGTGTTTTTAAATCATTTAATATTCCTGATTTTTTCCAATGCAGATGAGTCTCAAGTGATTCAGTTTGTGATCAATGAAGATGGCGAGTGTGACTTTATGCCTAGATCGAGAATATCGATGGCAGATGCTCCAGAAACTTCTTCCAGTGCAGCTCCACAAGACTCCAGTGATAGTGAGTCTGAACCTATTCAGGGGGAGGACTTCAAAAATCTATTTGCTAATAGTAACATTTAGGGAGAGGTTGGATCAAATCTAGGAGATAGTCTGATTGTTGACACCATTGCTACCACACGTGTACACAGAGATCATCCAGTTGAAAACATCATAGGTGATGCTGTTGCAGGTGTTCAGACAAGAAGAGGTGTGCTCGAAGGTTCCTGTTTGTTTTCTTTGATTCAGAAGACTGGGTTGATTCATGAGTGTTTGTATAGCTGTTTTATTGCCCATGAGGAGCCGAAGAATGTTCATATGGCTCTAAAAGACAATTGTTGGGTTGAAGCTATGCAAGAGGAACTAGCTCAGTTCAAAAAATTGAAAGTTTGGGAGCTAGTTGACTTGCCTGTAGGAGAGAAGGAAATAGGCACTAAGTGGGCGTTTAAGTGCAAGAAAGACGACTGAGGGATCGTGATAAGGAATAAGGCTTGGTTGGTAGTGAAATGGTTCAATCAGTAAGAAGTGATTGATTACAATGAAGTGTTTGCACTAGTAGCAAGGTTGGAAGCAATTCTTTTATTCCTAGCTTTTGCTTCATTAAAGGGCTTCAAAGTTTACCAACTTGACGTGAAGAGTGTGTTTCTTTACGGGGAAGTCCAAGAAGTGGTGTATGTCTCACAACCAGATGGGTTTACTGATCCAGACTATCCAGATCGAGTCTATCGACTTGATAAGGCATTGTATGGATTACATCAGGCACCTAGGGTGTGGTATGAGACACTGTCAGCACATTTGTTAAAGAATGGTTTTGAAAGAAGTCAGATTGACAGTACACTTTTCATCAAAAGGAAGAAGGAAGACTTTCTGCAGGTACAGGTATACGTAGATGACATCATTTTTGGGTCATCAGATGAGAACATGTGTCATGATTTCGAGGAGGTAATGAAGAGCAAGTTTGAGATGAGTACGATGGGTGAGCTATCCTACTTTCTGGGTTTACAAGTTGAACAGAAGAAGGATGGGATGTTTATACATCAGACGAAGTATGTGTATAACATTTTGTCTCGTTACAAAATGGAAGATTGCGCTACTTTCAATACACCTATCTGTGAGAATCACAATCTTGGTCCAGACCATGAGAGTGTGGAGGATGTTGATCCAACTCAATACAGGGCAATGATTGGTTCTTTGATTTACTTGACTGCTTCAAGACCAGACATTATGTTTGCAGTATGTCTTTGTGCCAGATATCAAGCGAATCCAAAAGAGTCACACATGAAAGCGGTGAAGCGAATTCTTTGTTACTTGAAGGGAAAACCTAAGCTTGGGTTATGGTATCCAGCTGCTAGTGATTTGGACTTTGAAGTTTGTTGCTTTCACTGATTTGGACTTTGGAGGATGCAAATCAACAAGGAAGTCTACCATAGGTGGTTGTCAGTTCTTAGGAGGGAGGCTCGTGTCTTGGCAATGCAAGAAGCAGTCTTGCGTGTCTACTTCGACGTGTCAAGCTGAATATATTGCTGCGGGTAGCTGTTGCTCTCAGGTTCTTTGGATACAACAGCAGATGCGCGATTACGATATTAATTTCACTCGTACTCCTATTATGATAGACAATAATGCCACTATAACAATCACCAACAATCCCGTAAAACAAAGTCGCACAAAAATATTGACATTCGTCATCATTTTATACGGGATTGTGTTGAAAAGAAATTAATTGAACTGCATCGAGTTGACACACTTGATAACCTGGAAAATCTTTAAACAAAAGCATTTGACAAGGCTCGTTTTGAACATTTAGTCGAACACAACGGGATGAGGAATCCTGAATAACCATTTTTCCATAAGAATATTTTGTAAATAATTTACCGCTTTTCAAAAATCAAAAACAAAAAAAAATAGAAAATCAAAAATGAGTTTTTCACTGTGTGAAAAAGAAGAAATGATAGTACATCAGCAAGTTAGACTGTCACACTGAAATTAAAACTAAAATTGCTTAAGTTTGATAGCAGCTTCATCATATGATGTACCAGTAGGCAAAAAGCATGAAATAATCAACTTACCTTTGTGATACAAATATAATAAACTGTGTATAAGTGGGTAACATATCAGTGGCGTATGGTTTTATAACCTTAAATCTTGCGTTGATAGATTGCCAAAATCTGAGGTTTTAGGTCTTTATATCATTATTTCATCCGGGGTATCAAGGTTGTCCTTCTGCTGCATCCAGATATATGCTGACCTAGGCACAACCTGGATATCTTAAAAGAGCTAAAATGCCAAATCCCAAAAATTGAAGAAGCTCTCCTCGAGAGTCATTCAAAAGTGCAAATTGTATTATTCGTACCTAAATTTGGTACTTGCCCTAACCCTCGTTGGATATTGGTCTCTTTGCTGTATGGAAGTACTGACCTGATCACCAATTATCTAACGTTGTAATTCAAAAGGATGAATTTCGGTGTACTCACCTACTACGATGAATTTTTGTACATACCTTGATCGTGGGGGTATGTCCTGAAGTGGGACACACTAGTATATCAGTATAAATTATCTAAACATATCACTAGGCAACGTTACTTGAAATGTTCATATATTTTGTTTAAGTGGATAAACAATACTGGTAATCGTCTTGAACTATTTTTCATGAATATTGCATATAGAATAATCAGACAGTGTGAAAACAGTATGATGTTGCTGATATGATCTTCTTAACGGTGATACTCACAAAAATAGAGTTTTTATTATTTCGTACTTTATTTGCTTTCAGATATTTTCTTGTAAATTCTTAATGTATGGATATTGGTTGTTTATGGGTAGTTCTTACTGATAGGGGGAGACGATGTTAGAAGATGAGTCAAAATTTTAAATCTTGCAGGTTCAGTGTGCTTAAAATTTTAAGTAGGTGGTTTGAGTTGAGAAGTGCTTAATCTATGATACAGTTTTACTATCTCTTAAATAATAATTTGTTTAACTTGTGTTGAAAATTCTTATGGTTTCTCGAGATGTTTGTTTTATAGTATATAGATTGTAGCAGTGTGTTGCTGAGAAGTTTGGTGAAGAGGAGTTTGCTTGGATGCATGGTAGAACCTCCTTTCTACATTGCAGTAAAAGTTGAAGAGTTTTTGAAGATTGCTATGCAAGTGCTAAACTGGAGTTTACTCAAAAGCTAACGATTTAGAAGATTTGGTGATTGGATACATCAGCTTAGGGGGAGTCTATTGCTGACATAAGCTATTAAAGCTGAAGCTATCCAAAGATCAACGTTTTTCAAAGATGTTGAAGATTGCAAGAAGTCTGAAGACTAAGTTATTTTATCAAGCTATTGTCAAGGAGGAGTTTGTTGGTGCATATTTGTGACAACAGTTTAGATTTGGTCTTTGGATATCTTATAATTAGTGAAATGATAAACGCCTAGTGAGTTTAGTTTTGTAATAGTGAATTTAAAGTAATTGGGCTGAACTAGACAATAAATAGCTCATGGGAGGCAAATTGGGCTTTAGACCCATTAGCAGTTCATGTTGGGAAACCCTAGCCCAGTTGCATAACCTATCTCTATATAAAGGGAGGTTTGCATTAGGGTTTAGGTGGCTGGTTCTGCTGATTGTTTTGCTGGTTTAGTTGTTCAAAGAGAGAAGAGAGAGAAGAGAGAGAGTCTTGAATTGATTGTAAACCTTTTTCTTAGATAATCAATAGAAGACTGTTTAAAGGAAATTGTTCGTGTTCGTGTGCTTGTTTTGTGAAATCTGATCTAGGGGATTCCGCACTCTAGATTAGATAGACGATTATGTGAAGATCCATACGGACTAGGGGACCTACAATAAGCTTTCTGTCGGTCTTGTGCCGCCTTCAGTCTGACCCTTACGATATCGATCTTCTCATTAGTTTCAGCTACTAAGTCTTTAGGCGCGATATCTCTTTGACCTACTTCCCCCAACATAGGGGGGTTCTACACTTTCTTCTGTACAACATCTCGTATGGTGCCATTTGAATACAATTATGGTAGCTGTTATTGTACGCGAACTCAACTAATGGCAAATGATCATCCCAGTTTCCTCCAAATCTAAGACACTAGCTCTCAACATAATCTATAAGTGTCTGTATTGTCCATTCTGTTTGTCCATCAGTTTGTGGATGGTAAGCGGTACTAAAGTGGAGTTTCGTCCCCATTTGTTCATGAATTTTTTGCTAAAAACGTGATGTAAATCTAGTGTCTCGATCCGACACAATGGAGATGGGTACCCCATATCAAGCCACAATTTCATTTGCAAAAATCTTTGCCATCCTTGCTGACGAATAGCCTTCTCTGATAGGTAGGAAATGGGCACTCTTGGTGAGTCTATCCACAACTACCCATATAGCATCATGCCTTTTTCGTGTTTTGGGAAGCTTAGTCACTAAATCCATTGCCACGTTTTCCCATTTCCACCTCGGAATTTCTAAGGGTCGCATGGCTTCCGATGTTCTGCTTTCACTTGTGAACATGTTAAACATTTAGCAACATATTTAACAATATCTCGTTTCATTCCCGGCAACCAGTAGCTCTTCTTCAAATCTCGATAGATTTTTATTGCTCCCGGATGTACCGAGTATCGTGATTTATGAGCTTCTTCAAGTAACACCGCCTTCACTTCACATAACAAAGGAATCCAGATTTGCCCATACCGAGTTTTGATTCCGTTTGTATTTTCCTCCAACTTATCCACAATCCCTTTTGTTCTTTCTTTCTTAGGATCATCTGCATTTAGTCACCTGATTTGTGCTTCCCGTATCATCTCAAGGAGATGAGGCGTAACAATCATCCTCATAGACTTCACCTGAATCGGGGGTGGATGTTCCTTTCGGCTAATAGCATCCGCCACTACATTTGCTTTGCCCGGATGATAAAGGATTTCACAATCATAATCCTTTATCAGTTCCAACCACCTTCGTTGTCTCATGTTGAGGTCTTTTTGCTCAAAGAAGTATTTGAGACTTTTATGATCTGAGTATATGGTGCACTTTGTTCCATATAAATAATGTCGCCATAATTTTAAGGCGAACACCATAGCGGCCAATTCTAGATCATGCATTGGGTAATTTTCTTCATGTGGTTTGAGCTGTGTTGAGGCGTATGCTATAACTTTACCTCGTTGCATTAATACACCTCCTAACCCCTGATGTGAGGGATCCGTGTACACTACTAAATATTACATTTCATCTGGCAGGGTTAACACCGGTGAATTAGACGGTTTCTCTTTAGAACTTGAAATGCTTTTTCTTGTTCGGGACCCCATACAAATTCTCACTTTTCTTTGTTAATTTGGTCATGGGTAGGGCTAATTTGGAGAAGTCTTGAATAAATCTTCGGTAATAGCCCTCTAGTCCCAGAAAACTTCTTACTTCATTTGGATTCTTCGGAGGAATCCATTTCATAACTGCTTCTACCTTTGACGGATCTACTAAAACACCATCTTTGTTAATCACGTGGCCGGGAAATTGCACTTCTCTAAGCCAAAAGGCACAATTGGAAAACTTTGCATATAACTTTTCCTTAAGAAGAATTTCTAACACTTCACGCAAATGGTTTGCAGGATCGGCCTCGCTCTGGGAATACACTAAGATGTCATCTATAAACACTATTACAGATTTATCTAGCATGGGTCGGCATACTCGAGTCATAAGGTCCATAAACGCAGCCGATGCGTTGGTCAACCCAAAAGACATTACTAAGAACTCATAATGTCCATATCGGGTTCTAAACGCTGTTTTCGCCACATCTTCTTCACGTCCTGCTCGGGAGGGAGTCCCGATAATTCATCCGGATATTCATTTACAATTTCTACATCATCAAATTTTGGCGCGTTCTAAGAGGTATCTATTATGTAAGCTAGAAATGCCTTACCTTCATTTTGTGCGTATTTGACTGCCTCTACAAGGGTGCATAGCTTCAACTCAACTTTTCTTTCTCCATAGATGCTTACCCATGTCTCACTCGGAGATAACACTCGTATGATCTTAGTCTCACATTGGATCTCTGCATGGTATCGGGATAGCCAATCCATTCCTACTATTACTTTGAACTCTCCCATAATCATTGGCACAAGGTCTATTTCAAATTCCTTGGCTTCTATAGCAATTTTACATCCTTTACATACTTCGTTCAATAAGTAGTTCTTACTATCGGCTATTTCTACCTCTAAAGGTATTGGCATTCGTTCAATTTTAAAAGAGGGATGGGTTATAAGTTCGCGTGATACAAATGACCTACTTGCTCCAGAATCAAACAACACATTTGTAGGTATTAAATTGATTAATAAAATACCTGACACAACATTCGGAAGTGTCTTAGCTTCTTCATTGGTGATTTGGAACATTCTTCCTTTAGCTTTTGGGGTATTATCTTTCTTCCCATCATTACCCCCTTTCTCTTTCAGCTTCGGACAATCTACCTTGACATGTCCTGGTGAGAAACAATTGAAACATGTTTTGGCCGTACTTGGGCATTTGTAGTAAGGGTGCCCTTCTTGTCCGCAATTGTAGCATCCTTTCTTACCCAATAAACATTCTCCTGAGTGAAGCTTTCCACAAGTTTTGTATCGAGGAATGCCACACTTCGCATTATTCTTCTTGTTCTATTCATAGACCTTTTGTTTCTTGGCTGGATTCGGGTTAATACTCTTTTCCATCACCCTCTTCTCCCCTCGTTCTATTTGATGCTTGAGCTCTATCTCTCGATCCCTTGCCCAGTGGATCAGTTCGTTTAAAGTCTCACATTTCGAGGGAGTGATAAACTCCCTAATTTCCGCCTTTAACATGTCATGATCACGGTTAATCTTCGTTCTTTTTGTCTTCATGAGGTCTTTGCAAAACTTTAATTTGTCAAGAAACACATTTGTGATCTCATCAATAGATTCTGTGCCTTGTCGAAGACGTAAAAACTCTTCTTGAATTTGAACAACTGTAGACTGCGGGTAGTGGAACTTCAAGAAAGGCTCCTTAAAATCTTGCCATGTAAGTTCATGAAGCTTTTCTTCTCCCAATTCCTTGCAATGGGCGTCCCACCAATCCTTTGCTTGGAGTTGGAGTTGCCGTTGCAAACATCACCTGATCCTCTTTTTCACATCTGCTTCGAATAAAGACGGCCTCCATGTGGGAAATCCATCTTCGACATATGATAGGATCTATTTTACCATCGTACGTTGTAGGGTTACAAGCCATGGAGTCCCTATATGTGCACCTTCGGGTTCCCTTTTTGTTTTAAACACCGCCCATCCATTCTTTCAGCTCTTCAATCTTACTAGTCATGATAGCCTCTACTGTTTCTAAAACACGACTTTCTACTTCTTGCGCTAGTTGAGGCAGACTAGCTTACATAGCTTTTGCCAGTTCCTCTGAGATCTTTTCATGCATTGCTTCTTGACGGGCCAAATCGTTATCATTCAAGCCTCTTTCTTCTTCCATCAATATGGACATTTGTTACTTTCATTATAACATTCGTTCTTCAACTTGTCATGATCATTCATAGCAATTATTATTATATTTCATACTTGAAATGTTCATTCTGTATAATGATCATAATGATCAAGAATCATCCACTTGTTTTCAATAATCCGTAAGACTTATTCCTTCATACATTCTTACTCCTGGTTTTGACATGTTACGTTTCCAACATACCTTATCGTGGTTTCAAAAATAAGTTTACACAACTTCTTACATTTAAATTTCGCTTTTCAGGTTCCATGTAAGTTACAGATCGTATTTTAAGAAACTTGATTCAAAAATGTAAAAAGAAAGCATGTTGGGTTCAGGAGGGCCATCGGCGACGCCCATTCATGGCGTCGGCGACGCGTCCCAGATAGTTGCGTTGGAGCTTGGTTGCATAGACAGTAGGTTTGGACGTCGGCGACGCCTCATCTGTGCTGAAGACGCAGTTTTTTTTCCATTTTCAGCTCATGGAACCTGTTTACTGACCCCGATTCAATCGAAACTGCCCCATATTGTCCGCAACATCCCATAACACCCCGTAATCATCTATATATTAATTCGTCACATGTTTACGACTCATATAAAGTACACTTACTTGATTGACACCACGAGCGAACACACATATGCACGAGCTTTCGGTTTGGTTCAAGCACTTCGACTCATGCTTGAATCTCTCAAATCTTGGCTCTGATACCAACTTGTAACGCCCATCCATGCGTAACGAATAATTGCCGTAAAATTTCAAGTCTTTAAAATTGTAAAGTAAAAATTCCCAACATACCCTTATGTCTTATATGATGAACGCAGCCACAAAAATGTTTTGGCGACATAAAGTTTAAACTACTAAGTACTAAGATTAATTTGTTTTCTAATAAAGGTAATTTAAAATCCAAAATTCGTCAATTTACAACCAAAAGAGATTTGACCCGTTTGACATTATCTTGTACGGAAGTGTAAGGAGGTACAAGTGTGTTAGTTCCAAGCAAGGCGCATCGTCAAGTAGTAGATTTAACTAAACATCACAAGAAATCGGTTAACATTTCTTGTAGCAATTTATAACGATTTTAATAGTTAATCACATATCACATTCTTAACTGATTGGTCTCTTATTAGGATGCAACCCAAATTCATTTCTTTATATTCTTGTAATTATCCGTTTGACCCATTCAACATTAGTCAACGTGGAACCATACTTTTACCTTCCCATACTTTATTCGGTTGACCGTTCATCACAAGTCAACGCAAAACCATACTTTTACTTCTCATTCCTTGTCCGGTTGACCCGTTCATCACAAGTCAACGCGAAACCATACTTTTACTTTCTCATTCGTTGTCCAGTTGACCCGTTCATCACAAGTCAACGCGAAACCATACTTTTACTTTCTCATACTTTGTCCGGTTGACCCGTTCATCGCAAGTCAACGCGGAACCATGCTTTTACTTATCTCTAGTCCAACATAATAACTATAATCATTCATAATAATGCTAAATAATTCGTTACAAGTAGGCGTGATTTAAAATTGAAAGTAAAACATACTAGTATCACACAAGTAACGTACCTCGATCTTGCAAGCTTTGAAGATTCCGGTTGCTTGAACCTTCTTCTTTTACGCCTACATTTATCACATTCATTCTTTAGTTCTAACGACTCCATATCATCTCATTGAATGTTCTCACATTCAAATCCATAACATAATCAATTTTATCATAATTCACACTTTTACCAACTAATGCATTTCATCGAGCATTTTGTGTGCATCGATCTTAAAATGTTTAAAATCTTCATTTCGTTATGTTATTTTGTACCGTTTTATTCCTATACAACACCTTACTTTTATTTACTATCATAAGAACCTTCAACAAAATCATCAAATCTATAACTATGATGGTTGTTAACATACATCTTATCTATTTTTCATAATTTACGATCATAACCTAAAACCCGCTTCATGTATCTTGGTGGTTTTCTATAAATTACTTAAACCCATCAATTGCCTATGAATTATCATTCACAATAGATCCTAATCATGTATTCTTTGTTGTCTAACACTATAACACTAACATGCTTAAACAATTTATCAATTTCATCCACACCTTTCATATAAAAATCACCCAAAACGAAAATTACAACTTACCACTAGTTAAGCAAGGTTAGATAATCATGTATTAAGGCTCATGCAAGAGATTAACCATCAATTTCCTTCCTAATTTGCTGAATTTTAAGTTTGTTCTAGAAGGTGTTCTTCCCCTTCTCTCTAGAGCACGCACAGAACACACACACATACACTAATTTTGCAGTTATTCTTTCTTAACTTCAACTTTGGATTTTGCCACAATTGGCCCTTCATGTTTGACCCAAATTTAAATTTTCATCAAACATCTATCTTTAAGCTTCGTGTAATCAATTAGTTATGTTATTTTCTTACTAGGATATACTATGAAAACTAAACATAATCACGTATGCGCATTTTGGGGTGTTAAAGACTTGTATACCTCTAGTTCATGTGTTTTATTTTTTATACCTCTATTTCATGTATTTATACTTCTGTCTCATGTATTTATACGCAAAAATTTTAACCACAGTTTAGGTTTTAGGTTTCAACCGATATTAAACGAACCCAACCAAAAATCACCAATCTAACCTAATAAACCAAGTTGATTAACTGAAAATCGATTAGTTTAAAATAGACTAACTGATGGCTTCGATTTTGAATTCGATTGGGTGTACCAATAATTTAACACATATGTTAATATATAGAATCAATGATTCCTTTCTAAAACCATAAATTAACAAGGTTAATATCATAAAAATAGTTCTCTTTTTTTTTTCATAAAATAACTGATAGATTTCTTGTAAACTCTTTTGTTGACATAGAATACACACGTTTATATATAGGCTGGAGGGTATGGAAGCCTCTAGGGGCTCTATTGTGTCACCTCAGCTTCACATTATCAATATCGCCTCCCTTTAGCATTGAGGGTATGATAGTGCCCCTCTCCTTCACACACATACGTCTCACGAATGCTCATTATTGCAACCACAACCCTTCAATAGCGCCCTCGTAATGGTACTTGCAGTATGATCGGGGGCTATTAATCTCTTTTGGTTCAGGTGGCATGGGGTTGGCATCCTATACCGTGTAGCCTTATTAGGTTGTACGGTACGGGGTGCTAAGCCTATACCACCTCAGCTCAAAAACAACAATAGAGCCCCAACCCCCATACCGTAGGCACTATAATGGGCGCTATTGAACCCTGGCCAACGCAATAGCGAGCATTCACGACATATTGTGTGCGTGTGAGTTATGAGTATTGACGAAAAGAGGGCGTTGTTGATAAAAAGGAGGGCTTTATCCCATAACTTGATTGTAAAAGGGGGGCTCTATTGGTGATGTAGCGCAAAGGTGGCACAATGGAGCTACAAGAGACTCTAACCATACCCTTCAGCCTTATTGTGAAATCAATATGACCTTGTTTTTAATAGACACATTTTTGAAGTTGGAACACCCCAAAATGCACATACATGATTATTTTTAGTTTTCATAGTATATCGTAAGAAATAACATAACTAATAGATTACATAAAAGCTTATTAAAAGATAAAGATGTTTGATGAAAATTTAAATTTGGGTCAAACATGAAATGCCAATTGTGGCAAAATGGAAAGTTGAAGTTAAGAAAGAATAAGTGTAGAATTTAGTGTGTGTGTGTGTGTGTGTTCTGTGCGTGTTCTAGAGAGAAGGGGAAGAACACCTTCAAGAACAAACTCAAAATTCAGCAAATTAGGAAGGAAATTGATGGTTAATCTCTTGCATGAGCCTTAATACATGATTATCTAAGCTTGCTTAACAAGTGGTAAGTTGTAATTTTTTATTTGGGTGATTTTGATATGAAAGGTATGGATGAAATTGATAAATTGTTTAAGCATGTTAGTGTTATAGTGTTAGACAATAAAGAATACATGATTAGGATCTATTGTGAATGATAATTCATATGCAGGGTTTAAGTAACTTATAGAAAACCACCATGATACATGAAGTGGGTTTGGGTTATGATCATAAATTATGAAAAATAGAAAAGATTTATGTTAACAACCATCATAGTTATAGATTTGATGATTTTATTGAAGGTTCTTATGATAGTAAATATAAGTAAGATGTTGTTAGGAAGAAAACGGTACAAAATAACATAACAAAATGAAGATTTTAAACATTTTAAGATCGATACACACCAAGTTCTCGATAAAATTCATTAGTTAGTAAAAGTGTGAATTGTGATATATATTGATTATGTTATGGATTTGAATGTGAGAACATTCAATGAGATGATATGGAGTCGTTAGAACTAAAGAATGAATGTGATAAATGTAGGCGTAAAAGAAGAAGGTTCAAGCAACCGGAATCCTCAAAGCTCGCAAGATCGAGGTACGTTACTTGTGCGATACTAGTATGTTATACTTTCAATTGTAAATCACGCCTAGTTGTAACAAATTATTTAGCATTATTAGGAATGATTATAGTTATTATGTTGGACTAGAGAATAAGTAAAAGCGTGGTTCCGCGTTGACATGTGATGAACGGGTCAACCGGACAAAGTATGAGAAAGTAAAAGTATGGTTTCGCATTGACTTGTGATGGACGGGTCAACCGGACAAAGCATGAGAAAGTAAAAGTATGGTTTCGCGTTGACTTGTGATGAACGGGTCAACCGGACAAAGAATGAGAAAGTAAAAGTATGGTTTCACGTTGACTTGTGATGAACGGGTCAACAGGACATGGAATGAGAAAGTAAAAGTATAGTTCCACATTGACTTATGATGAATGGGTCAACCGGATAAAGTATGGGAAGGTATATGGTTCCGCGTTGACTAATGTTGAATGGGTCAAACGGATAATAACAAGAATGTAAAGAAATGAATTTGTGTTACATCCTACTAGGCGACCAATCAGTTAAGAATGTGATATGTATTAACTATTGAAATCGTTATAAATTGCTACAATAAATGTTAACCGATTTCTTGTGATGTTTAGGTAAATCTGCTACTTGACGTTGCGTCCTGCTTGGATTGAACACACTTGTACCTTCCTTATGCTTCCGGAGAAGATAACGTCAAACGGGTCAAATCTCTTTTGGTTGTAAATTGACGAATTTTAAATTTTAAATTACCTTTGTTAGAAACGAATTAATCTTAGTAGTTAGTAGTTTAAACTTTATATCGCCGAAACATTTTTGTGGCTGCGTTTATCGTATAAGACATAAGGGTATATTGGGAATTTTTACATTATAATTTTAAAGGTTTGAAATTTTACGGCATTCTAGTCCTTACGCATGGATGGGCATTACAAGTTGGTATCAGAGCCAAGGTTTGAGAGATTCAAGCATGAGTCGATGTTCTTGAACTCAAACCAAAAGCTCGTGTATATGTGTGTTCGTTCGTGTTTTTAATCAAGTAAGTGTATTTTATATGAGTCGGAAAGATGTGCCGAATTAATATATAGATGATTACGGGGTGTTATGGGATGTTGCGGACAATATGGGGCAATTTCGATTGAATCGGGGCCCGTAAACAGGTTCCATGAGCTGAAAACGGAAAAAACGGTCTTCAGCACAGATGAGGCGTCGCCGACGTCCATATATGGCATCAACGACGCTACCCTTATTCCCCGCGTCCAAACCTACTGTCTATGCAACCAAGCTCCGACGTAACTATCTGGGACGCGTCGCCGACGGCCCTCCTGAACCCAACATGCTTTCTTTTTAAATTTTTGAACCAAGTTTCTTAAAATACAATCTGTAACTTACATGGAACCTGAAAAGCAAAATTTAAATGTAAGAAGTTGTGTAAACTTATTTTTGAAACCACGATAAGGTATGTTGGAAACGTAACATGTCAAAACCAAGAGTAAGAATGTATGAAGGAATAAGTCTTATGGATTATTGAGAACGAGTGGATGATTCTTGATCATTATGATCATTGTACAGAATGAACGTTTCAAGTATGAAATATAATAATAATTGCTATGAATGATCATGGCATGTTGAAGAATGAATGTTATAATGAAAGTGACAAATGTCCATATAGATGGAAGAAGAAAGAGACTTGAATGATAACAATTTGGCCCGTCAAGAAGCAATGCATGAAAAGATCTCAGAGGAAGTGGCAAAAGCTATGCAAGTCAGTCTGCCTCAACTAGCGCAAGAAGTAGAAAGTCGTGTTTTAGAAACAGTAGAGGCTATCAAGACTAGTAAGATTGAAGAGGTGAAACAATGGATGGGCGGGGTTCAAAAAAAGGGGACCCGAAGGTGCACATATAGGGACTTCATGGCTTGTAACCCTACAACATACGATGGTAAAATATATCCTATCATATGTCAAAGATGGATTTCACACATGGAGGCCGTCTTTATTCGAAGCAGATGTGAAAAAGAGGATCTGGTGATGTTTGCAATAGGCTAACTCCAACTCCAAGCAAAGGATTGGTGGGACGCCAATTGCAAGGAATTGGGAGAAGAAAAGCTTCAGGAACTTACATGGCAAGAGTTTAAGGAGCCTTTCTTGAAGTTCCACTACCCGCAGTGTGTAGTTGATCGAATTCAAGAAGGGTTTTTATGTCTTCGACAAGGCACAAAATCTATTGATGAGATCAAAAATGTGTTTCTTGACAAATTAAAGTTTTTCCAAGACCTCATGAAGAAAGAAAGAATGAAGATTAACCGTTATCATGACATGTTAAAGGCGGAAATTAGGGAGTTTATCACACTCTCGAAGTGTGAGACTTTAAAGGACTTGATCAACTGGGCAAGGGGTCGAGAGATAGAGCTCAAACGTCAAATAGAACGAGGGGAGAAGAAGGCGATGGAAAAGAGGATTAACCCAACTCCGTCCAAGAAACAAAAGGTCTATGATTACAATAAGAAGAATAATGCAAAGGGAGGCATTCCTCGATGCAAAACTTGTGGAAAGCTTTATTCAGGAGAATGTTTGTTGGGTAAGAAAGGATGCTACAATTGCGGACAAGAAGGGCACCGTTACTACAAATGCCCAAGTACGGCCAAAACATGTTTTGATTGTTTCTCACTGGGACATGTCAAGGCAGATTGTCCGAAGCTGAAATAGAAAGGGAGTAATGATGGGAAGAAAGATAATACCCCAAAAGCTAAAGGAAGAATGTTCCAAATCACCACCGAAGAAGCTAAGGCACTTCCGAATGTTGTGTCAGGCATTTTCTTAATCAATTTAATACATACAAATGTGTTGTTTTATTCTGGAGCAAGTAGGTGATTTGTATCACGTGAACTTATAACCCATCCCTCTTTTAAAATTGAACGAATGCCAATACCTTTAGAGGTAGAAATAGCCGATAGCAAGACTACTTATTGAACAAAGTATGTAAAGGATGTAAAATTGTTATAGAAGGCGAGGAATTTGAAATAGACCTTGTGCCCATGATTCTGGGAGAGTTCAAAGTAATAGTAGGCATGGATTGGCTATCCTGATACCATGCAGAGATCCAATGTGAGACTAAGATCATACGAGTGTTATCTCTGAGTGAGAAATGGGTAAGCATCTACAGAGAAAGAAAAGTTGAGTTGAAGCTATGCACCCTTGTAGAGGCAGTCAAATACGCACAAAATGAAGGTAAGGCGTTTCTAGCTTACATAATAGATACATCTAAGAACGCGCCAAAATTTGATGATGTAGAAATTGTAAATGAATATCCGGATGTGTTTCCACATGAATTACCGGGACTCCCTCCGGAGCGAGACGTGGAGTTTTGCGTTGAACTAAACCCAGGTGCTACACTGGTGGCTAAGGCACCCTATAGATTAGCTCCTACTGAAATGCGGGAGTTAATGATCCAGATACAAGATTTGCTTGATAAGGGCTTCATAAGCCCTAGCATGTCACCTTGGGGAGCCCCCGTATTATTCGTAAAGAAGAAGGATGGATCGATGCGCATGTGCATCGACTATCGAGGATTAAACAAATTAACGGTTAAAAATCGATATCCTTTACCCCGGATTGATGACCTTTTCGACCAATTGCAAGGGGCAAGTTGTCTCTCAAAGATTGACTTGCGCTCGGGATATCACCAACTGAGAGTACGTGAAGAAGATGTGGCGAAAACTGCGTTTAGAACCCGATATGGACATTACGAGTTCTTAGTAATGTCTTTTGGGTTGACAAACGCACCGGCTACGTTTATGGACCTTATGAATCGGCTAGCTTCTAAGGACTTTCCGATCTCTTAAGAGATCTTTTCACGTAGCTCCACATTGATGAAGGGTATCGTATCATCATCACGTTCTCCAAACATTACATTACTGAAATGTTCATAATAAGTTAAAAAAATTCATTTTGTTATTCCCATATCGTTATATGGGAATCTAACCACATCGTTTGTTAACACACACGATACATCCTTATATTTGGTTTGGCCAAGTCTTTAACCTGCCTTAACTGTTTATATTTAATACATTTCCAAGTTTGAGTGTGTAAGTGCACCGATCCCATGCATATTCAACACAATCTCGTTTCAAACTTTCCCATAGAAGTTTTTTTATAATAATTTCTTACAGAATTTCAACATCAAGCCTCGAACTGAACGTTTTAATCTGTTAACCTTAGGCTCTGAATACCACTCGTAAGACTCGTCTCAATATTCATTTAAATCTTATATTTAATTCACGAAATCAAACTAACTTATAAGCTTCACAAAAGAGGTTGTTAAATATATTGTACGTGATTGTCTGATTTCAAATACAAGTTAACGAAAGATATCCCAAACACATGAACAAAAGTGAGGAATTATATATATATATATATATATATATATATATATATATATCCATCTGGTGATTTAACAGATTTTTACCTACCATGAGATTCCTTACAAACTATTAGTTTTTAAGTTAAATGATTGAAAGCGTTAATAACCACAAAGAGATACAATTTTTCTAGGTCAGGGTGCCACTACGATTGAAAGCTTAGCCCCACCCCCCACATCGAAGAGCTTGCTCTCTCCCCTACGTGGCTCAGGGGAACCTGTTTGACTTTTCTCGTTGACCAGCTTTCCGCGACATGCGGAAGAACTTGGTCTCTCCCCCACATGGCTTAGGGGAGCCTGTTTTTCAGCAAACTGCAAGCGTTTGCTATCTTTTTCCCACACTTAGCCAAATGTTTATCAAGTTTCTGCCCAAGATGACTCAAACCCAAATTGTCACACTTGAGACTTTTCTTTTCATACTTTAAACCCGAAATCCTCAATCCAGACCCGGTTTCTTTAATTTCCAATTCTTCATTTAGTTCGACATTTACCCAAACCGACCCTTTATGAGTCATTGAGCAGTCTAACATAATCTTCTTGTTTTACTTATTCATTTTCCCCCACTACAATTGCGATTGTAGTTGGTATTAATGGACAATACCTTAGCTTCTACAATCCCTTGGGTCGTTTACATGTCCAAAAATTTGTTTATGGCCCTATAAATCACAAACAACTTGTTAGTTTGCCACTCATAGTTCTTTTCATAACCATGAGTGGTGACTATCTTTAAATCAAATCTCACCATAGTCCATTACCATGGTTGTTTCTGTTAGACAACACCTCCGCTTCTATGACCCCGCGAGTCATTTCTACTTAGGTTTTTGATCGGAGTGTCACACCCCGGTCAAAGATAATATTTATATACCAAAATTACCCTTAACAATGCGTTAGTGGTAGTAAGGGGTCGAACCACGAAGAGTTTGTGGTTTGTGTTCGGATGTGATTGATTTTCAGTAAAAGTGGCACTTTATGAAGCTTGCTATTGAAATTGTTTAGTTTGGTTATTTGATTTGAAAGAATGTCGGAATGATCTGACGAATTTGATTTACTTATCTACTTACTAATTTAAAACGATTGCATACAACTATGTCACTTGATTAATAACAATGGTTTGTGAACAAGGTTCACACCCGGTTCAACAAATGTAAGACGTAGGGTTACTACCAAATTTTACTTGATTCAATTGAATTTGTTGTTAACGGTTTTGATATCACAAAGCTTAGGTGCCATTTGCTATCACGTATGTAACGGACCACAACACACTTTGTTACTTCAGACAAATAATCCCTTTCGAAAGATAAAGCATAAATACACAAACTTGTTTCACAAAGTCAAATTTTATAATCATTCGACAATTTGCAAAATAGTTCAAATGCAAGACAATTATCAATCAACTCAAAACTACAACTCAATTTGTCACAATATCAACCAAATTCATAAAGTAGCCCTAAATCTTACAAATGTCTACACCGGGGTGAAACCTTCAGGGATTAGCTGCTCATGGCGAACGGAACTTGATCAACGGAGAATTGAGACTCAAACACGAACATCTTGAGCTTTGATGGTGGTGATGGTGAGGATTAGGGTTTGGAATGGATGATTATGGGGGGAAGCTTGGTGGATTGGTGAGGGTGATGATGATGGATTAGGGTTAGGAATGGTGGATCGTTGATTCGGTTGATAAGGAATGGAAGAGATGGATTCAAGTTGAAGGGGATTATGTTCTTGGCTCCAAGATAGCTCTTTTATGTTCAAAATTCCGTAACTCCTTACAAATGGGTCAAAACAAACATAAAAACCCGTTCAAAATTGAAGTTCTGCGGACAGACAAACTGAGAGGCTCACCGACGGCCCCCTGGGCGTCGCCGACGACCTCCTGAAATGTGAAAACTCTCCCGACGCCTTAATCCACTATCTACGACAATTTTAACCCGACGGACTTATCTGGGGGCGTCGCCGACGGTCCATATGGGCGTCGGCGACGGCCTCCCTAATCTGTGTTTTTCTGTTTTCCCAATTTTCGCTCCCGGTTGATCCGTTTTCCGCCCCGATGCTCCGAAACGCTCCCGAATAGCTCCTTAAACTTCGTAAACCTGCAAAATACAAATCCAATCAAAAGTAGGCTATTCGAAACTAAAAGTTACATAAAACGTTCACTTAAACTCAATAAAAGCAACGGTTTTCAACCACGTATCCGTTTTACATCCCGTTTTACTGAAAACTCATCACCACTTGACCTAAGGGGTCTTTTAATGATATTTCTTAAAAGTGTTTTACTTAACATCATTTCAACTTATCAAATTATAACGTGAGTAGCTACGTACCTTAAAGACACCCTTGACATGTTTCCTTCCCGGCTCGGCTTCCTAAGCTTCACTTGAGTTACCTTAGGTTTAGATAATACTAGGTGTTTATAATCTACAAACATGCAAGGAAACACACTCAATTTCACCTTGATTTCTCTGGATTTTTGCAGATTGAATTTTAGAGAGGATCTTCCCCTCTCTCCCCCTCTATCTAAAGCACATTTAATACACACACACACATAAGAATCCTGTGTTTTATTGTTTTCTTCTTTTAATTAAATAACTTTCCAGATACGCCATTTCAGTCCCTGTAGTTTTTTGTTAGTTATTAAGAAAGTCATAACCTACATATTTCTACCAATATCAACAAATATTAACTAGGTTAAATATCCTTATTCTAAATGCTTCATTTTAAATATCATAATAATAACAGGATAATCAAAATTTAATATTTGGGGTTGTTACATGAAGTACTGTACAACAAACGTCATCCTTGTCTGATATGACAAACTTTTAGCGAAGACATCAGAGTATTTGTCATTATAGATTTTAGCGACAACATGTCATCACTAAAAGCTTCATCGTCATGCTTCATCACTAATGCTGTAAATAGTCATTGTGAAAGATGTCATCGCAAAGAACACCCTTTAGCGACCATTGCCGCTAAACTGTTGTTGTAACAAATAACAAAAAATAAATTAAACCTTTTAGCCGACATGTTGTCGCTAAAAGAATGATTATAAAAAATAAATATAATAAGTTAATAACTTAACTTCACATTTAACGACAACATGCCGTCGCTGAAAGGTGAATACATTTAGAAAAAAACCAATCCCACCTAATCAATCCCAGGACATGTCATCGTCATCATCGTAAGTCGAAAAGAAAATGTAGTTTTCTTTTTTGACTTGTCGTTAGAACATGGGTATCTACATCAACAATACTCTGTCTTCCGTAAAGGTTAATCGTTTGAAATGACTTTTCTTGTATTGTTAGTTAGTTTTTTATTAGGTAAGATTATATGCATTTGTATTTAAAAGTATTAAAATCTATAAATTTTTATTTTTGTCAACAAAAGAGATTGCATTAAATCTATGAAGACAAATTGTTGTATGCATGGAAATATACTTTTATCGTTGACTTCTATAACGCCCATCCATGCGTAACGACTAGAATGCCGTAAAATATTAAGCCTTTAAAATTATAACGTAAAAATTCCCAATATACCCTAATGTCTTATACGATAAACGCAGCCACAAAAATGTTTCGACCACATAAAGTTTAAACTAATAACTACTAAGATTAATTCGTTTTCTAACAAAGGTAATTTAAAATCTAAAATTCGTCAATTTACAACCAAGAGATTTGACCCGTTTGACATTATCTTGTCCGGAAGCGTAAGGAGGGTACAAGTGTGTTCGTTCCAAGCAAGGCGCAGCGTCAAGTAGCAGATTTACCTAAACATCACAAGAAATCGGTTAACATTTCTTATAGCAATTTATAACTATTTCAATAGTTAATCACATATCACATTCTTAACTGATTGGTCGCTTAGTAGGATCCAACCCAAATTCATTTCTTTACATTCTTGTTATCATCCGTTTGACCTATTCAACGTTAGTCAACGCGGAACCATACTTTTACATTCGCATACTTTATCCGATTGACCCGTTCATCATAAGTCAACGCGGAACCATACTTTTACTTTCTCATTCCTTGTCCGGTTGACCCGTTCATCACAAGTCAACGCGAAACCATACTTTTACTTTCTCATTCTTTGTCCGATTGACCCATTCATCACAAGTCAACGCCAAACCATACTTTTACTTTCTCATACTTTGTCCGGTTGACCCGTTCATCACAAGTCAACGCGGAACCACGCTTTTACTTATTCTCTAGTCCAACATAATAACTATAAGCATTCGTAATAATGATAAATAATTCGTTACAACTAGGCGTGATTTACAATTGAAAGTATAACATACTAGTATCGCACAAATAACGTACCTCGATCTTGCGAGCTTTGAGGATTCCGGTTGCTTGAACCTTATTCTTTTATGCCTACATTTATCACATTCATTCTTTAGTTCTAGCGACTATATCATCTCATTGAATGTTCTCACATCAAATCTATAACATAATCAATATTTATCATAATTCACACTTTTACCAACTAATGTATTTCATCGAGCACTTGGTGTGCATCGATCTTAAAATGTTTAAAATCTTCGTTTGGTTATTTTATTTTGTACCATTTTCTTCCTATACAACATCTTACTTATATTTACTATCATAAGAACCTTCAACAAAATAATCTAATCTATAACAATGACCGTTGTTAACATCAATCTTATCTATTTTTCATAATTTATGATCATTACTCAAAACCCACTCCATATATCATGGTGGTTTTCTATAAGCTACTTAAACCCATCAATTGCATATGAATTACCATTCACAATAGATCCTAATCATGTATTCTTTGTTGTCTAACACTATAAAACTAACATTCTTAAACAATTTATCAATTTCATCCATACCTTTCATATAAAAATCACCCAAATCAAAAATTACACTTACCACTTGTTAAGCAAGCTTATATATTCGTGTATTAAGGCTCATGCAAGAGATTAACCATCAATTTCCTTCCTAATTTGCTGAATTTTAAGTTTGTTCTTGAAGGTGTTCTTCCCCTTCTCTCTAGACCACGCAAAGAACACACACACACACTAAATTCTGCACGTATTCTTTCTTAACTTCAACTTTCCATTTTGCCACAATTGGTCCTTCATGTTTGACCCAAATTTAAATTTTCATCAAACATCTTTATCTTTTAATAAGCTTCATGTAATCAATTAATTATGTTATTTTATTATTAGGATATACTGTGAAAACTAAAAATAATCACGTATGCACACTTTGGGGTGTTTCAAATCTACCCCCTTAAAGGAGGTTTCGTCCTCGATACCTAATTACGTACTGAATAAGTCTGGGTAGTGTTCACGCATCTCATCTTCTGTCTCCCAAGTAAGATCTTATCCTCTTTGACGTTGCCATTGGACCAAGACCTGTCTAATGGCCTTGTTGCGAAGGTTCTTAACTTTAAAATCTTTTATAGCCACCGGTTTTTCAATATAATTCATTTTCTTGTCCAATTCTATATCATTGAGAGGTTCGTAGGCGGTCTCATCCACGAGACATTTTCTTAGTTGTGACACATGAAAAGTGTTATGTATCCCATCTAACACCGGTGGTAATTCCCGCTGGTACGCTACCTTTCCAACCCTAGCTTTAATTTTAAAAGGCCCGATGTAATGGGGACCGAACTTTTCTCGTTTATGGAATCGAATTGCTCCCTTCCATGGTGAAACCTTTAACAACACATGATCCCCTACTTGAAACTCGATGGGTCGTCTTCTTCAATCTGCATAAGCTTTTTGTCTGTCTTGTGTCGCCTTCAGTCGGACCCTTACGATATTGATCTTCTCATTAGTTTCAGCTACTAAGTCTTTAGGCGCGATATCTCTTTGACCTACTTCCCCCCAACATACGGGGGTTCTACACTTTCTTCAGTACAACATCTTGTTTGGTGCCATTTGAATACCATTATGGTAGCTCTTATTGTACGCGAACTCAACTAATGGCAAATGATCATCTCAGTTTCCTCCAAAATCTAAGACACTAGCTCTCAACATATCTACAAGTGTCTGTATTGTCCTTTCTGTTTGTCCACCCGTTTGTGGATGGTAAGCGGTACTAAAGTAGAGTTTTGTCCCCATTTGTTCATGAATTTTTTGCCAAAAACGTGATGTAAATCTAGTGTCTCGATCCTACACAATGGAGATGGGTACCCCATATCGAGCCACAATTTCATTTGTAAAAATCTTTGCCATCCTTGCTGACGAATAGCCTTCTCTGGTAGGTAGGAAATGGGCACTCTTGGTGAGTCGATCCACAACTACCCATATAGCATCATGCCTTTTTTGTGTTTTGGGAAGCTTAGTCACTAAATCCATTGTCACGTTTTCCCATTTCCACCTCGGAATTTCTAAGGGTTGTAATTCACCGCATGGCTTCTGATGTTCTGCTTTTACTTGTGAACATGTTAAACATTTAGCAACATATTTAACAATATCTCGTTTCATTCCCGGCCACCAGTAGCTCTTCTTCAAATCCTGATAGATTTTTATTGCTCCCGGATGTACTGAGTATCGTGATTCATGAGCTTCTTCATGTAATACCGCCTTCACTTCACATAACCAAGGAATCCAGATTCGCCCATACCGAGTTTTGATTCCGTTTGTATTTTCCTCCAACTTATCCACAATCCCTTTTGTTCTTTCTTTCTTAGGATCATTTGCATTTAGTCACGTGATTTGTGCTTCCCGTATCATCTCAAAGAGATGATGCGTAACAATCATCCTAATAGACTTCACCTGAATCGGGGGTGGATGTTCTTTTCGGGTAAGAGCATCCACCATTACATTTGCTTTGCCTGGATGATAAAGGATTTCACATTCATAACCCTTTATCAGTTCCAACCACCTTCGTTGTCTCATGTTGAGGTCTTTTTGCTCAAAGAAGTATTTGAGACTTTTATAATCTAACTATATTGTGCACTTTGTTCCACATAAATAATGTCGCCATAATTTTAAGACAAACACCACAGCGGCCAATTCTAGATCATGCGTTGGGTAATTTTCTTCATGTGGTTTGAGCTGTCTTGAGGCGTATGCAATAACTTTACCTTGTTGAATTAATACACCTCCTAACCCCTAATGTGAGGCATCTGTGTACACTACTAAATCTTCTGTTCCATCTGGCAGGGTTAACACCGGTGAATTAGATAGTTTCTCTTTCAGAACTTGAAATGCTTTTTCTTATTCGGGACCCCATACAAACTTCTCACTTTTCTTTGTTAATTTGGTCATGGGTAGGGCTAATTTGGAGAAGTCTTGAATAAATCTTCGGTAATAGCCCGCTAGTCCCAGAAAACTTCTTACTTCATTTGGATTCTTCAGAGGAATCCATTTCATAACTGCTTCTACCTTTGACGGATCTACTAAAACACCATCTTTGTTAATCACGTGGCTGGGAAATTGCACTTCTCTAAGCCAAAAGGCACACTAGGAAAACTTTGCATATAACTTTTCCTTATGAAGAATTTCTAACATTTCACACAAATGGTTTCTATGATCGGCCTTGCTCCGGGAATACACTAAGATGTCATCTAAAAACACTATTACAGATTTATCTAGCATGAGGTTACATTACAAGATCATAATCAGAATCTGAGTTTATGCACAAGTTCCATAATTATGCCATTTTGACAAAAATGCCCTTTTTGCATAAAACAAGGTTTAATCGATAATGAACTTGAAAATGAGTTTCCTACTGATGTAATATTATAATTAGGATTGTTTGGGATGTCAAATCAGATTATAAACTGAGTTTATGAACAAGTCCTTATATTATGTCGATAAATGACGATAAAGCCCTTGTGGCTCATAAAATGGTTTTAATCATACCTTTTCAAAATAAATCTTTTACCTACTGATATGTTGTATTAATAACATATCTAAGACATGTTAACCTGACCTTTATATCAGTTTTCATTAAACATCCAAATCGTCATTTTTTGACATTAGCGTCGTTTCAGCGCATAGTATGGTTTTAAACCATATTAATCAACCAAGACTTATTACCTACTAATTTAAAACTTATTTTAAATACTTTTACAGTAGGTACATGATATAAACTCAGAATCCCAAATAATTTATAAAACTATGTGTAAAATGACCACAATGCCCATTTGGTGCATAGTTTGGTCATAAATGATAAATTAAATATATTATCATGTTCCTACTGATATTATATCATAAATAAGTTATTTTCCAGAATACTTATGGTCATAACATTAAATTATATTCAAGTTCCTTTTATACGGTATGAAGTTACCAAAATGCCCTTTCGGAGCATAGTTTCATTTTAAAACATTAACGGGCATGAAAGTTGATATCCTACTAGTATTAATACTTATTTAAAGTATAATGGCATATAGAATTTGTCCATGACTTATCCGGTTACCCGACATCGCTGATAGCGACATGTGTTGTACTTTTATTTTAGCCTATTAAAGACTGATAGGGACTAAAGGTGTGAACATGCTCAAACTGAGCCTCTGAGTGACTTTTTGATATCAACATGCTTAAAGTTAGCCTCTGAGTGACTGATATGTCAACATGCTTAAACTTAGCCTCAGAGTGACTGATATGTCAACATGCTTAAACTTGGCCTCTGAGTGACTGATATATCAACATGCCCAGCCTTTGAGTGACATCAGAATCAACATGCTTATAATGAGCCTCTGAGTGATCCTATACGAAGTCCTAACTATCATATGTCCCATTTGTTAGACGAGAGGGATCAAATCCGTTAAAACGTAAAAGATGGATAATGGAGGGGTTAAAAGTCTCAACATGTTAATTTATACCTCTGAGTGACCTTTTAACGAACCGAGAGCTCGACAATGTCCGGGTATACTCCTGGGTATGCCAAATATTGGTTACGGAGGGCTAAATATGCTATAAAGGTGTTTTAGGAGGTTTTATAAGTTGAAGGGCTAAATGTGACAAGATTTGAAAGTGGCCATGGGGCGCTCGCGGGGTGTGAGAGACCCTTGCCAAGTCTCTCGCGGCCTGTCAGAAAGCTATATTTGCAGAAAAATTACATTGGCCTCCACACATGTTGACAAAAACCATTGTTTCGAAACCATGGACTTTCAAACAGCTATGCCACGTTTTAGGACACTTGTAAGCTCCCTCTAACACCCTTTAACACCTGGCATCACAGTAGGTGCAATCCTATACCATTTGAACTTGCACCTTTCTCATTTCACACTTTATCTCCCTCCTCTGGAAGTTCCTAACTGAAAGGAGCATCTAACTTAGTTCTATTGCATCCTAAGGATCACTTGTAAGTGTTCCTTTCTCTTGCATTTTCGTTTATAGGCTTTTATAGCCAAAAGTCAAGCGTTTTACAAAAAATGCCTTGGCTTTTGGTTAAGACCATTATGGTCCTACCATTGTTCATAACGAACATAGCTTAGTGATCGTAATAAGGTAGGTGTTAATCCCTATTAAGGGCACCTCCTAAAGATCACGTTTGCTAGACCAATTGACGGGTCAATGTTTTAATATTAAAAGTCAAACAAGCCATTTTTCGGAAATGTTATAATCTGAGTTTATAGGTGTTATGAAACATGTTTTGACACTTAAACAGTTGGTAATAATTATTAGAACATATAAGATCATGTTCAGCTCGTCAATTTCAGTTCTAGGGTCGGTTCGCAACCGAAAGTCACGAAGTTTGACTTTCGATTCTGACCTGATTTAGATTAGTTAGCTACTGATCTAAGGTTACATTATTATCGTAATATAATGTAGCATAACCCCCTGAGGTTATACTACAAGATCATAATAAGAATCTGAGTTCATGCAAAAGTTCCATAATTATGCCATTTTGACAAAAGTGCCATTTTTGCATAAAACAAGGTTTAATCGATAAAGAACTTGAAAAAGAGTTTCCTACTAATGTAATATTATAATTAGGATTGTTTAGGATGTCAAATCAGATTATAAACTTAGTTTATGAACAAGTCCTTGTATTATGTCGATAAATGACCATAAAGCCCTTATGGCTCATAAAACAGTTTTAATAACACCTTTTCAAAATAAATCTTTTACCTACTGATATGTTATACTAAATAACATATCTAAGACCTGTTAACCTGACCTTAACATAAGTTTTCATTAAACATCGTACAAATCGTTATTTTACGACATAAGCGCCCTTTTCGGCGCAAAGTGTGGTCTTGAACCATATTTACCAACCAAGACTTGCTACCTACCGATTTTAAAACTTATATTAAATATTTTTTAGTAGGTACATGATATAAACTCAAAATCCCAAATAATTTATAAAACTATGTGTAAAACGACCAAAATGCCCCTTCGGTGCATAGTTTGGTCAGAAAAGATACGTTACACATATAATCAATATTCTACTGATATTATATCATAAATAAATTATTTTTCCAGAGTACTTATGGTCATAACATTAAATTATATTCAAGTTCCTTTTATAAGGTATGAAATTACCGAAACACCCTTATGAGGCATAGTTTCATTTTAAAACTTTAACGGGCATATTAGTTGATATCCTACTGATATTACAACTTGTTAAAAGTATAATGGCATATAGAACTTGTGCATGACTTATCGGGTTAACCGATACCGCTGATATGCGTATGGTTAAGTATATGTAACTAGTTTACGGAAATTAACCGAAATGGGTTTAACCTTGTTATTTAAGTCTCAAAATCCAGAATGTTGATGGTTTAACAATATTATACAAGTCAAAGTACTTGTTGGGTTTAAAAAACATTATATCCGATCATCGGTTAATCTAGCGTATTATACGTTTTGATCATGTACGCTAGTCGGTCTAAGTCTATGACTAATATAAGATCGTTAGCATATCTAATTGGTTAGCTTATGCCATAATCAAGACTAGAGCCTTCCAGTAAATGCTATCTGCACTTAGTTCATTTTATGTACGGCTGAGTTATTAAATCTTGCGTTCAAACGAAGACTAGCTCAGGTACATACTCTCGACTTATTTCCCCTATACGGGCTTGGGTTACGGTAAACTATTACCACTTGGTGGGAAATGGGATCAATCGAATGCTGGATTGTGGCTAGTAAATCTGCATATTCCATTTTAATCAGTTTTGTTTGATAACTTAAACATCGGGGGTTAAGTACCGTGTCCTGGATATACTCGGCTCATTACATTAGATAATGGCCACGACCTAAGCGCGGGGTGTAGGCTTACACCCGGCAAGTGCCAATGCTAAAAAATTTACCCACAAGGTTGGGGATAACTCCTTCGTGAGTTCTTAAGTGGTGAGTACCTTAATCATGTCTCGATCTCTGTACCGGGCCCTGTATGTATGGACAAACATGTAAATCTATTAACAAGGTTATAAGGTTGACTTTCCCAAGTTATAAAAGATTTTGTGACAAAGTGCACTAAAAACATTTTTAAAATGTTTTCAAAATGAATCAGTTAGGTGTATTTACCAGCGTAAGCTGACGTATTTTCAAAAGACTAAGCTTGCAGGTACAATACGAAAATAGGCTAGAAGCTGCTCGGTAGTGTGAAGAGGATCTTGCAAATCCTATTTGCCCAAAGTTTGTTATACACTTTTGTACAATTTACGATCCGCCTGTGGATCTTCTATTACGAGCCGTCTGTATATTATTTTTTATTTTGAACATTGGTTTGTAATAGTAATTTTACTCCAAGACTTCCAATGTGTTGTGTTTAATTGTCTATGATGATATCAACTTACGTCACATATTCCCCACCCAGGCCCACCGGCCGGGGTGTGACACTAAAAGTGTAAACAAACAAAAATTATAAACTTTTATAATTCAAACATCAGCTTCGGCTCCTAACCTCACCTTCGTGACACCCTTGGAACCCGAACAAAAACACCTTCGACCCTCACCTATGACACCGGCCCATCTTTGTCTTCGGACCAACTCCAACGTCGCATAACAAGTTATAAAAACATGCGGAACCCTAGCAGCTCATAACCCTCACAATCAACGACTCCATCTATTCTCTCGGCTCCTCCATCGATGAACACACACACGAAGTCTCTCTTCTCTCGGCCTCTCCTCACTCTCTCTCTCGGTAATATACCTATCTTGATCTCGTTATCATTATTGTTAACATTCATGATTCTTGGCTGAGATTTGTGATTTCATGAATGCATGATTATTGGAACACTTGAGTATGTGATGCATGAAACATAGGTTTGATTAGATAACAAGTTCTTGAATGTTTATGAAGTTTATTAAATTATACGTTATGTATGCATGCAAGTATGCTAGAGTTTTGATTCGTACAATGATCTTGATTAGAAACTAGATGTTAAGTTTAATGTATGTGAGGTTATATATGTTATACTAGCCGAAAGGTTGATAAAAACATTCATAAGCACATTTTAGAAAGAGTTGTTTGTAAACAACTTCATTGCATATTTTTAGTTAACATGTATCGGCTGTTTCGTGGTCAAAACTTAACAAAAACTAGTGGTTCTTGAGTCTAGAATCAATCCCAACGAATTTTCTTTATATCCCACTGGTCTTGTATTTTTGTGAGAAGCTTTCGTCAGTCAAATAAATAAAACCGAATTGAAGGTGCAGGCTAGCTTTTTTTTGTAGAAAATAGGCTTGATGTTTAGGGTCATAACTCGGTCAATAATTGGAGTTAATGTCTACCAGTTTTACTGTAGATAATCTAGGAGATCATGAGATGCTCCCACTGGAATTTTGTTAAATGGATCAACGAGGATTTTTATATAAAATAAATCGTAAACTATCGACATAATGTTGAGACTTGGTATTAATGTTTGTAGATGTGTCCGCTTTTACCATAAGGTGTATTGTGATATTTAGTACATAGACAAACATCATTAAACATGGTACATGATATGAGATGTAAACATGCACATACCCACACAAACGTGTGATTAAATGACAACATGTATGCATATTACGTGGGTAGCATTCAAGTGACTTATGTGAATATTAACTAACAATAAAACGATAACAATATCAGGACGTGGTTAACCACAACGCTTAATTCTAAACGAGCAAAACTAGGTTGAGTTCAAAACCCAGGGGGTCTTTTAAATTATTTAAACACAGGGGCAGAAAACATGCGTAACATTACGGTAAAATCTAAATTAGGCGTTTGTTATATTATTATGGTCACTAAAATGCAACATTATCACAAGTTAAGTCCTTACATTCCTGGATTGTTAGTAGTGGATAGCAAGAAAGTTTTTGGTAGTACTACTGGGCCCAACAAGCCCCACCCAAGTTAGTCACACTAACCTGACCGGTAAAGGTCGAACGGGTGTAAAATTTGCCTAACATTCCACCATTGTCAGTGACAAACATGATAACAAGGCAAAAAACGCATAATAAATTCAGCTTCGATTACATTCACTTAGTGACATAATACATAGGTTAGCTACCTACAAATATGACAACAAACTGCTAATAACTTTTATTAATCTCAAAACAGTGAAATAATTATTATTTGACAACCCTGTGAACTCAGTCACCATTGTTGACACTTTTTCTTGAATGAGTTTCTCATGTCGCTAAGGTACCTCTCACGGCTTGGTTGCACGCATGGATGTCAAAACTATTTTTATTAATTGCATGGTTTCATCTTAAGAACATTGTTTATTTATTTTGGGCGCTTGATTTGCGCACAACTTTACCTTACATTTACTTTATGCTTCCGCATCTTATTTAATGGTTTGAAAACGTATTTTATTCGTATAGAGGTCAATCTATATGACTAGAGTCTTAGATCCTGGTTTGTCACACGACTCATGGTAAAACCCAGCAAGTGGAAATTGAGGGTGTGACACTAAATAACGCATTATTTCGCAACCGATTACCGAACCAAAGGACGCATTTAACGCCTGATAACTATCCAAAGTATTAAAAGACAATTATACTTATAAACTTTCTTCAAATAATGGGATTTGAACAGTCAAAGGGGTCTAGAAGAATGTTGATTTTTTTGATCGACCCTTATAGGGCTTCTTTTTCTCTTTGATTCAAGTTCTAAGCGAACTTATAACACTCTCAAAGCTCTATAATTTCTGTCCCAACAAGAATCCAACAAAAATCAGCCACAATCTTGTGGTCTAAACTTGGTGTTTTAAAGTTCCTTTTTGTAGTAAAATTTGTAAGTAACAAAAAGAGATAGTTTTGATCCGTAAACTCTTGATATATTGGAATTAAAGGTTATTTATGCATAAAAAAGTTGTTTGTGATATTTGATGGAGGAAAAAGCGTGTTTATGGATCAAAAACTCGGCTAATTCGACAATAATTGAAGAAACGAACCCTAACAAAAAAATACTAGTAAAAAGGCTTCATTAATTGTGATGAATACATGTTTGTGTTATAAATGATGTGTTGGTACTTTATCTAGCCCAACCCAACCTTTGGAAGCTTAGAAGTTGCTTGAATAGGCGAGAAACATAAGGTATAATACCCAAAAACATGTTTGTTAGACCTTGAAAATTTAGTGGTTGATCATATATATTTAAGATAAGGTCTCTTAAAAATGTGGTAACTTTTGGCAATTTTGAGAATGTTTGGTAAATTGTTGTTTTTCAAGGGCGTCAATTCAGGAAAAATATAAGACTAAAAAAAACACCAAATTCGCAAAGAGGCTGTTTGATGGCATGAGAATGATCTACCAAAAGTTCGGGGTTCATTGGCTGATGTCTGTACTTTCTATTGAAAGTCACGAATTAACAAACTCTCGGTAACCGAAAACGCTGTTTAGAAAATTAGGTTGGACCTTAAAATTTTACAGAGAGTTTCTGGGCATATAGAGACACTTTCGTAAATATTTTAGAATTTTCGGAAGTCTGATGGTATTATTCGCCAATTTATCGGTTAAACGGGCTTTTAGAATTGAATAATTAAAAAAATAAATAGATTTAATAATTTATAAAAATAACTTTGTAGAAATATACATAAAAAGTTAGAATTTTATTAAAGTTAGAATTCCAACCTTGGGAACCGGGGTATTAAAATATATTATTTTAACTAAAACCGTCAATTTAGTCGTTTAATGTACCTGCCGGAACTTATGAACTGGACGATGGCTTAATTAGCGATATTTGGAAAGTCCGAGTAATTCCAAGCTTTTCCGGGGTAAATTATTTAATTCGGCTGCATTACGGGCTAGTTTGGGGAACCCCAAACGGCAAAAAAGGGAACTACGATTTAGGCAAACTAGACATTGGTAACACCCAAACATCTTTATAATACAAACCATTTTATATTAGTTAACATGTTGGGACATTATACATGATTATGCCAATTTCCAGAACACCTAAAATGAACAACCGTGAACGACATGCAAAACGATGCACGAAAGCCAAACGTGAAATTGACAGACAATACCTATGGCAATATTTTTAGGCTATGAGCCCATTCTCGGATAGAGGTTCATATCCGACCTTGGTATATAACAATTTCCGATATGTACAATGTTTTTCAGTAATTAACCGTGCAATAGTAATACTAGGGTCATGTTAGCATAGGACTGTGCTATTACTTGTGCTTACACATTACATACCTACTAGAGCTATACTATCGGGTGAGTTTCATTGCCCCTTTCATCTGAATTGTTTTACATGGGGGTGAAAAGCATGTTTACGTATGTACGTACATACTTACATACATACATACATACATACATACATACATACATACATACATACATACATACATACATACATACATACATACATACATACATACATACATACATACATACATACATACATACATACATACATACATACATACATACATACATACATACATACATACATACATACATACATACATACATACATACATACATACATACATAATACATACATACATACATACATATACTTACACATGAATACATGACTTGATGTGAATTATCTGAGTTAATACTAACACACCGGAAATTCCCCACTTACACAAGTGTTTAACTATAAGCCAGTGGATTGGAAATAGTACTATTGGTCTTACGAACCTAATTGCGATACTATAATTGCACATATTCATGCCAATACTTTATCACGCTGTGTGTTGTTAGACATAGCTGCTTGTAGAAGGAAAATGCTGACATGGTGGATGTGGTGTCACACCCTAAAAATGTCACAACGGAAATACAAATGTGGTGGTAACGGAGGTTGGTACCCATCGATATCTTAGTGGACGATGCAACATAATTTTTGGACAGACAACTTAATTAAAACATGAGTTTAAAGATTAAACATAACCACAACCACATCAAAGTGTTTGATCCTTATGGATCTTAGTAAATACGGTCCTAAAAGTAGTTTTAAAAGTTTTCCAAAAACAGTATTTAATAAAACTTAAATCTACTACCAGAAGGCATGCCAAAATCCTGAAGCCGAACTCATGTACCTGAAGAACACCTAAAATCAAATGTCAACACCAAGGAGGGTGAGTTCACATATTCAAATTGTAATTAATTTGTTTAAGAAAAACATTCTTATTATTAATTTTATATCATAACAACCATATATAGTTAAGAAATTCAAGTTAATTTCCTTATTAAAAATCCAAGGGTCAGTACTCTGGTCGCAAGCGTTTTCTAGAAACATTCGACACAAATCATCTTCCCAAGATTTATTTATATATTAAATTTCTAGCATCAAATATTCAGAGTCATATGTTTGCAAGACTTACGAGCTATATATTAACAACAAGGGTAAAATCAACGCTAGACAATCATAGAATATAAATTCGTCATTTAACTTGACACTGAGCTACCGGTCATGACAGTGTGGTCAACTCAATAGATCTATCTACAATTCTATGCATTCCGATATTAATGATTAAACTGCTAAATTCGCACAAAGTGCCACATAATGGGTCACTTATAGTGCCTGCCTCATGAACAATATATATATCCTAGTAAATTGATAAATTTAATATTTTGTGTTGTACGAATTCCCTGAAGTCCCCACCGAGATGTAAGCCTATTCCGATACTTACCCTCTTGAGATCAAGCAAATTCGTGACAACTTAGATTTAAACATTTATAAATCTATACGGTCATTTTAAGCAAACTCCGTAATCCTCCCCGTTTCTCCCTGAAACGTATATTTAATCACATTTCCAAAACCATGTTTTCCTCGAAAACATCTTTATATCGAAAACCATATTTTCCATGAAAATATATTTATAATTTAGCCAAAGGTATGTTTTATACAAAACGTATAATTATCCTTTTTAAGGTGTGTTCTTCCCCAAACATTATATAAAACAATAAAAAGTGGGGTTAGTGACACTCACCTTTGGGTGCGTTTTTATACTAACGCAATCCCACAAATTGATTATTCACATAATTTCGAGATTTTCTTGAAAAGTCTTTATTTTGATTATGTTAGCATATATATAGAGTAGGGTTCCTGCGCAAAGTGTGTTTTTCCTACAAAGTGTACGAAGCGATCTGGGCCATCCGATGGGTGTGTTTAATGGTTGAGATCAAATTACTGGCATTTTTGTAAGATGTGTGTGTCATTAATTAATTGTCATAATAGGTTAGGGTAGTCTGGTCATTTACGTGTTTTAAATCAATCAAATAACCATCATAAATAACACACGCCCCTACAATTTGCGATTTTCCCTCCCCCTCTCTCTCTAAAACCAATTATCGAAAACCCTCTTTCATACCAAAAATATCTAGAATCATGGATCAAGATAACAAATTCGGATTGAAATATAAGCACGATTGATTCCATGTTTATCATTCCATTCGCAATTCATCATCTTCTTCTAAAGCACATTCAATTCGTATTCATCTTGTTTATCACATTGTGTTTTATCACTAAAACACACTACTATGAACACACAAGTATCCAACTTCAAGTGTAGTATAACAAAATAGAATGATAAAACACAATGTGAATAAACTAGAAATTGATAAAACACATCGTCAAGACAATGCTATTTACATTGATATTGTTTTAAGGCTTGATGTGTTAAAGCTACATTGTGATTAAATCCTACATAAACATGTATCCAATTTCTGGTTCAGTAGGGATAATCACAGGAATTTCATCTATCTTTCCCTTTCCTTTTCCCATCGTTGCAGCTTCAGTTTCTGCTTTATGCGCATGTTTAGCAGCTCCAGCCTTTGCCTCTTCAATTTCCAACAAATCAAATTCTGCATCAAAGTCAATTCCCAGCTTCTTTGATAACACTGTCGGAAATAGATCAAACTTTTTATTATTCCTCATTCTCTCTGTTTCGTATTCTTTAACCAACCTTCTTAATCTTTCATTCTCTAATAGAAAACTTGCTAACACAGCTTCTAAGTTCTTTTTGTCATCTTCAAGATACTTGATTCTTCTTTCCAACTCTTCAATCTTTATGTCGTTGAAGAAATCATCATCTAATCCTACTTCAAACTGATTATAAGGAATTTCACCAAAATCAAATGTTGGAAAGGATTGACGTCTTTGAGCAGATTGTAGAGTTCTTTGTTGTACCAGAGGTGTTGGCTGTTCTGGTGTTGAAGATGGTTGTGGTGGTGTAACATGTTGTTATGATGGTGGAATAACATGTTGTGGTGATGTAGGTGGTTGTTGTGGTGGTGACAGTGGAATAGCATATTCAACATTTCCAGTGGTAGCTTCGACCTCGGGTGTCTTCTTGGCTTTCAAAAACTCTCCATGGGCTTTCTTTGCCGCAGACACCCTGTTGTCCTTTTCTGTAAATCTGAAGGCTTGCTTTTGACATGTCTAGTTTTCTTTGTCAGCCTTTCAGACATTTCCTCTGGATCTGTAGGAATATAGGTATCATCATCATCTCCAATCTCCTTTCTTTTTCGTTGTTGTTTTCGTAATTCAGCCCTTTCTTTCTCAACAACTTTCTCTAAATCAACACTATCATCTGAACTAACTTCATTATCACCTTCCACTTTTTTTTCTCAACATCAGCAGCAATCTTTGTAACATTCACGTCATCATGATCTTGATCTGTTGTAGCAGAGAAAACATCGTCAAGTACGTTCACGTTTTCACCAACTGGTTCATTCAGAGTTACGTTCACATGTATTTCTTCTTCAGATTGTTCATCTACAAGCATTGTTTGTATAGTTGCACGCTTTTTTGCTTGAGTAGGATTCTTTTTGGGAGTTGAGCGTTTGTTTTTCTTCTCCTCTTTTTCAAACCAACTACTCCTTCTGGGAAACAAAACCATCTAACCGTTCCTCTTCATCATTCTCGGTGTCGCTAGTATCTTTCCTCCACTTGTTCTTTGGCGGTGCCACATATTTCTTGTCATCAATAGCTCCAAAGAATTTCTTTACAATAGGCTCAAATTCTTGCTTCAGATATAGATTCAATCTATTCAAAGTCTCTTTATCTATATGATTAAGTATCAGCTCATCATCATTTTTCTTCTCTAAGTTTGGAAACATATCATCCAACATCATCTGTAAGAATCTTAGACACTAAAGAAACTTTCCTCTTGTAATGTTTCACACCAGTTGATAAAAAATAACTATGGTTAAATTGTATGGTAGATTTAGCATCAGTGCTGCAATCATGCACATCTGATAGTCAAATATATCATCAAAATCTCCCTTTCTGTAACTGAACGCATGTATTCCTAAATGTACGAAGAATTTATACAACCTGCCAAGATTAGCTTCTTGAAGTTCGGAGCATTCACATGTCCTTTATATCCCATTCTTTAAAAACACCCTTTCACCATTCTTTATGGATAGCCCGTGGGATCACCATCTTTATCTTTTAAATACAAAACCTTTCGAATCAATTATTCGGTTATTTTGACTTGAATTCTTCATTTTCGATCTTTACCACTGAATGTAACCCTCTTGGATCAGGAACAAATCTTGCAGCATTCAAAAAAAATTCGATATGTGACCGGTAGACTTTATGTTGATGAGTTAATGCTTTTGTTTCCGACAAGCGTCCCATAAACTCTAAGATATCTTTGAACAGAGCCATTTCTGGTATAGTATCGTCAAGTAAACAACATGTATTGTGTATTGGCTCAAAAAACCTATCTTTTTCTGCAAAACATAACAATAGCACTTGGAATTTCAACACTTAGGCAAATTTTGACAAACATACCAAAAAATTTCATGCAAAGTAACATTGGTACGAAGTGGTAATTTCCACTTCGTACGAAGTGGTATATTAAGGATAAACATTTGACCAAAAACACTTTGTGAGGAGTGGTGTTTAAACATTTAACAATTTTACTTAGTACCAAACACCGTCTTTACTAAGAATCAAAATTTGATCGAATTTAATGAAATTGATGATTCTATTATGTTCTAAAAGTGCCAATTAACATGACTATATGTTCAATTTTAATTTTGGTCGGCTGGATTTCCCTAGATCTATGTTTATATGTACAGTTTACCTGAAACGTCGAATTAAGGTCCAAATTGAGTCCTATTAACTTCACCATTGTAAGAGGTGTGCTAATCAACCTTCCAGTGTTAATTTTTATAGTATAACAACTTAGATCGCTCTAGAAACTCAAATCACACTAAGATCTCTTAGATCACACAAACAAGTAACTGATCACTTCGTGCAGTCTTGATCCTTTATATAGTAAGGTATCTCACTTTGTACTAAGTGATTCACTTCGTGCGGAGTGGATGCCGATTCGTGCGAGTGATATAAAACTTTTCAAAATTTCAACTTTTTCAAACATTTTATCAGTTTTAACAACCCACTCAGTTGACCAAGTCCAAGTTAATGAGCCTGGTTAACTGATTTTCTACCAAGTCCAAGTTAATGACCTTGATTGAACACTTTATGAAAAAACTGATGTTTTCAGGCAATGTTAAGTTTCATATTAATGAACTTTTGATCATTTCAAAACATTTTCTCATTTTAAATAAGCTCCCAACCCGATTTCCTCTAGGTTTTCTTCAGCAACCAACATCTTTGGACTTTGAATATCCGCTTTCCATCATCAGTAGTCGAAACTAAGGTAGAAATAAAATCTTTTTGAATTTTCCAACGTTTATGCTAAAACACACTCAAAATATTTTTAGGTTTTATAAAATGAAATGTAATAACTATGTACAAATATATTTACAGACATATTTTTGTGAGTTTGTGTTAGAGGCATATTAGTTTTTGAGACAAATCACTAGTACCGTTGATCTTGATAAAAATTTTATGTTTTAAACAAATTCACTTCGATTGTCACTATACTTGTCCAATTAAACCCTTACACATTTCTCAATTCTCCAAGATACGTTAATTAGATATCTTAGAACTTAACTTAACATTGTTTCCCACCTCAGAACATATTCCCGTATCAAGTTTCCCTGAATTTCATCTTACAGGTGAATATATCTAACTGATATATGTATCTGGGTTGTGCGAGACCTTGAGAGCTCAGGTTACTATTGGAATCTTTTGTACTGCAACTGTTAGATCTTTCGATACTTTCAATTATGTACATTTTTCTGGTTTAAAAGCAAAAGTATTCTACAAGTTCTCGGCCATTGTTGACAAAACATCAGAAGAACTTGTATAATACCCCAGATATCAATTATCTATAAAGACCTAGTATCTTAGAATCTAGCAATCTCTCAAACGAAATTTCTGTGTACAAAGTCCATATATCCGAGAGATGTTAACCCACTAATTAAGAAGCTTTTCTTTATGTTTATATCTCAAAAACAATCTACTGAATGTACGAAGCCTACTAGCACATCATCAGTGAGACTTGGTTAAACATTTTGACACTACATTTCCTTAGCATATTGTGATAGTCCACTGATGTACTATCATTTCCTCTTTTTACACGAAAACTCTTTTTATCTTTTCATGTTTTTGTACATTTTTCAAATTTTTATATGTTTTTGTATTTTTCACAACACTTCTACCCCTAAAATCAAAAACATATTTTTGGATTTTTTGTTTTAAAGAAAGAAATTCTAAAAACTATAAACTGTGACAAACCGATGAAGATCACGTCAATTTGTCATCCTCCTCGAATCCAACCTATTCTAAAATCCCCCCTGATATCAGATTTTTCAACCCATTAAGTTTTCTGAATGTAGCTCTATCAAAAGCTTTGCTGTAAAAATCTGCCTTTTGTTCATCAGTGTGGATCTTTTCAATTCTAACCAACTTTTTCTCGTTGCAATCATGGATAAAATGGTGACGAATTTCAATATTTTTTTTTTTGAATGTTGAACCAGGTTTTTAGTTATATTCATAGCAGTCTTTTATCTACATATATAGACATATCAAGAAACTACATTCCATAGTCTCTCATCTATTGTTGTATCCACAATATATGGGAACAACAACTAGAAGCTGAAACGTATTCTGGTTCGCAAGTGGAAAGAGTGACTGTGGTTTGCTTCTCGCATTGCCACGTTACTAATGTGCAAAGAACTAGCAACCAACAGTTGTATATTTATCATTTGAGCGGCACCATCCGAAATTGGAATACAAATATCCAACGATGTTGAAATTATCGTTCCGCGGATACCACAAGCCGGTGCTTGGGCAACCCTTCAAATATTGAAGAATCCGCTTAACAAACAACATGTGAGACACTCGTGGACTTGATAGATACCGGGCACAGAGGCATGTCGGATACATGATATCTGGCCTAGATGCTGTGAGGTCATTAAAGATCAAATCATTGATCGATATATGGTCTCATCAATCTTCACTCCTTTTTCATCTGGTTCAATGACGTGATTTAGTGCCAATGGGGTAGAAAACGATGATGTTCCTGACATATCGAATTTCTCCAATACATCGTGTACATACTTCGTCTGATGGATGAAGATTCCATCAGGTAATTGATCTACTTGAAGTCCTAAGAAGAACTTCATATCTCCCATTGAACTTATTTCAAATTTCTTCTGCATGACTTTCTCGAGGTCTTTACATAGCTCATAGTTGGTCAGACCAAAGATTTTATCATCCACATAGATTTGTACGATAATCAGATGTCCATCCGTTTCCTGTGTAAAGAGGGTCCTATCTACAGTTCCTCTGGTGAAACAGTTCTCTAGAAGATGTTTAGAAAGCATCTCGTACCAGGTTCCCGGGGCCTGGTGTAAACCGTATAATGCCTTATCTAGTAGGTAAACCTTTTCTTTGTGTATCGTATCGACAAACCCCGACGACTGTCCAACGTACACCTCCTCTTTCATCTTTCCATATAGGAATGTGGACTTCACATCCAATTGTTACACCTTGAAACCTATCCATGACGCAAACGCCAGGAATATGTGGATAGCTTCTAATCATGTGACAGGAGTGTAGACCTCTCTGTAATCAATGCAGTCTTGCTGGTGAAAACCATAGACTACAAGTCGAGCTTTATTGCGTACAACAAGTCTTCTGTCATCTCGTTTACACTTGAAGATCCTCTTCATAAAGACTTTCAAGAAGAACAACCCACATATTTTGATCTAGATTAGTGTTTTGTCTATCGTTGAGCGTCAAACTCTGTCCGGTCCGTATTCGATATAAAGAAAAAACTTATGTTTATGATTTAGTGTCTCGATTATGAATTAGTTTTACGGATTCTGCATGTAAAACAATTTAAACATGATTCACCAGTATCTTTGTTTAAAACATTTGCAGTTACTGGTTTCTCATTATTGTTAGATTCAGGTTTTCTTTTCAAGATCTGTGTGGGAACAAACTTTGGGGATTTGTTATTCACATCTTTTGATGTCTTCTTAGCATGGTAAACAGGTTTAGAATTGGGACAATGTTGTGCAATATGTGCTACTTCATTACACTTGAAGCATGTCCTGCTGTCAGTGACAAAGGATTTTTGAACTTGCTCAGGACGCTTTTTCTCAGCGTAGAACTCATCATTCGATTGTTCTTTTGCCAAACTCTCTTTCTCGCTTTCCGAGCTTGTTCCGAGAACAAAGTTTACTTTTATTTAAAGTTGGTTTTCAAAACTTATCATTCTACTTCTTTACATACCCCAACCCTTTCCTCTTGTTTTTATGATAATTTTTACCTTCGTAATTGTTGTTATAAGAACTTTTAGGTTTAGAGTAGTAAGTTGTATTTAAATTTTCAAGCTCTAAAAGACTTACTTCAATCATTTTAAGCACTTGTTTGACCTTTTGAAGATTCACATTCTGAACGGACATTCTTTATCAGAATATAGTTTTCCGATCCTTTCATTTTGTAAGCAACCAAATTAGGATCATCATTTGAACTAGATTCGATTTTTCAAGATAGTTCTTATGAAAACTTTCTTCATTTTCAGAAGGTGAACTTAAACTAGTTTTCTCCAAGTTTTACTCAGCACTCTCAAATTCTGTGCCGTCACTCTCACTTCCTAAAACCTTTTCTACCACATTTTTCACCACATCAGAATCACAGTCATTTTTGCTTTAGTGTATGTTACATTGATGTTCTCAGGCAGCTCGTTGTTCTTTTCCACCCCAAATGGTTTTTTCCTGGAATATCTTTCCCACATGGGTGGTGGAGCTTAACATTAACATGCACTTTTGTTATTACCATTCTTATGATCTTCTTCTTCCCAATTTTCGGAAGAATATGATCAAAGACATATGAACTAGTCGAATAACTGATTAACAATTTGTTAACCCTTTCAGTTTTAATTTTCATTTTCTTCGATCACCTTTTAGCTCGGCAATCGTATTTTGATAAATATTTATGGGCATTTGTTTGTCCATAACGGTTGCTCTGAGCATCAAAAGTGTGGCACCATCTTCTCTATTAATTTTTTCATATTGTTTAATGGTTCTGCTTAACTTGTCATAGGCCACTTTATTTTCTTTGTAATCACTTGACAAATTATAAAAAAGATTTTTCAAATATTTGTATTTTTTATCTTTCTCAAAACACTCATTGCAAGGTTTTAAACATTTTTTGCAAGGTTTATCAATTTTAAAAATTTGAATTTTAACCTCTTCCTTTACCAACTCCTTGACAGACTCTTTCACCGACTCGACCTCCTGGACTTCCTTAGAAACTAATTCTTTCAGATTAGCCATCATAGCTTTGTTGGCTATCTTAGTTAGGTTTTCGGCATCCATCTCTTTGTTCACATCTATCAGTTCCACAACTTCAGATTTTGACTCTTCTTCACATTGTGCTTTGTAGCTTGGATGGAAATAACCTACAAAAGTTGGAAACATATTAGGTGGAATTAAATGTCTAAAAGCACTTTGTAAAAGATTTTCTTCTTTCGAACGTTGCTCATGATAATATTCTTCGATAATAGCTTCATCAATGGCTTCATCAAAGATTGCTACTAAACATTCTAATTCAGGTTCGGGTTCCTCGATTATCTCTGCTAACAACGTGATACTTTCATTCTTCGAGATGTATTTGTTCCAATTGAACCTTTCATCTTCTTGAGTAACCACTAAGGCTTTATCTTTCGAACTTGATGAACCATCTTAAATCTGAATCATCCTGGAATTTGTTTGAGGTTGCGGTCGATGATATATAGCCTTCTTATAATAATCATCTGCAAACGGATTTTGATTGCCATTCACTTCTCTATTAAGACATTCTCTTTTAAAATGCCCCTTCTCCCGGCATTTGAAACAAGTAACCTTCGATTTATTAAAACGAAGTTTGCCATTGATTCCTCCCAAACTTCTTCTCCCTGTGCTCTCCATATAGCATTGTACCATTCGAATAATTTACGCCATGCACCACTTTATATCTGTCAATTCCAAATCTTCAGAGTCAATCGATCGTAGTCTTCTTTCATCATATCTGGGTTCCCGATCTTTCCGGCCACCAGGCTTTCATACGATTCTATCACGGATGTAAACATTGTCATGTGCTGCTTAGAAGTTTGTTCGTTGAAGTCTTTTGCTTCTCTAGATTAACGGCAATGTTGCATTGTAGAATCTGCTTGTTTGAATTGGCTTTAGTGCTTTGGCCGCTCGGAAAACTATTCGAGCTTTGCGAGGATTGAGGTGTTTGAGGAGAATTAGGCTCGTATGATGGAAATTATTGAAACCTCCAGATTGGTTCAAAGACGGACTTGAAGAGTTATTTACATTGAAGGCTGTCTGTATCCTCGGGCTCTGAGTGGTTGCTACAAAATTGCCTTTTTGATACAAGTTTACGTCTTGCTGTATATGTGATCCTTTGGTTTTCGCCATTTTCTGCATCTCCAACTCATGACCTTCTAACTTTTCAATAATTCTTGACAAGTTGATTGTATTGTTTTTACGGGCTGTTTTTCAAAATCGTGAGATAGGTAGACCATTCACCTTCGGGTGGTGCATCAGCAAGTTTGACTACGATCTCTTCATTATTTTTATGTATGCCTAACCGTTTCATCTTAACCACCAGATGAGAGTACCTCTCGATCAGCTGTTTCATGCTTTCACCTTTCAGAAGATTGAATATGTCAAACTCCTACTTCAATAGCGCCTTTTTGCTCTTTATCATTTGAGTGCTTCCTTGGAATTTAACTCTCAAAGCAATACAAAGTTATTGAGCATCACCACCGTGTTGTAAATGAGATAGAATATCTTCTTTAACACTTTGTTGAAGAATGCTTAACATTTTATTTTCATCTATAAACTTCTCCTTCTTTGTTGGTGTAAACGGTGTCAGTCTCTTTTCTAATCCGTTCTCGCCCGTTGGTGTTGTATATTTATCTTCAACTGCATACAAACTATTCAGATAATTTGCTTGCACCCAATTCACAAATCTTTCACTCCAACCACGATAGTCTTCTAAACACATCAGTTTCGGGGTTTCGTCACTGTCCCCATTTCATTTTCAAGATTTATGTTTTCTGCCGTGGAATTTGTAACGACGGATGTTGCGAATGCATTGAAGAATTCGTTTTTCATCTTGTCAAGAAAATTGGACAAAAATTACTCTGTGCGAAGTGAATCTTTTGCGGAGTGACACTTCGTGTGATCTGAAACTTCACACAATAAAACACTGATTCAAGTTCACTTCGTGCGAGTTGAAGGTCTCCTCGTGCAAAGTGTGAATTTTAATATTAGCAAAATGTCATTTCTTGCGAAGTGGATGGTCACTTCGTGCGAAGTGAGATATTAGATGGTGCGAAGTGTGTCTAAAATTTCACGTTTTTTTTTCAATTTTGTCATGATTTCAGTAGTTTTTAGCTCTGATCTTTTCAAGGGTTTACTATAATGGATTTTACATATTATACTAAAAAATTAGTCCATTTAGTCCATGAAATTGTTGAAAAATGAAAAAAATGAGAAGTATGAGTAGAATAGAAATGTAGAATCTTGATCAAATCTTTAAATCAGACCATCCATAGCACATGACCTAATCTGATTAACTAGTTATAACATTTTCGGAATCCATTGTATAACAAGCGACAACATCAAGATTACTGTTTAAAGTTTATTGTTTCATTAATGTGGGAAACGTATAAAATCCTGAAACAAACTGTGCAGGGCTTCGCCGTACACTCTACAAAACTGTTACAAACTCAAGACCACAACTCTACTATTTATAGACATGACAGCTTCGCACGAGTTGGGCTTGCCACTTCGTACGAGGTTGACTCGCTTTGTACGAAGTGAACATCACTTCGTGCGAAGTGACGTACAAAACATCAAAAATGTAAATCTAACGTACTTATCCCTATTACAATGACTTGACATGACCCTAAGACGTAGGCTATAGACATTCTGTATCAACAAACTCCCCCTTGGATATTGCCGTAGTCTTCTTCAGTCTTCAAAATCCTCATAACATTAAACTTTAATGAGCAAAGAAATTCTTTCTAGGCTTCTAACGCTTTTCACTTGGAATAGGTGTTTGACTAGTCGGAGGCGCCCATTTAAAAACTGAAATCTTCTAAGAGCAGTTTTCTATGTAATAACATCAATTCTTTCTTCCTTTAGTATCTGCTTCATAAACTCTTTACGTTCCAGCTCTTTCCATTTAGGCTTCCACATTTTCCCTGAATTAGTACCATGTGCATAGAAAACGTTAATAACACCTTCGTATTTAACCGCTTGAGTCTTTTCTCGTGTCTCGTAGCATATCTTGTTAAAGAATAGACACTCCACATCTTTCTCCGAACAATTTACTAGCTACATCGGGTCTAGTATACGTATCATACTCCATAATCCTTCATTTTTCAAAGCAATCACTACTTCGCCCGTTTTAACATACCATTGCCACCACTTGAAGAATTCATGAAAATCTTGTTCTATTTTCATTAGAGGCATATTCTTCATAGTGCGTGGACGTTTAACAATTCTCTTTCGTTACTGGATCAATCTTTATCTTCTTCTTAGGTATATGTGGTTTCCAATGATTAAAACCGAGATCAGCTTCATACATTATTAGATTCCACAATCGTTGGTCATGAAACTTCATCTTATAATTGATCATCTTCGTTTGAACCAACTTTTCCACATCCGACCAGGTTATGTTTCGATATCACAGAGAAATCTAAAGTACTGCACTCCCCCTCTTAATAGTGTAAACATTCAATTCTTTAATCCAACCCCAGCTAAGAATATCACCCAATGATTTATCCTGATCTCTTGTGAAGAAAACCAATGGTCTTTGAAATTTACGTTCTTTGGGAAGTTCTTATGAACCATGACTTCTTCGCCTCAGCTATCTCTTCTTTTGATAACTGTTTTGGAACATTTCCTTCTTTCACAGTCTCCTTGACCCTATGTCTCAATAAATCATCAGAAGCTTCAGCAAACAACTCTTGAAAGGTTGGGAAGTCAACCATATTCTATGCGGAATATATGACTGTTTCATCATCGGAATCATCCTCTACGACAACCTCGTTATAGCTATGAGCATCAACAACATATTTGTATACATGATCTTTAGGCTCAGATGCAAAATCAAATGAATTCTCGTCAACACCCAACATTTCTACAATTTCCTCCATGGTGTAATTGTGAACACATTCACCTTGTTCGACTCCATGCTCCAAGTAGAAAACTATGGGCTTTGGCAAATCAGGAGCAGCCGATATAGGTGCAGCTGTGAGGATTCCTGATTGCTCTGCATCATTTACTGGATCCTTCAGCTCCCCTGTCTTTCAGAACCACCTTCCTCATTCACATTATCTATAAAGTATGTATTATAATTAAACGTCTCATTCATTTTGGCATCTATCACTTTCATCCCTTTACCATACTCAGTGTTGTCATCATAATCACCTTTGTCGTCGTCATCTTTCTTATCATTTCCACCGACATCTTCATCATCATTTTCATTATAACCATCAACCTCTTCAACTATCTCAGCATCCAACTTTTTTTTTCCAAATATTTTTCCTTCGCTGAGACTCTAGAAACGTCAACAAATTTCTCCAATCAGCACATAGTTAATTAACGGTTCCGCTTCAATTTCTTGTTTAGTAGGGATAATCAAAGGAATTTCATCTATCTTTCCCTTTCCTTCATATTCCCATCGTTGTAGCTTCAGCTTCTGCTTTACGGTCACATTTAGCAGCTCTAGTCTTTGCCTCTTCTATTTCCAACAAATCATATTCTGCATCAAAGTCAATTCCCAGCTTTTTTGATAACACTTTCAAAAATAGATCAAACTTTTTATTATTCCTCAATCTCTCCGCTTCGTACTCTTCAACTAACCTTCTTACTCTTTCATTCTCTGACAAAAAACTTGCTAACACAACTTCTAAGTTCTTTCTGTCATCTTCAAGATACTTGATTTTTCTTTCTAACTCTTCAATCTTTTGTCGTTGAAGAAATCATCATCTAATCCTCCATCAAACTGATTATAAGAAATTTCACCAAAATCATATGTTGGAAAGGATTGACGTCTTTGTGCAGATTGTAGAGTTCTTTGTTGTACCGGAGGTGTTGGCTGTTCTAGTGTTGAAGATGGTTGTGGTGGTGTAACATGTTGTGATGATGGTGGAATAACATGTTGTGGTGGTATAGTTGGTTATTGTGGTAGTGATGGTGGAATAACAGATTCAACATTTCCAGTTGTAGCTTCAACCTCAGGTGTCTTCTTGGCTTTCAAAAACATTCGACGGGCTTTATTTGGCTCAGGAGACCCTGTTTACTTTTTCTGTATATCTGAAGGCTTGCTTATAATTTTCTTTGTCGGCCTTTCATATATTTCCTATGGATCTGTAGGAACATAGGTATCATCATCATCTCCAATCTCCTTTTTTCGTTGATGCTTTCGTAGTTCAGGCCTTTCTTTTAGTAGCTTTCTCTAGATCAACACTATCATCTGAACTAACTTCATTATCACCTTCCACTGCTTTTTTCTCAACTTTAGCATCAATCTTTGTAACACTCACGTCATCATGACCTTGATCTGATGTAACGGAGAAAACATCGTCATATATGTTCACATTTTCACTAACTTGTTCATTGAAGTTACATTCAATTGTATTTCCTCCTCAAATTGTTCATCTACAAGCATTGTTTTTATAGTTGCATGCTTTCTTGTTTGAGTAGGATTCTTTTTGGGAGTTGAACGTTTATTTTTCTTCTCAGCTTTTTCAAACCAACTACTCCTTCTTGGAATAAAAAAATCTAACTGTTCCTCTTCATCATTCTCGGAATCTCTAGTATCTTTCCTCCATTTGTTCTTTAGCAATGCAACATATTTCTTGTCATGAGTAGCTCCAAAGAATTTCTTTGCAATAGGCTCAGATTCTTGCTTCAGATATAGATTCAATCTAATCAAAGTCTCTTTGTCCATATGATTAAATATCAACTCATCGTCATTTTTCTTCTCTAAGTTTGGAAACAGATCATCCAACATCATCTTAAGAATCTTGGATACAAAAGAAACTTTTCTCTTGTAATGTTTGATACCATCTGATAAAAAATAACTTTGCTGAAGTTGTATCAAAGATTTAGCGTCAGTGCTGCAATCATGCACATTTGATAGTCAAGTATATCATCAAGACCTCCCTTTCTGTGACTGAACGCATGTATTACCAAATGTACGAAGAATTTATATGGCGTGCCAAGATTAAATTTCTTGAAGTTCAGAGCATTCACATGTCCTTTATATCCCATTCTTTAAAAACATCCTTTCACCATTCTTTACGGATAGCCCGTGGGATCACCATCTTTATCTTTTAAATCCAAAACCTTTCGAATCAATTCTTTGGTGATTTTGACCCATAATTCTTCATTTCTGATCTTTACCACTAAATGTATCACTCTTGGATCAGGAGAAATTTTGCAACATTCCAAAAATGTTCGATATGTGACCGGTAGACTTTATGTTGATGAGTTAATGCTTTCGTTACCCACAAGTGTCTCATAAACTCTAAGCTATCTTTGAACGGAGCCATTTCTGGTATAGTATCGTCATGTAAAAGCATGTGTTGTGTATTGGCTCAAACAACATTTTTTCTGCAAAACATAACAATAACAATTAGAACTTCAACACTTAGGCAAATTTTGACAAACATATCAAATATTTCATGCGAAGTGGCATTCGTGCGGAGTGCTGTTTAAACATTTCAAGAATTTCAAGTGGGCCTTCCACTTCGTACGAAGTGTCCACCGTCTTTACCAAGAATCAAAATAGAATCAGTTTAATTGAAATTGTGATTCTATTTTGTTCTAAAAGTCCCGATTAACATGAATATATGTTCAATTTTAATTTTGGTCGGCCAGATTTCCCTAGATCTATGTTTATATGTACAGTTGAATGAAAATGTCCAATTAAGGTCCAAATTGATTCCTATTACCTTCACCATTGTAAGAGGTGTGCTAATCAACATCCCCAATGTTAATTTTGGTAGTATAACGACTTAGATCGCTCTAGAACCTCAAACCGCGCTAAGGTCTCTCAGTTTGCACAAACAAGTAATTGATCACTTTGTGCGGTCTGGATCCTTTATATAGTAAGGTTTCTCACTTCATATGAAGTGATTCACTTCGAGCGGAGTGATCCACTTCGTGTGGAGTGGATGCCAATTCGTGCGAAGTGATATATAACTTTTCAAATTTCAACTTTTTCAAACATTTTATCAGTTTTAATAACCCACTCAGTTGACCAAGTCCAAGTTAATAACCCTTGTTAACTGATTTGTCTACCAAGTCTAAGTCATTGACCTTGTTGAACACTTTATGAACAAACTGATGTTCTCAAGTAATGTTAAGTTTCATATTAATGAACTTTTTATCATTTCAAAATTTTCTCATTTTAGATAAGCTCCCAACCTATTTTCCTCTAGATTTTCTTCAGCTACCAACATCTATGGACTTTGAAGATCCGCTTTCATCACCAGTAGTTGAAACTAAGATAGAAATAAAATCTTTTTTAGTTTTACAAATTTTTTGCTAAAACACACTCAAAATCTTTTGGGGTTTTTCCAAAATGAAATGCAATAACTAAAACTGAATTTGGTGTGAATAGAATCAAACACCATCGAAAATTCTCACTGAATTTCCTACTAAAATATCTAACTTGGCATTCAAGCCTATAGGGCTACCCAAAGAGACAAATAAAACAACCAACAATCACTTAAGGCCTAAAAACTCCAAAATTTTCCTAACTAGCTCCTCTAGCTCCACAATCCTCTAGTGTCGTCTTATCCATGGCACTATCATCTAAATCTTCAATCTCATCATACAATCCATCTAGTCTTCAAGATCCTTCATCTTGCCGTTGGTCATCTCTAGGTCTTTGCGTAAAGTGGCGATCTGACGATCACAGTGAAAGCATCGGTCGACCCAAACTCTTTTCTGCATCTTCAAAGTAGACTCAGTAGTCGGCTCTAGAAGTCGATGCAATGTCTCCAACAAGTTGAGTCCTCTTCCTATGACGAGTGTAGACTAGTAAAGGTGTAGTAGAGACTCGTGACTCGGACTATGGAACATACGACTCAGATATGACTGGCGGACGGATCTCGGATGTAGGCTCAACAGTAGCGGTGGGTGGGACTACCAATGGCTTTAAAGGTCGAGCCGTGACAACAGTGGCGTCCATCACCGGTGCTACTCCAAAAAATCTCCAATCATAGGGATACCTCTATCTTGTTCATCGACAATAGGCACAGTACCAAATGATTGTCCAATCTCATAAACTGAGAGAGGAACAATCGAATCATCATCGTTAATCCAACCATTACTCGTATGGGCATAACGTGGGTCAACCTGACTTGAAAATGCAGTGGGACCGACATAGAATGACGAGATAACACCGACCGTGTCAACAAACTGTGAGGTAGCATGGAAACTATGGTTAGACTGAGGTCGCTGAGATCTCGAGTTCATGCTCGCTCTCTGAGTTGTGAATCTCGATAATCTTGTCTAAGTGTAACATCTCTGACACAATGTAACCGTGCTAAGTAAGTGTGTGTTCAACTGAAAAATTACACATAAGCCATAAATAAACAGATTAACATGTATGCACATAAACTCTCCATAGTTTTCATACATGATCAAAAGCCATATTTATTTTAAATTATTGGCATCGTAAATTTTGGGATTTAATCTCAAAACTCTTTGGTTTAAGTCTAGAGTTTTCCCAGAAAACATCTAGTTCACTAACAACCATTGGCTCTAATACCAACTTCTGTCACACTCCAAAAACGTCGCAGTAGAAATACAAACATAGTGGTGACGGAAGTTGGTGCCGATAAATATCTTAGTGGACGATGCAATATAAATTTTGGACATACAACTTAATTAAAACATAAGTTTTAAGTTTAAAGTTTAAACATAACCAGAACCACGACAAGTTGTTTGATCCTTATGGATCTTAGTTCACATGGTCCCAAAATTAAATTTAAAAGTTGTCCAAAACATTATTAAATAAACTTGCATCAACTAGCACAAGACATGACAAAATCCCGAAGCTGAAATAATGTACCTGAAGAACACGTTAAAATCAAGTGTCAACACAATGGAGGGTGAGTTTACATATTCAAATTTGGATTAACTTGTTTAAGGAAAATTATCTTATCATGAGTTTTATAGCAAAACATCCATATATATTTAAGAAAGTCTAAAGATAAATTGACATCAGAGAGACTAATTCTAGGCTTAGTATCTTCGGTTTCATCTTATAGGCTGACTTGCATCACTCTAATATGATTCTTTTCCTTTACGAAAATCCGAGGGTCAGTCATCGCAAGCGTTTTCCAAAAACCTTAGATACAATTCATCTTCCAAGGTTTACATATTAAATTACAAGCATTAAATGTTCAGATTCGTAAGTTTGCAAGACATACGAGCTATATATATACACACACACACACACACACCACACACATATACTTCCAAGATTTCACTTTTCATATATTCATGTTCCATCATATGAACCTTTTTATAAAACCTTTTTGATCAAGCATGCATTCACCTTTTTATATCCACATTAATCAAGAACATTCAAAAATCAAAACACAATCTCTAACACAAACACACACACACACACATATATATATATACTTCCAATTTTATTTTGTAAAAATCCCTTTGTTTTTTGCTTTCAAGTTTGTGATTAATTCCAAGTTTAAGAGAAATCCTTCATCATCCATATCATCACCAAGAATCAAGAACATGGTTATTTTTAAAATAAACTTATACCTTCAAGATTTTTTGTGGGTTTTGATAAAGTTTTGAAGATATGAAGGTTGCACCTCCTTGGATTCACCTTAAAAGCTCATTTGGATCTTCAAATGGACTTGAAAACTCTTGGAACAAACTTGAATTTTCAAAGAACTTCAAAATTCAAAAATGGGAGTGTGAGGGTGGGTATTCGGCTGAGAGAGAGAGAGAGAGTGTGAGAGTGAGATGAAGATTGTGATAAGTGGTGTACTTGAAAGGTTTAAATGATTATGTGAAGATATTGGGTGACACTTGGAGGAAATGGGTGCTGGTGGACACCCCCCATGAGCCACCACACTATCACACATACACATACTTTGCATGTTCAAAAGTATATTAATTATATATTAGACCAAAAACAGGTATTCAACTGGCTACCGGGTATTTTATCTCATGTTTTAATCGTGTTTATGGCGTTTAAATTAATTTATTGTTCTATAAAATTAACTCGCCATAATATTGCTGAACAATATTTTATTTGGCTAGATTGGCTACGCTGTCCGTATTTTGTAATATACGTGCAATATTACGCAGTACACGTTTAAACTCGCAAAATAGAGTTTCAAGCATTTTAATTCATTTTCCTCACGGATATGATTAAAAATAGCATTTTAATGATAAAGGAATACTTTTAGGATTTTAACATTAAACGGGTGGTCACCGACATTTGTTTTGCATTTTGTTCGTTACGCATAAGCGTTTATCTTATTATTGCTAACATAATTTTTAACAAGTTTGGATTTACCAACACAAAAAATACTTTCATCTAACACCAAATTCAATAAAATATCTCTTTTATTATTCATAACACGTGTCACACTTGTATGGTACAGACTCAAAATAGTCAGGTGTTACAACGGCTCCCGGGACCAACTCAATATGGAATTCGACTTATCGTTGTGGAGGTAGTCAGGGCAAGTCTTCGGGAAAGTCTTTAGGGAATTCCTTCACAATTGGGATCTCCTCAAGTTTGCGCTCATCGGCCTTCTTGTCGACTACATGTTCAAGAAAGGCGACGCAACTTTTTCTTAGACTCTTTCGAGCCTTCATACAGTTGATGATCCGCAATGGTGTGTCGTATTTCTCTCCATGTACCACAAGATGTTCTTCGTTAGGCGGGGGATACATATGATCTTCTTGTGACAAATAACTTCGGCTAGATTTTGGGATAACCAATCCATGCCAATGATAACATCAAACTGCCCAACTAGACTTGTAGGAGATCTATGTCAAACTTTTGTTTGCCCAGTTCTATGGTACATTTCTTAATTATTTCCCCTGACTAGTCTAATTTCCCATTAGCTAATTCAATAGAGTAGGGAACGTCTAGTTTACTTATTCAACTCCAAGTATATTTTCCTAATTTCTTAGAAATAAAACTAAAACTAAAACCGGCACCGGTATCAAATAGAATGGATGCAAACTGATTATTATAGGGAACGTACAAGTGACCACAATCATAGGTTACATCAGTGTTATCAGGCAGCTCGTCTTTTTGTTCAGTTTTGAGTTTTAAATTGAGCATCTTCTCCAACCCATTAGGCTTTTTCTTTGAATAAAACTTTCCCACATCAGGGGTGGAACACAATGATAACCCAGATCCGTGTTTTGTTTACTAGACACATTTTCTTCCTTTTCGCTTTTTTCTAGTTGTTTAGGAAGATATATGGTCAATCACAAATGAAGACGTGGAATAACTAATCAGCAACTTGTTAACCCGTTCCGTCTCAATTCTCATAGCTTCTAGCTGCTGTTTTAGTCTAGCAATCGTGTTAAGATGAATATTTATAGCTACCTATTTGTCGATGGCTATTGCCTTGAACATTGATGGCGTATCATTATCTTCTTTACTTGCGACACGATAGTCACTGATAGTTTTGCTCAGTTTTTCGAAAGCTTCTTTTGTGTCTCTGTAATCACTTGAAAGTTTATATGTATGACGTTTAAGATCTCTATACCTCTCATCTTTCTCAAGACATAATTTGCACGGTTCTAAACATTTTGTGCACTGTTTCTCTTCTACTACTTTCTCAATTTTTCTCTCTTCTTTGAATTCTTTGATCATAAATTTCTTTTCAACTTTAGACGTTTCAGTTTCTTCGTTAAACCAATCAATCATTACTTTCTTTGAAAACATTTCTTCTTTACATTGTGCGTCATGACATTCTTTTTATTCACCAAAGAAACCTGGAAAAGACTTCAGGAGTTATAAAAGTTGGACAAACATTTTTTAGAAATTTCTTCTCTGGTATGATAGTATTGATTAGATTCTTCTTGATCTTCATAAAAAAAAACAATCTTATCACCATCATCATCTTTTTCAAATTCTTTTTCCAATTCAACTAGACTTTTGCTTTTCATCTTCAGTTTTAACTCTTTCTTCATTTCAATTTCTTCTTTAATTTTATCAAAAAATTCATGTAAAGTAAACATTGCAAATTTAGAATTCTTTTTCACATCAGTCAAAACTTCATTCCACTCTAATAGTAAAGCATCTTCAAATTTCAAGATCTTTTTAGATTCCAAAAACCTTTTTTTGAGCTCAAACTCTTTTAACTTGTTGATTAAACCACAAAATCTTTTTATCAAATCATCCAGTGATTCATCTTCTTCACATGAAAAGTGTTGAATCTTTTAACCCAAATACTTTTGGGACCATGAAAACTCACATACAAAGGCACTTCTTCCCAATCAGTCATTTTGAATCTCGGTTCGTATGGAGATAAAATACCAAATTTTAATTTCCACTCGTGCGAAGTAAATAATACTAAATTTTAATTTTACTTCGTACGATGTGAAATTTAACTTCGTGCGTGGGGTAATATTTCTCTTCGCGCGAAGTGAATTTTCTTTTGGTACCATGTGAATTCCTAGATCGTGCAAAGTGAGGTTCAAAATTCACATTTTTTTGTCATTTTGATCATGAATTTAGTTGATATTAGGTCCAATTTTTTCAAGGCTTTGTTTATAACATGATTTTATATAATCCTTGAGAAAACCAGTTCATTTCCACCATTAAATCTTAGAAAAAATGATAAAAGATGAGCAAAATGATTAGAAGAGAAGTAGATACTTGGTCAAATGTATTCAGATTAGGCCACAAGGCTCTAATACCACTTGTAAGTCTGTGTGAGGATCCGAGTAGCTCAGGTCTGATCTAGATAACGTAGTCTGAAACGCGCTGAATCCGTTTTAGATTAGGTGACATGTTTAACAAGATTACAATTCATTCAATTTTCTGTTTTCATTAATCATTCAACATTTACAAGTACCTAAAAACACTCGGACAAAGCTCCACCATCCAGTCTACACAATGTTCTACCTAAAACTAACTTCACACCCCTATATATAGACATTGCACTTCGTGCGAAGCTAGTTTTTACCTTCGTATGAAGTGAACTTCACTTTGTACGAAGTGAACCAAGCTACCTTCGTATGAAGTAAACTTCACTTCGTATGAAGTGAACATACTCACAACATAAATCTAACATTTGGTTCCTATTACAGACTCTATATGACTTGATGACGTAGGCGACATACATATACATCAACACAACTTTAGGATCGTTTGTCCAATAGCAAAGGTCCTAATTTGAGTATCTAGTCCATACGTGCGGAATTCATATGAATTAGTGACAATTAAGAAGATTACTTCATCAATTAATTGATTCATTCAATGTTTAACAATTATAAATGCTCAGGAAATCCGACAGAGCTTTGTTGTCTCGATTGCAAAAGTTCTACGCACTAACAACTCACACTAGCTATATATAGACATGCTACCTTCGTGTGAGGGTACTTTATCTTCGCACGAAGGTTACCTTCGTGCGAAGTTAAATACAAACAATGTAAAATCTAACATTTTCATCCTATAATAAAATACAAACACAACCCTAACACGTAGGCAATAGGCATTATGCATCAAGAAACTCCCCCTTGGATGTTGCCATAGTCTTGGTCTGTCTTCAAAGTCTTAAAATATTCAACTTTAACGCCGAAAGAATTTCTTGCACGGCTTCCTACGCTTTTCAGATGGTATAGGCGTTTGATCAGTTGAAGGAGCCAACCACATAAATTGAATCTTCTTAAACGAGCTTCTATTAACTTTTCTTCAATCTTTCCAATGTTGTTCCTCTTTCAGAAATTCTTCTTTCTCTAACTCTCTCCATGATGATTCCCACATCTTACCAGAATTGATACCATGTGCATAGAATACGTTGATCACACCCTGGTATTGCATCGCTTGCGTCTTCTCCATCACATCAAAACAAATCATGTTGAAGAATAAGCATTTGATATCTTCTTTTGAACAATTAACTAGCCACATCGGGTCTATTATACGAATAGTTCTCAACAATCCCCATATCCTCTTTCATTCAATCATTTATGGATTCAAATTTTCAGTAATATTCCAAGTGTCATCAGCTTTCAAAACAATCAAACAATCACAACTTCACTTGTTTCAGAATCCACTTGCCACCACTGAAAGTATTCATGAAAATCCTGTTCGATCTTCATCAACGACATGTTTGTCATCACACGTGGTCGTTTTATCACAAGCGTGACATCTTTCACTTTAGTAACTTTGTCAATCTTGTGCCAATCAACCACTACAAGCTAAAATTTGGGCAGCACTTCGTCGTTTGCAAGAATTTTATCTTCGCACCGTGCAAATGTACATGAACATATGTATTATCTTTGTGCGGGGATAATTATCTTCGTGCGAAGATAACTCCTTTGAGCGAAGGTAAATCTGATTTTTACCATTTCATTCATTTTAACCAGTTTTAACGACCCACTCAGTTGACTAAGTCCAAGTTAATGACCCTGGTTAACTGATTTGTCTTTCAAGTCCGAGTTAATGACCTTGGTTGAACACTTTGTGATCAAACTGAAAATTTGATTTTTGAAACTTATCATTTTTCTTCTTAACATACCGCAACCCTTTACGCTTGTTTTCTGGATAATCTTTACCTTTGCGATCATTTTTCCAAAAACTTTTGGGTTTAGACCAGTAAGACTTATTCAAATTTTCCACTTCAGAAAGACTGATTTTTGTTAGCTGAAACACTTGTTCTAGTTTCTCAAGATTCACATTCTGAATGAAAATTCTTGATCCGAATATAGTTTGTCTGATCCTTTCATGGTATAAGCAACCAATGTAGAATCATCATCGGTACTAGAATCTGATTTATCAAGATAATTCTTGTGAAAGCTCTCCTCATTTTCAAAAGGTGAACTTAAACTAGTTTTCTCCAAGTTCGACTCAGCACTTTCTTACTCTGTGCTATCACTTTCACTTCCCAAAACCTTTTCAACAACGGTTTTAACCACATCAGATTCACAGTCATTGTCTGATTTAGTGTATGTTACGTCAATGTTCTCAGGCAACTCATTTTTCTTTACAATTTTCAAATTTAGATTGAGCGTCTTTTTCACCCCGATAGTTTCTTTCTAGCATAACTTTCCCACATGGGTAGTGGAACACGGTTGTAACCAACACTTTTGTTCTTCCCGATCTTATCATTTTCTTCCTTTTCAATTTCGGAAGAATATGATCAATGACATATGAACTGGTGGGACAACTGATTAACAATTTGTTAACCCTTTCCATTTTTTCAAGGTCATTTTTCAGTTCAGTAATTTTGTTAAGATGAATGTTAAACGCCATTTGTTTATCCATAATAGTTGCTTTAAGCATCGATAAAGTCGCACTATCTTCACTGTTAACCTTTTCATATTGTTTAATTGCTTTAGATAATTTGTCATAAGCTTGTTTAGTTTCGTTATAATCACTTGATAAATTATCTGAATGTTTTTTTCAGTTGAGAATAGTTTTTATCTTTCTCGACACATTCCTTGCAAGGTTCTTGGCATCTCTTGCATGGTTGTTCAATCTCAACAACCAGAACTTTGACAACCCCCCTTACCGAGTCTTTGACAAATTCAGTCGTTGACTCTTCCTTGAATTCATCAGAAACTACCTCTTTAATGTTTGCCATCATTGCTTTGTTTGCAATCTCTGTCAAATTCTTGGCATTCATCTCTTTCTTCACATCTATCAATTCCACACATTCAGACTTTGATTCCTCGTCTGCTTGCACTTGATAACTTGGATCAAAATATCTTGCAAAATATGGAAACTAATTAGGTTGAATCAAATTTCTAAAAGCATTATGCAATATATTCTCTTCTTCAGCACGTTATTCATGAATATATCCTTCAAGAACAGCTTCCTCAAGACCTTCATCGAATACTGCTTTAGAATAATCATCTTTTTCAGGTTTAGGCTCTTCAATTATCTCTGCGAGAAGTGCGGGACTTTCGTTTTTAGAAATATACTTGCTCCAGTTAAATCCTTCGTCTTCTTGGGCGACTACTAAAGCTTTGTCTTTAGCATTAGATGGACCGTCTTCTATTTGAATCATCCTTGAATTTGATTGTAGTGGTGACTGCTTATGATAGATAGCTTTCTTGTAGTAATCATCACCAAAAGGACTTTGATTACTGTTGACTTCTCAGTTAGTACATTCCTGTTTGAAATGTCCTTTCTCTCTGCATCTGAAACAGGTAACTTTTGATTTGTCTAATCCAAGCTTCCCATCCAGACCTCCCTAACTATTTCTGCCTCTAATCTTCATAAATTTCTAAGCTCTTTGAATTATAGAAGCCATGCACCGTTAGATGTCAATAAGCTCTAATTCTTCTGAATCTATCTGATCATAATCTTCCTTGGTCATATTTGGATTTCCTTTCTTCCCAGCAACCAGGCTTTCGTAAGATTCAAGAACAGATACAAGCAATGACATGTGCTGCCTGGCTGTATGTTCATTAAACTTTTGTGCGTTTTGGAGATTCACAACTATGTTACACTGTAAAATCCTCTAGTTTGAGTTTGATTGACCAGATTGTTGACTTTCTAGTTTGACCTTCGAGCTTTTCTATGAACTTTGAAAGGCTGTAACCACTATACTCTGCACCATTTTTCAGAATTGTCAAGTACGTAGTCCACTCTCCCTCAGGCAAAGCATCTGCCAACTTGTCGACTAACTCCTTATTTGTTTTCTGAATTTCTAATCTTTTCATTTGAACAACTAGATGATAGTAACGCTCGATCAATTGCTTCATAGTTTCGCCTTTCAAGAAGTTGAAAATATCGAACTCTTTTCTAAGCAATGCCATTTTTGCTCTTCCTCATTTGTGAACTTCCCTCAAATGTCAACCTTATTGCATTCCATAATGATTGTAAGTTATCATCATGTTACAGCAATGCTAAGATATCTTCTTTGATTGATTGTTGAAGTATGCTCATCATTTTCTTCTCATTGACAATTTTTTCTTTTCATTCGGTGTGAACTAAGTCAATGTGTTCTCCAACTCATTTTCCCCAATTTGTGTGGTATATTTTTCTTCTATAGCAAAGCAGAAGTTAAAATGGCTCCCTTGCACCCAGTTAAAAAACCGTTCACTCCAATTGTCATAATCCTCCAAATTCATCAACTTTGGGGGTTTCACCATTGTCCCCATTTTGTTCTCCAAATCAGATCTGTGCGGGTGGCAGCTGATACATTAACAGTTAACATAGCAAATATGTTGTAAAACTCGTTCTCCATTTTACTAGCCTGAAACAATGTTAAATGCTAAAACAATTATGATTTCGGTTTGAGTGAAGTAAAAATGTTAAAACTTGATTTATCTTCGTGAAGAGATAGATTTATCTTCGTGCGAAGGTAAAAGATTTTAAATCTTTACAATTTTTTATCTTCGTGCGAAGATAAAATTATCTTCGTGCAAAGGTAAATTATCTTCGTACGAAGGTAAAATTATGTTCGTGCGAAGATAGGTTTACCTTCGTGCAAAGATAGGTTCAAAACTTGATATTTTTTTTTGCAATTTTCAACAAGAATTCATTTGTTTTCAGCTTTGATTTTCTCAAGGGTTTATCTAAACATGCTTTTACGTATTATACTTGAAAATCATTTCATTTTGACCATGGATTCATTTTAAAAACTGAAGAATGAGTAGAATAAAAAGTCTTCTAGGCTGAATCTTGAACAATTGTGTTCAAATCAGGCAACCTGTGCTCTAATACCACTTGTAGGATCATTTTGTCCAATAACAAAGGTCCTAATTTGAGTATCTAGTATATGCGCGTGGAATTCATATGAATTAGTGACAATTAACAAGATTATTTCATCAATTATCTGATTTCGTTCAATGTTTAACAATTACAAATGATTAAGAAATTCAACCGAGCTTCGCCATCTTAGTCGCAAAAGTTCTACACACTAACAACTCACACAAGCTACATATAGACATGCTACCTTCATGCAAGGGTAGTTTATCTTCGCACGAAGGTAGTTTAAATTCGTACGAAGGTAGACTTTACTTTTGTGCGAAGTTAAATACAAACAATGTAAAATCTAACATTTTCGCCCTATTACAATATATAGACACAACCCTAAGACGTAAGCAATAGACATTATGCATCAACAACTTAATGTTTCGTGTCTATTCCTTATAGACTAGTCATGTGATGTCCTTGTTGGTTACTCATAGATTCACTCATGTACTTTTATGCAATGAAACCTTTTTGTTATTGTAAGAACTCGCCTTTGAAAACCCTTTTGTTGTTGTAAAATTTGATTTCATAGTAGAGCCCTTTGTAATTGTAGACTAGACTCGAAAAAGAATCTTAGTTCACTACAATTGAAGCTCTGATACAAAATCTGTCACACCCTAGTCGTAGTAGAAGCACATGCGTGTGACTTATGAAAGGTAAACATTGCATTTGAGAATTAAACAATAAAATAACAACAATGCCAGTTTGAAACAAAAGTACACAAGTTTTAGAACACGTTTCACAATGTTTTCCCAAAATGATAATTCAAGTTAAAAAACAACATATAGTTTACTTGATAAATGAAAACAAGGCTTTGACTTATATATGTCCGCACGAGGCGGTATATATAAGGCAAACCCTTCAAAAATGGTTAGCGTTCATTTCTTTCCACTTTCCTTGATCTTCAATCGTATTATGCTTTCTTTCTTGAAATACATGTAATTTGAAAAGTCAACATAAAGTTGGCTAGTTCATGTGTTTGTGTGATTTGTATCAAATCAGTCTTATATACATTTGAAATCTTGTTCATATTGAAAACCGTTATGTAAAAGCTTCTATGAGATTTGAGGATCCGTCAATGTGTAGCTAATACGTTTATATTTGTGCCACATAAGTAAGTAACCAAACCTAGACGATGAAATTTGAACACTTTCGATACGGGACCACAAAAGCACCCTTAAAAGGTTAATAAACAAGGAGTGGAACTCGCCAAAACTCAATAGATCTACATGTCTTGCACCTCTATGTATATGTATGATTAATGGTTACCCTTCTTCATTTTCGCACATATGATCTAGATCATGATTTCATTCCATAGCTAAACATACCATTTATATGTTGGTAGCTTGTTCATGCATTTGTTATTAATATATATATATATTGCCACGTATATTCGTTATGTGTGATCGGGCCTTGCCCTTGATAGTTTTGTATCGAGTTACTCGCATTGGATTCATCCAACTGATCGTATGTCTTTGTCACGCATGAGTGGGCCTAGCCCTTAGTTCCGTGCTTGTGTCTCACACAAGTATCATCGATATGAAATATATATATATATATATATATATATATATATATTATATATTCATGTTTGAAGGGATCCTTGATCCTTGTATATATATTTCTACTAATTTATACTAGTCATTACAATAGGATACTCGTTTACCGTTAGTTTATCAATCCTCTTTCGATTTACAAAAGGATACTCGTTTACCGGTAGCTATTTTTAAGGATGAAAGATGATTTTTCTGAACACATTTTAATGCTTTCTACACATGGAACCCAAAAATTTGTTTTTATTCCATGTTTAGCATACGAAGCCTAGAGTTCAAACTTTCGAAGGTAGATGTATCTAATGCTTTTGTTAGGACATCTGCCAGTTGATCTTTAGTTGGAACATGATGAAGAGAAATCAAACCTTTTTCATAGCAATCTCTCACAAAGTGATGTCTGATATCAATGTGCTTGGTGGTGGAATGAGCATCTTATTATGATGTCAGCATGAAAGTGACATTTAACAAAAAAATAACAAACTAACAACATCTGCTAAGCTAACCACTACTATAAATTAAACATTACAAGGACTGGTAGAAAACAATGATTATACATCCTCTGTTGGTCTTCAGCAGAGCTTTTCCTTGACAGACCTTTAGCTCTGATTTCAGCAGCGCATTGTCTTGGCAGACCTTTCAGCTTTAGTCTTTAACAGAGCTTTGCCTTAGCAGACCTTTTTGCTTTAGTCTTTAGTAGAGCTTTGCCTTGGCAGACCTTTTATCTTTAATTTTTAGCAGAGCGTTGTCTTCAACAGAGTTTAGCTATGGCAGACCTTGGACATTTAGTCTTCACCAGAGCTTGACTTGGGTAGATGTTACATTATTGTTTGGATCAGAGGTTGTAGTATATTTTGGCTTTTTATCATCTGTTCTTTTGTCGGTTCAATTCCAACATACTTTTATTAATTTTTTTAGCTATTAGTTTATCAATCTTTCTATCAAATCAATCATAAATACATAATGCTTTAACCATAATGTATTAATCGATACAAATAAGAAATGCAATATGCTAAACATTATAAATATGCTAACAAATTACAACGATAAACATTAATCGATAAGATGGATACTTGTTTACCGTTAGTTTATCATTCATATCATGATATATTGTATAGTACTTAAGTTAGATTTCTTATTCGTGATATGTTGGCACTTGTTTTTCTGTTAGTTTGTCAATTCTTTGGTGATATACTTTTCCTACTTTTTTTAGTTGTAGCTTCAGCTTTATCGATATACAAGAAGAGTACAAAACAAGGACGTAGATGTAACTAAAACCAAGAAGAGTACGATACAAGCAAGTAGCTGGATAAAACACCAAAAGACAAAATTAAGAGAGTCTTTTGTATCTCTTCCTGTTTTACCAATACATCTGTTCGCTCATGAATTTCTTGTATCTTCTCCTATACTGGACCAGATTTCGACACATAAAAAAAGTTAAGTTAGACGCTTATAGGTGTTTTAAAAAGGTAATTAAAAAAAGTAATTTCTTGAAGCAATTAAGGCACAAAATCTACTAACTTACATTCGTTTTAATACGAATGAGGTTCATTAATCACGCAACACTTCCTGGTAGACAACATTTGATGTGTAAACTCCGCGTTGTTTAAAATCTTAGGCGAGACGTACCAACACCTTCGTATTTTGTCTTGAAATCCCTCTTGATAACGCCTAAGTTGTCCATGTGAAAATACAGAATCCGATAAATAAACACCAACGTGCAGAGTTGTTTAACCTTGAGCTTTATTAATCGTCATGGAAAAGCTTAGTCGAATTGGAAATTGTTTTCTTTTCAGCTTTAATGGGAACATGTCATCTTCAGAAAGGGTTAGAGGGATTCTTGGCAAAAATACTCGTTTACCGGCATGTTGACCGATTGCAATTTCGGCATCAATAACATTTCACAAGTAACATTTACATATCAACCGCGTGCCATTACACAGGCCATATGATGGATCGATATTCCATAACAGTATTATTGGGCATCCAATTTTTAAACGAATCTTATGAGGCAGCAAACCACTAACATTTAGCGAGTTTAAGAACTCGTTCGGAGAAGTTGTGTTGATCGTCTTCAGCTTCATCAAAACTGTAATGCATTTTTTCCTCCCCTTGAAAAATGTCAATCATTTGATTATTAATCTCGTCAACACTCTCATTTTTAGTGGACAATATTGCTCTAGAGATTATATAATCTAAAGAATATAATATCTTCAATTGATGGAAAGATGGCATTGATCAATTCTTTTATAGAGTTTTTTCTATTTTTTCACTAAAGTCATGTCATCGTGTATGCGGATATAGTTTCCTTCGTTTGGTTCTTCAGTTCCATCGCCGACTCTTAAAAGAAATTCTGAAAACCATGGATCTTTCAACGCTCTCATATTTATGGTCAACTGCATCTGTTTAGTCAAAGACTAAAGAGGTGACATTCATAGGCTGGAGTCTACAATCTATGCTCGAGTGCCACGTTTAATAACCGGCAACACCTGTCTGAAGTCACCTCCCATAACCATTATCTTCCTACCAAATGGGAGACTAACACCTATAATGTCCTACAATGTACGATCAACTGCCTCTATCGTCTGTCGTTTAGCCATCGAAGCTTCATCCCATATGATTATTTTGGCATACCAAATTAGTTTAGAGGCCCCACTCTGTTTTTTGAAACTGCACATTGAATTATTTTCAAGATTAATAGGAATCTTGAATCTCGAGTGAGCCGTTCTACCTCCTGGCATATTATTAGCCGCAACACCTGATGAAGCTGTTGTGAGAGCAATAAGACCACGTGACCGAATTTCAGCAAGCAAGGCATTGTACAAAAATGTTTTTCCAGTCCCACCCAGACCATCAATAAAGAAGACGCGTGGAAGATCATTATCAACATGCATCATGATCTCATTAAACACGTTTTCTTTTGGTGCGGATTAAGTGAATCTTTGGCACTCAAGTGTTCAGGTTCCAAAACAATCCCATACTCCTCTTGTAGCTCACGATAACCTACATCCTGTAAGTTAACATCATTAGTTATCTAAGGATGGTCGAATTTATTGATATTTTTACCCATGGATTGTAGAAAGACACTATTTCGGTAAGAACCATATTTTGAACTTGTTCGATACTTTGACAGTGTAACCGATGATCTTCAGAAAGTGAATCAAAGTGGTCCTTCCATAACTTTCGAATATCTCCAGGTTTGCAAAAAATCATTATGGTCGCAAATAACCTTCTAAGAGCATTGGGAAACTAGAATATAGAGCCTTCTTCGAGACATAGATATTCATCGTCTTCAATTAAGCCTAACTCAAGAGCTGCTTTTCGAAATGTGTCACACCTTTGACCATTAACTGTGCAAATATGTTCAAAAGAAGTAGGCTCTTTGGCATTTGACAAAAGTAGGCATAAGTAGTACCTTTCTCCTTCGGCTGGATTAGCGAAAACGATACGACCGCTTTGTTTTTTACCGAAACGACGATTCCAACGGTGTGTGCTTCCATTCCACGTGAAGTGTTTTGGAAAATTTCTATACAAATATACCCTTGTTGTTTCATCGATTCTATTTTTCTCAAAAAATGCTGTTAGCATGGTTCTCTTATCCTTTTCCCTATCAACAATATTAGACATTATCTCATCATCTCTAAATCTAACCATCTGATTATTTTGCAGATGATGTTGTCAGGCTAGAACAGAAGGAAAGATTTTAGACAGAGAGAAGGAAAAAAATGCGCCACATAGCCTCTAGGGGCGATATGTCTCGTGCATCTTGAAATCTCTTTATCTCATTAATAACAACCCCTTGCTCACTTTGATCAACTTGAATAATATGTTTGTCATGTCCTTTATAAACATATTTGAAATGATATTTCATAGATTTTATACTTGAGCAAACTTTAACATTGATGTGGCAGTTAAACATCATCAAAAGCCTTGGGTTATATGAGACCACCCATCTATTATCAAGTGTTTTTCCTCCTACGTCCACTTCCGGTGTCTCTCCTTCGATACAACAGATATTCATCTTCTATTTGTGCTGTATCTTCATTAAATTGTCTAGGATAGCGAAACCGACAAATTTTAGGATCACCCTGCATACAAGGACTGATTAATCGTAAACCGCCGCAAGGGCCGTGAATCATGTGCTTCACAATAATCTCATGCAATTTGGGATGTCATAGTTTGTTAGGAATCTCAGCACAAAAAACCTTATCATAATGGTCCGCGCTATTGATTTTGTCTTGCGGGTACATGATAAGGAGAAAATGTGCGTGCGGCAAATCATGCTTTTGAAATGCGATCACATAAACGTATGCCTCAACTTCCCCGAGGATATGTTTCTGAAACACTCATGAAACAAGGTCTGGACGATCTTGTGTAGTTTCACCGGCATGTAAATTATCACATATCTCAGGCCACCTAGCATTACATGTCATTGTAAGGAATATGTCAGGCTTGTCGTCATCTTGAAGTAAAGTCATAGCATCTGGAAACCAACGTCGCCTGTTGTGAGGTCCTATGATGAAAGATGTAGGCAACACAATTCTTTTTCCGACTCTGTTTGCATGAACCTCACCACCATTGACGCAATCCACAATACCTTGGTACAAGTGGCCCGTATCTTAGCCTGGTTTCTATCACAAAATTCTAAACTTGACGTCTCAACCTATATAATCGGCAACTATAAGTAAGTAAAACAAGTCAATACTATTAAATAATTGTAATTAATATAAGATTTTATGTTGAAGAAAGTAACAATTCAGTTGGTCAAATAAGGTCAAACTACTGATGAGCCAACATCTGATGGAATAAAGCCAAACCTCTGATGAGTTTGCTAACCTCTGATAGAGTAATAACATCAGATGTTAGACAAACACTGATGATGTTGCTAACCTCTGATTGAGTAATAACATCAGATGTTAGGCAAACACTGTTGGTGGTAGACAGCCACTACTGAGTATAACACCAGTGGTTAGTGAGTCTATGGTTGAATCAGTGTTTTTGTTGTACAACTACTGTTGGTGTGTTAGCAGTGGTTTGCATTAGTGGTTTCTAATTAGTGGTAGTTTGTGATCAATTGTTTATATATACCTCCGACGTCGATGGTCGGTTGTACACCCTTTGGTCAAGTACAACCGAAGTATTCAAAGTGACTTTATAGTTGTCCCAAGGTCCTAGTTCCGCAAGTCTTCGAAATGTATCGACATATGGGTTTGTAGAAAGAACGCGTGTGAAAATTTGAGTAATACGTCGATCAAGATTTGGCCATTGGAGTTTGAGATCTAACTCAGCATCAGGATCATAAAATACAACTGCAGGTACCTAGGGGTTCCATCCCTCAAACTAATTGGTTGATTTTGTTATATATTCCTCTATTTGCATGAAAACTATATACACCGTCTCTCATATTGTTCAATGTATCATCCAACGTCACTCCCATTGAGGCAAAAGAAAAATTGGTGTTATAAGCATGAATGTTTTGCCTTAAAATATTTCCAATTCATCTTGCAATGTTAGAAGTCGGTGCAATTTCTCTGGAATTTCTGAATTTGCTAACACAGTTTTCCCACTCATACAACAAAAGGTATCAAATTCAAATTGAAAATGTTTTGCTCCACAGTCAGGACATGCACCCTGTTCTTTTAAAACATGATGTTCTCTAGGTACACGATAGTAAAGAAAGTTATATGGATCACCTTCTACATTCTCATCTTGGAAGGAAATTTGATCAACTAGTTCACAAAATTGAGGTAAAAGGGTACGCGGTTGAATTTGAACACCTAAAAAAATCATTGTCTTAAGTAATGAAGGTTGTTAAGATGTCAAGTTCGATAAAGAAATCATGATTAAATAAATAGAAATCTCGTTATGTTGTAGGCACGACTTCATCCATTACAGAGGGGAATGTGCTTGTCGACGTAGCATCATCAGTCGCGGTTGATGTAAATCGATCACAATTTGAAATATTGTACTCCATTTTTTTCAAAGTAGAAATACTTGACGCGTTCTCATTTGTCATTTGGGTAAATTGAGTAATATCACTTTGTAAACTTCTTAAAGGTGTCCTTTCTTTTGATCTATTACTCATTAAAGATATTGATGAAGAACTTCGGGAGACCTCACCACTCCCAAATTCGAGACTTTTTTATTTTCTTTGCATGCAACATAATATCTTTTGTTATACTCTTTTCATTTTTCGGCTCTAGTAGATGCACTCGAGCTAGAAGCATGATTAAGATGGTTTGGTTGTCCATTATTCATCGTAAATTGATGAAGTGTCGAATACCTTGCAAATTAAATAAAAGATAGTTAAAATAGATGGTGAAATTCCGAAATTATTACAAGATTACTACGCAACACTTAAACAAAATTACATGATTACTAGAAAAAAACCTAAATTCTTTTAAATATTGAAATACATAATCATAATATTAAATGAAACCCAAACTAAATGCTTGGTGAACGATGGTCTCCACAAACACCGCACCCTTAAAACCACGAAACCATGTAAGAACTGAAGTACGACTAAATAGTTTGGCTATATTCAGACCTACCATAAATAACAATACTTTGTTTATACGAAGTGATATTGTCATTACCTTCAACCTAAATTCCAGCAACCTATATGATCGTCAAATATAAGTAAGTAAAATAAGCAATACTATTAAATAATTGTAATTAATAATATATTTTATGTTGAAGAAAGTAACAATTCAGTTGGTCAAATAAAGTCAAACTACTAATGAGCCAACATCCGATGGAATAAAGCCAAACCCCTTATAAGTTTACTAACCTCTGATAGATTAATAACATCAGATGTTAGACAAACACTGATATGTTGCTAACCTATGATGGAGTAATAACATCATATGTTAGGCAAACTCTGTTGGTGGTAGACAACCACTACTGAGAATACCACTGCTGAGTATAACATCAATGGTTATTGAGTCTTTGGTTGAATCAGTGGTTTTGCTATACAACTACTGTTGGTGTGTTAGCAGTGGTTTGTCATCAGTGGTTTTGCTGTAAAACATGATTAAAATTAAACAACAACAAATTTAAATTTAACTAATACATAATTTAAACTAAAACAACTACATAATTAATATTCAAACTAATTCGAGAAAAAAAAGTACACGGAAATACCATAATAAAACATTAGATAAACCAGATAATATATCATTATCATCATCATTGCGGTGGAGGCAACCATCATCAAAGTTGTTCTAAGGTTCCCAAACCATTTCTTCAACCAACGGTGGTTCGTATTCCGCCCAAGGGTCAGTTTCGTACCCTTCAGCCCAACTCAGTAGTTCTTGTGTTTGACTGGGGTTTTCCACATGAGGGCGGTTTGAAGGTGGAGGATGTTGTGGCGGTGCAGGAGTGTTTGCCACCAGACGGTGATGCCCCTTCCTATTCGTAGTCCACCAAATTGTAGTTGAGCAAAGGTATAGTCATACACCCAATTCAACTCTTCATCCGTAAAAAAATGGATCATCATGTTGAGTGTTTGTCCCCGGAGGAGGGTTGTTACCGGCAGAGGGTTTGTCACCGGAGGAGGGTTTGAAGTTGGAGGACGATAGACGATCGGATGAAAAGGATTTGCCACTATAGGGTTTGAAAGACGGTTTGAAGCTGGAAAGTTTATATTGCGACGGGATGATCGTCCATGGTTTGAAGGTCCTTCTGATTCAACTTGAATTGGATAACATCCACCCATAGCTCTCATTTGATATGTTTTTGGAGTGAATTGTGAACTAAAAACTCAATTTTAAAGAAATTAAAAATATTTTGGTTATATATAAAGAAAAATTTAAAGATGTATAAATTAACTTTTCATATTTAAATTTATATAAGTATTATTTCTAATTACAAATGTATAAAGATATTAATTACAAAACAAACCAATAAATAAACATTATTATACCTATGTTTAGTAGTTAAAAGTTACAAAACAAACCAATAAAAGCGAGAAAGCTTACAACAATGCAAGACCCAGAAGTAGAAAAGCAGAGAAACAATGCAAGACCTAGATGTAAACAATGCACTCTGGAGTGTGATGTGGAGTGATTGTAGAGTCTTATAGATTTATATAGCTCCAAGCATGATTTAACCCACCACTCACTTTTTTCTTTAAAGTTGTAATAGCAAGTGTAAAAGCAACTGTAAAAGCAAAATTGTTAGGTAGTAAAACATCTAAAGGACAGAAGTAAAATATCAAAAGATTCTCTGACAAAGGGAGTTGGTATTTGAAAAGGTTAGTATTTCACAGCTGTTAAAGTAAGCCGGGCACTCAAAGGAGTAACTGAAGTTTAAGGTAGATTGTAACTAAAAGTTTGGTATTGAAAAGGGCTCTATACATGACAGGTGTAAGAAAAGTTGACTATAACATTAATGGTTAGTGAGTTAATGGTCGAATAGTGGTTTTGCTATACAACTACTGTTGGTGTGTTAGCAGTGGTTTGTCATCAATGGTTTGCATCAGTGGTTTCTGATCAATGGATAGGACTACAAGGACTGATACTTATTTTCTTATAAGTTCCAGGGACATTTATGTCAAGTTTGCTTTAATTTATAACAGTTGAGAGATTGGTTTCATTGTCATGCCTTTGTAATTATGATTACTTGCATATGAATCACAATCTCCCCCTCAGCCTAAGATCACTGATTTGTTCGTACAGAATGTAAGGAAGATATGTTAGATTGATAATCGATGAAAGTGATCAAATAGAACTGTACATGCACAGATGATGCCAAAACTAAACATTACAAGAACTTTATTATGATTACTTGCTATATACTAAACATGACAAGAACAATACATGCTTTCGTAATTATGATTACTGGCTATACACTAAACATTACAAGAACAGATGATGCCAAAACTAAACTTTATTACTTATCTTTATTTCTCATCAATGATTCCCTTATTTGGCCTTTGAACTTAAGTTCAAAGTCCAGGGCAATCATGTCTTCTACATCCCTTTCAAGCTCAAGATTAAGCTAGTCTTAGAGATCAGATGCATCCAAACTCTATGCATCCTCCATTTTCATCTTTTGAACTCTACCATCTGACCTGAGCAATGTCAATTCATGGTAGTCTTTATTAGACTTCCATTTTAAAATTTTTGAGTCAGATGGTTTTCTCGGGAGTAGGGTTATTTGTGTTGAGTTTGGTTGTACAAGTGTTGAGAGTGAGGCTCTAAGTTTGTCACTTGCAGCATCTGTGTGAAACAAAATTTGGTTCTTTATTTCCTCTTTTCTCAATTCCTTATGCATCCTTTGATCTTCTTCTTCTACTTGCAGCATCTGTGTGAAACAAAATTTGTTGTGAAACAAGTGTTGAGAGTGAGGCTCTAAGTTTGTCACTTGCAGCATCCCTGTGAAACAAAATTTGGTTCTTTACTCCCTCTTTTCTCAATTCGTCATGCATCCTTTGATCTTCTTCTTCTACCTACTTTTGCCTCTTTGCTTGGGTTCAAGGCAATGGTGGATAAGATGGTAGTTTAAGTTAATCTTTTAGGAGTAAGGGTCTGTTTAAGAGTAGAGGTTGTTTGATCATTGCTGGCTTTCTTGGAATAGAAGGATCTTTTTTTCTTAATGCTTCCAACATTCTGTAGGTATCTACCACTTTAGATTCTGACCATCTAGCAATCTGCCTTGTTGTTCCATATCAAGCATCAATAAGCTCGACAATTTTAATTTTCAGAGCATGGTCTTGGCTTTCAATTTTGGCCTTTTTCCAAATAGGAGGAGTAGGCTTCTTTGAAGAATCTTTGAGCATAGAATGAATTCTTTCAATTTTTCTTTAAGTTCATTAGCCGACCAGCCTTTAAATTGTGCCCTTGTTGCTTTGCAAGGCTTATGCTTCATGACATGAACAAGATAATCTTCTTTCAGTTCTGGATCATCAATGGTTAGCTATTCAGAAATAGACTTACTCAGCTCCTTAGCAAATTCTTCAATGCTTCTGATTTTGGTAAGTTGGTATTGCAAGGAGATTTGTAAAGCGTTGTCATCTTTATCTTTTGATTTTTCTTTGCAATGTATTAAGCATGTTTATCCTTCAGCTTAAGATATTCATCCAAGTTCCTAGGATTTCTATACCCCATCAAGGAAGGAATTTCTCTTTTTGTTGGATCTTCTATTTTGTAGAAAGCTTCAATCTCACTTTTAACTTCAAAACTTTCCAATGGGTATAATGCACCCATAGGAAGGAATGAGGAGGATAGATGCCTGATTGGAAATGGGGGGAAATGGAGTTTCATAGTGTGGAGGTGATGAGGATGGTTGTGATATGGATTGTGATGAGGTGGGAAGTGGTGATTGGTTGCCTTCATCATCATCAACAACAAAAGTTTTTCTTTTGTGTTTGAATATAAATTTTGGTGAACTTGGATGTGTGGGAATTCGGGATGGTGTGGGCAGTGGTTCAGTTGTGTTGGGAAGGTGATCATGGCGGTGGTTTGAACAACATCTGCCTTCTCAGTAGTGGCACCAACATCTACGGATAGTTGTGACAAAGGATACATAAGTAGTGGCTGCAACAGATGTTGTAGAAGGTGTGGAAGTTGACTGTCTTACTTTTCTAGCAGATTTCCTTCTTTTTGAAGTGCCAACATCTTCTTTTTCAAGTTGCTTACCCTTTTCTTCTTCAATAAGCATAAGAGCCTTTGCTTCCAATGTATCTTGTCGCTTCTGCTTTTCAAGGACAATCCTTTCACCTCAAATTTAGGGTCTCATCAATCCCTTTTTCCAGAAGAAGCTTTGGATGCCTTAGCTGAGCTTGCAACATTATTGGTTATTGTTGCACCTTAGATTTGACAGCTAGATCAGGCGGCAACCTTCGCAATGAATCTTTCTCCCCCTTTGGCATCATCTTCTTTGAGAATGACAACTGGGACAGAGCCAGTAACCGGCACTAAATGGTCTTTAATAGCCCTAATATCAGCCTGTGTATCCTTATAACAGGCATCAGCCATATTCCTCATCAATTTCATGTTGTTCTCATGCTGTATATAACAAATTTGTCTTTGAGCAATGAAGGTTGGTTGCATGACATTCCATAGCTCAGCTCAGCAGAAGAGATAGATGAAGAAGGTTGACTTTGAGAATGTTGTAGCACTTAAGTCATCATGATGACTCCATGGTAGAGATCCTCTCCATCAATTCTTGATATTGTAATATGTCACGTAAGTTAATAGGTTCATACAAATTCCTACCAAAGGTAGTTGTATTTGGGGCATCATCATGAGGAGTCTCAAGGAAATCAGCACCAAATGCCCCTTGTTCGTGGTACTGGGGACTTCCAACTAGCTCAGAGGTAACTGTTGTAGCCTTTAAGAAGACCTTGACTTGGGCAGATGTTACATTATTGTTTGGATCAAAGGTTGTACTATATTTTCGCTTTCTATCATCTGTTCTATTGTAGGGTTCAATTCCAACATACTTTTATTAATTTTTTTAGCAATTAGTTTATTACTATTTCCATCAAATCAATCATAAATACATAACGCTTTAACCATAATTTATTAATCGATACAAATACAAAATGCAATATGCTAAACATTATAAATTTGTAAGAATAATTACAACGATTTGTTTCCGAGGATCTCTCATGATAATGTTTTTTTTTAGTTTTTCTTTGCTTTGTAGGAGGAAGATGGGTGCTTCTCTCCATAGGGCATACAAGACATAGGTTATTGGCGGGAGTCCGCCATATTTAACATATAAAGTTTTTTAAACATTAAATATGGCAAGCTGCCACCAATCTTGTATGCCCTAGGAGAGAAGCACCTATCTTCCCCCTAAAAAGATGAAACGTCTGGCCTGTAGAGGGTTACTTGCGGATTTCTTAAGTCATCTGCCATAGTATACTGCTGTACGGGCCTCTTAAGCGTCGTATGTTATAGGATCTGGCTGGTTCATCGAGATATCGAAATCAATCTACAATAAAGATTGCACATAAGAATAAAAAAAAAATATAAATTAATGTATAAATAGACAAAAATAAACAAAAACATAAGGAAAAGATCACGTATTTACCATTGGGACGATAACATCATCCAGTATAATATAGTAGATGACTTAAGAAACCCGCAAGTAACCCTCTATAGGCCACACGTTTCATCTATGAAGGAGGTAACACTGAGCATCCATTCCTAAAAACAGATTAAATAATAATTAAATTTAAATATATACTATGTATTAATCCCCAAAGCGAATAAAATAAAATACCTATGATGAAATAATTATAGAACACTGCTTGATAGCATGACTTCCCTTGATCAAGAACAACCTACTCTGTTTGCTTCAAAGAATGAGGTGTATCCAAATTTTCACCCGATGACATTAATATCAAAAGTTTCAACTTCACAAAATAAAAAATATGTTACAACATTTTCACCCGATGACATTGATATCAAAAGTTTACAACTTCACAAAATAACAAATATGTTACTACAATAAATAAACTTCAATAAATAAACTTCAGGTCGGAGCAATCGTTAATTATGATCACTAAAACAATATTATTAAACTATTAAAGTGAATAAGTTAGATCAACCTACGAATGTAAGATTATACCTTAAGTACCTTGATGGGGTTAACATTTGACCGAATGCCCTTATTAATATCTCACAAGCATAGAGTGCGACTGGGAAAGGTTTTTGCCTTATACCCATATTGTATCTACATCATGACATGATACAATTAATTAAAACAGAAAGGTTGGAAAGTACAATTTGAAGTCGTTAAATACAATTAACCTGCCACTTACGTAGATTCAGGCTATCCTCGTTCATAATTTTTTTTATAAATTTTCTTTGCCTTGTAAGATAGGGCTTACAAAACACTGGTTATGTGCAGCAGCCTGCCATATCTAACATATAAAGTTTTTTATATGTTAAATAAGGTGGGTTGCTGCCAATAATCTATGTTTTGTATGCCCTAGGAGAGAACCACCTATTTTCATCCTAAAAAGCAAAGAAAACATATCACGGAATTTAAACCTTCTTTCGATTTCTCTTCATCATAATCAGATTTGCTAGACTCAATTGTTGATCTAATGTGTCAATCAATAATGATTAATATTATTGTTATTTCTTGAGATATAGTTTGGGAAATCATTTTAGTGGAAGTGCACGTATCGCTTACCGTATAAAATTATTCCGGCTTTCCTAGTTGCGGCGTTTCATCTACAGATAATACGCTCACCTTTAAACCCGATTTTATTTTCAATTAATTTTAATAATATGAAAAAAAGAATATATACATGTAGTATTTTACCTTATTGTGATGAACATAGCTATCGCCAACTAGAGCCTTGACCTGGAGTTGAACATCGTTAGGGCCTAGACTTTTTAGAAAAAATCAAAAATAAGAACCTGGTGTAAATAACTTATTAGATATGGTGAAATTTGTATAAATAGAAACCTAAAAAACGACGATGGTAAGGCTGAATTGGAAGGTTCTTGAACCAAGCAGCAATGTTCTCTCTTTCACCTATTCATCGGTCTTCATTTTCAACTAAATTCACATTTCCAGAAAACAAAAACCCTAATCAATACGAATATATATTCCCTCTCAGTAGATCCATTCACAAGACATTTAAAAAACACAAAACCAACATAGTTCTGAAAGTATAATAATAGATCTGACAAAGATGCTTAAAAAAACTTACAAGATACAAAATTTAACAAACAAAAACGATAGATAGGGTAAAAAATGGTACCAATATGGCCCCAACCAAGCCTTGTGTCATCATCTTCCACCCACAACCACATATCTGGCGTCATGTTCTCTCTTTCACCTGTTCATCGGTCTTCATTTTCAACTGTATTCACATTTCTAGAAAACAAAAACCCTAATCAATTCAAAAATATATACTCTCTCTGTAGATCCATTCACAAGACATTTAGAAACACAAAACAAACACATATCTAAAAGTATTAAAATAGATCTGACAAGGATATTTAAAAAAATTTACAAGATATAAAATTTAACAAACAAAAACAATAGATAGGGTAAAAACAGTACCAATCAGGCCCCCAACCAAGCCTTGTGTCATCGTCTTCCACCCACAACCACAGATCTGGCGTCGTATAGAGAGAAACCCTAGATCAACCTTTGATCACTAGAGAGAGAGAGCAGATGGAGGGGCGGATAAGAGTGAGAAACCCTATATCTATTTGTGTCCATGTTTTTTTGTTTGAGTGATATAAGGGTATTTTTCACACCCTGTATTTCCAACCAAACACCGGTGGGCCCGGGTGGGGAATATCGTGACGTAAGTTGATATCATCACAGTCAATTAAACACAGCACAATGGAAGTCTTGGAGTTTAAATTACTATTACAAACCAAATGTTCAAAGTACGAAAAATAATTTACAGACGGCTTGTAATGAAAGATCCACAGGCGGATCGTAAAATGTACAAAAATGTATAATAGACTTTGGGTAGATCTAAGGATTTGCAAGATCCTCTTATATCGCTACCGAGCAGCTTCCAGCCTATTTCTTATTGTACCTGCATCTTAGTCTTTTGAAAATACGTCAGTTTTCGTTGGTAAATACACCCGACTGATTCATTTTGATAACATTTTTAAAATTAATTTAAGTGCACAGGTCACAAATATTTTATAACTTGGGAAAGTCAGCTTTGTAACCTTATTAATAGATTTACATGTTTGTCAATACATATGGGGCCTAGTACAGAGACCGAGACATGATTAACATACACACCTCTTATAAACCCACGAAGCAGTTATCCCCAACTTGTGGGTAAAAATAATTTAGCATTCGCATATGTCGTGTGTATGCCTACACCTCGTGCTTTGGTCATGGCAATTAACTAATGTAATGAGCCAAGGATATCCAGGACACGGTCGTTAACCCCCAATGTTTAAGTTATCAAACAAAACTGATCAAAACGGAATATGCGGATTTACTAGCCACAATCCGGCATTCGATTGATCCCATTTCTGACCAAGTGGTAATATTTACCGTAACCCAAGCCCGTTTAGGGAAAATAAGTCAAGAGTATTTACCTGAGCTAGTCTTGATAAATGCAAGATTTAATATCTCAGCTGTATTCAATATGAAATAAGTGAAGATAACATTTACTGGAAGGCTCTAGTCCGGATTATGGCATAAGCTAACTAATTAAAAAGCTAACGGTCTTAATTTAAGTCATAGACTTAGACTGACTAGCTTAAAGGATCAAAAACGGTACGATTCGCTAGATTAAGCGATGATCGGATAGAATGTAGTTTAAACACAACAAGTACTTAAGACCTGTATAATACGGGTAAACAATTAACATTCTGGGATTTGAGATTAAAATGATAAGGTTAAACCCGTTTCGGTTAATTTTCGTAAACTAGTTACATATACTTAACCGTATGCATATAAGCGATATCGGGTACAAGTTACATATGTCATTATACTTTAAATAAGTTGTAATAGTAGGATATTAACTTTTTTGATACACTTTTGTGTCTGTAGCTTGTTCTTAGTTATGGTCCTTATGTACTTCCGCCAGATAAAGATATCCTCCTATCTTGATCTAGTACGACGATTATAATGTCTGTGTACAACAGTTGCTTGTGTGCATACTGTTGAGTCTCAGGTATGTCATATTTGTGGCACGATCTCCAAAGAAAATAATTGGTACGAGTGGGAATGCTTCGTACGAGCAAGAAGTTGCTCGTACGAGTCACACCATTCGTACGATCAAGCCTACACAATCAAGCTTTTAGCTTGATTCGTACAAGCTAGGTTATATATTCATGCGAGCTAGTTCATTCGTACGAGTCTATTTGGAGAATGTCTTTCGTGTCTTTTGGTGTTTCGTATGACCAACAACATACTCCGTACTGTTGCTTGGTATTGGCACTATATAAGCAGACATGACTTTCTCAGTAGAGAATGCATGTGTGAGAGAGTTCATATGAGTGACCAGTGGATACTAAACTAAGACTTTGAGAGCACATTGTTTGTATATGTTTGTACTAGTTCTCATCAGTTAATCAAGAAATTGAATCTTTGGTTATCCTGTGTGTCTCCTACTTTGGTTTGGTTTGCATGCATACTTGGATTTCGCACTGGTATGTGTGTTGCGTGAACAAGGAAGCAGATTTATCTTGATGCTACAGGTGGACCTACATGTGGTATCAGAGCTTTGGCTCTCTTCCTTGTTCAAAACCGATCTTAGTGTTGTGTCTGAGCTAGTTTGAAGGTTTCTTGAAGTGTTCTTGAACTTCTAGCAGAAAACTTAAGTTTTGAAATATAACTAACTTAAAACTTAGTTAAAATATGTTATATCCAGAAAATTTTCATAAAAACCTAGTTAGAATACATGGAGATATGTTAAAATCTTGTTTTTCTTAAAATTTTCTTTTGTTCAAGTTGAACACATTTGCAGAAGAAACTCATCGGAAAACTCATCGGAATTATGTTGTAGGGTTGACCAACTTTCTGACATTTGGACTTTAACTGTTATAACTGTAAAAACTGATGGAAATGTTTGTCTTTTTAACTAAAATTGGATAGACAACAGGCCACTTTCGAAAACCAGTCTATACAAGAAAAGGAAAGTTTTCACCAAACCAATCCTGTAAAAGATTCCTCTGGGAAACACTGCGAAAAATAGCCTGTGCGAATAACCCATCCACACGAAGAACCAAGCTGCTCGTGCGAAAGACTAATCATCTGCATGAACAACATGTTTCGCACGAAGAAGATCCTCCGTACGAATTATCTTGTTCGTACGAAGGACATTTATCCGTATGAAACATTGGTTCGTACGAATAACCTTCTTCAGTAAGTGTTTTTCGTGTTTCAGCTTTTCAAGCATTGTGTTTTCAAAATTGATATTTTCTTCAAAATTGTGAATTTTTAAAAGGGAACTTTTATTTTCAAAAAATTTAAACTTTAAACCTTTCAATTTTTCATAATCAAGAAAATATAATGAGTTCTAATCCGTGGGATTGGAGTAGTGGTTCAAACACAAATCAGGAGTCTTCGCAAAGCTCCGCAACCTCATGGGTTAAGTCATTGATGCCTCAACATACGACCATGATTACCGCAAATCAGTGGGCGTGTGTCGCAAACTAGAAGCAGAGCATCCAAACTCTTCTAATAAGCGAGAGTGAAACTGGGAGTAATAACCGTCCGCTGAAGCTAAACCATATGAACGATTATCCTTCGTGGAAGAGTCGTTTTCACACATATGTTCTCAGTTAGAACACAGAATAGTGGACCTATTTTACTACGCCCTATAAAGAATCACTCTAAGAAGCTTGATCGAATCCAACCTCCTTAGCCAATCTAGATGAGAGTGACAAAAGGCATATGATCTAGAGAAAAAGGCATTTTCTATCCTAACATAAGCTCTTCACAAAGATATTTATCATCAGTTTGTGTATTGTACAACCACGGAAAACTTGTGGGATACTTTGGAAGCAAGAGGAGAGAGGAATGTTGCAACAAGAAAAATTCGGCATGATTTGCTCAAGAAGGAGTTTGAAAGTTTCATGTTTATGGAACTTTCAACGTTGAATGATATGACCACACATTTTTATCATATGCTCAGTGAAATGTACTCTTACAAAGTGTTAGCAGCTCCACAAGAAATTGTGATGCGATTTGCTGACGCGTTACCACCGAAATGGGGTCAATTTATTGACTTGTTAAAACATACAAGTGTTTTGGACTCAATAAGTATTTATGAATTTGTGCAGAAACTGGAGAACAAGAACGAAGAAGAACTTCGAAAGGCACAAAGAGTCACTGTTCCACAAAACCCTGAGATGTTCTTCAAATGTATTAATACATGTATTAGTGCAAGTCAGTAACCAAAGCTTCAAACCGCGTTTGTATCAAATGTGAATCCCTTTCTACCACAACCTGTTCAAACAAATCTGTCTGCAAGCTCAAGTACTCAACCCTATGGGCAAGTATTTTATCCAAAAGCCTTCCTTCCACAGCCTCGAGATCTAGCACCTCAAGTTCCACAGAAAGCTCCTCAATAGGCTTTCTATGGAAATAACTTTCAATCTGCAAACCCCGACACTGTCAGACTTAGCACATCTCATCTATCCAAGGTCAGCGTAGAAGTTGCTCAAGAGCATATGGAACTTCTAAACACCATGGTAAGTGCCTATTGCGGATTGGTAGCTGGTCAAATTGGAAACATCAATTTGACAAATGAAGACTAGCAGCAGATAGACAAAGATGAGATAGAGCTAATGGATATCAAGTGGGCATTTGCTAGTGAGAAGAGCAAAGGATTACATGAGCAGAATAAGAAGAACCAGTTTGGAGAGCAAGAAGGATACAAAATATGGTTTTGATAAAAATGCTTTTACTTGCTTCAACTGCGGAGAAAGAGGGCACTTCAAACGTGAGTGCACGAGGCCCAGCAAACAAGGAAATCACTACCCCTTTAGAAACCAACCACAACTATCCAATACAACCCAAATTAGCAATGATACAAGAATAGTGGTTGTTGGTAACCCAAACAATACCAATCAATTTGGACCTTCAAATAGAAAAGCTTTAGTGGTTCAAGCCGATGAAGGATGCGATTGGTCAGTTCAATTGGGAAATGAGAGTAATGGAGGAACTTCATGTTGTGCCAAGATCATCAACCGAATAAAGCACGTTCATAGCATTGATAGCTCAGATGATGATGACACTTCAGGGTATACTGGTAGTTCTTTTGAAGAATGCTCAAGTTCGGGCGGTTATGGATCTGATTCAGAGATCAGAGAAGGAAGTGATGCTGAGGTCAGAAAGTTGCTGAGTGAAGCTGAGAAGATGAAGAATGAAAATGTGGGTTTGATGAAGAAAGCTGAAGCTGCATCAACAAATATAGAAAGATTCTTTACAGATAGTGCAGCCTTTCCTCATCATATTGCCTTCATGGCGAATGTTGCCAGTTCAACAAGTCAGGTAAATTCCGACTCTTCTAAAGTTTGCAATGACTGTGCTGAATTAACAACAAAATATGAAACGATCAACAATCATAATCAAAAGTTAGTTGTTGAACTATCTAAATGCAAAGAGGCGAACTTGGCCTTAACTCGGAACGAAAAAGAATCCAAATCTGTTATAGAAACCCTAAAGAAAAGCGTTTCTGAATTAACAAAAACAGTTTTGAATAAACAGACAGGAATTAATACATTAATCTCCTTGAAGAAACAAAGAAACAGCCATCGTCAAATGCGAACATGATGTTCAAACTCCCGATATGTGCTTGATCATATCATTTATGTTCAAAAACTAAAAGGAGATGTTAAATGCATTGGGTATAAGTCGTGTCCACCCCCGATGAAACACAACTATACCAAATTGACTGATGAAGAAGAGATGCCTCACTTTGAACCCTCCGTACCCCTTAATCATGAAGAATTTGCAGCGGGATTAGGGTTCAAACTACACAATTCCTCACAAGAACCATGCAAACAAGAAAACTCGTCATCTGATATTGATCAAAATCCATCTGAAATAGAGGAAGATGATACATTAGATGATGAATCAATCAGAAATGATCAGGATCAATCTCTTGATAAACGGAAAGGAGTAAACTCTCTGCTGCTCCCAGTACTAAACCTGTTGAAAATCAAAAGAACGATCATAAGAAATCTGTTAAGACAAAAGTGTCTACAGATGAAATAGATAATGTGTTGTATACTCTGGTTGGAGATAAGAAAATCTACTCTAACAAAGATTTTCCAATTAAAAACGTAAATCCAGTCTCTATAGATCAAGTGTTTAAAAATTCAACAACCAAATTGTTGGAGAAGGAAAAGCCAACTAAATCACAACCATTATCATTTTCAAGAGAAAAACAAGAGAAGCGAGTTGAAAAGCCTAAAGTTCCACAACCAAAGGTTGAAGCAAAAGGCTCTCGCTACAAAAAGAAGCTTAAAATTTTAAATTGTGAGTTCTACGGGTACTGATAAAGTCGAGACCTTTGAAGGCAAGTCTAATATAGATTTTGTAAACAAAGTCAAGATTTTGAAAAGAAACAGTCAAAATAATTACACTCAACACACAAATAGGTGTAATAAAAATGAACCCAGTACCTCAAGACCCACAAGTTCAACATCAAGCCATGAAACACGATCTCCTAATTTTGTGGAAAGGAGAACATGTTTCAAATGTGGAGAATTTTGCCATATAATCAAAATTTGTACAAATCCAGCTAAACCGAGATTTGTTGAAAGAATTACTCCTGAACCAACTTGCCAACGTCGATCTGTTTCTCCAAAACAAGACAAAAGAATTGTTAAAGAACAGGAAGAAAAACAGAGACGTAAACAAGTAAAAGCAATTGAAAATGCTTTAAAACCGGATTCTTCAGAAAGAAATCCAAGATCTTCAAATTCAATAAAACCAAAAATTTTTAAAACTGTAAATAGTCGTAATTCTGGTAAATTACATAAATCTTGGAAACCAAAGACCGGTGATGGTTCAAGAAGAGGCTCACAATTTGCAAATCATCAAGAAATAGTGATCACATTTCTTAATGATAAGGGGCGGTCCAAGACCACTAAGGCTTGGGTCTCCATCTTAAACTGATCTGGTTTGTTAATGTGCAGGGTGTTCTAGGAGGAACTGTGAATAGTCATTGGATTGTTGACAGTGGAGCATCGAGGCACATGACGAACGACTTACGGCTCCTGTATGATGTGAAAAGCATTCGGGGTGGTTATGTTGCCTTTGCTGGTGATAAAGCTGGATACATCACTAGAGAGGGAATGGTCTCCAATGGTGTTGTGAGTTTTGATAAGATCAATTATGTGGACAAATTGATCACAATCTTCTCAGCGTTTCTCAAATCTGCGACAAGAAGTTCACGGTACATTTTGATGATACCGGATGTTATATGCTGAAACCCGGATTCAAGATCCCCAAAGAATGGATTCTCTTATCGGCTCCAAGAATTAACGACTTGCATATTCTTGATATGAGCCAAGCTATTACAACGTCTGCGTAAGTCACATTTTTATCTCAAAAGCCACTGAAAAGGAATCAATATCTTGGCACAGACGAATGGGACACATTCACCTGAGGAAAATGAACTATTTTGTGAAGAATAATCTTGTGAACGGTGTACCAGTCAAGAATTTTCATCTTCAAGACATCTGTGTGTCGTGCCAGAAAGGAAAACAAGCAAGAAAATCTCATCCTGTGAAGAAGATCAACATAGTGAATAAGCCTCTAGAACGTCTTCATATGGACCTCTTTGGACCTATGAAACACAAGACTACCTTTGGTGATTCCGACTGTTTAGTAGTTACTGATGACTACTCAGATTTTCATGGTGAATATGTTGGCACACAAGAGTGAAGTTCCCGAAATCCTCAAGAATCTCCTAACTCTCCTTGAAAATTTGTACAATCTGAAGGTAAGGAGAATCAGAAGCGGCAATGGCACCGAATTTAAGAATCAAGTTATGCATGAGTACAGTTCTCGCTACACTCCATAACAGAATGGCGTCGCTGAGAAGAAGAATAGAAATCTGATTGAAACAGCAAGAACCATGTTAGAAGAATCAGAACTTCCCGTTCAATTTCGGGGAGAAGCTGTTGCTACTGCAAGTTACATGATGAATAGAGTTCTAACGGTGAAGAGACATGGGAAAACATGTTTTGAGTTGCTACATAAAAGGAAACCGGGTGTTTCTATCTTAGAACCTTTTGGAGCTCCATGCACTATGATTGATCCACATGGAAAGTTTGGTCCGAAGGCTATCGAAGGATTATTTCTTGGATATGCTACTCCTAATTTCAGGGTGTGGAATTTGTCTTCGAAGAAGATTGAAGAATGGGGTGAAGTCAAGGTTCAAAGATACACAGAATCAGTAAGAGCTCCGGGTGCTCCTTGGATGTTTGACTACGATGGGCTGTTCGACTCCTTTAATCTGCCAACTTTTGCTGATGCATCTGCTACGGCTCAAATGTTACTAGAAAGTGATACAACAGTTGACTCGTAATTAGTTCGACCAATTATTGGTAACCCTCAAGTGTCGACCTCGGTTAACAATCTTGTTCAAAATGAGGAATTCGAAGATGCTGCAGATTATAATGTTTCATCAGAAGATGATGAGTTTCATTATGCAAATGAAGCAACCTCTGGTACAGTCCCTGGAATTTCATATGTCATGTCAAATATACAACCTCAAGGGACGATTAAAGGTCATGCATCTAAATCCTCATCAAATCTAGCAGTCGATTTGACTGTTGATCTGAATATCAACAACTTGGGTATAAACTCTCGAGTTCCCGATGTTCAAGAAACTCGAATCCATAATACCCATCCTCAGCAGAATATTATTGGAGATGTCCAAAGTGGTGTGCAGACGCGTAATTAGCTTTGAAACAACCAGAATGCTGGCTTGTATTTGGAAATAAGAGAATCTGGGGGACAGAACGATTGGTCTTTTACTTGCTATGTTGCCAAGTTGAACCAAAATCTTAGAAGGGGCAATGAAAGAAGACTCTTGGGTTGAAGCCATGTAGTAAGAACTTCAGTAGTTTCAAGAGTTGGGTGTGTGGAAGTTAGTTGACAGAACTGATAACTACAAGAAGATTGGTACACGTTGGGTGTACAAATGCAAGAAGGATGACCGAGGGGTTGTTGTGAGAAACAAAGCGCGATTGGTTGTCCATGGCTTTAATCAGGTAGAAGGCATTGATTTCAACGAAGTTTATGCACCGGTTGCACGACATGAGCCAATATTATGTCACACCCCGGATTTCCAACCCAAATACATACACCGGTGGGCCCGGGCATCGTTGTAAATTAAACACGGCACAACGGAAGTCTTGGAGTAAAATTACTATTACAAACCAAATGTTCGAAATACAAAATAAGATACAAGCTCGTAATAGAAGATCCACAGGCGGATCATAAAACGCACAAAGAAAGAATATAAAACAGACTTTAGGGCAGATCTAGGATTTGCAAGATCCTCTATCACTACCGAGCACTTCCAGCCTAGTTTCGTATTGTACCTGCAAGCTCAGCCTTTTGAAAATACGTTAGCTTTCGCTGGTAAATACACCCAACTGACTCATTTTGAATACATTTAAAAATTGTTTTTAAGTGCGTATCACAAAAAATCATTTTATAACTTGGGAAAGTTGACGTTGCAACCTTGTAACAGCTTCACATGTTTGTCCATACATACAGGGCCCAGTACAGAAACCAAGATAGGATTAAATACATACCACTTAGAACTCACGAAGGAGTTATCCCCAACGTCTTGGGTAATTTGCATTTGAACGTATGTCAGGTGTATGCCTACGCCCCAGCGCTAAGGTTGTGGCCATTATCTCATATAATGAGCCGAGGATATCCAAGACACGGTAATTTAACCCCCTGATGTTTAAGTTATCAAACAAAACAGGTTAAAACGGAATATGCGGATTTACTAGCCACATTCCGGCATTCGATTGATCTCATTTCCGACCAAGCGGTGATAATTTACAGTAACCCAAGCCCATATAGGGAAAATAAGTCGAGAGTATTTACCTGAATTAGCCTTGTTTAAAATGCAAGATTATAACCCAACCGTATTAAAAATGAGCTAAGTGCAGATTGCATTTACTGGAATGTCTCTAGTCTGGATTATGGCAAAAGCTAACCAATTAAATACTAACAGTCTTATTTAAGTCATAGACTTAGACCGACTAGCGTTCTTGATCAAACACGTATAACGCTAGATTAAACGACGATTGGATAGAATGTAGATTAATCCCATCAAGTATGTGACTTGTGTAATATGGATAAACTATAAACATTCTGGATTTTGAGATTTAAATGACAAGGTTAGACCCGTTTTGGTTAATTTTCGTAAACTTGTTACATATACTTAACCGTACGTATATCAGCGATATCGGCTAACCGGATAAGTTATGGATAGGTTCTATACGCCATTATACTTTAAATAAGTTGTAATATCAGTAGGATATCAACTTTTATGCCCGTTATGGTTTTAAATTGAAACTATGCCTCAGAAGGGCATTTTGGTAATTTCATACAATATAAAAGGAACTTGAATATAATTTAAGTTTATAATCATGATTATTCTAGAAAAATAGTTTATTTATGATATAATATCAGTAGGATATCAATTATATGTGTAATTTATCTTTTATGACCAAACTATACACCGAAGGGCATTTTGGTCATTTTACAATAGTTTATAAATTATTTGGGATTCTAAGTTTATAACATGTACCTACTGTAAATATGTTTAAATAAGTTTTAAAATCAGTAGGTATCAAGTCTTGGTCAAATAATATGGTTTTAAACCATACCATGCGCCGAATCGGCGCTTATGTCGTAAAATGACGTCTTTATGCGATGATTACGAAAACTGATGTTAAGGTTAGATTAAAATGTTTTAAATATGTTATTTAATATAACATATTAGTAGGTAAATGATTTACCTTGAAAAGATTTGATTAAAACCATTTTATAGGTTACAAGGCTAAAATCGTCATTTATCGACATAGTTTAAAGACCTATTTGAAAACTCAGTTTATAACTTGGTTTAACATCCCAAATAATCCTACTTATAATATTACTTCATTAGAAAACTCATTTTCAAGTTCATTATTATTTAAAACCTTGTTTTATGCAAAAAGGGCATTTTAGTAAAAAATGGCATAATTACGGAACTTGCGCATAAACTTGGATTCTGAATATGATCATGTAACATAACCTCAGAGGGTTATGCTACATTATATTACGATCATAATGAAACTTTAAATAATTAGGTAACTAATCTAAATCGGGTCAGAATCGAAAGTCAAAGCAGAAGTCAAACTTCGTGACTTTTGGTTGCGAACCGACCCTAGAACTGAAATTGACGAGCCGAACGTGTACTTACATGTTACAATAATTATTACCAACTTGTTTAAGTGTCAAAACAGGTTTCATAACATATATAAGATCAATTTATGATTTTTCCAAAAATGCCCTGTTTGACTTTTTAATATCATAACTTTGACCCGTCAATTGGTCCACAAACTTGATCTTCAGGAGGTGCCGTTTATAGGGATTAACACCTACCTATTACGATCACTTCGCCATGTTTATTTCGAACAATGGCTGGACCATAATGGTCTTAACCGAAAGTCAAGCATTTTTCGTAAAACACTTGACTTTTGGCTATAAAAGCCTATAAACGAAAATACAAGATCAAGGAACACTTATAAGAGGTTGGTAGAATGCAAGAGAACTAAGTTGGATGCTCCTTTCAGTTAGGAACTTCCAGAGGAGGGAGAAGAGTTTATGAATGAGAAAGGTGCAAGTTGAAATGGTGAACTTAAGCACCTATTTGTAGTTGGAGAACTCAAAGGAGGTGATGCTAGTTGTTTAGGTGTGTAAGAGGAACCTTACAAGTGTCCTAAAACGTGGCATAGCTGTTTGGAAGACCATGGTTTCGAATTCATGGTTTTTGGCATTTTTGTTTAGTAGCCAAGCAAACTTTCTTCAGCAAAGGCCTTCTTGCACCCCACGAGAGACCCAGGCCTGGTCTCTCGCGGCCCGCGACTGACCTATGGCCATTTTCAAATTTTGACACTTTAATCCCTTAACTTTTAGAACTCTCTAAACCTTTCTAAAACACCTTTTTGGCACTTTTAGCCCTCCGTAGCCAATACTTGGCATACCCGGGATTATGCCCGGACATTGTCGAGCTCTCGGTTCGTTAAAAGGTCACTCAGACGTATAAATTAACATGTTGACACTTTTAATCCCTCCATTATCCAACTTTCACATATTTACAAAATTGAACCCTCTCGCCTAACAATTGGCACGTATGAGAGTTAGGACTCTGCAAAGGATCACTCAGAGGCTTATTATAAGCTTGTTGACTCCGATGTCACTCAGAGGCTGGGCATGTTGACATATCAGTCACTCAGAGACCAAATTTTAAGCCTGTTGACATATCAGTCACTCAGAGGCTAATGATTTAAGCATGTTGACATATCAGTCACTCAAAGGCTGTTATTTATGCATGTTGACATCGGACCGTCACTCAAAGGCTCGGTTTGAACATGTTAATGCCTTTAGTCCTTATTGGTCTTTAATAGACTATATTTAAAATATAACACGTGTCACTATACTATTGGACACGATTTTACAGGGTGTTACACATAAGAATTTTCTTGGCTTATGCGTCCTACAAGAAGTTCACCGTTTATCAAATGGATGTGAAGAGTGCATTTCTTCATGGTGTGATTGAGGAAGAGGTATATGTTGAGCAACCGCTAGGTTTTGAAGATCCAATCCATCCTGAAAATGTTTGGCTTCTCAACAAGGCATTATATGGTCTTCATCATGCTCCAAGGGCTTGGTATGAAACGTTGTCTACCTATGTTCAGAAAAATGGTTTTCGACGAGGATTGATTGACTGTACTCTCTTCATCAAGGAAAGGAACGGGGCTTTGCTGCTAAAATATCACAGCTTTATGCGGGAGCTAAGTTTGTCTCTTTGTCGGTACGATGGTACTAATCTATTCACGGACTTACTCCTGTGCCCTTCATGCATCTGAAAATCAAGTTCCTCATCAAAAAGTGATTTAATCACATAGGGCTTGTTTTCAATCAAAATAAGTGAGTATCTCACATCATATACGTCAAAACAGATGATAAGCAGTATACTCACCGGTAAGATTTTCTCTCGAGCATATCTTGATATGGGAATGTGTCGTGAAGTGGTTGACCATGACTAGTAAGTATAAATCATACATTAATCATATCTCCTAATCATGATTACATCTGATAAGTTGAGCTTACGTGGACAACAAAACTGATAATCATAGTAGAATACTTATTTATGTAATTTGATGTTTTAACAAAACCTGTTTTTGAGAAGATTAAAAGCTGGTATGATTCTCTTACCTTGAAAAAGATTATCTGGTAAATATATAGTTTATAGTTTAGTAGTTGCTTTAGTTTTGGTTTACTTTGTTGTTAAATTAAGTTCCTTTTGAATTAGCCAAAATTGAAGCTCAAAGGCTTTCTACCAAGATTCGCCCTAAAAGCCATTCACTTATATATCGCAACTTCATTAAAGTACTTTCTTACAACGGTAAACTCATCTCAAAGAAACAAAATCTGTTTAAAAGCACTTTTCATAACATAACTTTGTGATTTGTGTGGATATGTGCAAGGTTCTAAACAGGTCAACGAAAAACCTAAGGTCCTCGAAGAACTAAAATCCAGTTTTTGAAAAACATGGATTCATATGAATCAGAGATATTTCGTACGAGTGTGTGTATCTGGTACGAATGGACCAATGATGGTTCGTACGAAGATCAGTGCTTCGCACAATCCAAGGGTATTTCGTGCGAGTATGATGTGGTATAAAAGGAAATGAAGTTCTTTGATAGAATTTCACTTTCACTTTGCTCACCTCATCTTTAAATCTCCTTTTCAAGTTGTTTTTGATTTCTTTAAGGTATACTTCAAATTTTGGCATCCTTTGAAGTTGAACAACTTAAACATTATCTGCCCATGTGATCATGACTGACAAGAACAACAAACTTTAAACGAATCACTTTTAGCCGAAAAAACAAGTAACTTTCTATGAAACTGTTCATACAAACTAGATTTGTACAAATTAAACATCATTCGCATGAAAAATTGATCGTTTGTACGAGTCATCTATCGGTATGAATGACTCAGTTTCTTGTTCCTAATTCAAAAATTCGTAAAAATGAGTTGTTCTTCGTACGAATAAGTTGTTATTCGTATGCGTCAGTATTTCTTTGTTCAGGGAATACATACATACATAAAGTTTGAAATAAAACCTTTGCATATATTCCCTGATGATTTTGTGTTCTTATCCTATTTGACTTATGTGTACAGAATGGAACGAAAAGAACATAATAGAAAACCAGCAACAAAGAGGACTGACAAGTCAGAAGTGGAAATTATGTCTGAGCCGAGACTTAACATGGTGGCCAACTTGGACCCAGAAGACAAATTCGCTGAGTACAACGGTATAATGAAGCTTTTGCATGACTCAAGATTACATCTTGCTATCACGCATAAGACTATAGTGTAGACGTTGATCAAGGAATTTTGGGATTCAGCTAAAGTCATTGAAGTTAATGGGAAGGATGTCATCCATGGAAAATAAACAACTTGGATGTAGACGTGACTGCTGAAATCATTAACTCAGTATTACAGCTTGGTGATGATCCTGAAGCTCCATTCTCAGTGGCGTTGAAGTGTCAACGTGGATGTTTGATGCGTATGAAGTGTGTCAGAGATTTTCTTGTAGGACAAATCAATAAAGCATGGTTACCACTCCGATACAAGTTCTTTCTACATGTTCTAATTCAGTGTTTGAGCAATAGACGAAGTGGTTATGACATGGCAAATAACGCCTTGGTTGGAATGATGATAGCTTTGACATTGAACAAACCGTTTAATGTTTCAAAGTATATTTTCGCAAACATGAAGGAGAACCTGAGTAGAACTGTTTATGGTGGAAACAAGTTTTGGATGTATCCCCATTTTCTTCAGATGATCTTAAATACGCAACATTCGAATCTTCCAAAGAATGACAATGATGTTCTAAAAGTATAAGTTATGATGGAACATTCATTGAGAATCTTTAAAGGTGTTGCAGCAAAATGTTACACGGAAAGCATACATCCTCGAAGATTGATCTGTTTTCTTGTAAAACGACGATTATGTTGCACCAGAAAACGACAAGTGGCGCCATGATGATAGTGATCCTGATAATGAAGAACCTATCTTGGAGAAAATGATCAAAGATAGATTTGGTCATAAAAGGGAAATGGTGATGTTGGCGATATTGATGGAAATTGTGGTGCTAATGATGTAGGTATTTCGTCTACCAATACTTCCTCAGCTCAACATGAAATCATACAACCTACAACCTCACATAAGAAAGTTTCATAGGAACCAGTTACAGAAACTCAGTCTACCTTTACAATGGAGGAAACTGAACCTGTAATGACACTACAGCTCCTGAACCACAACCATCAAGTACCACAACAGCTGAAAGAATTTCAGCTGAAGATACTCAAATTCAATCGTAACCTACTACTTCTTCAGTTCAATAGTCCCAACCCACAGCTCATCAACAAAAGTCTAAACGAGGAACTCGTTTGTTCTCTGAAATGCATCAAGATGAGAAGGTGGAATTTCTGTTCACTCAGTTGCAAGCTGCGGCAATGCAGTTTAACAAGAATTTAGAATTTATGTCTTCAAACCGAAACACAGCTGTCAAGCAACAATCGGAAATAAATTCTCTGAAATAGACTATTAGAAAACAAGATTCGATAATTGCACAGTTAAGGAAAGAAAATGAGCAACTGAAGGCTGCAGATGCAGAAAGGGCAACTCAGCTAAAACAGATGAGAGCAGCTGATAACTCTTGGGGTATTGAGTTGAACCGACTGAAAGAACGTAGTGTGGCTGTTCAACGATCTGCAGAAACATTATCTACTAAGCATAACGACTTTAAGGAATGGTATCATTCTCGTAATGCTAAACTGGTGGAAGGCTTCAATGGTATTAAAGACGTCTTTGAAATGAGTAGAAAGCGAGTGAACATTCTGTTGAAAGCATAGGAGGTCAAGCGTAAACGTGATCAGGATTCTGAAGACCCTGGTATTACTACTGCTTTGGCCTCGTCCTCGCAACCAAAAGTTTCTCTTCCACCACTAGTGGTAGATTGTAATGTGCAGCAGATCGTGACCGATCTAGTTACCTCAAGTGACACTCAAGAGGAAACAAGAAGGTTTGATGAGTCTAGAAAACAATGAAGTCCTGGATCCTCAATCAACTATGGATTCATTATCTTCAGGGGGAGTTTGTTGATACAACAGGCAATTCAAGAAATGAAGATCGAAGACCAAGCAACAGCCATGGGGAGTTTGTTGATACACTTTATGTCTGTAGCTTGCTCTTAGTTACGTCTGTAATTGTACGGTCCTTATGTATAGTGTCTGTATAGATTGGTCGTGTCGGCCAGATCAATTGCAACCTACTACTTCTTTAGTACAACATCCCAACCCACAGCTTATCAACAAAAGTCTAAACGAAGAAGTCGTTTTGTTCTCTGAAATGGATCAAGATGAGAAGGTGGAATTTCTGTTCACTCAGTTGCAAGCTGCGACAATGCAGATTAACAAGCATTCAGAATTTATTTCTTCAAACCAAAACACAACTGTCAAGCAACAATAAGAGATAAGTTCTTTGAAATAGACTATTAGAAAATAGGATTCTGTAATTGCATAGTTAAGGAAAGAAAATGAGCAACTGAAGGCTGTAGATGCAGAAAGGCAACTCAGCTAAAACAGATGAGAGCAGCTGATAACTCTTGGGGGTATTGAGTGGAACCGACTGAAAGAACGTAGTGTGGCTGTTCAATGATCTGCAGAAACATTATCTACTAAGCATAACGACTTGAAGGAATGGTATCATTCTCGTAATGCTAAACTGGTGGATGGCTGAAGATACTCTAGTTCAATCGCAACCTACTACTTCTTCAGTTCAACAGTCCCAACCCACAGCTCATCAACAAAATTGTAAACGAGGAAGTCGTTTATTCTCTGAAATGGATCAAGATGAGAAGGTGGAATTTCTGTTCACTCAGTTGCAAGCTGCGGCAATGCAGATTAACAAGCATTTTGAATTTATGTCTTCAAACCGAAACAGAGCTGTCAGGCAACAATCGGAGATAAATTCTTTGAAATAGACTATTAGAAAACAGGATTCTGTAATTGCATAGTTAAGGAAAGAAAATGAGCAACTGAAGGCTGCAGATGCAGAAAGGGTGTTGATACAGTTTTGTGTTTCTGGCTTGTTCTTAGTTACATTTGTAATTGTACAGTCTTTGCTCAAGTGTATGTATAAGTTTGGTCATGTCGACCAAATCAAGATATCCTTCTATCTTGGTTTCGTATGGCATCTTAGTCAGTCTGTGTTAAACGGGTGCATGTGTACATACCATTGAGTCTTGTGTACATCATGTCTGTGACACGTTCTCCAAAGTAAGAAATCTATGCGAGTTAGAATGCTCCGTATGAGCAAGGTGTTGCTCGTACGAGCCACATGCTTCGTACGAGCCACATACTCCGTACGAGCCACATGCTCCATAGAAGGAATCATTGTTAACAAGTTGGTTTAGACGGTTCGTACGAACCATTCGCTTCGTAAGAACATTTCGCTTCTTACGAACCAATTGCTTCGTACAAGCCTCTTTGGAGCAGTGCTTCGTGGGTAATAGAATGTTCCGTATGCCTGGTAGCGTGCTTCGTACGAATGACCAGCATGGACACTATATAAGCAGACATGCACCTCTCAGTCAGGGTTCTGTTTGTTGTTTAACTTGTTGGTGAGCTGAGCAGTTAGCTTCTCGAGAGCAGATGAAGACACAAGAACACAGGCAGTTGTTGAGTCGTATGAGCATTATTTGTATATGTTTGTACTTGTTCTCATCTCTTAATCAAGATAGTGAATCTTCGGTTACCTCATGTTCTTACTTTGCTTTGGTTTGCATGCATACTTGGATTCCGCACTCGTATGTGTGTTGCATGAACAAAGAATAGGTTTAACTTGATCCTCAGGTGGACCTACAACTGGTATCAGAGCTTTGGCTCTCTTCCTTTTTCAAAACGAAGCTTAGTGTTGTGTCTGAGCAAGTTTGAAGGTTTCTTGAAGTGTTCTTGAACTCCCAGCAGAAAACTTAAGTTTTGAATAGATAACTAACTTAAAACTTGGTTAAAATCTGTTATATCTAGAAAGTTTTCATTAAAGTTTTCTTTTGTTCAAGTTGAACACATTTGTAGAAGAAATTCACCAGAAAACTCATCAGAATAGTGTTGTAGGGTTGACAAATTTTCTGACATTTGGACTTGGATTGTTATGACTGTAAAAGCTGATGGAATGTTTGTTTTCTTAACTAAAAATGGGTAAGACAACAGGCTACTTTCATAAACCAGCCTGTACAAGAAAAGGAAAGTTTTCACTAAACCAACCCTGCAAAAGATTCATCTGAAAAACACTGAGAAAAATAGACTGTGCGAATAACCCATTCGTACGAAGAACCAAGCTACTCGTGCGAAAGAAACTCATCCGCACGAACAAGTTGGTTCACACAAAGGAGCTCATCCGTACGAAGCAAGTTGCTCGTATGAAGAACACTTATCCGTACGAAGGAAGTTGCTCGTACGAAGAACACTTATCCGTACCAAACATTGGTTCGTACGAATAATCTTCATTATTGTTTGTTTTTTCGTATTTCAGATTTTCAAAGTTGTGTACTTTTCAAATATTTTCAAAATTTTGACTTTTTAAGAGGGAAATGTTATTTTCAAACTTTAAACCTTTCAATTTTTCATAATCAAGAAAATATAATGAGTTCTAATTTGTGGGATTGGAGTAGTTCAAGCTCAAATCAGGAGTCTTCGCAAAGCTCCACAACATCATGGGTTAAGTGTTTGATGCCTCAACATACAGCTACGATCTCTACAAATCAGTGGGCATGTGTTGCGAATAAGAATTAAAGCATCAAAACTCTGTTAATGAGCGAAAGTGAAACATGGAGTAATACCGTCCACCGAAGCTAAACCACATGAACGATTATCCTTCATGGAAAAGTCGTTTTCTTACGTATGTTCTTGGACAGAACACAGAATTGTGGACTTGTTTTACTACATGCTATAAAGAATCACTTGAAGAAGTCGGATCAAATCCAACCTCCTTAGCCAATCTAGACGAGAGTGACAAGAGGGCATATGATCTAGAGAAGAAGGCGTTTGCTATCCTCACACAAGCTCTTCATAAAGACACTTATCATCAGTTGGTGTACTGTGCAACCACAAAAAATCTGTGGGATACTTTGGAAGCAAGAGGAGAGGGTAATGCTGCTACCAGGAAAATTTGGCATGATTTACTCAAGAAGGAGTTTGAAGGTTTCATGTTTATGGAAAATGAAATGTTGAAAGATATGACCACACGGTTTTATTATCTTCTCAGGGAGATGTACTCTTACAAAGTGTTAGCAGCACCATAAGAAATTGTGATGCGATTTGCTGATGCTTTACCACCGAAATGGGGTTAATTTATTGACTTATTAAAACATACAGGTGTTTTGGACTCAATTAGTATTTGTGAATTTGTGCAGAAACTGGAGAACAAGAATGAAGTGGAACTCCGGAAGGCACAGCGAGTCACCGTTCCACAAAACCCTGAGATGTACTTCGAAGGTATTAATGCAGGTACAAACTCAAGCCAGCAACCGAAGCTGCAAACCACGTTTGTGTCAAACGTGAACCCCTTCCTACCACAACCTGTTCAATCAAGCCAGTCTGCGGGCTTAAGTACTCAAGCTTATGGACAAGCATTTGATCTGAAAGCCTTCCTTCCAAAGCCAAGAGATTTTGCACATCAAGCTCCACAACAAGCTCCTCAACAAGCTTTCTATGGAAACAATTGTCAAACCGCAAATCCCAACACTGTCAAACTTGACATGTCCAATCTCTCTAAAGTCAGCATAGAAGTTGCACAAGAACATATGAAACTTCTCAACACAATGGTCAGTGCTTATTGTGGTTTAGTTGCAGGTCAAATAGGAAACATCAATTTGACAAACGAAGAGTACCAACAAATTGACCGAGATGAGATGGAGCTGATGGATATCAAGTGGGCATTTGCAAGTGCTGTGAGAAGAGCGAAGGATTACATGTGAAGAACAGGAAGGACCAGTTTGGAAAGCAAGAAAGATACAAAATACGGCTTTGATAAAACTGCCGTAACTTGCTTCAACTTGGAGAAAGAGGTCACTTCAAACGGGAATGCACAAGACCCAGCAAGGAAGGAAATCACAACCCTTTTGAAATCAATCTCAACCACCCAACACAGCTCAGTTCAACAATGAGAGAAGAATGGTAGCTGTTGGCAACGGTAACAATACCAATCAATCAGGACCTTCAAACACACATAGAGCTTTGGTAGTTCAATCTAATGAAGGATGCGATTGGTCAGTACAGTTGGGAACTGAGAACAACGGAAGAACTGCATGTTATGCAAAGATGATGAAGTGTTCAAGTTCAGGTGGTTATGGATCTGATTCTAATATCAGAAACAAGTGTAATGCTTAGGTTAGCAAGTTGCTGAGTGAAGCTGAGATGATGAAGTGTGAAAAAGTGGGTATGATGAAGAATGCAGAAGCTGCAGTGAAGGAGACAGAGACACTCTTTACAGATGATGCAGCCTTACCTCATCACACTGCCTTCATGGCAAATGTTGTAGTTCACAAGTCAGGTAAATTCTGACCCCCTACAGTTTGCAATGACTGTGTTGAGTTAAAAATAAAGTATGAAACCGTCAACAGTCATAATCAAAATTTAGTTCTTGAACTATCAAAGTAAAAAGAGGCGAATTTGGCTCTAACCCGAAATGAAAAGGAATTCAAATCTGTAATTGAAACCCTTCAGAAAAGTGTTTCTGAATTGAAAAAAACAGAATAAAATAAGCAGATAGGAATTAACAATTATATTAATCTCCTGGAAGAAACTAAGAAAGAGTTAGCCATCGCCAAATGCGAACATGATTCGATCAAGCTCAACTTGGAGAGTTATTTTAACTCTTGCTATGTGCTTGATCATATCATTGATGTTAAAAAAACTAAAGGTAGATGTTCAATGCATAGGGTATAAGTCATGTCCACCACCGATGAAGCACAACTATACCAAAATGCCTGATGAAGAGGATGCCTCGTTTTGAGTACCTCTTAATCCTGAAAAATTTGCAGCAGGATTAGGGTTCAAAGTAGACAATTCCTCTCAAGAACCAAGCAAGCCAAAAAATTCATCGTCTGATGTTGTTCAAAATCCATCTAATGAAGAGGATAATGATACATCAGAAGATGAATCAAGAAAAGATGATCAGGATCAGCCTCTTGATGAAAGGAAAAGAGTAGAACTTTATGCTACTCCTAGTACTCAATCTGTTGAGATCCAAGAGACCGTTCCTAAGAAATCCGTCAAGACAGACGTGTCGACAGATGAAGCAGATAATGTGTTGTATACGTTGGTTGGAGATAAGAAAATCTATCCGAACAAAGATTTTCCAATTACAAACGTAAATCCAATCTCTATAGATCAGGTGTTTGAAAAATCAACAACCAAAGTTTTAGAGAAGAAAAAGCCAACCAAATCACAACCATTATCCACTTCAACAGAAAAAACAGTGGAAGTGAGTTGAAAATCATGTAGTTTCTCAACCAAAGGTTGAAGCAAAAATCTCTCGCACAAAAGAAAAGGGTTAAGAATATTAAATTTGTGAGTTCAAAAGGTACCGATAAAGTCAAAACTTTTCAAGGAAAATCTAATATAGATTTTGTAAAGGAAGTTAAGATTTTGAAAAGAAATAGTGAAAATAATTACACCCAACACACGAATGGATGTATTGAAAATGAACCCAGTACCTCAAGACCCACAAGTTCAACATCAAGCCGAGAAACACGATCTCCTAGTTTTGTTGAAAAGAGAACATGTTTCAAATGTGGAGAGTTTGGCCACATTATAAAAGATTGTAAAAATCCAGCCAAATCAAGATTTGTGGAAAGAAATCCTCATGAACCAACTTGCCAACGTAAATCTGTTTCTCCAACACAAGATAAACAAATTAATAAAGATCAAAAAGAGAAACAAAAACGTAAACAAGTAAAAGCAATTGAAAAAGCGTTAAAACCGGATTCTTCAGAAAAGAACTCAAGATCTTCAAAGTTAATAAAACCAGCTGTTAAACTGTAAATAATAGTCAATCTGGTAATAATCAACGATTTTGGAAACAGAAAACCGGTAGTGGTTCAAGAAGAGGAACTCAGTTTGACAATCATCAAGAAATTGAGATTACATTTCTTGATGATAAGGGACGACCCAAGACCACTAAGGCTTGGGTCCCCATCTAAAACTAATCTTGTTTGTGAAATGTGTAGGGTTTCCAGGAGGAACTGTAAACAGTCATTGGATTGTTGACAGTGGAGCATCAAGGTACATGATATGCGACTTGTGGCTCCTATATGATGTGAAAAGCATTCGGGTGGTTATGTTGCCTTTGCTGGTGATAAAGGTGGATACATCACTAGAAAAGGAATGGTCTCCAACGGTGTTGTGAGCTTCGACAAGATCAATTATGTGCGGCAAATTAAGTTTTGATCACCAACGTGCTGACCTTTTTACTAAAGCTTTTGACAAATCTCGTTTTTCTTATCTACTTTTGGTAAATGGCATCAAGGTGAAAACCGAGTAACTCAACCGTGGCTAATTATTCATATTTTTCTAAAAATCTAAAGTTACAAAAAAATTTCCCGTTTTATATTTTAGGGGGAGAAATTTTCAAGAAAATACAAAAATATGTCTTTTATTTACTTACCTTCTATATTTAAGGGGGAGAACAATTAGAAAAATACAAAAACAATAGAAGAATAAAAAATGAGTTTCTTGGATAAGTTGAAGATGATGAAATACACCGGTAAATCTGTTAGAAATTGTCAAAAGCATAGAAAAAAGATTGATAAATAGCTTGTCTTATGATGTATCAGTAGGCTCACAATCAGACTAGAAGTGTGGAGGTTGATATAAACTTAACAGCCAGAACGCCAGGTGGGAACCATTCATTGGCATATGGTCTTGGTACCAAAATCTCGTTTGATAGAGTGCCGAGGTTCTGAGATATACGGTCTTTATGCGTGCTTATCATCTGGGTAGATTGGTTGAATCTTTTGCCAAAAAATAACGATGACGCAAGTCTAGAACTTTCATGATATCATACATGCATGTACATACTGCATACGACCATCAGTAAGTGATAAAAATATCACATCCCCAAAATAAGTGATAAAATATGACAAGTTTTATGAGGGAGCTAAGTTTGACTCACTATCGGTACGATGGTACTAACCTATTCATGGACTTACTCCTGTCCTCTGTAGGCATATGAAAATCAAGTTCCTCATCCATAAGTGATTTAATCACATAAGGCTTGTTTTCAATCAAATAAGTGAGTATCTCACATCATATATACATCAAAACAGATGATAAAGCAGTATACTCACCGGTAAGATTTTCTCTCGTGCATATCTTGATATGGGATGTGTAGGGATGTGGTTGAACACCGGCTAATAGTATAATTCATACCTTAATCATATCTCCTAATCATGATACATCTGATTAGTTTGAGCTTATGTGGACAACAATACCGATAATCATAGTTGAACACTTATCTATTCAATATTGAAGTTTAAACCATATGTCGTTTTTGACAAAGATTAAAAAGCTGGTATAATTCTCTTAACTTGAAACTCGAAAAAGACTGTTCAATAGATAAATAGTTTATATGTAAATATTTGATTTTAAGTTTAGTTTACTTAGTTGCTTATAGATATTACTTTTGAAAGTTAGCCAAAATTGAAACTCGAAAGTTTTCTACCAAGATAAGCAAGATAACCATTTGTCTGATATCACAACTTCATAGAGTAATATCTTGCAACAAGTAACCATCAAAGAAAACCAAAATCTGAAATTCATACGGTGGGTGTATCTCGTGCGAATTAACCTAGTCAGTGATTTACTTGGTCTCTTGTTTTTCTCAAATCAGCTACTGGAATTTATACGAGTGTGTGTATCTCATTCAGGGAATACATTCATATGAAAAATTGTAACAAGTTGTTCGTGAGTATTCCCTGTAAATTTGTGTTCTAATTATATTTATTTATTGAGTACAAATTTTAACAAAGAGAACATAAACGGAAACCAGCAACGAAGAAATCTGACAAGTCAGAAGAGGGAACAAGAAAGATTTGAAGTTTCTTAGAAGCTCGGGACCTGATGCTCTATCAGTGGATAGCAGATCTTCAGGGGAGTTTGTTGATACTCCAAGCCATTCAAGTGTGAAGACCAAAGTATGAAGACCAAAGACCGAAGACCGAAGACCAAGCAACATCCAAGAGGGAGTTTGTTGATACAGTTTTGTGTATGTGGCTTGTTCTTAGTTACATTTGTAATTGTACGGTCTTTGCTCAAGTGTCTGTATAAGTTTGGTCGTGGCGACCAAATCAAGATATCCTTTTATCTTGGTTTCGTACGACATCTTAGTCAGTTTGTGTTAAACAGTGCATGTGTGCATACCATTGAGTCTTGTGTACGTCATGTCTGTGACAAATTCTCCAAAGTAAGCATTCTATGCGAGTTAGAATGCTCCGTACGAGCAAGGTGTTGCTCGTACTAGCCACATGCTCCGTACGAAGGAATCACTGTAAACAAGTTGGTTTACATGGTTCATACAAACCATTAACTTCGTACGAACCAATTGCTTCGTACAAGCCTCTTTGGAGCAGTGCTTCGTGGGTAATAGAATGTTCCGTATGTCTGGTAACGTGCTTCGTACGAATGACCAGCATGGACACCATATAAGCAGACATGCACCTCTTAGTCAGGGTTCTGTCTGTTGTTCAACTTGTTGGTGAGCTGAGCATTTAACATATCTGGAGCAGACGGAGACACAAGAACACATGCAGTTTGTTGAGTCGTATGAGCATTGTTTGTATATGTTTGTACTTTTCTCATCTCTTAATCAAGATAGTGAATCTTTGGTTACCTCGTGTTCTTACTTTGCTTTGGTTTGCATGCATACTTGGATTCCGCACTCGTATGTGTGTTGCATGAACAAGGAATAGGTTTAACTTGATCCTCAGGTGGACCTGCAAAGGGCAACACAGCTAAAACAGATGAGAGCAGCTGATAACCCTCGGGGTATTGAGTTGAACCAACTGAAAGAACCTAGTACGGTTGTTCAACGATCTGTAGAAACATTATCTACTAAGCATAACGACTTGAAGGAATGGTATCATTCTCGTAATGCTAAACTGGTGGAACGCTTCAATGGTATTAAAGACGTCTTTGAAATGAGTAGAAAGTGAGTGAACATTCTGTAGAATGAGAGATGCAAAGCATAGGAGATCAAGCGTAAACGTGATCAGGATTCTGAAGACCCTGGTATTACTACCGCTTCGGCCTCGTCCTCGCAACCAAAAGTTTCTGTTCCACCACCAGTGGTAGATTGTAATGTGCAGCAGATCGTGACCGATCCAGTTACCTCAAGTAACACTCAAGAGGAAACAGGAAAGGTTTGATGAGTCTGGAACACAATGAAGACCTGGATCCTCAATAAACTATGGATTGATTATCTTAAGGGGGGTTTGTTGATACAGCAGGCAGTTAAAGAAATGAAGATCGAGACCAAGCAACAACCAAAGGGGAGTTTGTTGATACACTTTTTGTCTGTAGCTTGCTCTTAGTTACATCTGTATTTGTACGGTCCTTACGTATAGTGTCTGTATAGATTGGTCATGTCAGCCACATCAAGATATCCTCCTATCTTGATCTAGTACCATGATTAGAATGTCTGTGTACAACAGTTGCATGTGTGCATATTGTTGAGTCTCAGGTATGTCATGTCTGTGGCATGATCTCCAAAGAAAACAATTGGTGCGAGTGGGAATGCTTTGTAGAGCAAGATGTTGCTCGTACAAGTCACACCATTCGTACGATCAAGCTTACACAATCAAGCTTTCAGCTTGATTCGTACAAGCAAGGTTATGATTCGTGCGAGCCAGTTAATTCGTACGAGTCTATTTGTAGGATGTCTTTCGCGTCTTTTGGTGTTTCGTATGACCAGCAACATACTTCGTACGGTTGCTTGGTGTTGGAACTATATAAGCAGACATGACCTTCTCAATAGAGAATGCATGTGTGAGAGAGTTCATATGAATGACCAGTGGATACTAAACTGAGACTTTGAGAGCACAGAATGAATGCATAGAGTCTGTATGAACATTGTTTGTATATGTTTGTACTAGTTCTCATCAGTTAATCGAGATATTGAATCTTTGGTTATCCTGTGTGTCTCCTACTTTGCGTTGGTTTGCATGCATACTTGGATTCTGCAATATATGTGTGTTGCATGAAAAGGATGCAGGTTTATCTTGACCCTCCAGGTGGACCTACAAACTTATATGCCCGTTGAGGGTTTCAAACGAAACTATGCTATATAAGGGTTTGGACCATTTTGTGTCGTATAAAAGGAACTTACATGTATTCTGATGTTATGATCATAAACATTATGAAAAACACTTAATTTGTGATATATTATCAGTAAGAGTCACACATAAGTGTGGTTTATGGTTTAAGACCAAACTATGCACCGAAAGGGCATTTTGGTCATTTAAAAAGTATAGTTTACGATATTATACAAAAATCAGTTTATGATCAGAATATTAACATCATAATATGTTAATTATATTAACATATCAGTAAATAATTCATTTGCAAGTTCATTGTTGATTAAAACCTTGTTTTATGTAAAAAAGTCATTTTAGTCAAAGATTGACATTTTACGGAACTTGTGCATAAACTCAGATTATGATTATGATCATGTAATTAAACTCAGAGGGTTATGCTACATTGTATTATGATCATAATGTGACCACAAGTCAGAAGTTAACTAATCTAAGTCAGGTCAGAATCTAAAGTCAAAGAAGAAGTCAAGCTTCGTGACTTTCGGTTGTTATAAAATTGACAGATCGAACATGTTCCCACATGTTCTAATATTTATTACTAACTTGTTTAAGTGTCAAAAACATGTTTATAACATATTTAAACTCAGATTATAATATTTATAAAATCTGACCCGTTTGACTTTTTAAAACATAAACTTTGACCCGTCAGTTGACCTAGTAAACGTGATCCTTAGGAGGTGCCCCTTTAAGGGGTTAATACCTTCCTAATTACGATCACTTAGCCATGTTCATTTCGAACAATGGCTGGACCATAATGGTCTTAAACGAAAGTCAAGGCATTTGTCGAAAATGCTTAACTTTTGGTTATTAGAAGCCTATGAAAAGAAAAGAGTAGAGATGGAGCACTTACAAGTGATACAAGGGAAACTTAGAACTCAAAGGGAAGCTCCTAAATGGTCAGGAACTTCCAAGAGTGTAATAGAGAGGGGAAAGAGTGAATGAGCAAGGAAATGAGTGAGTTGAGTGGCTATTTATAGTGCAAGATGGTGTTTGAAGATGATGCCAAGAGTTAGAGGTGTAGTAGGATCATCACAAGTGTCTTGCAAGGTGTCAAGAGCTGCAAGATGTGGCAATTTGAAGGCTAGGTGGCATCCTCCTATAGATTTGGGGTTTTGACACATTTAGCCCCTCACAAATAGTTTTATGGATTGTCATGAATTGTCCCTTGACTTATATTCCATGACATAATAACAAAACATGGTCTTTTCATTCAATACGAGATGTATTGAAGAAGAGTACGAATAACCGAACGTTAACGGTGTCACACTAGGTGTTCTTACAACTTATAAGTGTTTACTAGCTTAAACGTGAAAGATACAAACTGCCCAAGCTAGTAAGGTTAAAGGTTCGGTGAAGATGTTTGATACTCAATAATGGTGAATCAAAAGATATACCTTAACCGGGAGTCGTTCGGGTCGAAAATGACTTGGTTATGCAAGGAAAAATTAATAATAAAGTCAAGGGGCCTTTAGGTTATTATTTGAAAGTTAAACTGGCGTAAAAGTGAAGTTCTAGTGGCCACCCGTAAGCTACGGTCACCGGACTGTAGCTTACTGTTAGTTATAAACTCTAACTAGAAATATTTTTTTCTACTGTCAGGTTTAATTATTTAGATTTTTGGATTCGCTTAAGGAGTTGAGTGGCTAACTCATTTGAGTACAAATTTTAACAAAGAGAACATAAACGGAAACCAGCAACGAAGAAATCTGACAAGTCAGAAGAGGGAACAAGAAAGATTTGAAGTTTCTTAGAAGCTCGGGACCTGATGCTCTATCAGTGGATAGCAGATCTTCAGGGGGAGTTTGTTGATACTCCAAGCCATTCAAGTGTGAAGACCAAAGTATGAAGACAAGACCGAAGACCGAAGACCAAGCAACATCCAAGAGGGAGTTTGTTGATACAGTTTTGTGTATGTGGCTTGTTCTTAGTTACATTTGTAATTGTACGGTCTTTGCTCAAGTGTCTGTATAAGTTTGGTCGTGGCGACCAAATCAAGATATCCTTTTATCTTGGTTTCGTACGACATCTTAGTCAGTTTGTGTTAAACAGTGCATGTGTGCATACCATTGAGTCTTGTGTACGTCATGTCTGTGACAAATTCTCCAAAGTAAGCATTCTATGCGAGTTAGAATGCTCCGTACGAGCAAGGTGTTGCTCGTACTAGCCACATGCTCCGTACGAAGGAATCACTGTAAACAAGTTGGTTTACATGGTTCATACAAACCATTAACTTCGTACGAACCAATTGCTTCGTACAAGCCTCTTTGGAGCAGTGCTTCGTGGGTAATAGAATGTTCCGTATGTCTGGTAACGTGCTTCGTACGAATGACCAGCATGGACACCATATAAGCAGACATGCACCTCTTAGTCAGGGTTCTGTCTGTTGTTCAACTTGTTGGTGAGCTGAGCATTTAACATATCTGGAGCAGACGGAGACACAAGAACACATGCAGTTTGTTGAGTTGTATGAGCATTGTTTGTATATGTTTGTACTTGTTCTCATCTCTTAATCAAGATAGTGAATCTTTGGTTACCTCGTGTTCTTACTTTGCTTTGGTTTGCATGCATACTTGGATTCCGCACTCGTATGTGTGTTGCATGAACAAGGAATAGGTTTAACTTGATCCTCAGGTGGACCTGCAAAGGGCAACACAGCTAAAACAGATGAGAGCAGCTGATAACCCTCGGGGTATTGAGTTGAACCAACTGAAAGAACCTAGTACGGTTGTTCAACGATCTGTAGAAACATTATCTACTAAGCATAACGACTTGAAGGAATGGTATCATTCTCGTAATGCTAAACTGGTGGAACGCTTCAATGGTATTAAAGACGTCTTTGAAATGAGTAGAAAGTGAGTGAACATTCTGTAGAATGAGAGATGCAAAGCATAGGAGATCAAGCGTAAACGTGATCGGATTCTGAAGACCCTGGTATTACTACCGCTTCGGCCTCGTCCTCGCAACCAAAAGTTTCTGTTCCACCACCAGTGGTAGATTGTAATGTGCAGCAGATCGTGACCGATCCAGTTACCTCAAGTAACACTCAAGAGGAAACAGGAAAGGTTTGATGAGTCTGGAACACAATGAAGACCTGGATCCTCAATAAACTATGGATTGATTATCTTAAGGGGGGGTTTGTTGATACAGCAGGCAGTTAAAGAAATGAAGATCGAAGACCAAGCAACAACCAAAGGGGAGTTTGTTGATACACTTTTGTGTTGTAGCTTGCTCTTAGTTACATCTGTATTTGTACGGTCCTTATTATAGTGTCTGTATAGATTGGTCATGTCAGCCACATCAAGATATCCTCCTATCTTGATCTAGTACCATGATTAGAATGTCTGTGTACAACAGTTGCATGTGTGCATATTGTTGAGTCTCAGGTATGTCATGTCTGTGGCATGATCTCCAAAGAAAACAATTGGTGCGAGTGGGAATGCTTTGTACGAGCAAGATGTTGCTCGTATAAGTCACACCATTCGTACGATCAAGCTTACACAATCAAGCTTTCAGCTTGATTCGTACAAGTAAGGTTATTGATTCGTGCGAGCCAGTTAATTCGTACGAGTCTATTTGTAGAATGTCTTTCGCGTCTTTTGGTGTTTCGTATGACCAGCAACATACTTCGTACGGTTGCTTGGTGTTGGAACTATATAAGCAGACATGACCTTCTCAATAGAGAATGTATGTGTGAGAGAGTTCATATGAATGACCAATGGATACTAAACTGAGACTTTGAGAGCACAGAATGAATGCATAGAGTCTGTATGAACATTGTTTGTATATGTTTGTACTAGTTCTCATCAGTTAATCGAGATATTGAATCTTTGGTTATCCTGTGTGTCTCCTACTTTGCGTTGGTTTGCATGCATACTTGGATTCTGCAATATATGTGTGTTGCATGAAAAGGATGCAGGTTTATCTTGACCCTCCAGGTGGACCTACAAACTTATATGCCCGTTGAGGGTTTCAAACGAAACTACGCTATATAAGGGTTTGGACCATTTTGTGTCGTATAAAAGGAACTTACATGTATTCTGATGTTATGATCATAAACATTATGAAAAACACTTAATTTGTGATATATTATCAGTAAGAGTCACACATAAGTGTGGTTTATGGTTTAAGACCAAACTATGCACCGAAAGGGCATTTTGGTCATTTAAAAAGTATAGTTTACGATATTATACAAAAATCAGTTTATGATCAGAATATTAACATCATAATATGTTAATTATATTAACATATCAGTAAATAATTCATTTGCAAGTTCATTGTTGATTAAAACCTTGTTTTATGTAAAAAAGTCATTTTAGTCAAAGATTGACATTTTACGGAACTTGTGCATAAACTCAGATTATGATTATGATCATGTAATATAAACTCAGAGGGTTATGCTACATTGTATTATGATCATAATGTGACCACAAGTCAGAAGTTAACTAATCTAAGTCAGGTCAGAATCTAAAGTCAAAGAAGAAGTCAAGCTTCGTGACTTTCGGTTGTTATAAAATTGACAGATCGAACATGTTCCCACATGTTCTAATATTTATTACTAACTTGTTTAAGTGTCAAAAACATGTTTATAACATATTTAAACTCAGTTATAATATTTATAAAATCTGACCCGTTTGACTTTTTAAAACATAAACTTTGACCCGTCAGTTGACCTAGTAAACGTGATCCTTAGGAGGTGCCCCTTTAAGGGGTTAATACCTTCCTAATTACGATCACTTAGCCATGTTCATTTCGAACAATGGCTGGACCATAATGGTCTTAAACGAAAGTCAAGGTATTTGTCGAAAATGCTTAACTTTTGGTTATTAGAAGCCTATGAAAAGAAAAGAGTAGAGATGGAGCACTTACAAGTGATACAAGGGAAACTTAGAACTCAAAGGGAAGCTCCTAAATGGTCAGGAACTTCCAAGAGTGTAATAGAGAGGGGAAAGAGTGAATGAGCAAGGAAATGAGTGAGTTGAGTGGCTATTTATAGTGCAAGATGGTGTTTGAAGATGATGCCAAGAGTTAGAGGTGTAGTAGGATCATCACAAGTGTCTAGCAAGGTGTCAAGAGCTGCAAGAGTGTGGCAATTTGAAGGCTAGGTGGCATCCTCATATAGATTTGGGGTTTTGACACATTTAGCCCCTCACAAATAGTTTTATGGATTGTCATGAATTGTCCCTTGACTTATATTCCATGACATAATAACAAAACATGGTCTTTTCATTCAATACGAGATGTATTGAAGAAGAGTACGAATAACCGAACGTTAACGGGTGTCACACTAGGTGTTCTTACAACTTATAAGTGTTTACTAGCTTAAACGTGAAAGATACAAACTGCCCAAGCTAGTAAGGTTAAAGGTTCGGTGAAGATGTCTGATACTCAATAATGGTGAATCAAAAGATATCACCTTAACCGGGAGTCGTTCGGGTCGAAAATGACTTGGTTATGCAAGGAAAAATTAATAATAAAGTCAAGGGGCCTTTGGGTTATTATTTGAAAGTTAAACTGGCGTAAAAGTGAAGTTCTAGTGGCCACCCGTAAGCTACGGTCACCGGACTGTAGCTTACTGTTAGTTATAAACTCTAACTAGAAATATTTTTTTCTACGGTCAGGTTTAATTTTTTTTAGATTTTTGGATTTGCTTAAGGAGTTGAGTGGCAAACTCATTTGAGGTATTATTTAAGGGCATGTACACGTGTCGGTTTTTTTCGAATACGAATTAACGAGGTGTTACAGTATTATAAGAAAGTAACTTCAAATATGTGTTTCATGTGCTTAAAAGATTTGTACATCATGCATTAAAGGAGTTTAAGGAAAGTGGCAAATTACCTTAAGTAATCCGTAGGATATGCTTATTAATATAGTATATATATATATACACATATATGTATATATGTATATCCCATTGGATATATTGTTAAAAATAAATATTTTTAACTTCAAACTTGTTATATGTACATGTGTTGAATTCCTTTGTATATGTACACTTCAAGTGTATTTGTGTGCATCAATACGCACTTGTATTTATACGTATTCGTATTTCATGTATATACTTCTCTAGTATACTTTTTGTTATCTGTATGTATAATGTATTTATATGTATTTTTGTACATGCACATTCTCGTATTCTAGCCACTTCACCAATCGTATTAGTAAACGTATTAGTAAGTTGTATACTTATGTATTTACACTTAGTCATTATTTATTTTATACTTTCCAGAAATTAGAAGTGTTGAAACTATATTTTCAAAGGTCTAAAAATATATTATTTTTAGAGTTGTTCGTTATAATCGTTATTATATATTTTCATGTTGAAATGCCCAAATGTCGTCGGTGAGATGCACACATTCTTCATCGTGATGATGTAGCGATCGTTGTCGGTGACGATGCGTTTATTTATTAACGAAATTATATTATATATTTCAAATAATACATATATATATATATATATATATATGCAAGTTTGTCCATCCGTCTGTCCGATTTATCTGTTGTCTGAATATCTGTGTAAGATATAATATAAATTCTTCTTATATGTGTCGTTTTCACGTCTCGGCATTTCCAAATATTTATTTAGGATTGTGTAAAGGTATATGTATCCATGTAATTTGTACTTGGTATATAACTGGCTTATATAATATATACGGGAAGCTCCTAAATGGTCAGGAACTTCCAAGAGTGTAATAGAGAGGAGAAAGAGTGAATGAGCAAGGAAATAGGTGAGTTTGAGTGGCTATTTATAGTGCAAGAGGGTGTATGAAGATGATGCCAAGTGTTAGAGGTGTTGTAGGATCATCACAAGTGTCTAGCAAGGTGTCAAGAGCTGCAAGAGTGTGGCAATTTACAGGCTAGGTGGCATCCTTACTAAGATTTGGGTTTTCGACACATTTAGCCCCTCAAAAATAGTTTTATGGATTGTCATGAATTGTCCCTTGACTTATATTCCATGAAATAATGACACAACTTGGTCTTTTCATTCAATACGAGATGTATTGAAGAAGAATACGAATAACCGAACGTTAACGGGTGTCACACTAGATGCTCTTACGACTTATAAGTGTTTACTAGCTTAAACGTGAAAGATACAAATAACTATGGTTTCATGGGTTAAATTACCATAAGCTAGTAATGTTAAAGGTTCGGTGAAGATGTGTGATTCTCAAGAATGGTGAATGAAAAGATATCACCTTAACCGGGAGTCGTTCGGGTCGAAAATAACTTGGTTATGCAAGGAAAATGTAATAATAAAGTCTAGGGGCCTTGGGGTTATTATTTGAAAGTTAAAATGGTGTAAAAGTGAAGGTCTAGTGACTCGCCGTAACCTATGGTCGCCGGACCGTGGCTTACGGTTAGTTATAAACTCTAACCAGAAAGCCCTAGACTTATGGTCCGGGACCGTAAGCTACGATCATGTTTAATTTTTTTTTTAGATTTTTGGATTCACTTAAGGAGTTTAGTGGCTAACTCATTTGAGGTATTATTTGAGGTCATGTACACAAGTCAGTTTATTTCGAACACGAATTTTATGAGGTGTTACAGTGTTATTGGAAAGTAACTTCACATATGTGTTTCACGTGCTTAAAAGACTTGTACATCATGCATTAAACGAGTTTTAAGGAAAGTGGCAAATTACCTTAAGTAATCCCTAGGATATGCTTGTTAATGTAGTGTACACCACACACACACATATATATATATATGTATGTATGTATATATGTATATGTATATGTATATGTATATGTATATGTATATGTATATGTATATGTATATGTATATGTATATGTATATGTATATGTATATCCCATTGGATATATTGATAAAAATAAATATTTTTAACTTTTAACTTGTTATATGTACATGTGTTGAATTCCTTTGTATATGTACACTTTATCAATTGTATTTGTGTGCATCAATATGCACTTGTATTTATACGTATTCGTATTTCATGTATATACTTCTCTAGTATACTTTTGTTGTCTATATTTATAATGTATTTATATGTATTTATGTACATGTACATTCTCGTATTCTAGCCACTTCACCAATGGTATTAGTGAACGTATTAGTATAGTTGTATACTTATGTATTTACACTTAGTCATTATTTATTTTATACTTTCCACAAATTAGAAGTGTTAGAAACTATATTTTCAAAAGTCTAAAAATATATTATTTTTAGAGTTGTTCATGGTAATCGTTATTATATATTTTCATGTTGAAATGCCCAAATGTCGTCGGTGAGATGCACACATTCTTCATCGTGATGATGTAGCGATTGTTGTCGGTGACGATGCGTTTATTTATTAGCAAACTTATATTATATATTTCAAATAATATATATATATATATATATATATATGCAAGTTTGTCCATCCGTCTGTCCAATTTATCTGTTGTCTGAATATCCGTTTAAGATATAAGATAAATTCTTCTTATATGTGTAGTTTTCATGTCTCGGCATTTCCAAATATTCGTTTAGGATTTGTGTAAAGGTATATGTACCCATGTAACTTATACTTGGTAACTTTCTATTATTTAGTGTGTTGTATACTTGAGTATTTTTGTATTTAAACTTGTATACTTAATGATTCTACATACATACACATAAATACACATTTATACTTATACACATCAAATGATTATTACTAAATATATATTTCATCCTCAAAATATATATTTGTATTTCCCTTTTAATTTAAGAAATATATCATAATTATTTAGGAAAATATCTAGGAGTTTAAGACTCAATCATTTTCAGAAATCTTTGCCTAATCACGATTAAGGTCAGTAATCACTTTTAGTTATGCTAATCAACTTTTAATCACACCTTAATCGCGATTAAAAATTTTAGAAAATTTCGTCATAGTTTCCCCTTAAATTATGGTGTTTTCCATGTTTTTAAAACGTATTTTAAACACTTTTAAACTCCCAAAATCATAATCTACACAATCAACTTACAAATCATCAACTTTCATATGTAATCACACAAGTCCGTTTTCAAATCTTCATGAACTTATTTATGTAAATTTGTCAATTCTTCTAAAAATAACCATATTTTTGTACTCAACATTTAATCCACTTTTTATATAAGATTGTTTTTATATATCTTTTAAAACCACTAAGAATAAATATCTACTTACAAGTTTCATAACTTTATATAACGTTATTTAGGTTATATTTCTAGTTTACTACTTTAAAAATCATGTCTTTAAGTTCATTAACATCCTTGAAATTTTCAAAACCACATTTTCATCTTTACATATATAGTTCATGAAGTTGAAGATGATGATCTTGCTTGATTTAAACATATTCATGTTCAAATCACATTGTGAATCATATTATTACAAGATCATGATACTTAACATAATCTACATGACATTAAACGTCAAGATCAACACAATTAATATATATTTAGTTATATTTAACATGTTAGTTTAGGGTTTTTATTAGTTATTTTTGAGTTTCAAGATGATTTTTCTTGTAAATTTATAATCTACATAACATAAGATTTATAAAAAAATAAGTTTAAGTATCTTACTACAAGCACTTAGGCTAAGGAAGATCTAGGATGAAGATGAAAATTGTGAGATGAACTTGAAGCTTCCAAGAATATATTATGCTGCAAAATAAGCTCCCATGCTTGCAACACCTCTAAATCATCTTGAAATGGGTTTATTAGGCTTGAAATGGTGATTTAAGAATTGAAATACGGATAGTCTTTGAAAGGGATGTTGGCTGTAGGTAAAGGAAGAAGGAAAGGTGATGTTGGTGATTTTTTTTATAAAGTAAAACTGAGGGATATGGTGTGTGATGTTGTGGTTATAATTTGTAAATCTTACCAAGTCAAAAACAATCTTTCAAACCATACTCATCTTCATCATTGCTAGAAGATGTAGACTATGGGGATGGGCCCCATTATGACCGAAAATATGGTGGTGAGGCATGGCTTATATATATATATATATATATATATATATATATATATAATATTATATATATATATAATATATATATACAACTTATAATCTATAATATATATTTAGGTATATATGTAACTAGGTTAGTTAGGGTGTCATTAAGGGTTTAGGATGCTAAGTGATCTTAACAGCTCACTAAACTAGCTGGTATTAAATTTGAATGGTAAAAAAATACCACTAGTTGGTTCATCAGGTCATTTTCTGTTAAAATACAAAAGGTGTATCATAATACTGGAAGCGATGCGTTGAATAAATATTCCATACCATCAAGATTATTTAGGATGTCTAACATCATTTACATGTCTTACAGATATTAGAAATGCTTAACTTTAAGTTGCGGACAACTTGTATTTGGTAATTTATTATTTGGATCAGACATTTTATTAATTTGGGAATTGTACCGGAAGGTATACTTTACCACAAGTTGTATCCCTATATATGGATTTTGATATATGATATGTTTTCATATCTCGTTCTTGTCGTTTGAGAACCTCCTGTAATGAATAGTGTGTTCTGCATGAATAGTATTTTCAGCATTTTGCTACCAACATTGTTTATATCGTCTTGCAACGCGGCAGGCACTAAGATGTGTTATGAATTGTCATTATGTGTTCTAATTGCTAGACTTTATGAGACTCAATTTGTCACACTCCAAACGATGGCGGAATCCATCGGGCGGACGTAGTAGATTGCTCTAGACTTCAAACGCTAATTTATGACAAGTATTTAAAGGAACAATATTTCATCTTATTTCTAGAATTCAAGTATATAGTTTGGAAGCAAATTACAACATCAAGACCTGAAGTATAACAGAAATCAAAGGTACTAAATACAACATAAGTCTAATTTAAAGGTAGGTTTCTACTTCATCCTACTAGATTCGTTGCATCCTCATTCATCGTCTTCATATTCCTGCAACAGATATTAAAGTATAGTTCAACACACAAGGCATTGGCGAGCATACAAGTTCGAATTCTAGATAATGTAAAAGGTTAAACATTCTATATGGATAAACGTACTTAAACTATGATACAATGCTAGTAATGGGACTACACATGTCAACCCAAAGTTAACTGCTAGCGTAATCTAATCATAGCAGTGACTAGACCATTTTATCTACTTAACATAACCTCACGAATATGGGCGGTGCGTTAATCCTATAGCGCTATACATGTTAAGGGAGGCTTGTACATAGTTAATGACGTAGTATAAAGCATTCGATTCTAGCATGAATAAGTTTGCAAGTATTCGTATTTGTCACACCCTCAATTTCCACTTGCGGAGTTTTACCGCGAGGCGTGTGAACAAACCAGAATCTGAGACACTAGTACGTTGAACGACTCTATATGATTTGATAATACGTTTTCCAAAATCATTTGTTTAACCATTCATTGTAGATTTTATATTGCCTAAGTTAGTTTCTAATATTTAGCGGAAACATTAGTTGTTATGGTTGAGCGGAAGCATAAAAATAAGTAGAGAAACGGGCGCCAACACAAACGCCAAAACAAATGAAAAACCCGAAACAATGTTTGTAAATGAGACTCGATAAAATGTGTCTTGATCAATGCAAGTGAGTGCACCTAGAGCTCCTAGCGTCCTGAGAAACATGTAAAGAAACAAGTGTCAACATTAAAGATGAGTGAGTTCACAGGTTTTCATAAATTCGTTTGTTCGGTTATAAGTTTGTTTCCCCCGTTATCCCTAACCCGGGATAACGATTTAGTTCCATTATTCCCAACCCGGAATAATGCTGATAGTTCCATTATTCCTTACCCGGAATAATAATGATAGTTCCATTATTCCTTACCCGGAATAATAAAGTTGTTGGTTCCATTATCCCTAACCTGGGATAATACTGATAGTTCCATTATTCCTTACCCGGAATAATAATGATAGTTCCATTATTCCTTACCCGGAATAATAAAGTTGTTGGTTCCATTATCCCTAACCCGGGATAATATTGTTAATTCGTAATTAAGTTCAATGTTAACATATATAGGTAGCTATCCTAAAGTTATGTCACGTAAGTGTTCGCGATCGAAGCTGACTGTTGTGCCTCCGTGTTGCCAGGCCTATCACTGACCATGGCGAAGTTAGGCCAAATTATTCACCCGCTGACCATACCCGGTCGGCTAGCGCGACTAGCTCGGATGGGGCTTGTCGGGCCCAGTAGTACTACTTATAATTTCCCCGCTATTTAAACCCAATACTAACGATTCGAGAGATTATCGAGGACTTATGTGATATAGCTGCTTAGTGACCATAACGTTACATTAACATTAACTTAGTTACCGAATAGTTATGTGACGTTGATTTCGTATAACGTAAAGAGATTGAGTTGAAGAGTGTATACATGTTTCTCCCCCTGTTGTTTAAAACCGGATAAAATTAGGGGCCGTTAACTCACCTTTAGTTGCTCGGTTAGTGTAACACAGAAGTTGCAAATGATGGGACCGCTAATTGCGTCCTAATAAACCAATTGATTTCAAGTCAGTGTGTGAACACACCAATACAAATTCTACACATAATTTACGCACAAAGTGACACACAATCAAAATTCCTAACACTCAAACATGCATGCAAGTATCCTCATGTGAACATAGTAATCAAAACAATTTATCATGAACATAATCCAATCCATGCAACAGTTTGGTGCACACATTCATAAGTTATCAGGTTTCAGCTTACATACTCATAATTCGACTGTTTTCGAGGATTTTTATAAAATAGTTCCAACGTTCCAAAAATTCCAATTATTTCACAGCAGGTGACAACTATACTGTAGAAATTTATATAAATTTTTCAAGTCCTAATACTTTACCAATTATCCATAAATATTAATATACTAGGCTGCAGTCAGATTCGTCACTTTCTGACTGCAGTCCACGGAAGAATTTATTTAAAAATCACTGTTCGTCCAATTAACAAAATTCCAGTGGGAGTTGCCCGGAAATTTCCATACCTAGTTGCTGTACAAATTTCATGATTCGACTCCCTACAGATTATTAAATCAAACTCGATAAACAACTAACAAAATTTCAGGATTTTCACAGCTTTAGTTACTGAACTTAATTGGCCACTTAAAAATATCAAACGACTTCAGAAAAATATGAATCCAGTGCCATTAGATTCGCTATTTAAAACTCTACGTTTTAGACTTCAGAAAATCCGTTTTTCGACAACTAATGACTGAGTTACAGCCACTTGAAGTCGGCTGTAACCATCATTCAGCAACCTGTTTCAGCACTTTATCACAACTAACTCGCATAAACCGTTAATATATTGAACATATGCGATCAAGAACAGATTTTCCAATCATATATCAATATATATATCATATCCATGCAAATCCTAATCATAATCTCTAGTTTTTATCAACAAAACACAGCCTATGTTTCCAGATTTCGAACAAACATCAACTTACAAACATCATCAATAAATCGGCTAACATAACACTACATTCAAACATATAATCCGAATATGATCTAGCAAACCATGATAATCCTAACCTTTAATAACAAGATCAATGAGCCGAGACTTGGACAAGAGCCGAGAACTAGATGGGACTGAATCGGATGTTGGCGAGGACTTGCGACCGAGAAGAGAAGAACGGTGAGGGGACTGCCGCGATCAAGATGAAGTTGTAGCAAGCTGTTTGCGGTCGAGAGACTGAAAGGAAGGCTGCCGTCGGCTGATTTCTCCACTAGGGTTTTGTGTTTTGTTTTTGTGAAGAAGGCTTATGCATGTGTGTGTATATATAGCGCAAAGAGTAGAAGAAACAAGGGGAGGGTTTACGGTTTGGGTTCATTCGCGGCCGAGGGGTTTGGGTGGATCGGTTTGGGTTTAAAACTTGGTCCTCAAGTTTAGATTAACTACTTGAGTCGTAAGGAAGTGAAGTTGGCTCGTGTCGCGGCTCGATTCGATTCATTTGTTTATTTCCTACGTCTATACTTTATAATTAACATAAAACACGAACTCGGATATCACATAATAACTCACCAACTTATAAACGTTTAATACGTAGCACATAATTTATTTGACAAGTACACGAAATTATCGTAATTCTTTCGAGCGTGCAATTTAAGTTCTCCGAACAAAATTAACGTAGGAACAAATAATCTTGAAGTAGTTCGTTTAAGATATCTGAAAAACCGGGATGTCACATTATCCCCATGTTGAAAGAATTTTCGTCCCGAAAATTGAGTAAGCGCGGTTTAGAATGCAGCGTACATGTTTAGAGTGCCACGCACAAAGAGTTAGTTCGTTAACGATGGTACGCGAAGTTACAAGAAGTTCCCAAGTGCCATGCACAAAGATTCCCAAGTGCCATGCACAAGGATTTAGTTAACAATGGTACGCGAAATTCTGAGAAATTTCAAGGTTGTCACATCATCCCCGTGTTGAAAGAATTTTCGTCCCGAAAATTTAGTTGCTGGTATCGTTAGTTTGCTGCTCAGTTGCGAAGAGGTGTGGGTATTTGCTTTTCATTTGGTCCTCTCTTTCCCACGTGAACTCCGGTCCACGCTTAGAGTTCCAACGAACCTTAACGATCGGAATCTTGCTGTGCCTTCGAGTCTTGATCTCACGATCCATGATCTCGATAGGCTGTTCCACAAAGTGCAGTTGTTCATCCACTTGGATCTCATCCAATGGAATAACTAGGGTTTTATCTGATAGACACTTCTTCAGATTTGACACGTGAAAAACGTTGTGAACTCCACTGAGTTCGGCAGGAAGGTCTAATTGATAAGCTACGGGTCCAATACGTTTCAAGATCGTAAACGGACCTACGTACCGTGGGTTTAGTTTGCCCCGTTTTCCGAAGCGGATTACACCCTTCTAGGGTGACACCTTTAGTAGGACGCGGTCGCCTACTTGAAATTCGAGCGGTTTGCGTCGTTGATCAGCGTAGCTTTTCTGTCGATCTCGTGCCGCCGCCATGCGGTTTCTGATTTGTACAATCTTTTCAGTAGCCTCAAGTATCAACTCAGGGCCTGTAAGTTGGCTGTCACCGACTTCTGCCCAACAGACTGGTGATCTACATTTACGACCGTATAATGCCTCAAACGGTGCTGCCGATATACTTGTATGGTAACTGTTGTTATACGAGAATTCCACTAAAGGTAGGTGGATTTCCCAACTATTTCCAAAGTCTACTACGCATGCCCTAAGCATGTCTTCCAAGGTCTGTATGGTCCTTTCGCTTTGACCATCAGTCTGAGGGTGATAGGCTGTGCTCATATCTAAGCGTGTTCCCAACGCTTTCTGAAGTGACTGCCAAAAGTTGGACGTGAAGCGAGCATCTCTGTCTGAGATGATGGATGTTGGCACTCCGTGCCGAGAAACTACTTCCTTAATGTAGATGCGAGTCAACTTCTCCATCTTTTCTGTTTCTTTAATAGCTAGGAAGTGTGCGGACTTAGTTAAACGATCCACAATCACCCAGATGGTATCGCAACCACCCAAAGTTCGCGGGAGTTTAGTGATGAAATCCATCGAGATCTGATCCCATTTCCACACTGGGATCTCAGGTTGTTGAAGTAGTCCCGATGGCTTTTGATACTTTACCTTGACTTTTGCACAAGTCAAACACTTACTCACGTAGGTGGCTATATCAGCTTTCATGTTGGGCCACCAATACGCAGCTTTAAGGTCTTGATACATCTTGTCCGAACCAGGATGGACAGAGTATCGGGATTTGTGAGCTTCGTCCATGACTAGCTCTCTGAGGTTTCCGTAGAGAGGTACCCATATGCGATTCATGAAATACCGGGCTCCATTGGGTTTTACTTCCCAATTGCGTTCCATTTTTCCCACCGATTCGGCCTTGATGTTTTCTTCCTTAACTGCTTCTAACTGCGCGTCGCGTATCTGTTCGGGTAATCCCGAATGAATGGTGAGCTGTAATGCTCGTACCCGACGAGGTTTCAAGTGTTCCTTCCTACTGAGGGCATCAACTACCACGTTAGCTTTACCCGGGTGATACCGAATGGCACACTCATAATCGTTCAAGAGTTCGACCCAGCGACGCTGTCGCATGTTCAACTCCTTCTGATCAAAGATGTGTTGGAGGCTCTTGTGATCTGTATAAATTGTGCACTTTGTTCCATATAGGTAGTGTCTCCAAATCTTAAGTGCAAACACTACTACTCCCAATTCCAGGTCATGCGTTGTGTAGTTTTTTTCTCGTGAACCTTTAATTGTCGGGACGCATACGCGATGACCTTATCGCGTTGCATGAGTACGCATCCCAACCCCTGAATGGAAGCATCACAATATACTACAAAGTCATCTGTCCCTTCCGGCAACGACAGAATGGGTGCACTGCAAAGTTTCTGCTTCAGCAATTGAAATGCTGCTTCCTGCTTGTCACCCCAAGCATACTTGATGCCTTTCTGGGTAAGGGTAGTAAGCGGTTGCACGATCTTTGAAAATCCCTCGATGAAACGTTTGTAGTATCCAGCCAAACCCAAAAATTGGCGGATCTCCGTCGGTGTCCTGGGTGCTTCCCAGTTTTTGATAGCTTCAATCTTGGCAGGGTCGACGTGGATACCCTTTTCATTTACGATATGCCCGAGGAACTGAACTTCCCAAATCCAGAAATCACACTTTGAAAGCTTGGCATATAGTTTCTCCTGTTGAAGTAATCCCAGTAGTAATCGTAGATGTTCAGCATGTTCTTCTTCACCTTTAGAGTAGATGAGTATGTCATCGATGAACACAATGACAAACTTGTCGAGGTATGGTTTACACACACGGTTCATGAGGTCCATGAACACCACGGGTGCGTTGGTGAGACCGAAGGGCATAACCAAGAACTCATAATGGCCATACCGAGTACGAAATGCCGTCTTAGCGATATCCTCCTCCCTGACGCGTAGCTGGTGGTAACCGGACCGTAGATCAATCTTGGAGTAGTAGCTTGACCCTTGCAGTTGGTCGAAGAGATCGTCGATGCGAGGTAACGGGTATCGGTTCTTGACGGTAACCTTGTTGAGTTCCCTGTAGTCGATGCACATGCGAAAGGTCCCGTCCTTCTTCTTGACAAAAAGGACTGGAGCTCCCCATGGCGAAGCGCTTGGTCGGATAAATCCTTTTTCTAACAGCTCCTGAAGCTGGGTAGACAGCTCCTGCAGCTCGGCTGGAGCTAGGCGGTATGGGGCCTTGGCGATAGGAGTTGCATTGTTCGCCAATTCAATTTCAAACTCCAATTGTCGATGGGGTGGGAGACCAGGTAACTCCTCTGGGAATACATCAGAAAAATCACGGACGACGGGGATGTCTTCTATATGTTTCTCGTCCTTAGGCTGTTCGGTAACCAGTGCGAGTAAAGCGAAAGAGTTCTTCCTCCGAAGATACTTCTGCGCTTGCATGTAAGTGATGATGTTTGTGACGGCCCCTGCCTTCTCGCCTTGCACCGTCAAGATTTCGTCGTTAGAGAGCGGAATACAGATAGATTTTTCGAAACAGAGAACTTCAGCTTGGACGTCGGATAGCCCGTCCATTCCGACTACCACGTCAAAACTTCCCAGGGTAGTTGTCACCAGATCGATGGTAAAGGTGTGACCCGCGAGTTTGAGTTGACAGCCGGATACTATATGGGTCACGTCTACAGATTTACCATCGGCTAGTTCTATGATATAAGGGGTCTCTAAGGGTTTAGGCGTGAGATTTAGGTTCTTCCTAAAAGACTCAGATATAAAACTCCTATCCGCACCCGTATCAAAAAGCACAGTAGCAAAATGTTCATTAAAGGGAAACTTACCGGTGACCACGTTCGAGTCGTTTCTGGCCTCTCCGCGGCCCAGCGTAAATGCGCGACCTTTGGCACCTCCTGTGGCACCATTTCCATTATTGTTGTTGTTATTGTTGTTGTTGTGGTTATTGTGGTTGTGGTTGTTCCCACCATTGTTGTTGTTGTTGTTGTTACGGAGCTGTGGGCAGTCTCTTTTGAAGTGGGCAGTGCTACCACACTGATAGCATCCCCGGTTAACACCCTGTTGCTGACCCTGTGGTTGATTTTGGTTTTGTCGGGACATGATTTCCCCGCGACAATCCTTTGCCGCATGTCCCACTTTGCCACATCGTTGGCAGCGATTCCCGGCACAAGGGCCGTGATGATGAAGATTACAGCGATTGCACTGCGGCTTTCGACCTACATAGCCGCTTGCGTTCTGATTGTTGTTGGCGGGCTGATTATTGTGACCCTGGTGGCTTTTGAAATTATTGAACCGTTTCTGGTTCCCCTGTTGTGGCTGGGATGACGAAGACTGTCGAACAGACGAGTCTTCAAACTTTCTTTTATTATCAGGGGCAACTTCAGTTGTACCCCGAGCTGGCAACTTCTTTTGTTCCACCGCCTTATCGGTGAGTTTGTGCGCCAACCTGATTGCTTGATGTTCAGTTGCAGGGTTGCTAACCATCACCATACCCTGAATCTCCGGGACCAGACCCCCAAGGTAGAACTCGAGTCGTTTCTCAACAGTGTTGGCCAGATCGGGACATAGAAATACCAAGTCGTGATGTTTCGCTGTGTATGCTTCGATTTCAGATCCCACCATCTTGTGGTTCCATAATGTCTGCTCCAATTGTTGAACTCTGTCTCGCGGACAGTACTCTTCTTTGATTAGGGCCTTAAACTCGGCCCAGGCCATTGCATTTGCAGCAATAAGTCCACGCGTTTGGACTTGCGCGTTCCACCAGGTTAATGCCCCATCTTCCAACGTTGAGGCAGCATACTTGACCTTATTGGCCTCAAGGCAATTGCACATTTCGAACACTGATTCGGACTTTTCGATCCAACGGACCAGTCCTATGGGTCCTTCTGCACCCGTGAAATTGCTCGGTTTCGTATCGAGGAACATCTTGTAGGGGTTAAGACCCCTCTTGCTGCTGGTGGGTTTTGAACACCTGCCAGAGCAGCATTCACGTGTTCTTGGATCATTGCGGCTAATTCTTAAGGCGTCATGTTGAGATTTCCGCGACGTCCAGTTGCCATTTTAGATCTAAGTAGAAAATAAATAGACTGAAGGAAAGTAAATAAAATAAGCGAGACGTGTCAGTCTTCTACGTCTCCATCCCCCAAATCGCTATCGTTGCCGTCATCCTCCGCGGTGTTTCCAGCTTCTACAGCTGGGTCTTCCTCCTCTGGATCCTTCTCTGGATCCTCCTCTGGATCCTCTACCGGCATTGGAGGGGCCGGTGCTGGTGCGGGTACTGGTACAGGTGCCTGATTCTGTTCTAGTTCTTGAATTCTCCAGCTAGACTCAAGAACTCTGTCTTCTTGCCAGTCAGCCCTCAGCTGCTCAGCACGAAGATCTCTGGCTAAAGTGTTACGAGCTATCTTACTCGTATGTTGCTCTTCCTCGAGCGATCCAGTTTTACCTGTCAATTGTCGTATCATCCATCCCTGTGCTAGGATGGTTTCATGCATTCTTTCTAGTTGTTCTTGTTGCGTTCTTATCATATCTCTAAGTAGGTCGTTCCCTACTTCTAACGAGTTAACCGGTTCGACCGTCACAGCGATGGTCGGGCGTGAGGACGACTCCTCCCCTAGAGCGAGTCTTTTCCTAGCAGCTGAGCGTGTCTCCACGCCATAAGATGGTAAGGGTTCCACCATAGGTGCCTTTCCTGGCGCCCTTGGTTGCGTAAGTTTGTCGGATGATGATGACATTGCCTTTAGGTTGTGTAGTTAGTTACGAGTTGCATTCGTTTCAATTATGCATTCATATTTCACATAACATAGTTGTGGTACATCACATAACAAGATATAACAGTTCGGTGCCAAACTAAGTCTAGTGTCGTGTAATCAGCTATAGTTTAGGTCTACTTCTAATGCAAACCTGGTTCTCTATAGCTAGAGGCTCTGATACCAATCTGTCACACCCTCAATTTCCACTTGCGGAGTTTTACCGCGAGGCGTGTGAACAAACCAGAATCTGAGACACTAGTACGTTGAACGACTCTATATGATTTGATAATACGTTTTCCAAAATCATATGTTTAACCATTCATTGTAGATTTTATATTGCCTTAGTTAGTTTCTAATATTTAGCGGAAGCATTAGTTGTTATGGTTGAGCGGAAGCATAAAAATAAGTAGAGAAACGGGCGCCAACACAAACGCCAAAACAAATGAAAAACCCGAAACAATGTTTGTAAATGAGACTCGATAAAAGGTGTCTTGATCAATGCCAGTGAGTGCACCTAGAGCTCCTAGCGTCCTGAGAAACATGTAAAGAAACAAGTGTCAACATTAAAGATGAGTGAGTTCACAGGTTTTCATAAATTCGTTTGTTCGGTTATAAGTTTGTTTCCCCCGTTATCCCTAACCCGGGATAACGATTTAGTTCCATTATTCCCAACCCGGAATAATACTGATAGTTCCATTATTCCTTACCCGGAATAATAATGATAGTTCCATTATTCCTTACCCGGAATAATAAAGTTGTTGGTTCCATTATCCCTAACCTGGGATAATACTGATAGTTCCATTATTCCTTACCCGGAATAATAATGATAGTTCCATTATTCCTTACCCGGAATAATAAAGTTGTTGGTTCCATTATCCCTAACCCGGGATAATATTGTTGATTCGTAATTAAGTTCAATGTTAACATATATAGGTAGCTAGCCTAAAGTTATGTCACGTAAGTGTTCGCGATCGAAGCTGACTGTTGTGCCTCCGTGTTGCCAGGACTATCACTGACCATGGCGAAGTTAGGCCAAATTATTCACCCGTTGACCATACCCGGTCGGCTAACGCGACTAGCTCGGATGGGGCTTGTCGGGCCCAGTAGTACTACTTATAATTTCCCCGCTATTTAAACCCAATACTAACGATCCGAGAGATTGTCGAGGACTTATGTGATATAGCTGCTTAGTGACCATAACCTTACATTAACATTAACTTAGTTACCGAATAGTTATGTGACGTTGATTTCGTATAACGTAAAGAGATTGAGTTGAAGAGTGTATACATGTTTCTCCCCCTGTTGTTTAAAACCGGATAAAATTAGGGGCCGTGAACTCACCTTTAGTTGCTCGGTTAGTGTAACACAGAAGTTGCAAATGATGGGACCGCTAATTGCGTCCTAATAAACCAATTGATTTCAAGTCAGTGTGTGAACACACCAATACAAATTCTACACATAATTTATGCACAAAGTGACACACAATCAAAATTCCTAACACTCAAACATGCATGCAAGTATCCTCATGTGAACATAGTAATCAAAACAATTTATCATGAACATAATCCAATCCATGCAACACTTTGGTGCACACATTCACAAGTTATCAGGTTTTAGCTTACATACTCATAATTCGACTGTTTTCGAGGATTTTTATAAAATAGTTCCAACGTTCCAAAAATTCCAATTATTTCACAGCAGGTGACAACTATACTGTAGAAATTTATATAAATTTTTCAAGTCCTAATACTTAACCAATTATCCGTAAATATTAATATATTAGGCTGCAGTCAGATTCGTCACTTTCTGACTGCAGTCCACGGAAGAATTTATTTAAAAATCACTGTTCGTCCAATTAACAAAATTCCAGTGGGAGTTGCAAGGAAATTTCCATACCTAGTTGTTGTACAAATTTCATGATTCGACTCCCTACAGATTATTAAATCCAACTCGATAAACAACTAACAAAATTTCAGGATTTTCACAGCTTTAGTTACTGAACTTAATTGGCCACTTAAAAATATCAAACGACTTCAGAAAAATATGTATCCAGTGCCATTAGATTCGTTATTTAAAACTCTACGTTTTAGACTTCAGAAAATCCGTTTTTCGACAACTAATGACCGAGTTACAGCCAGTTGAAGTCGGCTGTAACCATCATTCAGCAACCTGTTTCAGCACTTTATCACAACTAACTCGCATAAACCGTTAATATATTGAACATATGCGATCAAGAACAGATTTTCCAATCATATATCAATATATATATCATATCCATGCAAACCCTAATCATAATCTCTAGTTTTTATCAACAAAAGACAGCCTATGTTTCCAGATTTCGAACAAACATCAACTTACAAACATCATCAATAAATCGGCTAACATAACACTACATTCAAACATATAATCCGAATATGATCTAGAAAACCATGATAATCCTAACCTTTAATAACAAGATCAATGAGCCGAGACTTGGACAAGAGCCGAGAACTAGATGGGACTGAATCGGATGTTGGCGAGGACTTGCGACCGAGAAGAGAGAACGGTGAGGGGACTGCCGCGATCAAGATGAAGTTGTAACAAGCTGTTTGCGGTCGAGAGACTGAAAGGAAGGCTGCCGTCGGCTGATTTCTCCACTAGGGTTTTGTGTTTTGTTTTTGTGAAGAAGGCTTATGCATGTGTGTGTATATATAGCGCAAAGAGTAGAAGAAACAAGGGGAGGGTTTACGGTTTGGGTTCATTCACGGCCGAGGGGTTTGGGTGGGTCGGTTTGGGTTTAAAACTTGGTCCTCAAGTTTAGATTATCTACTTGAGTCGTAAGGAAGTGAAGTTGGCTCGTGTCGCGGCTCGATTCGATCCATTTGTTTATTTCCTACGTCATTACTTTATAACTAACATAAAACACGAACTCGGATATCACATAATAACGCACCAACTTATAAACGTTTAATACGTAGCACATAATTTATTTGACAAGTACACGAAATGGTTTACGGCACTTTAGCAGGTCGCAAGCGTAACTATAGGTTTGGATGGTTAATTAAGTCCTATGATGAGTCTTATATGTCAAAACAAGTTTGATTATGTGATAATATCAGTTTAGATGTCAAAACTATGGTCACACCCCAACCGATGGCGGAAACATCAGAGTGAGATGATAACGAGATTGCCCATTGCTCACAACGCTAATAATGACAATATTTAATTTAAAGCCGAATTTCATTTCAAGAATAATTGTCAAAATACAACATTGAAACGAATGCAACAATTAAACTTAACACAATACAACAAAATTGATACAACAACATTAACCTAAACGTCTAAATGTGTGTATCTAAATCCTTGCTATTTGATTTCATAGCATCCTCTTCATCAACCTGTAACATGTTTTAAAATAACAATTCAATGCAAAAGCAAAGGCGAGTACACAAGTTTAAGCAGAGCATACGTACATGAATAAAGTTTAAACAAATCCTCATGGCAAGTATGATTCTACAAGAGCATATACAAGGCATGCAATACTACTAGTCAAACCCTTGACGCAATCACGATGTTTTAACATGGCCTCAAGATTTCACCACGGAGGGGGATGCGTTACTTCCTAAAGCGCTTATACATATCAAACGAAGGCTTAAAACAAGTTAATGACTAAAGTATCACATAAAGAATGTCCAAGATATAAGCATCAAGTAATCGTATCAACTATTCATGTGTATAGGATTGTTTGTGCATTTCATAAAGTTTAAGTGTTGTGGTTTTGGTATAAGTAAACATGTTACACCCAAAAGTGTTGTAAACGAAAAGTGGGTCGAGTGTACTCACGGTTTTGCTAAGTCTTCAAACATGACAAGTTCGTGAAGTTGTTTGATTGATGGGATGAACACCGAGTTATCCTACAAGAGGAAAACGAGGGCATATGAGTAACGAGTTTGACGGAGGATTTGGATTATTCGAGCATGATTAAATAAAGTGTGATAAAGTATGATGATACAAAAGAGTTCACTAAGATGTAGCAGTTGTTCTTGACATTATAGTAACCCATAATGGTTGAATGTGATTTCATAGGTTCGTGACCTAATAGAATCGTGACAAGGAACTACATACTTTAGTGGTAACTTAATAACTTGATAGGTGATTATATAGTCATTATCAAGGTTTCGGTTTTTAGGATTATGATATAGTCCTTGTATATTATATGTACATAATAATAAACCATACTAACAAGGATTTCATGGAAGTCATGGAGGAGGTAGGAGGTAGAACCATCCATTTAGGAACATCGAATAACATTCACCACTACACAAGTCACCATGGGTGACAAGGAGGGTACTAGAACAATAATAGGAACAATAATGTAAATGAGAAGAATGTAAAGTGTGTCCATGGTGACACTTTAGGTCCAGAAAAATCATCAAGTTATGTGTGGTCTCTAGTTAGGATAGCCCAAGCTAACCATGGTGGACACACATGAACAAGTTTATGAACTTGCAATACCTGTGAGCTTGAAGCTTTATGAAAACAGAATATTTGTGAGGATAAATCCTCTATTTTGAATGTCTCAACCTTGTTTCTAAGACTAACCAACCATAAGAGTGGTTGTAAGCATTAGTACATAGGTTTGAGATGAGTTAAACTCAAGTTGGATGAAGAAATATAAGTTTTGAAAAGTTTCTGAAAACAAACAGAAAGTTTTTGTACATTTAAGTGCATTTCCAGATCTGAGTTCTCCATGGAGAACCCTAGGATTCAAACTTAAAGTTTGTCCAAGTGTTTAGAAAGAAGAATGAGATGATTTCGTTGAGAAATGAGCAAGATATGCTCACTTTTGTAAGATGGGTACAATCTGCTCGAACTTGGAGCTTGGCAACTGGTTTGAAGGGTTTTCAGAGAGATTTGAGGGTTATTAAAGTGTAAAAATGCTTGGATTAGAGGTGGGACTTATAGAGTTAAGTTTAGGTTAGTTGTTAGGTGAGTTAGGTTAGTAATCAATGCAAAAATAATGGATTTTGAACTCAAAAACCCACCCTCAAGGGGTTATTGCCGCTTCTGCTAGCGACCAGCTCTCACTCCGGAAACACGGCTTAAAAGCCGAGTGTTTCCCGAATCATTCACATGAGGTGCGCTTGGCGGAGTGGCTACGCTGTTGTTTGATGAACTGGAGGTCCCGGGTTCGAGTCCCGCGGATCCGGTTTTGATATAATTTTTCTTATTAAATAAAAACCTTATATTAGTTTCAGAATTGGCAATAATAGCCCTTGAAGTTAAAGAATTCAAGAATTACGTTTAGACCTTAGAGTTTATTAAGAAATATATATATTAACATTTAATTCTAAATGTTAATATTTTTATAAAGAAAATTAGCATTTTAATTTTTTTGTAAAAGAAATTAATTAATTTTTTTAACTAATTTAACTAATTAATTTAATCAATTAATTTAATTAATTAATTTAATTAACTAACTTAATACATGAATAGGTAATTATATATATTCGTAACGAATTTAGTTTGACGATTACAAGTTTCACGAATCACGAGGGTTTTCAATCACGTACAACTTTACAATGAATAAATATTACGAACCTAGATTTCATTACGATCATAGTCTCGGTTTTACAACGATGTGGTTAAAGATGATTACGAGAATTACAAGCTTCATAAAAAGAAACAAAGAATTATAAATGCACGGTTCTAAATAAAGAACGTATGGGAAAGCAGGGCGTTATAGTATGTAATGGTACCATAGATTGACAATCTCGTTCCCGCTTCCTAGGTTTGTTTGGAAGTGACTTTAGGGAATAACAAAATCCGATGAACATTGATAAACCTTTGTCTTTATAAGGTTTTATCCGACAGTCAACAAGGCTTAAATGTATTCGCCAACAATCCATATATACGTGTCTACACAATAAAAGCAATTGATTTATAAGACAAGTGTTTTATTTAAACAAGACCTTTGTTTATTCAAAACAACAAGACTTTTTACAAGACAAGATGTTTTGCTTATTTTATACAAGATATTTATTTTATGGTTTAAACAAGACTTTTGTTTTCCATACAAGACGTTGGTTTATACATAGAGTTTGTTTATAAAAGACATTTGGTTTATTCATGCCATTGGTTTAAACAAGACATCTCATTTGTTGGCTCATGGTAAGTGATTTAAATGACGAGAAGTTTGTAATATGATAAAAGCATCGTGGATACGCCGTTGGTACTTCCTATATATAAGTACTTTCATTATGTTACATAACGTAGCGTCATCTAAACCACTTCAAACAAGTGCGAGGGCAGTTTATCTTCACACGAAGGTAATTTACGTCGTGCGAAGGTAGACTTCACCTTCATGCGAAGTTAAATATAAACAACGTAAATCAAACCTGTACGCCCTATTACAAAATACAGATACAACCTTAAGACATAGGAAATAGACATTATGCACCAACAAACTCCCCCTTGGATGTTGCCGTAGTCTTGGTCTGTCTTTAAAATCTTCAAATCTTTGACTTGAACGCCCAAAGAAATTCTTGCGCGGCTTCCTATGCTCTTTAGACAATATTGGCGTCGGATCAGTCGCAGGAGCCCACTTCATGAACTGAAATCTTCGTAATCGAGCTTCTTTAGACTTTTCGTCGATCTTCTCCAATCTTCGTTCCTCTTTCATAAATTCTTCTTTCTCTAACTCTCTCCATGTTGATTCCTAGATTTTTCCTGAATTAATATCATGCGCATAGCAAATATTAATCACACCTTAATTGCATCGCTTGCGTTTTCTCCTTCACATCATAACAGATCTTGTTGAAGAACAAGCATTTGATATCATTTTTCGAACAGTTAACTAGCCACATATGGTATAGTATTCGAATAGTTCTCCACAATCCCCATATCCTCCTTAGTTCGATCATCTCTGGATTCAAATCTTTAGTAATATCCCAGGTGTCATCAGCTTTCAAAACAATAACAACTTCACTTGTTTTGGAATCCACTTGCCACCACTGAAGAATTCATGGAAATCAACTTCGATCTTCATCAACAACATATTTTTCATCAATCATGGCCGTTTCATCACAAGCATGACATCTTTCTCTTTAGTAACTTTTCAATCTTTATCTTTTTCTTTGGAATCAACGTTTTCCATTTGTTAAAACCATGAGCTGCTTCGTTTTTTTTAACTTCCATAATATTTGATCATGAAACTTCACTTGGAAGTGTATACTTTTCATCTGTACAAGCTCTTCGATATCCAAGTATGGCCACGTCTTCAAATCATTCAAGTATTGAATACCATAATCCCTTTTGATCGCATAAACGTTCAATTCTAGAAACCAACCTAGCTTAGAATATCACCCAATGATTTATCTTTGTAATGCATGAAGAATGCTAACGGTCTTCAGAACTTCCTTTGTTTTGTTAGCTCTTTAAACCACATCTTTTTAGCCTCAACAATTTCTTCTTTGGATAGACGTTTCGGAATACTTCCTTCTGCAACTGTCTCTTCAATCCTTCTTTTTAACAAATCATCATTTGTTTCACTGAATAACTCTTTAAAAGTTGGAAAGTTATCAGTTCATTCACAGAATACTTGATCGCTTCATCATCATCCGATGCATCTTCAATAATCACCCTATCATACGTATCAGCATCTGGTATATGCTTGTAAACATAGTCATTTGGCTCAAATGCACTGATGTTATTTACTTCCTCTTCAAAGTCAAATTCTAATGACTCTTCATCAACTCCAAGCATAATAGCAATTTCTTCCTTGGTATAATTATGCACAAACTCGCCTTCCTCAACATTATGTTCCAAATACAAAATTCAGGGCTTATAAAAATCAGGAACAACTATAAATGGAGTACTTGTGAGGATTCCTGACTGTTCTTCATCGTGAGTTTGCCCTTTCTGCTCACCTTGGCATTGTGTATTATCTTCTTGGTTAGCCAAAGCATTAAGAAAAATATCGTAATCAAAAGATTCATTAAACTTTGTAGTTTCAAAGATCAACTCTTTTCCATCTTGCGTATTATCGTCATCATCGCCTTTGTCATCATCATCTTTATTATCTTTTGTACTGACATCTTTATCTTGTTCATCATCCTCCTCCTCATCATTAAATTCATCTAACTCTGCATCTATCTCAACATACATTCTTCTACGTTCTTCAATCTTTTCTATCATAGAATTATCAGAAACATCCATCAGGCCTCCAACAAGTACAAAATTAATCGGTTCCGCATCAACATCTATGTCAATTTCTTCCTCATTCTCAACACTAGCAGAAGTAATTTCTGGCACAGACTCAGCTTCTGGCGCAAATTGTTCTATCACAAGAACCTCATCAATCTTCTCTTTCCCCTTGCCTAAAGCTTTAGCATCTTCCTCTGCCTTCTTAGCCCGTTCAGCTGCTTTTTGCCTTGCTTCTTCAACTTCTAAACGATCATATTCAACATCAAAGTCTATCGCCAACCTACCAGCCAATACCTTCTGAAATAAATCAAATCTTCAATTATTCATAGCACGTTCATCCTCAAAATCATTCACCACTCATCTCAATCTGTCATTATCAGTCACCAAACATTCAACCATAACTTTCATATATTCTCGATCATTTTCAAGAAATTTCACCCTACTTTCTAATACTTCTTTATTATCTTTCAAGACTTTAATCTTGCTTTCCAGCTCTACTATTTTGGAGTCATTGAACATATCTACATCAAAATTTTCATCAAGTCCTTCTGTAAATGGAATCTCCTCATAGTCTGTAGGAAATCTACTTAACAGTGATCGTCTCAGAGTAGATTTAGGTGTTGGTTGTTTGGTGTTTTCGAAGAAGTTTGATGTTGTGGTGATATTGGTTGTGGTAGAGTTTGATTTGAGGGGGTGATATCTTGTGGTGATGATTGTGGTTGTGGTGATGGTGGTTGTTACAATGAAGAAATATGAAAAGGTGACATATGTGGTTGTTCAACACTTTCAACCTCTTCTGTCTTTCTCTTCCTGTATTTCCTTCTGGCTTTCTTTACTATGGAGACCTAGTAGTTTTTTTCTGTACATCAAGCTTACTTTTAACTCTTCATGCCTTCTTAATTGGCCTCTCAAAAACCTCTTCCGATTCAGGATCTGACGGTACATAAACCTCATCAACATCACCAACAGCTTTCTTTTTTGTTGTTTGTGCCAGTCTTTTAGCTTTCTCTATTTCTTTAATCTTTCTGTCGAACGAATCATCAGAGGCTTCATCATTCTTACCAGTTGCTCTTGTTTCTTTTTCATGATCAGCGGTAGTAGTTAATACCTCGTCTTCAATATTCACATTGGCTTCAATATGTTGCTCAATATTTTGCTCAATCTCTACTTCCTCATCAGTAGTTTCATCTCTAAGGACTTTTTCTCTCTTTCTTTTCTGAGCTTTGGCTTTTAGAGTACTCTATTTCTTAGCACATTCTTTATCATACCACATACCTCTCTTAGGCTCGTAACCATCCATCTGAGCAGCCTCATCATCGAACCAATGCCTTCATTTATCCATTTATCCTTTGGATGTTCTTTGTATCTCTTATCTTTAAATCTTCCAAAAAAAATTCTTGCCACTGGATCTGTAGTCTGCTTCAGATACTGATTCAATCTCACAAAAGATAATCCTATCATGTGATCCAACGACAGCACATCATTCTTGTTTTTCACTAAGTTGGGAAATTGATCATTCAACATCATCTACACAAATCTGGGTATTGCAAATACTTATCTTTATTAATGTTCAACTTCATCTGCTCGAATATTATCTTGGTGAAGTTGTAAGGCTTGTTAAGCGCAGGTTCAGCGATCATGCACATCTGATAATCAACTATAGCATCACGTCCCCCTTTCCTATGGCATAGTGCAGATATCACAGAATGTACGAAAAACTTGTAAGGCCTTCGGAGATAAGCTTTATTGACCTGAGTATTAACATGCCCTTTATAGCCCATTATATAGAAGCATCCTTTGCACATACGTTTAGTATCCATCATTGGTTCTACGTCTTTGTCTTTAAACTCTAACACTCTACGCATAAAGGCTTTAGTAATGTACACCTCTTTATCTTCATTACCAATCCGTATGATAGATCATATAGCTTTCTTTTCTAGTACAAACTTTGTGTGCTCCCAGAACCTAGTGTGAGCGATAGGTTTTGTGAGGGTTCGTAAGCACTTTAACAATTGGTAACTCGCTCATAAACTTCAATATTGACTTGAAAGGATCAATTTTTGGAATACTCTCATCAAGAACACAACAGATATTATGTTTCCTATTGAAGTTCGTTTTCTTTTCCTGCACAAACATGAAAACACTTAAAATTTTATTTTTGAAAAAATGCCATTTACCTTCGTGCGATGGTAAACGGTGCGAAGTGGAGTTTTACCTTCGTGCGAAGGTAAATGACCAAAATTCATATTTTGCACTTTATCTTTGTGCGAAGATAAATTACCTTGGTGCGAAGGTAATTTTATATACACCTGATATTTTTTCCTCGATTTTCATGAAATTGATGTTAGTTAAACAACCTAAAAGTGCTGATTAACATGATGGTATGTTCAATTTTAACTTTGGCCCATAAGATTGTCCTAGGTCTACATTTTTATGTTTATTTTACCAAAAACTTCAATGTAAGGTTCAATTCGAGTTCAATTTCAGTCCAAACTACCTTAGGCATTGTTCATGGTGTGCCAATCCACCACTACAAGCTAAGAAAATTCGGTAGCACTTCATTAAACATTTTGCAATTTTATCTTCGCTCAGAGCAGTAAACAGTGACAAATGAACTATCATGGTGCGAAGATAGTTTATATAGTTGACTATTTTCGTACGAGGATAATTATCTTCATGCGAAGATAATTCCTTTAAGCGAAGATAAAACTGATTTTTAACATTTGATTTATTTTAACTGGTTTTAATGACCCACTCAGTTAACCAAGTCCAAGCTAATGACCCCGATTAACTGATTTGTTTACCAAGTCCAAGTTAATGACCTTGGTTGAACACTTTATGATCAAACTGATGTTTTAGGCAATGTAAAGTTTCAAGTTAATGAACTTTTAATCTTTTCAAAACATTTTATCAATACAGATAAGCTCCCAACCCGTTGTCCTCCGGTATTCTCAGCATTCGGCATCTCTAGATTTTGAAGATTCGCTTTCCATCATCGGTAGCCAAAATTAAGATAGAAACAAAATCTTTTTGTTATTTCCAAAATTTATGCTAAAACATACTGAAAATATTTTTGGGCTTTTCTAAAATGAAATGTAATAAACTATGTACAAACATATTTATAGACATTTTTTTGTGATTTTGTGTTAAAGGGTCATATCAGTTTTTGAGACATATCACTAGTACCGCTGACCTTTATAAGACTTTAACTACTAAAGAAATTCACTTAGATTGTCAGTATACTTGTCCACTTAAACCTCTACTCATTTCTAAATTATTCCGAGATACGTTAATTAGAAGTCTTACCTCTACACATTTCTAAGTTACTAATATTTGTATTTGGATAATGCGAGACCTTGAGAGCTCAGGTTAGCACCACGGTACCGACAAAGAGATAAAGGCTCATTTTGAAAGTAGTGTTCCAATTTGGAATCTTTTACTGCAATTGTTGGATCTTTCGATACTCACAATTTGTTGCAGTTTTTGGGTTTTAAAAGCAAAAGTATTCTACAAGTTCTAGTCATTGCCGGTGCAAAATCATAAGAACTTGTATCATACCCTTGCTATCAATTATTTATAAAGACCTAATATCTCATAATCCGGTAATCTCTTAACGAAATTTCCGAGAGATGTTAACCCACTAATTAAGAAGTTTTTCTTTATGTTTATTTCTCAGAAAAAATCTACTGAATGTGCGAAGCCTACTGGCACATCCTCATTGACACATGTTTAAACATTTTAACAATACAAATCTTTAGCATACCGTGATAGACCACTGATGTACTATCATTTCCTCTTTTCACACTAAAACTCTTTTTGTCTTTTTCATGCTTTGTAGATTTTTGTAATGTTTTTGTATTTTCTACAACAGTTCTCCCCTTAAAATCAAAAAACATATTTTTGGATTTTTGTTTTTAAAAAAAGAAATCTAAAAAAGTATATAAAATGTGACGAACCGACGAGGATCACGAAAACTAGTCATCCGATCCGTATTCAACCTCTAATTCCCCATCTGATGTTAGATTTTTCATACCATTAATTCTGAAAAGATACTTTAATCTAGTTTGATTAAATGTTTTGGTATAAAAATCTGCCTTTTGTTCATCAGTGTGGATCTTTACTATTCGAATCAACTTTTTCCCATGGCAATCACGAATAAAGTGATGTCGAATTTCAATATGTTCAGTTTTTAAGTGATGAACTGGGTTTTTAGTTATATCGATGGCAACCTTGTTACCTACATATATGGGCGTATAAAGAAATTGCAATTCAAAGTCTCTCATCTGTTGTTGTATCCACAATATTTGGTAACAACAACCGGAAGCCGAAACGTATTTAATCTCGCAAGTAAAGAGAGCGATCGTGGTTTGCTTCTTGCATTGCCACGCTACTATGGGTGTTCCGAAGAACTAGCAACCAGTCGTTGTAGATTTGGCATAAGTTTGCAGCATCCGAAATCTGAGTCTGAATATCCTGCGAGGTTGAAGTTGTCATTTCGCGAATACCACAAGCTAGTGCTTGGGCAATCCTTCAAGTATCTAAAAATTCGTTTGACTATCATCAGGTGTGACACTCGCGTACTCGATTGATATCGGGCACAAAGGCATGTTGGATACATGATGTCTGGGCCTGATGGTGTAAGATACATCTGTTATCCAATCATCGATCGATATAAGGTTTCATCAATCTTGACTCCATGTTCGTCTGGACAGATGCCATGATTAATTACTATGGGGTAGATAATGGTGACATTATCGACATTTTGAATTTCTCCAAGATATCATGGTCGTACTTTGTCTGATGGATGAAGATACCATCAGGAAACTAATCGACCTGAAGCCCCAAGAAGAACTTCATCTCTCCCATTGAACTCATTGCAAATTTCTTTTTCATGACTTCTTCAAATTCTTTACATAGCGCATCATTCGTAGAGCCAAATATGATGTCATCCACATAGATTTGTATGATCAGCAGATGTCATTTCACTTCCCGTGTGAAGAGTGTGCTATAAACAGTGCCTCTTGTAAAGTCGTTGTTTAACTGGTGCTGGAAGAGTGTCTCATACCAGGCTCTTAGGGCCTGATGTAACACGTATAATGCCTTATCTGGTAAGTAAACCTTGTCTTTATGCACTGGGTCGACAAACCCCGATGGTTGTCCAACATACACTTCCTCATTCACTTTTCCATAAAGGAAAGTTGATTTGACATCCAACTTGTACACTTTAAAACCATTCCATGATGCAAACGCCAGGAATATGCGGATTGCTTCTAGTCTTGCGACAGGAGCATAAACCTCTGTATAATGAATGCCTTTTTGCTAATCAAAACCTTTGACAACCAGTCAAGCTTTATTGCGCATAATTACCCCTCGATCATCTCTTTTGCACTTGAAAACCCATTAGTAGCAATAGCTTTGTGATTAGCCGGTAGCTCAACAAGCTTCCAGACACTAAGCTTTTCGAATTGTTGCAGCTCCTCCTACATTGCATTAATCCAGTTATCATCTGTAAGCGCTTCCCTATTCGATTTCGGCTCAATCTGCGAAATAAAACAATGATGTAAGCATATATCTTGAATTGGTGCAATTTTTGTATAAAAACAACTAAGATCCTTGTTGATCTGATTGCGCGTTTTAACTGCAGCTTGCAGCTCTCCAAGAATATTCTCTGAAGTGTGGTAAGACAAATTTATCGGCATTACTTCATTAGGAACATTTACTTCGCTTTCCAAATTTATGATGTTTTTTCAGCAACTGGAGGACTCATTGAAGCTTCATTCTTAGTGCTAGGAGCTGCAGATTGATTTAACAAACTTGTTATCTGCTCGGATGCTTCATCGGAGCTGGATTCACCATCTTGATCATATGTCGGCCCAGCATCTAAATGAGAATCGTCAAATTGGTCAACAGTGGGCTCTGTGGCATTCACTACTAGTACGACAATGAGTTCTGTTTGAGTCGTGCTCGGACCTGCTCTAGAATCATTTGTGCCAATAGATGGTTGAGTAACCACCATCGGTCTTGGAACTTGTTCTTGATTAAATGCTTGTTGTTGTTGATATAACAACACAAGTTCCTCTTCATTTGGTTCTTCTGGCAGATCGAAAGAATTATATAAACTCTCGTAGTTGAACATACAGGATTCACCAAGCTTTTGAGTGGGCATTGTATACTTCTGACAAGCAACATGTTGATCTAGAATAACTCGATTTAAACTTGGCAAATATACTCTTCTCAACAAACTTACATATCCTATGTAAAATCCTTCCAAAGATCTGGCACCAAATTTACCATCTGTTCAATGACCGTATATGGAGATCCAAATGGTTCCAAAAACTCTAAGTTTGGCTTTCGTTGGTTAAGAATTTCCAAACATGTCTTCTTATTTGCCTTGATGGTTAAAACCCTGTTCAACGTGTAACATGCAAAGGCAACAGCTTTGCTCCAGAAACTAACAGGTAACTTTAAACCAGCGAGCATCGTTCGTGTAGTTTCAATGAGAGTTTGATTCTACGTTCAGCTACTTCATTTTGTTGCAGAGTATGGGGCGTTGAATTCGTGAAGAATACCTTTGTCATTACAAAATTCAAGCATTCGATTATTTTTGAACTCAGTACCATTATCCCTTCGTATTCGTCTAATTGGAAGATGGTACAAGTTCTCTAACTTTCTGAAGAGAACCATAAGATTATCAAATGTCTCATATTTACTCTCCTGAAAGATAACCCACGAGAATCTCGAATAGTCATCTGCCACAACAAGGCAGTATAGATCACAAAATATGCTTTTGACGTTGACTGGCCCGAAAAGATCCATATGAAGCCTCTCTTGTGGTAATGTTATAGAATTCAGAAGTTTTCTCGGGTGTGATTTCTTATGCTGCTTCCCTTTTTTGCAGCTAAGACAATCGTAATTCAAATGAATACTTTTGAGATTAACACCCTCCACTAGGTTGTTGTGCACTAGATAGTTCATTTTTCTCAAATGGATATACCCTATCTTTCGGTGCCATAAGATCGATTCTTTTTCATTTGCTTTCGTAACAAAACATTGTGCCGACTTCGATGTAGTGGATGTGACGCTCATGTCTAGAACATAAAGATCATTCTCTCGTGAAGTGCGCAAGAATCCACTCCTTAGGAATTTTGAATCCCGACTTCAAAATTAAGCATTCTTTATCATTGAAGTGCATAGTAAACTTCTTATCAAAAATCTGTGAAATTCTTAGTAAATTGTTCTCCAAATTATCAATGTAGTTCACTTTGTCGAACGAGACCACTCCATTGGAAGGTTTTCCTTCTTCGACAATCCTTCCCCTTGATTTCCAGCAAACCCTACATAGCCTCCATGAATAGACTTAACATCAATAGAGTAAGGCTAGCATTCTTGTCATGTGAGGAGAACTTCCACTATCCATTATCCATTTTGATATGATTGACCTTGGGAGCCCCTTTACATGTAAAAGCAATTACTTAAACAGTGAAACCCAACCCTTCTCGGTCTTGGGTGGGTCAGAATATCAAAAGTTGGAACTTTGACATTAACATCATGTTTAACTTCAGATTTAATAAGTATTTCAATTTCTAAAGAAGATGTTTTTGTTAACCACCCAAGTTTGTGTTTTTAGAATTGCCTTTTTCGAATAAAATTTTGAATCCTTTTGTTCGGTTATGGTTGAAGTTTCACCAATTTCAAATTAAAACATTTAGAATTATTGGTTTCACAATTTTGTTGGATTCATTAATTCTTTTTAAGATGTGTTTTGGAAAAACTCAAGTTTCTTTTATCTTACATCTTTTGTGGATTTCTTTGTGTTGTAAACAAATTTTGAGTTGCTTTGAGTATAATATTGTGCAATATGCCCAACTTTGTTACATTTCCAACATGTTCTACTGTCACAATCAGTAGTTGAACTCAAATTCTGCTCACGATGTTTCTTTTCTGCATGGAACTCGTCATTTGATTGTTCCTCTCCCAACCTTTCTTTTCACTTATCGTGCTTGATCAAAACACAAAGTTAACTTTCTATTGAAAATTTGATTTTCGAAACTTATCATTTTTCTTCTTAACATACTCCAACCCTTTACGCGTATTTTCAGGATAACTTTTACCTTTGCGATCATTTTTACTAAAGCTTTTGGGTTTGGAGTAGTAAGACATATTCAAATTTCCCATTTCAGAAACATTGATTTCTGTTAGCTTAAACACTTTCTCTACTTTCTCAAGATTCACATTCTGTAGTGGGAATTCTTGATCAGAATATAGTTGTCTGATCCTTTCATGGTATAAGCAACCAATGTAGAATCATCATTCGAACTAGAATCTAATTAGCAAGATAATTCTTATACAAGCTCTCCTCATTTTCAGAAGGTTAACTTGAGCTATTTTCTCCAAGTTCGACTCAACACTGTCATACTCTGTGCTATCATTTTCACTTCCCAAAACATTTTCAACCCATGTTTTAACCACATCAGATTCACAGTCATTGTCTGATTTAGTGTAAGTTACATCAATGTTCTCAGGCAACTCATTATTCTTTTCGGTTTTTAAATTTAGATTGAGCGCCTTTTCCAACCCTTATGGTTTCTTTCTAACAGAGCTTTCCTACATGGGTTGTGGAACACGATTGTGAATCAACACTTTTGTTCTTACCGTTCTTATCATCTTCTTCCTTTTAAATTTTCGGAAGAATATGATCAATGACATATGAACTGGTGGAATAACTGATTAACAATTTGTTCACCCTTTCCGTTTTGATTTTCATTTTTTCAAGCTCATTTTTAAGTTCAGCAATTTTGTTCAGATGAATGTTAATTGCCATTTGTTTGTCCATAAGAGTTGCTTTAAGCATTGACAAAGTTACACTATCTTCACTGTTAACCTTTTCATATTGTTTAATTGCTTTAGATAATTTTTCATAACCTTGTTTAGTTTCGTTATAATCACTTGAAAATTATCTAAGAGTTTTTTCAGTTCAGAATAGTTTTTATCTTTCTCAACACATTCCTTGCAATGTTCTTGGAATCTCTTGCATAGTTTTTCAACCTCAAGAACCTGAACTTTGACAACCTCCCTTACCGATTCTTTAACAAATTCAGTCACCGACTCTTCCTTGACTTCATTAGAAACTACCTCTTTAAGGTTTGCCATCTTTGCTTTGTTTGCAATCTCTGTCAAATTCTCGTCATTCAACTCTTTTTCCGCATCTATCAATTCCACACATTCAGATTTTGATTCGTCTTCTACTTGCACTTGATAACTTGAATCAAAATATCTTGCAAAAGATGGAAACATATTGGTGGAATCAGATTTCTAAAAGCATTATGCAATATATTCTCTTCTACAACATGTTGGTCATGAATATATCCTTCAAGAACAGCTTTCTCAAGAGCTTCATCGAATACTACTTCAGAATAATCTTCTGTTTCAGGTTCAGGCTCTTTGATTATCTCTGCGAGAAGTGCGAGACTTTCGTTTTATAAATGTACTTGATCCAGCTAAATCCTTCGTCTTCTTGGGCGACTACTAAAGCTTTGCCTTTCGCATTAGATAGACCATCTTCTATTTGAATCATCCTTGAATTTGATTGTGGTGGTGATGACTTATGATAAATAGCTTTCTTGTAGTAATCATCACCAAAAAGACTTTGATTACTGTTGACTTCTAGGTTAGTACATTCCCGTTTGAAATGTCCTTTCTCTCTGCATCTGAAATAGGTAACTTTTTATTTGTCGAATCCAAGCTTCACATCCAAACCTCCCAAACTATTTCTGCCCGTAATCTCCATAAATTTCTGAGCTCTTCTAACTATTGAAGCCATGCACCATTTGATTTTAATAAGCTCTAATTCTTCATTTAGTTATAATCTTCCTTGGTCATATCTAGATTTCCTATCTTCCCAGCAACCAGGCTTTTGTAAGATTCAAGAACAGATGCGAGCAATGACATGTGCTGCTTGGCAGTATGTTCATTAAACTCTTGTGCGTTTTGGAGATTCACAGCTAACTTACACTGTAAAATCCTCTGGTACCAGATTGTTGACTATGGAAACTGTTTGAGGTATGTGAAGACTCAGGTGTTTTGGGTGAATTTGGTTCAAAGCTAGAAAATGATTGAAAACCGGATTTCATAGAAGATGGGCTTGACACAACTATTAGCACTGAAGGCGGTTTATACTATCGGACTTTGAATACCAATTGTATTGCCTTTAAAGTAAAGGTTTTACATCTTGTTGCATTTGAGCACCTATTGATTTGGCCATATTATGCCTTTCGAGCTATCCTATGAACTTTGAAAGGCTGTAACAATTATACTCCATACCATTTTTTTCAGAATTGTATAGTACGTAGTCCAATTTCCCTCAGGCAAAGCATCTGCCAACTTAATTGTGACATTTGTGCCTTTTCAGTCATTGTACAATTACAAACAATTTCATATTCAATGAAACCCTGTGTTTTATTTCTAAAATTTGTATAATTATCTAAGACATTTGCACAATTTCAATTTCTTGCACGATTTCGAACCCTCAAAATTTTTTGTGGAAGTAATTCGTCAACTGACACTAAAACACAGTCATTTTAATGTGACGTACACTCCGAAGAAAGGACATAAACTATACATACCCTAAATACCCTTTACATAATTTAGATATAAGTTTTGAAGGGTTAGATATACAAAAACACGCTTATAGAAGTCCAGGGATATTTTTGTCAAACTGCGGAAGTCTGTTGGCCGTATTCAATATACAAACCATACGTATCAATCAAAATATTTTTGTATTCAATAAAATCTTTATTTTATTGATGAGAATGCAAAAATATCAATCGTTGCACAATTTCCATCATTTTCGTGTTCGTTAAAGCGTTTTACTCATTTTTTGTGAAACGAGTAACCGTACAACCAAACGAACCAAATCCATGACATTTTCAGGCATAATCCAAGTTACATATGTATTAACACCTATATATAACCCGAATATTAGGTTAAAGGGGTTAAAAATAGCAAACAAGTGAAAATACAAGTCAATGGGCCAAAAATGTCAAAAAAATATTATACATGTTTGCTTCTTCACCAAGTTTGCCACCTATCACCAATTTTTTACACCTAGAACTCATTTTGCAATACTTAATTTGGTGTTAACACATGTTAGGAAACTAAACCACACTTGAGGAAACTTATCATCACCTCCTTAATCCTAAAATACTATAAATACCCCATGATTCTTCCATTTTTTCACACCACTTCAAAACACTTTAAAGCAAAGTGTGAAGTTCTTCTTTCTATCCTTCTTGGAGCTTGTTTCAGCCTTTGGAAGCCTCCTATCTTGAGTTCTGAAATTGTTCTTCAACACGATTCTTCCTAGTTCTTTCATTATTTTAGCTATTTTGAGCTAAAAGTCGAACAGTTTGGCTTCCTGATTGACTTTTGGTTCTGACCATATTTGGTCAAGTCAAAGTTCAATTGAACTTTGCAACGTGATCATAATCACAAAGTTTATAATCCCTAACGATTTCACCTTCTGATTACCAAGTTTACTAGTCGAAGTGACGAGTCAAAGTTTCGGTAAAAAGTGTGCATGATGTGCCTTTTACGGCGAAACTATTTTCAGGTATCAAAACACCAAGTGTTAATACAAATCAGTTTTTAAACTTAGATAGACATATTTTGACATGTCTAACTCGTCACTTCTAGTTTAGTGCTTATTTAGGGTCGTAAGTCGAGCGGTCTTGACCACCGCTTTGACTTTCGGACCGACCCGTTTGGTCGATCTTAGGATCTGAGCAAACACATATTTTTGACCATAGTTGTATAGGGAATAACCTACTGAGGTTATACCTTATGGTCACGTCGTTTGGTTAGTGTTATTATAAGTTACTTCTATTTTTGACATATAAACTGATGTTATAACATTTTCAAACATGTTTGGGCATTTAAGACTTATCATAGGACATGTTTAACCATCCGATCACGCGTTTATGCTCATGACCTATTAAAGTAGCATAAACTACCTTAACGAGTCATAATGGGTCAAAAGCACTTAGGATCCTTTTCAAATCAGAATGTTAAGTTTATTAAACCATATCACATGAGTTCCAACACTCGTTTGGTTTATAAGACTTCATTTTATCTGATCTCTCGTTGATCAAGAACACTTTCACAATCCCAAGTGAGTACATAGTTCCCCTCTTTTACATTTTCTAAATATTTTGGGGTGATTCATATGTGCCTATAATAATTTTCAAGATTTCAAAACAATATACATGGTTTACATATACAAAATGATTTTCAAAGTGAGTACATAGTTCCCCTCTTTTACGTTTTGCAATTGTTTTGGGGTGACTCATATGTGCTAAATTATTTTCAAGTTTTCAAAAACAATGTCTATGGTTTATATATAAAACAATACAATTTCAATAATGTGAACAACTTGTTGATGCGCTATCCATAACACGAATGACATTTATTAGCTTTGGCCGAGCCGACTATTAGTATGTTATGGTACCATAGGACTGACAATCCATTATCAAACTGTTCACTGGATTTGGTGGAAGTTTGGGTAATGACAGAAACTGTTTCTGATTAACAAATCATTTTTTGATTTGTTTGTCTAGTGAAAGAAACCCTTTTGTGGTCTATTAAAGATACCCTTTGGTGGTATAGTTAACTCAAGTTTGAATGTGTTCATTAAAGAACGATCAAAAGTTTTCACAATTAAAAACACGGACGATTTGTTTATGACATGGACAATTGGTTTATGACACGGACGATTGATTTATAACACGGACAAATGGTTTATAACATGGATCACGGGCAAATGGTTTTGAATGATGTCACCCAATGATTTTGACTTAAAGATATAAACCAACGAAGTTTTCTTTTGAATCAATCTATTATAAGGTTTTTACAAAAGAAAGTTTTGGTCAAGATTCATGGCTATAATATTTTTACAACTCTAACCAACTTGTTTTAGTTGGTTAATTGTATTGCAATATCAAACACTTTTGATACGAGGTTTTTATTTAATGACTCTTGTAGTCGGACGAGGTGTTGCAATATGTATACAAAGCCACGAATTTGTCACACTCACAAAACCTATGTACTCGATGGCGTTTTTATGCTGACTCTCTTTTCTCATATGTTTCAGGAGTTAATGCTTGATAATATGATACGTACTTCACGTAGGAATGGATGTGGGCCTTAGTGACTTAAAACATGAAAGACAATTTATTTATGTGTTGTTTCCATTTATCCCAAGACAATGTAAACATTTAATTAATAAAACAAAATTTTAAATTACATGAGTTGTAAACAATAGTTATGTGACATGACTCCCGGACATTTCCGCCACAATTCGTTGTTTTACGCGGTCGGGTGTTACATTAATGACTAACTCCTCATTTGTTTTCTGAATTCCCAACCTTTTCATTTGAACAACTAGGTGATAGTAATGCTCGATCAATTGCTTCCTAGTTTCGCCTTTCAAAAGATTGAAAATATCGAACTCTTTCTAAGCAATGCCTTTTACTCTTCCTCATTTGTGAACTTCCCACAAATTCAACTTAATGCATTCCCTAATGATTGTGAGTTATCATCATGTTGCAGCACTGCTAAGATATCTTCTTTGATTGATTGTTGCAATGTGCCCATCATTTTCTTCTCATTGATGAATTTTTCTTTTTCAGCCGTTGTGAACTGAGTCAACATCTTCTCTAATTCATTTCCCCAATTGGTGCGATATATTTTTCTTCTATAGAAAACTAGCAGTTAAAATGGTTTGCTTGCACCTAGTTAACAAACCGTTCATTCCAACTATCATAATCCTCCAAATTCATTAACTTTGGGGGTTTCACCATTGTCCCCATTTCGTTCTCCAAATTCAAATTTTGTGTGGCTGCAGCTGATACATTAACAATTGACAAAGCAAACGCGTTGTAAAATTTGTTCTCCATTTTACCAGCCTGAATCAACGTTAAATGCTAAAATGAATAAGATTTTTGTTCGAGTGAAGTAAAAATGTCAAAAATTGATTTAACTTCATGTGAAGATAGATTTATCTTCGTGCGAAGGTAAAGTTATGTTCTTGTGAAGGTAGGTGCAAAACTTGACATTTTTTTTGCAATTTTCAACATGAATTCGTTTGTTTTCAGCTCTGATTTTCTCAAAGGTTTATCTAAACATGTTTTTACGTATTACACTTGAAAATCAGTTCATTTTGACCATGGATTCATTTTAAAAAGTGAGAAATAAGAAGAATGAGCAGAATAAGAAGTCTTCTAGGCTGAATCTTGAACAATTGTCTTCAAATCAGGCTCCCTTACCTCTGATACCACTTGTAGGATCATTTTGTCCAATAGCAAAGGTCCTCATTTGAGAATCTAGTCCATACGCACGGATTCATTTGAATTAGTGACAATTAACAAGATTATTTCATCAGTTAACTGATTTCATTCAATGTTTAACAGTTACAAATGACCAGGAAATCCACAGAGTTTCGCCGTCTCAGTCGCAAAAGTTCTATACACTAACACCTTACACTAACTATATATAGACGAGCTACCTTCATGCGAGGGTAGTTTATCTTTGCATGAAGTTAATTTACCTTCGTGCGAAGTTAAATAAAAACAACGTAAATCTAACCTTTTCGCCCTATTACAAAATACAGACACAACCCTAAGACGTATGCAATAGACACTATGCACCAACATCTAGAATCCAAGTACATAGTTTGGAAGCAAATTATAACATCAAAACCTAAAGTACAACAATGAAATACAACATAAGTCTAATTTAAGGGTGAGTTTCTAGTTCATCTACTAGATTCCATGCATCCTCATAGTCATCATATTCCTACAACATATATTAAAGTATTGTTCAACACACAAGGCATTTTCGAGAATACAAGTTTCAATACTAGATAATGTAAAAGGTTAAATTCAACATGGCATAAACATTACTTAAACTAACATATGATGCTAGTAATGCGACTATAATGTCAACCCAAAGTTTACTGCTAGCGTAATCTAATCATAGCAATGACTAGACCATTTTGTTTATTTAACTTGACCTGATGAATACGAGCGGTGCGGTTATTCCTATAGCTCTATACACGTTAAGGGAGGCTTTTACACAATTAATGACGTAGTATAAAGCATTCGATTCTAGCATGAATAACTTTGTAAGTATTCGTATTAAGCATGTATGATTGAATGTTTGGGTTGTGGTTTAAGCATAAAGAGTTGTGATTTAGTGGGTTGATATAACACCGAAGTTACCCTACATGAGGGAAACAGAGGTGCGTGAACATTCTTAGTTTGGCGAAGGATTTCAATTTGGATTCAAAAATACGAAAAGAAGTGTAGGAAATGCCACTTCGTGCGAAGTGGGCTGACCACTTCGTGAGTAGTGACCATTCTGAAATGAGGTATTAAAACCTTGTTATATGATTCACCAAAGCATAATTTTATCCACACAGTTGATAAACCCGGTTGGTCATGAATATACAAAATTTTAAATAGAATAATGTTCAAGTGAGGCGTGGAACTTAATTCGGGTAGCCAAGGCTCCCAACGTTCTCACACTTGCTGTAACACAAGTCCAATCCTAGTGAGGATGATGAACTTGGTTAGCTTCTAAACTTGGTACAAAAGAAATAAAAAGAAGAAGAATTATAAAAGAAATCACAAGGTAATAGTGAGCTGAACTCACTTAGATGGTCTGAGAATAGTCTGCCAAGAATTCGGAGATTTTAGAGTGGGTGTGTGAAGATTCGAAAACATTGATGGTGTGAAGTGTGCACTTATTTATAGAAACAAGCTCTCCCAGCTCGACTTCGTGCGAAGTCTATTCACTTCGTGCGAAGTGTACTTCACTTCATACAAAGTAGGTACACTTCGTACGAAGTGTGTTCAACTTGCACGAGGTGGGTCTGCCTGGGGCTGTTTGTACTTATTTTAGTGGGTTTTCGAGTTTTTCAAACATAAAGTTGTAACGAATGAGTATTGCACGTTTAATAAGTATCGATTTGCATGTAAACACGTATTTAAATGATTGATTTTACGTAAAACAAGTATGAATAAGGTATAAGTTTTCACTACGATTAACGTCTTGGATTACAAAGTTGGAAAAGAAATACGAATAAGGCATGAATACAAGTTTTCCATAAATAGAAATGGGATTACAATTTCTAAATAGGGAAAGTACGAGAATGCAAGGCGTTACACAATTACACAAAAATTTAGTCTAATGCATGAGATTAAATGAGATAAATAGTGATTGAAGTGTACGGAATTACGGATTACAGGTCCAAAAAGATGGCGAAAATATATGTGAATGAGATTGTGTCATGTCACGGAGTGCTAATATCAGTTTTATCCTATAGAGATACCTGGCTTACCTCTCTTCTTTTGCACGATTTTGATAAGTAAATAGGTACCAAGTTGTTACATAGTATGGTTTATCACCCTAAAACCGATGTGCAAAGCGAAAGAATAATTCAGACAAATTGAAAGATATGCTTTGGGATTATATAGTTTTCGGTGGTGGTTGGGACACCTATTTACTGCTGGTTGCATTCTAGTATAATAATACTTACAATTCTAGTATTAGCATGCCCTCGTACGAAATGTTTTATGGTCAGAAATGCCAAACCCAGTGTGTCGAGGTGAGGTGGGTCCTCTAGAACTTGCTCACAAAGATGTGGTTAAGGCCACAAATGAAAAGATCAATGTGGTTTGAGCCCATTTGAAAACGACTCAGGATCGACAAAAATCTTATGTGGACAAAAGACGAAGACCTATAGGATTTCAACATGTTGAAAGTATCTCCTTAAACAGGAATAATTCATTTTAGAACAAAAGTGAAGCTAAGACCTCGGTTTATTTGGCAATTCAAAGTAATGATTGGAGTAGACAAGTGGCATATCGTTTGGAGTTACCGGATAAATTAACCGGCATCCACAACACTTTCTATGTCTCATATCTTTAGAAGTGTTTGGCCGACGAGGCGGCTTACGTGCCCCTCGATGACATAGAAGTCGACACTAAACTTAATTACATGGCGAAACCTATTGGAATCCTCAACCAAAAGGTTAAATGGACTTGGAACAAGGAGTTCGAAGAAGATATGAAAAGATTCTACCCCTAGCTCTTTGGTACGTAAACTAGGTTGTTAGGATCTGAGTTTGATTTGTTGTGAAAGTTAAGATGAAATAATGAAAGAAGATAAACAAAGATGAAATAGTGCAACACAATGATAAACTTTTGAATCACAACAAATGAGATATTGCTTTCATCAACATGCTTGTGTAAATTTTGATTCACGTATGCATGAGAATTACAACTCCCCCTCATCCTGATGACTTCTAGTTTGTTCATACAAAATGTCAAGAAGGAAAGTGATGAATAGACAGTACATGTACTGTTCTATTTATAGTACAAAGCAAACATCTGAAGCATCTAGGCTAACGTCACCTTGACAGTGACATTCCACGACATAACAAATTCTATCATCTGCTAGTCCTAAAGACTATTACATTGAATTACAAACAATGTCTGTTGATATCATCTGTTGAGCATTATCCTCTGATGATCTTTATCCTCTGTTGGTCTTCAGTAGAGCTTTGCCACAATTGTCTTTAGTCTTCATCAGAGGTTCTCTTCAGCAGACCTTTGGCTTCAAGCAAAGTTTATCTTCAACAATTCTTTGTAAACAGACTTCAGCTTTAACAGACTTTAGAGCAGCAAATGTGAATCTTTACCATTGGGAGGAGCATATCTTCAATGCGCTGTTTATTTATGATCATTAGTTATAGACTATTTTGGCTTTCTAATCATCTGTTCTTTTGTGGGGTCCACTAGATCCAACAATCTCCCCCTAGAACAGATGATGCCAAAACTCTTCTTTATTTTTGATCTTTATTTCGCATTAGCATTTCGCTGATTTGACCTTTGAATTGTAATTCAAAGTTCATGGAAATCATGTCTTCAAAATCCCTTTCAAGTTCAAGTTTCAACAGATCTTGGAGGTCATCTACATTCAGACCATATGCATCCTCCATTCTAAGCTTTTGACTTCACATCTGATCTGATCTGAGCAGGGTTAATTCATGGGTGTCTAAGGATGATTTCCACTTTTGAATTTTTGAATCAGATGATTTTCATAGGATAAGATTTATTTTTGATGAGTTGGGTGATTGTGGTCTGTTAACAAGATTTGCAATTGATTCTCTGTGTTTGTCACTTGTAGGATCTGTATGATATAGAAGTTGGTTCTTTATTCCATCCTTTCTGTGTTCTTCAAACATCTGTTCATCATCCTCAGCCATCTACTTTTGCCTTTTTGCTTGATTCAAGGAAATTGCGGATAAGCCAGAGGTTGAGGTCTGCTTTTTAGATGTCTAGGTCTGTTGAGGGATAACCATTGTTGGATAGGCTGGCTTTCTTGGAAATGTGAGATCCTTTTCTCTTAACTATTCCAGTCTTTTGTAGGTTTCAACAACCTTTGACTTTGACCATCTAACAACAGCTCTAGTGGTACCATACATAGAAGCCATAAGTTCTTCTTTCATTCTTTTTAGCTTCAAAGCCTTGTTTTGATCCACCTTCTTGTATTTCTTCCAATCTGGTGGACTTAGCTTATTCAAAGGATCATTGAGCAATTTTTGAATTATTTCTATTTCTTTGAGCTCATATGTTGACTAGTTTTTCAACTGTGCTTTATTTGCTTTGTCTGGCTTATGTTACATGATGTGATCCAGGTAATCTTGCCATAGTTCCTTATCAAGCTCAGCATTGATTGGCTTCTCTGACATGGATTTGCTTAGGTCCTTGAGAAGTCCTGTCATCCTTTCTAACCTTGCTAAGCTCTAGTGACAATATTCCTTGAGAAGTCCTGTCATCCTTCCCTTTGCACTTGCTCACAAAGATGTGGTTAAGGCCACAAATGAAAAGATCAATGTGGTTTGAGCCCATTTGAAAACGACTCAGGATCGATAAAAATCTTATGTGGACAAAAGACGAAGACCTATAGGATTTCAACATGTTGAAAGTATCTCCTTAAACAGGAATAATTCATTTTAGAACAAAAGTGAAGCTAAGACCTCGGTTTATTTGGCCATTCAAAGTAATGATTGGAGTAGACAAGTGGCATATCGTTTGGAGTTACCGGATAAATTAACCGGCATCCACAACACTTTCTATTTCTCATATCTTTAGAAGTGTGTGGCCGACGAGGCGGCTTACGTGCCCCTCGATGACATAGAAGTCGACACTAAACTTAATTACGTGGCGAAACCTATTGGAATCCTCAACCAAAAGGTTAAATGGACTTGGAACAAGGAGTTCGAAGAAGATATGAAAAGATTCTACCCCTAGCTCTTTGGTACGTAAACTAGGTTGTTAGGATCTGAGTTTGATTTGTTGTGAAAGTTAAGATGAAATAATGAAAGAAGATAAACAAAGATGAAATAGTGCAACACAATGATAAACTTTTGAATCACAACAAATGAGATATTGCTTTCATCAACATGCTTTTGTAAATTTTGATTCACGTATGCATGAGAATTACAACTCCCCCTCATCCTGATGACTTCTAGTTTGTTCATACAAAATGTCAAGAAGGAAAGTGATGAATAGACAGTACATGCACTGTTCTATTTATAGTACAAAGCAAACATCTGAAGCATCTAGGCTAACGTCACCTTGACAGTGACATTCCACGACATAACAAATTCTATCATCTGCTAGTCCTAAAGACTATTACATTGAATTACAAATGTGAATCTTTACCATTGGGAGGAGCATATCTTCAATGCGCTGTTTATTTATGATCATTAGTTATAGACTATTTTGGCTTTCTAATCATCTGTTCTTTTGTGGGGTCCACTAGATCCAACAATCTCCCCCTAGAACAGATGATGCCAAAACTCTTCTTTATTTTTGATCTTTATTTCGCATTAGCATTTCGCTGATTTGACCTTTGAATTGTAATTCAAAGTTCATGGAAATCATGTCTTCAAAATCCCTTTCAAGTTCAAGTTTCAACAGATCTTGGAGGTCATCTACATTCAGACCATATGCATCCTCCATTCTAAGCTTTTGACTTCACATCTGATCTGATCTGAGCAGGGTTAATTCATGGGTGTCTAAGGATGACTTCCACTTTTGAATTTTTGAATCAGATGATTTTCATAGGATAAGATTTATTTTTGATGAGTTGGGTGATTGTGGTCTGTTAACAAGATTTGCAATTGATTCTCTGTGTTTGTCACTTGTAGGATCTGTATGATATAGAAGTTGGTTCTTTATTCCATCCTTTCTGTGTTCTTCAAACATCTGTTCATCATCCTCAGCCATCTACTTTTGCCTTTTTGCTTGATTCAAGGAAATTGCGGATAAGCCAGAGGTTGAGGTCTGCTTTTTAGATGTCTAGGTCTGTTGAGGGATAACCATTGTTGGATAGGCTGGCTTTCTTGGAAATGTGAGATCCTTTTCTCTTAACTATTCCAGTCTTTTGTAGGTTTCAACAACCTTTGACTTTGACCATCTAACAACAGCTCTAGTGGTACCATACATAGAAGCCATAAGTTCTTCTTTCATTCTTTTTAGCTTCAAAGCCTTGTTTTGATCCACCTTCTTGTATTTCTTCCAATCTGGTGGACTTAGCTTATTCAAAGGATCATTGAGCAATTTTTAAATTATTTCTATTTCTTTGAGCTCATATGTTGACTAGTTTTTCAACTGTGCTTTATTTGCTTTGTCTGGCTTATGTTACATGATGTGATCCAGGTAATCTTGCCATAGTTCCTTATCAAGCTCAGCATTGATTGGCTTCTCTGACATGGACTTGCTCAGGTCCTTGAGAAGTCCTGTCATCCTTTCTAACCTTGCTAAGCTCTAGTGACAATATTCCTTGAGAAGTCCTGTCATCCTTCCCTTTGCACTTGCTCACAAAGATGTGGTTAAGGCCACAAATGAAAAGATCAATGTGGTTTGAGCCCATTTGAAAACGACTCAGGATCGACAAAAATCTTATGTGGACAAAAGACGAAGACCTATAGGATTTCAACATGTTGAAAGTATCTCCTTAAACAGGAATAATTCATTTTAGAACAAAAGTGAAGCTAAGACCTCGGTTTATTTGGCCATTCAAAGTAATGATTGGAGTAGACAAGTGGCATATCGTTTGGAGTTACCGGATAAATTAACCGGCATCCACAACACTTTCTATGTCTCATATCTTTAGAAGTGTTTGGCCGACGAGGCGGCTTACGTGCCCCTCGATGACATAGAAGTCGACACTAAACTTAATTACATGGCGAAACCTATTGGAATCCTCAACCAAAAGGTTAAATGGACTTGGAACAAGGAGTTCGAAGAAGATATGAAAAGATTCTACCCCTAGCTCTTTAGTACGTAAACTAGGTTTTAGGATCTGAGTTTGATTTGTTGTGAAAGTTAAGATGAAATAATGAAAGAAGATAAACAAAGATGAAATAGTGCAACACAATGATAAACTTTTGAATCACAACAAATGAGATATTGCTTTCATCAACATGCTTTTGTAAATTTTGATTCACGTATGCATGAGAATTACAACTTCCCCTCATCCTGATGACTTCTAGTTTGTTCATACAAAATGTCAAGAAGGAAAGTGATGAATAGACAGTACATGCACTGTTCTATTTATAGTACAAAGCAAACATCTGAAGCATCTAGGCTAACGTCACCTTGACAGTGACATTCCACGACATAACAAATTCTATCATCTGCTAGTCCTAAAGACTATTACATTGAATTACAAACAATGTTGTTGATATCTTTTGAGCTATCTTGTGACTTTACTTGTTGGTCTTCAGTGAGCTTTGCAATTCTAGTCTTCATCAGAGGTTTTTCAGCAGACTTTGGTTCAGAAGTTTATTTCAACATTCTTGTAAACAGACTTCAGCTTTAACAGACTTGGAGCAATTGATTTTCCATGGGAGGCTTCTCATGGTGTTATTATCATTAGTTATAGACTTTTGGCTTTCTATTTGTTTTGTGGGTCCACTAGATCCAACAATCTCCCCCTAGAACAGATGATGCCAAAACTCTTCTTTATTTTTGATCTTTATTTCGCATTAGCATTTCGCTGATTTGACCTTTGAATTGTAATTCAAAGTTCATGGAAATCATGTCTTCAAAATCCCTTTCAAGTTCAAGTTTCAACAGATCTTGGAGGTCATCTACATTCAGACCATATGCATCCTCCATTTAAGCTTTTGACTTCACATCTGATCTGATCTGAGCAGGGTTAATTCATGGGTGTCTAAGGATGACTTCCACTTTTGAATTTTTGAATCAGATGATTTTCATAGGATAAGATTTATTTTTGATGAGTTGGGTGATTGTGGTCTGTTAACAAGATTTGCAATTGATTCTCTGTGTTTGTCACTTGTAGGATCTGTATGATATAGAAGTTGGTTCTTTATTCCATCCTTTCTGTGTTCTTCAAACATCTGTTCATCATCCTCAGCCATCTACTTTTGCCTTTTTGCTTGATTCAAGGAAATTGCGGATAAGCCAGAGGTTGAGGTCTGCTTTTTAGATGTCTAGGTCTGTTAAGGGATAACCATTGTTGGATAGGCTGGCTTTCTTGGAAATGTGAGATCCTTTTCTCTTAACTATTCCAGTCTTTTGTAGGTTTCAACAACCTTTGACTTTGACCATCTAACAACAGCTCTAGTGGTACCATACATAGAAGCCATAAGTTCTTATTTCATTCTTTTTAGCTTCAAAGCCTTGTTTTGATCCACCTTCTTGTATTTCTTCCAATCTGGTGGACTTAGCTTATTCAAAGGATCATTGAGCAATTTTTGAATTATTTCTATTTCTTTGAGCTCATATGTTGACTAGTTTTTCAACTGTGCTTTATTTGCTTTGTCTGGCTTATGTTACATGATGTGATCCAGGTAATCTTGCCATAGTTCCTTATCAAGCTCAGCATTGATTGGCTTCTCTGACATGGACTTGCTCAGGTCCTTGAGAAGTCCTGTCATCCTTTCTAACCTTGCTAAGCTCTAGTGACAATATTCCTTGAGAAGTCCTGTCATCCTTCCCTTTGCACATCTCTTTGCCAATGTTCTTAGCTTGTCTAGCTTTTAATTTAAGCACTCATCTAAGTTCTTACGCATTCTATATCGAAAGAGTGATGGGAAATAATCTTTGTGATGCATCCTCTACAAGCAAAATGATTCAATTTCATGTTGAAAAGCCAAAATCTCTAGAGGATACCAAGCAGCCAGTGGGATGGGTTGTGATGGTTTAGTGGATGGTAGTTAAGTGGATTTAGGTGGAAGTGATGAGAGTGGTGTGGCAATAATGGGGGCAAATGTTAAGATGAATGGTGAAGGAACCTCCTCATCATCTTCTTTCACAATAGAAGTTTTCCTTTTCTGTGTGAATTTGATTTTAGGTAAAGGTGGGCGTGTTAGAATTCTTGGTGGTGTGGACATTGGTTGTGTTAAGGTAGGAAAAGTTATCATGGCAGTTGTTTGGGTAACATCTGTTGGTAGATCTCTTGTATCGAACATCTGTTGTTTCGTTTGGTGGTAATGTTGGTTTTGATACATCTGCTGATGTTGTACCAGCATCTGTTGGTTTACTTGGTGGTGGAGATGGTTTCTTTTGAGGTGAGGGTTTAATTTTGGTTCCAGCAGAGGATACGCTCTTTGTAGACCCATCATTGGTTTTAGGAGTGATTTTTCTGGTTGACTTTCTTCTTTTTGAAGTGTCAATGTCTTCCTTTTCCTTTTGCTCGGCCTGTTCTTGTTCAATTAAGCTGGAAACTTTGGCTTCAAGTGTATCTTGCCTCCTCTGCTTTTCTAAGGCAATCTTTTCTTCTTTCTTGTTTAGGGTCTCATCAATCCCTTTTACACTTCCAACATCTGATGCCTTAGTAGAGATTTGAGTTGGAGCAGACCCTGGTTTTTGCTGTTGCACCATTGGTTTTGCTTGTGAAGAAGGCTACAACTTTCTTAACTTATCATTATCCCCCTTTTTGGCATCAACTTCAACTTCTTCTTGAAGTATAGTGGTAGGGGCAGAGCAAATGATCTGTAACAGATGTTCTCTTATGGCCTTGATATCTGCTTGGGTAATCTTGTATCTAGCCTCAAACATGTTTCTGATCAATTCCATGGGAGTATTTTGGTTGATGTCAGCCAAATTCCTTTGAGCGTGGATGATTGGTTGCGCTAATTTCCACAGCTCATTGGCAATTTGCTGAGTAGAGGCTCACTCTCAGAATTCTTTAAAATTTGTTTCATCATGCTCTTCATTTCATCTATGGAGGTGTCTATAGATGTCATTCTTGCCATCAAATCCTTGTATCTTAATTCATCACCTAACTTAATAGGATCATCTGAATCCCTACCAGAGGTAGTTGTATTTGGATCTTCAATAGGAGAAATTTCCTGATATCAGAAACAAATGCACCTTTCTTGGTACCGGGGACTTCCAACTGGAACAAAGGTTACAATTGTAATCTCAACAGTTGTTGCCTTCAAGAAAGACTCATAGATGTATCCATTATCCAAATGAAACTAGTTGTGTCATCAAATGTAGTGCCTGCTTCACTTGAACTACCACCAATAGTTAGATGTAACTCATGGGGTGTAGCCTCCTCAGCTGTTTGTGGGTTAGAAAATTGATCTATGTCAGACTCAGTCACTTGTGGTAGTTTACTCTCCTTAATTGTTGATTGAGAGGAACTGATTTTTGTCTGAGTAGTATCAATAGTTGCAAATAGAAGCATGAATGTTGGTGGAATTTGAGGTGAAGGTTGCGGAGTTGAAAGAGAGATAGCCCTGGAGAGGGCTGTGAAACATACTTTCAAGTGAAAGGTCTGCTTCATAAGGTGTTGCTTACAACCTGATCCTTTTGTGAGGATGCAGGAGGAGTTTGGATAAGTGGAGATCTTTCCATCTATTGTGAGGATGTAGCAACAGTGGTTTTAAGTGGCTTTGGTGTTGCCACAAGGTTATCCTCTGTGATCTCATCTTCCAGAGGTACCTTTTTAATGTGTTTTGATTTGGTGGGCTTTTTAGATGTAGGAGGTTTCTTTTTAGGTTTTGCTGGTGTGGGTTTCACAACCTCGGATGTGGTGTCATGATCACAAGGAGTAGTGGGCTCAGCAATAGAGGTTTGAGCAAATGATGTGGACTCATCTAAATTAGGCTCATCCCCTTTGCTTTTGTTTTAGAAACTTTTGAACTTTGTCTTGCATTTTAAAAGCATATCCATGTTGAAATTCCTTTTCAAGCACTTGTTTTTGAAAATAAAATCATAAAAGTCTAGGATACATAAGAAAGGCTTTATTTTTGTTTCCTTTTATAGCATTAACATTTGCAACCAACTCCAAGAACAATGCCTGGGATAGATTATAATCTGATTTAGTCAAAATCGCATATCCCAAGTGTTGAACTTTTTGTGGGATCTCATTAAATGAGGTCGTCTTAGGTGAGAGACATATCAAAAGGGTATAGAAAAAATATCTCATTAGAGGAAATTGAGGTTTGAAATTGTAACTCCTATCAACTGACCCTCATACCCTCTTTCTATGAACTCTGTGTGAAGATGCGTTTTTTCAAAAGAATTATTACCTTCTAGGTCATTCAATGCAAATGTTGTAGATATGGAAGATGGGTATATTTGAACAAGAGTTTCTCCGATCTTTGACATGATAGCATAGGTCTCTTTATTTTTGTTACATTTGTACATTTTTAGTCGTTGAACAATTTCGAAGCATTTTCGTATTTAATAAAATCTTGGGTTTTATTTGTGAGAATGTATATTTATCAATCATTATATAATCCCAGACATTTTTATTCAATAAAATCTTGCATTTTATTGGTAAGAATGCAAAAAAGTCAATCATTACACAAATTCAGTCATTTTCGTATTCGATAAAGTTTTATACTTTATTTATTAAACGTGTAACCGTACAATCGAACGAACCGACATCCACGACATTTCTAGACAAAATCCAAGTTACACATGCCTTAACGCCTTTATATAACCTGAATATTAGGTTAAGAGGGGTTAAAATGACATAACTTGAAAATACAAGTCCAAGGGCCAAAATTGTCAAAAAAAGTTTGCTTTTTCACCAAGTTTGCACCTATCTCCCATTTTTGACACTTTGCACTCATTTTGCCACACTTAATTTGGTGTTGACACATGTTACGACACTAATCTACACTTGGTAACACTTGTCATCACCTCCTTGATCCTAAAACACTATAAATAATACCCTTTGATTCATCCATTTTTTTCACACCACTTCAAAACACTTCAAAGCAAAGTGTGAAGTTCTTCTTTCTATCCTTCTTGGAGCTTATTTCCAGCCGTTGGAAGCCTCCTATCTTGAGTTCTAAAATTATTCTTCAACACAAGTAAGTAATCTTCCAAGTTAGTAGGTGAGATGACGAGTTAAAAGTAAAAAAAAATGTATTAAAATGCATTTTATGACGAAAAGTTTTGGGTATTAAAACTTATGGTTTTGACACCAAATCAGTTTTATAACATTATTAGACATGTTCCAAGATGTCCAACTCGTCATTTCTAGATTAGTGCTTATTTCTTAGTCGTAAGTCGAGCTGTTTTACTACCGCTTTAACTTTCGAATCTTTCCCGTTTGGTCAATCTTAGGATTCGACCAAGCACATTTTTATGACCATGGTAATTTAGGGAATAACCCTCTGAGATTATACCTTATAGTCATATAGTTTGGTTAGTTATATGATGAGTCGATTTTATCTACTTTTAAAATGTCGAAAACACCCATTTGGCGCATAAAATTGTTTTAATCATGTAAGACCATAGTTTTGACATCTAAACTGATATTATAACATAATCAAACTTGTTTTTACATATAAGACTCATCATATGACTTATTTAATCATCCAAACCCATAGTTACGCTTGCGACCCGTTAAAGTGGCGTAAACCATTTTAACAAGTCATAACGGGTCAAAGCACTTACAAACTCTTCCAAATCAGAATGTAAGGTATTACCACCCATATCATATGAGTCCCAACACTCATTTGGTTTATAAGACCTCATTCTATCCATAATTCTGATTGAAGTCTAGACACACTAACATAGTATTCCTGATACATTAGGACACACTTGAACTCTTCAATCCTTGAGCTTCGTTTGATCATTAGACATTTACACAATCCCAAGTGAGTACATAGCCCCCTCTTTTACGTTTTCAAATGTTTTGGGGTGATTCATATGTGCCTATCACTACTTTCTTATTTTCATGACATTATACATTTTTTGCTTCTCTAGTACATATAGTACATGATTTGAAAGACATTTTGCTTCATATGTTGACTTAGCGTACCTAGTACACGATTCAAAGATATTTTTACTTCGTATGTTGACTTAGCATTCCTAGTACATGATTTCAAACGTAACATTCGTTGTAAAACGGATTCTAAAACTCGCTCCGTTTAAATAATTCATATATAAGATATGAGGTTTTGTTATGTATTTATGTTAATCATTCAAATTCGTTATATAAATTTCTCTGATTAGTAAATAAATTAAAAGAGTTAAATAATGAATAAATAAAAATAATAATAATATTAATAAAAAAACTGAAAAAAATTAAATATAAAGGGGTGACCGGGTTTCGAACCCGGGTCTGCATGGAACTAACACACACACAACACACCACTGAGCTAGCACATATTTGTTATAATCCTAAAACAATTAAATTATATACTAAAACAACTGCTGAACTTGAAGTTCAAATCGCAGAGCTGTAACAGCCGGAGATTTAATCCAGCAATCAAGGACTCGTTTTTCTGTTACAATTAACAATTGAAACCGTTTTAATCATAAGATTTAAATTTAATTCGTGAAACAATTCAAGAACAGTTACACGATTATCAATCATTGAAACCGAAAACATTAAAAATCATAACTGCCTCTTCACCTATAAATAGCGACCCTACACCTCAATTGAACTCGCTCACACCCAACCATTCTTTCTAAAACTCTCTAAAGAACAACTCTGTTCAATTTTGCTCTTCGCTGGAAAACCGTACCTCGCCGGAGTTCAACTGGAGAACCCTCAACTTCGGTATAAACACGTTGATTCTCTTATTTTCAATTGTTGTATCTTTAGTTATCATAAATCAGTTAATCCAACATGAATAATTGTATTAACAGTCGAGGGTTATGTTTCTGGGTTTTTATATAGGAAGAAGATGATGTTCTTATAGTTTATAAATATAATTAAATTTAGAGATATAACTGGGTTAGACACACAGTCCAGTGGTGGACTGTGTGCAATACAAACACAGTTTCTCGGGTTCGAATCTTAACACGCTGCCTATCCCCGAATTAAACCAAAATTTTTAATACTTTAATATATTAACATTTAGTAAGTATATATAATTAATATAAATTGTAGATATTCTAGGTTGGCCACACATCCCAGTTGGTATGGCTGTGTGCAACACATCGTATGGGTGCGGGTTCAACTCCGGTTAAGTGCAACGGTTCAATGATTTAACAAAACCTTTCTAACTAAATGAATTTATGATTTAACTTAGTTATTACATATATATAATTAAAATCAAGATTATTTCGGGTTAGACACGTAGCTTAGTTGGTAGAGCTGGGTGCACGTATACGGGAGGTCACGAGTTCGACCCTCACACGATGCCAATAATTCATGTAATCCGACCGGTTGACCGGTCAAACCCTAAAAAGGGTATATATTTTTTAATTAATCTTTTCTTTATTTTAGCGTAAAAAATCCTTAAAAATACCTATAAAAATAAGACTTTTAGGTTTTAAAATATTAATGAATACTATAAAAATAGATTTAAAAATCTAATAAAATGCATTAATAAGAAATATTAATCTCAAATAAAAATTATATATTTATCGAATTATTATCTGATTATTAAGGTTAGTTCTCTCGTCGGTTGAAATCTTAAATCATGGGCTTTCATCATCAATTCAAGAAACGCACCCACTGTGAGTGAATCCTTACAAATTCCTCTTTTTATTCATTTTTTGGGGGTGTATCATGTGTTGTTTGCTTATATTGTTTATTCAAACACCTGTGTTATTACCATTATGTGACCTAACGTGTTATATGATATTTTGTATTTTGTTATTTGTGATTATATTTCCCATTTCAATCAAGCTGTCACATTAGGCCCATCAGTTCCTCGTTGGATACGAGTAGAGCATCGCATTGCCTAATTAGATCGGCTCCGTTTGAGCCTTGATCTCACAGCTCATCTTTAATTTTCTCATTTCAGTCAAGCATTCTAAATAGGCCCATCAGTTCCCTGTATAGACGGGTAGAGCATCGCGTGCCTAATCAGATAGGCTCCGTTTGATTGAGCTTGATCTCACAGTTCATCATTTATCATGCTTATGTGTTCTTTGCTAGATGATTATGTGGGTTGTGAATAGTTTACATATACGTTTGTTCATATTTGTACAATTTTATTAAATTAATCAACACATCTTTTCTTTCAAATATTTAAACGGGTGAATAGGTTGAAGCATGGAACACATAGGATTGGGCCTTAGAAGAAAAATTAAGAGTTACTTAAATGTCATGATTAGAACATTTTGTGCTTGTATGATTTATGTGTTTGTTGGAATTTTCCTTAATTTGGAATAATATATATGAAATTTTATAACAGTAATGTCATGAGCTTGATGAAAACCTAATTATGCCCGACACCATTTTCGTTGCGGGTCAGGTGTGACAATGGTATCAGAGCTTTTGACTATAGAGATATAAGATAGGTTATTAGACCCTTAAAGCCTACACTATAGTCGATTAGATTTTAATTTTTTACATGTTATTTGGTTACATACAAACTCATGATATTTACTTGTTTTACATTTATTTCACACACAAATGCATGCAAGCACTCCCACTATCATATGATTTTGTGTGATATTTAATGTGTTATATATGTTGTCAAACATAACATGCTTACATATAAACGCATCACACACGTTTCAATTCTCACATATTTAAACATTCTCATGCTTCTCTTCTCAAAATTTTGTGATGTTTTCATTTTTTTTCAATCTCATCAAAGTGAGTTCTATGATGGGCATGTAGTAACTGGAAGGGTACAAGTACCAGTAGTCGGAACGTCCTGTCTAGGTTTTGCAATCGTATAAATCCAAAGTAACGGATCAGTTTGCCTACCTAGGGACTAACGATGAGAGTACGAAGGACCTATTAGGCCAAAGCATGACACACCAAACATCGTATGAACTAACCCCACTTTGAGTCGTCACTGTGTCTACACCAAGACACCTTCTTACTTTATATCTCGCAATCATGTTTTACGATTTTCATTCGGGTGGAGCAAATTTTAACATGCCAAAAGCAATGTGAACCCTACAGAGCCCAGTAGTCAGGGGGCCCACATGACTACCTAGGCCAAGTATGGGGGACATATGGGGGCCTAAACATGAGCAAAGCAAAAGACATCCTATGGATGTAGCGAATTTATTTTTCTCATTTATTTTGTGGATGTCAATTTCTTAATACGAAACATGACACCTAGAACGCCAAACTCATTATCTCGTTACGTATTCCCTATAGATGTCTTCTAGGCACTCTTGTAGAGGTAGGAGATCAGGGAGATCCAGCGAGCACATGGCTTCCCAAATAGCTCAACAAATGGCCACCGTGATTCCCGATATGGTGATTCAAGTTCAACAAGCTCTAGCTGCTAACCCTATCAACCCAGTCAATCAAGAGGAGCAAAATACTGCCAACCCTCCTACAAACACCACCAAGTGCACCTACAAGCACTTCAACTAATTTGACCCTCCAAAGTATGAAGGGACTGAAGGGGTCACTGCTCTCCTTTATTGGTTCGAGGAGATGGAGAGTACTTTTCTCAATTGCGACTATCCCAATGACCGTAAGGTTCGTTATGCTACCAGTCGTCTATTTGCGGTAGCATTAACTTGGTGGAATGCTGAAAAGGGCAGAAGAGGCGCCGAAGCCGCAGTAGCCCTTACTTGGGAAGAACTTCGAGAACTTATGACAAGACGCTTCTGTCCAAGAAGCGAAATTAAGAAGCTGGAAGATGAGTTCTACTTCCTAAACAAAAAGAGGGAGATCATATAACTTACAACAAGAGGTTTCTCCAGTTGAACCAAATGGTTCTAAATTTTTTCACTCCTCTCTACCATTTGATCGAGCAGTATATTCGGTTCCTTCCTTCGACGATTCAGGATTCTGTGATGTGTAGTGTGCCTGCAACCTTGGAAGCAGCCATGGAGCTAGCTACTGAGCTCACCAAAAATCATATCAGGAATGGGGATTTCAAGGACGAGACGAAGAAGGATGTAAGTAGCAAAACATCAACTGAAACCCCCAACCCAACTCAAGCCAAATCCTCTTCCCAAAGCACTACCAAGAGAAAACGAAATGAGAAAAATTTTGCTATCACTCAAGCTAGTCAGTCAACTTTACACGCCGTACCCCTCCAAGCTATCCCAATCACCCAAGTGGCACCTAACCCAACATACCCAAACAAGAAACCCTACACTGGTTCCCACCCTTAATGCAACACCTGTCATTATCACCACCAACCCACCTTACCTTGCCGGCTGTGTGCTAATTATGGGCGTATGGTCTTTTGAGTAACACTTGTCGTACTCCTAAAAATCAAGCTCCACCCCTGCCCAAAACATGATTCGACCCTATTAACCACCTCAATATCCCATAGTTCCATATGTTCGAGCTTGCTTTAACTATGGTGACCCTACCCACTTTAGAAACACGTGCCCTAGGTTGGTTAAGATCATTAACGCTCAAGCCCAAGCGAACCAAGTTAACTAAGCAAACCAGGCAAACCCAGCCCCTCCACCAGCAAGAAGAAGAGCCTACAACATCAACGCGAACCCAATTGAGGTCAACAATGGTGCAAACGAGCAACAAAACTAGCTTTCCATCACCAAAGAACAAGGCTCCGCTCCAATCATTTATTCTTAATGTTTTCTATCAATTTCATTCCTTGTTTAATTATTCAAGATATCTTTGTTTTCAATTTGGGAATTTATGTATCAAAATCTTAATCCCAATAACACAATTTATATCACGTTATAACAAGTTGTTTCATTACATATTTCTATTCACGGTTTATTTTCATGTCATCGTACCTCACGACGCACCTCCTCTCATCACTTTAAAGAAGTTGTGTCGTGTCTCACTTTTTCATAGACTGACTACTTCCCCATAACATGCGAGAGAGGTACCGTCATCATTCGGTCTTGTATCCCTTAGATTTGAGACTCAAGCATTGGCTGTTGTATTTGTTTATGTTTTGTATATTTTAGGATGAGTCACATAGAACTAATCATGACTTACCGACAAAGCCAATGAAAATTTTACAAGGATATGGTGGATACGCCGCTGGTACTTCCTATATATAAGTATTCTTGTCAAATGATCAAAAGCATTGTTAGGCGGTTATGAGACGTTCCGTGTAGGAAATGTAAATTTTAATTTGGATAATGACATGGTTGAAGATTTTGTTTCGTGATAAAACTTTAACTTTTCAATGCATCGATTTTCTCAAAACCCTTATGCATGAGATCATATTCAGTCAATCAACTCTTTGTATCAACGCATCTTGTGAACGGGGATCATGCTCCAGAAATGAGCAACCAACCTAATCTCGCTCAACTAGCAGAGGCGGAATTCATTGCTAGAAAGGTAGACAAAACGAAGAAGATAGTACTTACTGTTTAACTACTTTTATTGTAATAAAAGACGTTCAAGTACAGAGGCGAGTAAACAAACTGGCACAGCTTCGCCGTACCAACTGACAAATCACGCACTAGCTCTAACACAACACTCCTCTATTTATAGGTCGACATGACTCGTACTGGAGTGCGTGTTGTAACAGTGACTATGCGTCGTACGAGTATGTGCTTCGTACGAGTGAGACACTCGTACGAACAACTTAGATTTGCTCGTACGAACCAATCTAACTCAACATATAAAATTTACATTTTAACATATAAACATTGACATGAAAGCTCTATATACATTACAGACACATCCTAGACGTAGGCAATAGACAATATGCACCAACAAACTCCCCCTTGGATGTTGCCGCAGTTCAAAAAACATTCTTCAAAAGATTTGACTCTAGCGACCAAAAAACCTTTTCGATGGCTTGCGACGCTCCTCAAAAGCAATTGGTGTTTGATCTTTAGGAGGAGGTCGATTCATTGTATTGCCGAACTGAAATCTCCTAAGCGATGCTGTTCTAGCACGTCTGCTATTCGAGCTTCATTCTTTTCTTTCTTCTTTGTCTTTTTTCTTCAAGCTTCCTCCAAGAAGTATTCCACGTTGATCCTGAATGTATATCGTTTGCAAAGCAGACATTGACAATCTTCTGGAATTGGAGAGCTTACTCCTTGTAAAAGAGACATTCAATAGCCTTCTTTGAACAATTTACTAGCCACATTGGGTCTAGTACTTGAATCGCCATAGACCGTATAATCGTTTATGTGCTATGACGGCTTCGGATAATTCCTCAGTAATTTTCCAAGAATCATCATCTGGATGAACACATATAACAGCTTCTCCCGTACTCGAATCGTAGTGCCACCATTTGAAGTTCTTGTAAAAATCTTGTTCCATCTTTATGAGAGGCATGTTCTTCATCACACAAGGCTTCTTTACTATTAATGTAGCATCCTTCTCATTCGTCACTGGATCAACTTTAACAATACGATGACAAAAGTGAGGTTTCAAATGTGTAAAACCATGCATTGCTTCTAGCTTAATCAATTTCCAAAGCGGCTGGTCATGAAATTTCATCTTTAGATTAATCATCTTTGTTTGAACTAGATGCTTAATATTCCAGTACGGCAAGGTTTTCATATCGCGTAGATATTGGAATATCGAATACCAAACTCCCTCTTTATCACGTAGACATTCAGCTCTTCAATCCATCCCCAGCTCAAAATATCCCGTAACGAAATATCAGCATCTCAAGTAAAGAATGCTAGGGGTCTTTTGAATTTACGCCTCAGCTAGAACATTACAAAACCATTTCTTCCTCTGCTCTACTATTTCAGTGCTTGACATTTGTTGAGGAATAATTCCATCTTTAACAGCTTCATAAACTTTTCTTTTCAACATTTCAGAACTTTCAGCTGCGAATAAATCTTCAAAAGTTGTGGAATCATCTGTACTCTAATCAGCTTGAATAGCATGGTCATCAGAATCATCTTCCACGATAACTCTATCATACACATTTGCATCCTCAATTTCTTCAAAAACATAGGAGTTCGGTTCAAATACATCTATCTCATTCAATTCGGCTTCAAATCAAACTCAAAATTTCCTTCATTTATTCCCAACATCTCTGCAATCTCCTCCTTTGTGTAACTATGCACAAATTCTCCCTCCTCTACGTCATGCTCAAGATACAGTACTTTGGGCTTTGGCACGGCTGAAACAGATTATATATCTCTTTCTAGAAAAATTCCTGCCTGCTGAGCATTAAAAGACTCCTTACCTCGATCCTTCCTTCCATCTTCAATAGTCTGATTAGCAGAGTCATCAAGATACTTAGAAACATCCACATCCTCATTCATATTTGACTCTATTACACGAATCCCAGTACCACCTACATTATCATCGTTATCATCGTCGCTATTAGAACTACTAGGATCAATATCATCTTAATCAGCATCCTCTAACTCTACATCCTTTTCAACTTCTTCAGCAGCATCATCAATCTCTTTCTCAATCTTCTTCTTCAACAACCAATCGCGATTTCTTTGAGAAATATCAAGCGAATCAATATCGACACCCGTTGGTCATCCAATCAGAATAAACTTTCTCGGCTCCACATATACAACTATATCGATACAAGTTACTGGCACAGATTCAGCTTCTGGCTCAGTATGAACAGTGATAGGATCCTTTGTAAATTTAACCTTTCCCTTTCCTTGAGCATCAGATTGTTTCTTTGCAAGTCTTTCTCTTTCCGCAACACGCTCTCGGGCCTCAGATCTCTCAATCTCATCGATTTCTTCAACAATATTCACGCCCAACTTTTCACTTAAATCTTTTCTAACAAACTCATTCTCCTATCACTTTGTAATCTTTCTTCTTCATATCTGTCATTCGAAGTCTCAACATCTCATTTTCCGAAACAATGCTAACCAACATAGCTTCCATCTGTTGCTTTTCTTCATTTAAACCTTCAATCTGTTCAACCATTTCCTATTTCTCAGCTGTGAACACATTGATTTGTTCTTGTAGTTCGACAATCTTCACTGTGTTAAGCAAAACCTACTTTTGCAGCTCATCCACCCGCGGATCATTAAATGTAAAATCACCCTCTGGAAGGTCACCAAAATCAAAGTTAAGATCAATTGGGATGTGATGTTTGTGAAGTATGCGGTGGTTGTTGTGGAGTCTGCTTTTGTGGTTGAGGCGTTCGTTGTTGAGGTTGTTGCTGAGGAACTTGTTGTTGTGGCGGTGTTGGTTGTTGTTGTGGTTGTGGTGGAGATTGTGGAGCTTGTTGTGGTGGTGTTGGTTGCTGCTGTGGTTGTGGTGGAGACTATGGAGTTTGTCGTGGTGGTGTTGATGGTATTTGTTGTGAAGGTCCGACCACGACTTCTTCAACAGTAGGTTCAGAAGTAGTTTCTTTGGATCTGATCATTAGAGATTCAGAACTACGAACTACAGATCATTTCATCCTCCTTTTACTTTTGATTGGCATGCTAAAGATAGCTTCAGAATCAGATTCAGATGGTACATATGTTGTATCATCCTCTCCTGTAGCTTTATGTTTTCGCTCTTCAACCTTACGTTTGAGTTCAGCCTGGCGCTTTTTCTCTATCTTTTGCGCCTCTTTCTTTCTCCTTCTCTACGTTCATCAGAATTAGTACTCGACGAAGAAACATCCTCAACTACTTTCTCAGTACCAAACGCTTGATGTTCAATATGTGCAGCCATATCTTCAACGTTCTCCTCAGTATCTGGTTCATCACGAAGACCAGAACTTTACGCAGCTGTTGTAGCTTTTTTTTCGGAACTTTTGGAGCTAATGTTGACTTTGTAGCTGCTTTACGCTTAGCACCCTTTTCACCATCCTTCACAAACCACAGACTTCTTTTCGCAACAAACATAGATAAAGCTTCAAGTTCTTCGTCTTCATCACCACTATCATCCTTCCTCCATCGACCTGGTGCTGGTGAAACATAATCTTTATCAACAATCGCACCAAACATAGGTTTAGTGTTAGGAGCAGTCTTAAGATGCAATTTCATCTTTCTCAATGTAGAAACGTCCATGTGCTCAAGCTTCAAAATATCATCTGCACTTTTCTTCAAATCAGGATGCAAATAATCAAGCATCATTCGTACAAACCTTGGGTATTGCAGAAATGTCTCTCTTTGAATGTTCTAAACCATCTGCGTAAAGATAACTTTAGGAAAGTTGATTGGCAGATTCAATATCAACGCAGTGATCATGCACATCTTGTAATCCACAAGATCATCATATCCTCCTTTACGATGACTAAGACCGTGAGCAATAACATGAGTCAGATATCTAAAAGGTGCGCTCAAATTGGCTTTCTTGAAAGGTGCATCATTCACAAATCCAGCATATCCCATACGATAAAGCAACCTTTCACCATGTACTCCGAAAATCCAGTTGGATCATTCTCATTGTCTTTGAACTCTAACACTGTTCGTATCAATTCTTCATTAATCTTGACAAGAATATCTTCGTCATTAATCTTCATAGCAGACACAATAGCATTATCCTCTATACTAAACTCTGCAGCATTCCAAAAGTATTCAACATGTGACTGGTAAACGGTATGTCTATCGGTAAGCACTTTAGTCACCCGTATACGTGTTAGAAAATCTAGAATTTCTCTATAAGCAGCAATTTCTGGAATTGATCCATTAGTTAAGAAGCTGATATTGTGAAACAGTAAGAATGAGGATTTCTTGGCCTGTTAACAAAAATAACAAACAACTGTTAGAAAAATATTAAACTTTTCAAGTTAACACTTCATTCGTACGAAACATAATCTCGTACGAAGCAAATACTTAACAAAATTCTGAAATTCAACATTTTATGTTTACTTCGTATGAAACATAATTTTATACGAAGCAAACACTTAACAAAATTTAAAATTCAACATCAGGTTTACTTCGTACGAAACAATTTCTTCGTACAAACCAAATCATCAAAACAATGAAAGATTTGCTCCGTACGGGCCAATTCTTCGTACGAACCAATTCGTCGTTCCAAATTAACCAAGTGTAATCTGAACTTAAAACTTATAGATTTTAACAAATTAATAGTCGATTTTCGGGTTATTAGTGCCGATACTAACGTTTTTGAAGTCAATTTTAAGTTTTATCGGTCCAATCTCCCTAGATCTAAGTTTTATGTCCGATTTGTTCAGATTTTATATTATAACAACTTGGTTTCTGCAAAATTACCTTTCCCATTGCAAAAGGTGTGCAAATCAACCTTCCCAATGTGATTAGAATCGAAAATAAGCCAAGAAACAGCAGATGTTTGGTACAAAATCCTCTAACTCATTCAACAGTTCTTAGAGACAAATAAACTTATTTCGTACGAAGTTCATAGGATTATATAGTAGACGATTTGCTTCGTACGAACTTGTAGTTCATACCAAATAACCACATTTCATACGAAGTAAGTAATTTTGTACGAATCATTGCTGAAAACTTGAATTTTTTTTATTTTTATTTTTAACCATTTTTTGTCTATTTAAAAACAACTCGGTTAACCAAGTCCAAGTTAATGACCCTAGTTGCCCGATTTTGTCTACCAAGTCCAAGTTAATGACCTTGGATGACCGTTTTGGACTAAAACACGTTTAATTGAACATGTAAAGTCTCAAATTAATGAACTTTATTGACGTTTAGTTATAATTTCCAATAGAGATTAGCTCCCAACCCGTGGTTTCAGTTCTCACTCAGCAAGATGTTGCTTTGATTTCAACCATCAGTGTCTTCAACATCGGTAGACTAAAATAAATCTAACAAGCAAAAAAAAACTGAAAATCTTTTTGAGTTTTTTAAGAAATTTATCGAAAATGACATACAAATTTTTGTGAGTTCTGTGTTTTTTAGAGAATCATATCAAATATATAACAAATCACCTGTACCTTAATCTTGGTATACTCATTAAGTTTTTAACAAGATTTACTTAGATTGCCAATATATTTGTCCCTTTAAACCTCTTCTCGTTTTTCAATTGTTTCAAGATATGTTAGGTAAATTTAAAACATGAAATAACTGTGTTTCCCATCTCTGAATATACTCCCGCATCAAGATTCCCAGAATATCATTTTAAGGTGAATATATCTAATTGATATCTGTAAATGGGTGAGTGCGAGACCTTGAGAGCTCAGGTTATTATTTCCATATAGACAAAGAGATGAAGGCTCATCTTTTGGTGGTGTTCCATACATGGAATCTTTTATACTGCATTTGTCACAAAGATTATGACATAATCATTTTTATGCAGCTTGGGCGAATAATGCATAAAGTTTTATACAAGTTCTAGGCCATTGCTTCCACAAAATCAGAAGAACTCGGATAATACCAAAGATATCGATCAAATATAAAGACCTAGTATCAAAGAATCTGGCATTCTTTCAAACGAAATTTCGGAGTACTAAGTCCATATATCCGAGAGATGTTATCCCACAAGTTACTCGGTTTGACTTTTTATGTTAATATCCCGAAAACAATTTATTGAACGAGTAAAGCCTACTTGCACATCCTCAGTAAGACCTGTTTAAACAACTTGTTTAACATTCCAATTCTTTAGCATACTGTGACTGTCTTTTTGATATAATATGATATCTCCTTTTCACAAAAACTCTTTTTGAATTTTATCATGTTTTTTGGATTTTCCCAAACATTCTCCCCCAAAATCAAAAACATGTTTTTGATTTCTAGAATTTCTAAGAAAGAATATACAAAAAAAAGCGTCTGACCGTGAAAATTCACATTAGGTTGTCATCATCCTCAAACTCAACCTCATGTATATCCCCTGATATCAGATTTGTTAAACCATTTAACTTTAAAAGATTTTTGAATCTTGTTTTATCAAAAGTTTTGGTATAAAAATCTTCCTTTTGGTCATCAGTGTCTCAATTCTAACCAACTTTTTCTCGTAGCAATCACGGATAAAGTGGTGTCGAATCTCGATATGTTTAGAGCGTGATTGTTGGGAAGAGTTTTTAGTGATATCAATCGCAGCCTGATTATCTACATATATTGGCATATCAAGAAATTGCAGTCCGAAGTCTCTTATCTATTGTTGAATCTAGAGTATATGGGCACAACAACTGATTGCTGAAACGTATTCAGTTTCACAAGTAGAGAGAGCGACCGTGGTCTGTTTCTTGCAATGCCACGTTACCAAACGGGTTCCGAAGAACTGGCAGCCGGCCGTTGTAGATTTAGTATTCAGTTTGAAACACCGAAATCAGAATCCGAATATCCTTCAAGATTAAAATCATCATGTCTAGGGTACCACAAGCTGGTGCTTGGAAAACTCTTCAGATATCTCATTATGCGTTTGACGGCAAGTAGGTGAGACTATCTTGGATTAGATTGATAACGGGTGCACAGGCACGTTGGATACATGATATCAGGTCGAGAAGCCGTAAGATACATCAAGGATCCGATCATGGAGCGATATAAAGTTTCGTCAACTCTTTCTCCAATAATATCTGGACAAATGCCGTGATTTGGAGCTAATGGGGTAGATGCTGATTTAGTTCCTGTCATATTGAATATCTCCAATATGTCATGAACATACTTCGTCTGATGAATAAAGATACCATCAGGCAACTAACCGACCTGAATTCCTAGAAACAACTTCAATTCCCCCATTGCGCTCATTTCAAATTTGTGCTTCATAACTTCTTCGAAGTCTTTACACAGCTTATCATTTGTCGATCCAAAGATAATATCATCCACATATATCTATACAATGATTAAATGCCCATCTACTTCCTTTGTGAAGAGAGTAAAGTCTACTATTTCTCTGATAAAGCCGTTGTCTAGAAGGTGACCTGACAAAGTTTCATACCAAGCTCTCGGGGCTTGATGAAGACCATATAAGGCTTTGTTCAGAAGGTAGACTTTGCCTTTGTACACTGGATCAACGAACCCCGGTGGTTGGCAGACGTACACCTCCTCTTTCACTTTTCCGTAAAAGAAAGCAATTTAACATCTAATTGGTACACCTTGAACCCTTTCCATGAGGCAAAGGCCAAGAATATGCAAATCGCTTCAAGACGAGCAACTGGGGCGTAGACTTCAGTATAGTCTATCCCTTCCTACTGGTGAAAACCTTGAACCACAAGTCGAGCTTTGTTGCGTACCACAACTCCTCGATCGTCTCTTTTGCACTTGAAGAGCCATCTTGTGTTAATCTTTTTGTGATGATCTGGCAGGTCAACAAGCTTCTAGACTCCAAGTTTCTGGATTTTAAACAACTCCTCCTGCATCACATCCACCCAACTTTCTTCCTTTAACGCGTCTTTCCAGCTTCCGGCTCAACGTGAGAAACAAAACAACTATTAGAAAGTCGAGTTTAAAGTGGAGTAATACTAGTATGGAAACACCTTAGATCTTTATTGATCTGATTGCGAGTTTGCACCCAGTTTGTAAGCTTCCTATAATGTTCTTTGACGGATGATATGAAAGTGTTCTTGGCATCACTTCGGTTGGAACATCTACTTGCGGTTGCAAATTCATTAGAATTTCATCAACAACCGGTACAGATGAAGAGGCTTCATTCCTAGTATTAGACTGATCAGCCTGTTGTTTTAAAAAACTTTCAATCTGTTCAGATCCTTCATTGGAACTGGATCCTCCATCGTTGAAAGTTGGTTCCCCATCAGAGTCAGCATCAGCATTTGGTTGTGCAGACGATTCGGCAGTATTGACATTAGATGTAGGAACAGGAAATTGATCAGAAGAGCTTTGACCGACATCAGACATGTTGACCGGTAATGATGTAGAAATCACCAATGGTCTAGCAACTTGTTATTGATTAGATGATGTTGAAATAACATTACAAGTTCTTCTGTTGGCACATCTGGTAGATCAAACAAATCCCACAATCGATCATAGTTAAACAGCCACGGATCCCTAGGTTTCTGCGTAGGCGTTGTATATCTTTGACAATCTACATGCTGCGCTAGAACGACCTGGTTCAGACTCGGCAAGAAAACACGTTTCTGAGGAGTAGCGTAACAAACGAAAAATCCTTCCAAAGATTTGGCTCCAAATTTACCAGCCGGGTCCAGAACGATACACGGTGATCCAAAAGGCTCCAAAAATGCTAGGTTGGGCTTTCGTTGATTCAGTAACTAGAAACATGTCTTTTTGTGAGGCTTAACTGTCAACACACAATTCAGGGTATAACATGCTGACGCTACTGCTTCACTCCAAAAACTGATCGGTAATTTCGAATCAGCTAACATTGTTATGGCAGTCTCTATCAGCGTGCGATTCTTTCGTTCAACTGCTCCATTTTGTTGTGGAGTATAGGGGGCGCTGAATTCATGAAGAATCCCCTTTTCATCGCAGAACTCTTGCATCTTCTTGTTCTTGAATTCCGTTCCATTGTCATTGCGAATTCTCTTAATGGGCAAGTGATATAGATTTTCTAGTTTCTAAAGAGGATCATAAGAGTTTCAAACGTTTCAACCTTACTCTCCAGAAAGAAAACCCATGAGAATCTAGAGTAATCTTTTGTTACGACAAGGCAATATAGATCTCCAGAAATACTTTTAACATTGATTGGCCCAAAGAGATCCATGTGTAGCCTTTCTAGTGGTAGCTTTATCGAATTCAGTTGCTTTCTCGGGTGTGATTTCTTATGCTGCTTCCCCTTTTTGTAACTCAGACAATCATCAGATAGATGAAAACTTTCAGATTAACACCCTCCACTAGGTCGTTATGCACAAGAAAATTCATCTTGCAGAGGTGAATGTGCCCCGTTTTCCGATGCTATAATATCGACTCTTTCTTGATAGCTTTTGAGACAAAGCATTGAACTTTCTTTGACGTGGTAGAAGAGATGCGCATATCAGGAACATATAAATCATTTTCTCTCTGAGCTCGCATCAAAATCCATTCCTCCGGAATTTTGAAACCGGGTTTTAAGATCAGACATACTTTATCATTGAAATGCATTGTGAACTTCTTGTCACAAATTTGCAAGATGCTAAGTAGAATGTTCTCAAGCTCAGCAATATAGTTCACTTATCAAACGATATAACTCCGTTTGTAAGAATCCCTTCTCCGACGATCCTGCCTCCCTGTGTTCCAGCAAAACCTACATACCCTCCACGGATAGCTTTTACGTCGTTGAGCAACGGCATTCCTATCATGTGGCGAGACACTCCACTATCCATTATCCATTTTGACAGTATCAAACGCTGGAGCCCCTGTACACATGATTAACAAAACTATTTAAACAAAGAAACCCAAGCCTGTTTGGTCTTGGGTGGGTTTGTAATGTAAAATTTTGGACCTACTTTGTTTTTTATCAATCTTTTTAAGCTCAGTTTTGTTTGGAATAGAAGGTTTTTGTTCAACCTTGGATGATTTGATATTGACAACTTTAGCAACCCATTTCTGCGTTTGAGGTTTAGCCTTTTTAACACAAACGTGGGTGCCTTTTGCTTTTCATCCTTGGTGAACTTTTTCGGATAAGAAATTGGTCTTGGACTTTCTTGTGAGCAATATCATGCGATATGCCCAATTTTCTTACATTTAAAGCATGTCCTACTGTCCTTATGAACAGAGGTATCCAAAACTTGCTTATGTTTCTCTTTTTCTTTAAGAAAACCATCACTTGATTGCATTCCGACGATCTCGTTTTGTTTCTCGGTTGTTGTCCCAAAAACAAAACTGATTTTCTTTGTAAAGTTCAATTTTTGTGACCTGTTGTTTTTATGTTGCTTCTGGAAATCCAACCCTGCCCGTTTGTTTTCCGGATAATCTCTATTCTTACGATAGTAGGGTCGGTTGTCAATTTTTTATTTAGAATAGAAAGATGCATCATGTTTATCTAAATCATTATGACTTACCTCCATTAGCTTGAACATTTTATCCACACAATCCATTTTCACATTCTGGATCGGAAAGTCCTCATCCGAAAATAGTTTATCCGATCCTTTCGTTTTGTAAACTATGACATTGGGATCAACATTTAAACTATTTTCTGATATATCATCAGACTTAGACTCAGCAAATTTTCAGACTCAGAAATCTCAGATTCACTTTTTAGAACTTTTTCAACCACATTGGTTACCACCTCAGAGTCACTTCCCCATCAATTTTAGTGTAAGTTATATCTATATCCGAAGGCAGCTCATTAGATAATTCAGTTTTCAATTTTAGATTAAGCGCCTTTTCCACCCAGATGGCTTTTTGCATGCATAACTATTCCACACAGGTGGTGGAACTCGATCATAACTCGCACTTTTTGTTTCATCATTTTTAGAATCATCATTCTTTTCGATTTTAGGTAAAATTTGATCGATGATGTATGAGCTTGTTGAATAACTGATTAACAGCTTGTTAACGCGATCAGATTCAATTTTAATTTCTCAAGCTCACTTTTGAGCTCAGCAATAGTGTTTAGATGAATGTTTATAGCCATTTGTTTATCCATCACTATTGCTTTAAGCATCATAAGTGTTGCGTCATTTTCTCTGCGTGTTTTATTATATTGTTTAACAGATTCACTCAATTTGTCATAGGCTTCCTTAGTGGATTTGTAATCGATGGACAAATTGTCTGTTAAACTTTGCAATTCAGCATATCGTGTGTCTTCCACAGAACACTCACCACATGGCTCTACACATTTTAAACAAGAGTTTTCAACCACAATCTCGGACGTTGACTTGTTTACCTCATTGTCGTTGGCCATGCAAGCTTTAATGATGTCTTCAGACAACTTTTCCATCTTCTCATCGGTTTTGACTTCTTCAACCCGATTCTTTTGCTCTTCACATGTTAAATGTTGACTTGGTGCAAAGTAACCTGCAAAAATTTTAAAGATATCATTAGGCAAAAGGTGTTTGAACGGACCGTGTAAAGTTCCTCCTCTTCTGATGAAGTGTGGTAATAGAAATCAACATCATCAGATCCTTCATTAAAAGACGCCCCTGATTCTTCTTCAGGTTCCTCTATGATCTCAGCAACCAAAGCCAAACTCTTTCCTTTTGAAATATATTTGTTCCAATTAAATCCTTCATCTTCTTAAGTACAACCAATGCTTTATCTTTTGTTACAGGCTGCTTGTCTTCAATCGGCACCATTCTGGTTCTTGGCTGAGGTCGGTGGTAAATCGCTCTTTTGTAGTAATCATCAGCTAAAGGATTATGGTTTCCTTGAACCTCTCTGTTAGGACATTCTCTCTTGAAATGACCTTTCTCCCGGCACTTAAAACAAGTAACTTTGGATTTATCAAATCCAAGTTTCCCATCCAAACCTCCCAAGTTTTCTTTACCAGTAATCTCCATAAATCTCTGTGCGCGACGAACAATCGAAGCCATACACCATTTTATATCTATCAACTCCGTCTCAACCGGATCTATTTGATCATAATCTTCACGTGTCATTTCAGAATTTCCGATCTTCCCAGCAACTAGACTATCATAAGACTTAAGAACTGAAGCTAATAGAGGCATGTGTTGCTTCGCTGTCTTCTCATTGAAATTTTGTGCATTCGGAAAATCGATGGCAATGTTGCATTGCAAAACTCTTTGATTAGAATGAGAAGATGAAGTAGTCTGGTTGCTCTGGGGTTGACTTGATCCGTAAGATGACTGTTGGCTTGAAGGCGTGTTTGGATCAACTGTTGAAAAGGATTGAAAGCCACTGGTCTGATTTGGTGGTGTGCTTGGCGAGCTATAAGCACTGAAAGCTGTCTGGATTTTTGGCGCCTGAATTTGAGCAGCATAACTATTCTTGAAGTAAAGATTAACATCTTGTTGAACTTGTACAGTCTTGTTCTTTGCCATATTTTTGCATTTCCAGTTCATGACCCTCGAGTCTTTCTATGAAACGAGGTAGTGAGAAATTGCTATGCTCAGTTCCTTTCTTCAGTATGGTCAAATAAGTAGACTATTCGCCTTGCGGTAGAGAATCAGCTAATTTGTCAACAAGTTCTTCATTGGCTTTTATGATTCCCATTCTCTTCATTTGAACCACTAAATGACAGTATCTCTCAATTAGCTGCTTCACAATTTCACCTTTGATGAGTGTGAAAATATCAAACTCTTTGCTTAGTAACGCTCTTTTACTTTTTCTAAGTTGAGCACTTCCTTGGAACTTCAGTCGGAGAGCATTCCACAATGATTGAGCATCATCATCCTGTTGAAGTAAAGCCAAAATATCTTCTTTAATCGATTGTTGTAGAATGTTCATAATTTTCTTTTCATTGATAAACCTTTCTCGTTCAACATCTGAGAATTGAGCAGAGTCTTCTCAAGGCCATTTTCACTAACCGGCGCTATATATTTCGCTTCAATTGCAAACTAACAAGTAAACTGACTAGCCTGCAGCCAGTTCATGAAATGCTCACTCCAGTTATCAAAATCTTCTAAGTTCACGAGCTTTGGCGGTTTCATCATAGTGCCCATCTCGTTCTCAAGATTGATATTCTGAGCCGCTGTGGTTGTGACGACTAATGTGGCGAATGCGTTATAAAATTCTTCAGACATTTTCCTGTGAAAATTTAACAAACACACTTTCGAAACAAACTAGTTAGTGCGTAAAAATCTTTCGTGCGGATGACAAATACTTCGTACGAATGAAACTCGTTCGTACAATTCACAATGTTTAAAACAATTTGAAATTCTCACAACAAAAACTTGTGCGAACAAGTTGTTCGTGCGAGCAAGATTCTCGTACGATTGTCATGTTCGTACGAAATACTTAGTAAAATCTGAAAATTTGTAAAATTTATGAACTTTTTAGAACTTTTAGAATTCATTCATACAAAATATCAACTTATACGAAACAGTTAAGTCTCCAAACTGATGATTTTTACCGATTTTAACATGATTTAATCCGATTTTAGGTATGAATTTGTTAAGGATTGATTAGAATGTAGATTAACGTGAATTCCTAGAATCCTAGTCCATTTCAACCATAAATTCGTCCAAAATCCAGTTCAGTTCGGGAAAGTGATGAAGATGAAAGTAAATCCAAGTCTTAAACAGTTGGTAGCCTGCAACTACTTGTTGTTTGTCAGTAGATTAGATCTCAAAGCTCTGATACCACTTGTGAACGGGGACTGTGCTCCCGAAATGAGCAACCGACCTGATCTCACTCAACAAGCATAGGCGGAATCCATTGCTAGAGAGGTAGACAAAATGAACAAGATAGTACTTAATGTTTAACTGCTTCTGTTGTATTAAAAGACGTTCAAGCACAGACGCGAGTAAACAAACTGGCAGAGCTTCACCGTACCGACTGACAAATCACGCACTAGCTCTAACATAACACTCCTCTATTTATAGGTCGACATGACTCGTACTGGAGTGCGTGTTGTAACAATGACTATGCTTCATACGAGTATGTGCTTCGTACGAGTGAGGCACTCATACGAACCACTTAGATTTTCTCGTACGAACCAATCTAACTCAACATATAAAATTTACATTTTAACATATAAACATTGACATGAAAGCTCTATATACATTACAGACACATCCTAGACGTAGGCAATAGACATTATGCACCAACACTTCTCACCTCAGGCATAAAAAGCGATTCCTGTAGCAGGGTATTCAATACTTACTAGGAATGTTACTGCCTCAATCCAAATCCAAAACTTCACACCCTTGGTTATGAAAACATCAAATTCAAACATCACACCTCCCTTTTCTGTTAAAAGATATTCAGATATACGAATCATCGCATTTCATAGAGTAACCTGTAGAAATCATGGACTTCAGTAAGAAGCATTTAAGACGAAGTCGAATTCCGATAGTTAGAGTGCGTTGGGAGTCAAAAAAGGACCTGAGTTTACTTGGGAACGTGAAATATACACCTACTACAACTTAAATTTCGGGACGAAATTTCTAAAAGTACGGGATACTGTAACATTCGTTGTAAAATGGTATCTAAAACCCGCTCCGTTTAAATAATTCAAATATAAGATATGAGGTTTTGTTACGTATTTATGTTAATCGTTCAAATTCGTTATATAAATTTCTATAATTAATAAATAAATTAAAAGAGTTAAATAATAAATAAATAAAAAATAATAAAAATATTAATAAAGAAACTGAAAAAATAATTAAATATAAAGGGGTGACCGGGTTTCGAACCCGGGTCTGCATGGAACTAACACACACAACACACCACTAAGCTACACACACATGTTTGTTAAAATCCTAAAACAATTAAATTATATACTAAAACAACCGTTGAACTTGAAGTTCAAATCGCAGAGCTGTAATAGCCGGAGATTTAATCCAGCAATCAAGGACTCGTTTTTTTTTACAATTAACAATTGAAACCATTTTAATCTTAAGATTTAAATTTAATTCGTGAATCAACACAGTTACACCATCATCAATCATTGAAACCGAAAACATTAAAAATCATAACTGCCTCTTCACCTATAAATAGCGACCCTACACCTCAATTGAACTCGCTCAGACCCAACCATTCTTTCTAAAACTCTTGAAAGAACATCTCTGTTCAATTTTGCTCTTCGCTGGAAAACCGTACCTCACCATAGTTCAACTGGAGAACCCGCAACTTCGGTATAAACACTTTGATTCTCTTATTTTCAATTGTTTTATCTTTAGTTATCATAAATCAGTTAATCCAACATGAATAATTGGATTAACAGTCGAGGGTTATGTTTCTGGGTTTTTATATATGAAGAAGATGATGTTCTTATAGTTTATACATATAATTAAATTTAGAGATATAATCGGGTTAGACACTCATTCCAGTGATGGACTCTGTGCAATATAAACACAGTTGCTCAGGTTCGAATCTTAACACGCTGCTTGTCTCCGAATTAAACCAAAGTTTTAAATACTTTAATATATTAACAGTTAGTAAGTATATATAATTAATATAAATTGTAGATATTCTGGGTTAGCCACATAGCCCAGTTGGTAGGGCTGTGTGCAACACATCGTCTGGGCGCGGGTTCGACTCCGGTTAAGTGCAACGGTTTGATGATTTAACAAAACCTTTTTAATTAAATGAATTTATGATTTAACTTAGTTAGTATATCTATAAAATCAAGATTATTTCGGGTTAGACACGTAGCTCAGTTGGTAAAGCTGGGTGCATGTATACGGGAGGTCACGAGTTCGATCCTCACACGATGCCAATAATTCGCGTAATCCGACCGGTTTACCAGGTCAAACCCTCAAAAGGGTATATATTTTTTTATTAATCTTTTCTTTATTTTAGCTTCAAAAATCCTTAAAAATACCTATAAAAATAAGAATTTAGCTTTTAAATTTGTACTGAATACTATAATAATAGATTTAAAAATCTAATAAAAGGCATTAGTAAGAAATATTAATCTCAAATAAAAATTATATATTTATCGAATTATTACGTGATTATTTAGGTTAGTTCTCTCGTCGTTTGAAATCTTAAATCGTGCACATTCGTCATCAATTCAAGAAACGCACCCACTATGAGTGAATTCTTACAAATTCCCCTTTTTATTCATGTTTTGGGTTGTATCATGTATCGTTTTCTTATATTGTTTATTCAAACACTTGTGCTATTAGCATTATGTGAACTAACGTGTTATTTATATTTTCTCATTTCAGTCAAGCTGTCACATTAGGCCCATCAGTTCCTCGTTGGATACGAGTAGAGCATCGCGTTGCCTAATTAGATCGGCTCCGTTGGATTGAGCCTTGATCTCATAGCTCATCTTTTATTTTCTCATTTCAGTCAAGCATTCTAAATAGGTCCATTAGTTCCCTGTATAGACAGGTAGAGCATCGCGTGCCTAATCAGATCGGCTCCGTTTGATTGAGCCTTGATCTCACACTTCATCATTTATCATGCTTATGTGTACTTTGCTAGATGATTATGTGGGTTGTGAATAGTTTACGTATACGTTTGTTCATACTTGGTTTATGCACATTTTTATTAAATTAATCAACATATCTTTTCATTCAAATATTTAAACGGGATTCACTCGCCAACTTTGGTTGACCCAAAACCCTATTTATACACTTGGAACAGGTGAACAGGTTGAAGCATGGAACACATAGGATTGGGCCTTAGAAGAAAAATGAAGAGTTACTTAAATGTCATGATTAGAACATTTTGTGCTTGTATGATTTATGTGTTTGTTGGAAGTTTTCCCTTTTAACTTGGAATAATAAATATGAAATTTTATAATAGTAAATGTCATGAGCTTTGATGAAAACCCAATTATGCCCCGACTACCATTTCCACTGCGAGTCAGGGTGAGACATTTTTGCTTGATATATTGACAAGGTATGCTCAGTACATGATTTCAAAACATTTTCATGACATGCTTACATTGTTCAAGACATATTGGTGCATTTAATATACAATGATACATTTATTAACATTAATCACGCCGATCGGTAGTGTGTAATGGTACCATAGGATTGACAATCCCGTTCCGGTTTCCTAGGTTTGTTTGCAAGTGACTTTAGGAAATGACAGAATCCGATGAACATTTGATAAACCTTTGTCTTTATAAGGGTTTATCTGACAGTCAACAAGGCTTGAATGTATTTGCCAACAATCCATATATATGTATCTACACAATAAATGCAATTGATTTATAAGAAAAGAGTTTCTGTTTAAACAAGACCTTTGTTTATACAAAACACCTGTTTTATACAAGATATTTTGACGAGACAAGACAGTTTTGTTATACAAGACATTTATTTTATAGTTTAAACAAGACTTTTTTTGCCATACTAGACATTGGTTTATGCATAGACATTTGTTTATAAAAGAAATTTGGTTTATACATGGCATTGGTTTATACATGACATTTGTTTAAGCAAAACATCTCAATTGTTGGCTCATGGTAAGTGATTTATATGACGAGACATGTGTAATATGATAAAAGCATGGTGGATATGCCGCTGGTACTTCCTATATATAAGTGCTTTCATTATATTACATAACGTAGCGTTATCTAAACAACTTCAAACAAAATACAAGACATGACATATTTTATACAAGGCACAAGTTATTTTGTTTATAAGTTAACCATGCATCATTTCTTTTAAATCATTTGATTTTCATATGATTTCATAAAAAGAAACATTTTTGTAAAAGATCATGGCTACTTTTGTAATAGTTGAACATTTCTTTTAACTTTTAAAGCCATGAATCTTCATCACAAAACCTATGTTACTCATAGGCATTTTTATGCTAATGTTTTATTTTCACATATGTTTCAGGAGCTAATGATTGACTTTGAGCATGCTTCACATAGGCGGGCATGGGCCTTAGTGACTGTAAAATTTTCAAGATAATTGTTATGTTTTTTATTTCATTCTCCCAAGACAATTGTTATGATTAGAACATTTTATGCTTATATGATTTATATGTTTGTTGGAATTTTTCCTTTTAACTTGGAATAATAAATATGAAATTTTATAATAGTAAATGTGATGAGCTTTGATGAAAACCCAATTATGCCCCGACTACCATTTCCACTACGAGTCAGGGTGTGAGTACATAGTATCTGATACATTAGGACAAACTTGAACTCTTCAATCCTTGAGCTTTCTTTGATTATTTGAACAAGACATTTACGCAATCCCAAGTGAGTACATAGCCCCCTCTTTTACGTTTTCAAATGTTTTGGGATGATTCATATGTGCCTATCACTACTTTCTTGTTTTCATGACATTATACATGTTTTGCTTATCTAGTACATATAGTACATGATTTCAAAGATATTTTGCTTTGTATGTTGACTTAGCATAACTAGTACACGATTTCAAAGACATTTTTACTTCGTATGTTGACTTAGCATACCTAGTACATGATTTCAAAGGCATTTATGCTTGGTATATTGATTAGTATGCCAAGTACATGATTTCAAAACATTTTCACGGCATGCTTACATTGTTCAAGACATATTGGTGCATTGAATATGCAATGATACATTCATTAACATTGATCACGCCGGCCGGTAGTATGTAATGGTACCATAGGATTGACAATCCCGTTCCGGCTTCCTAGGTTTATTTGGAAGTGACTTTAGGAAATGACGGAATCCGATGAACATTTTATAAACCTTTGTCTTTATAAGGGTTTATCCGACAGTAACAAGACTTGAATGTATTTGCCAACAATCCATATATATGTGTCTACACAATAAATGCAATTGGTTTATAAGACAAGAGTTTTTGTTTAAACAAGTCCTTTGTTTATACAAAACACCTGTTTTATGCAAGATATTTTGACGAGACAAGACATTTTTGTTATTTTATACAAGACATTTATTTTATAGTTTAAACAAGACTTTTGTTTGCCATACTAGACATTGGTTTATACATAGACATTTGTTTATAAAAGAAATTTGGTTTATACATGGAATTGGTTTATACATGACATTTGTTTAAGCAAGACATCTCAATTCTTGGCTCATGGTAAGTGATTTATATGATGAGACATGTGTAATATGATAAAAGCATGGTGGATATGCCGCTGGTACTTCCTATATATAAGTGCTTTCATTATATTACATAACGTAGCGTTATCTAAACCACTTCAAACAAAATACAAGACATGACATATTTTATACAAGGCACAAGTTATTTTGTTTATAAGTTAACCATGCATCATTTTTTTTAAATCATTTGATTTTCATATGATTTCATAAAAAGAAACATTTTTGTAAAAGATCATGGCTACTTTTGTAATAGTTGAACATTTCTTTTAACTTTTAAAGCCATGAATCGTCATCACAAAACCTATGTTACTCATAGGCATTTTTATGCTGATGGTTTATTTTCACATATGTTTCAGGAGCTAATGATTGACTTTGAGCATGCTTCACATAGGGCGGGCATGGGCCTTAGTGACTTTAAAACTTTCAAGACAATTGTTATGTTTTTTATTTTATTCTCCCAAGACAATATAAAAATAAATTCAATATTACAAAACTTTATATACCATGCGTTGTGAAACAATAGTTCTGTTACATGACTCCCCGACGTTTCCACCACGATTTGTTGTTTTACACGGTCGGGGTGTTACAGAAAGATTGGTATCAGAGCTCTTGGTTATATGGAATTAGGTTATTAGTAATACTTTGACGTAGACTATAACCTTCCTAGGGCCCTAACACAAGTTATCTTGTGTTTAGATCTTAAAAGTGTGATTACCAAAACAAATTCACAAGTTACAAATTCGTTTTGAAAATCAATCATCTATCCTTAGATGATTTGTTTTTAGGCTTCATGACTTCAAAGTTTTCAAAATCTCATCAAAGTTTGGGTTTTAATAATGAGAACACGTGCAATCTGGAAGGTTGGATGTCCTTACTCTTAGTATTCTGTCTAAGGCTAGAGTGTTTGTACAAATCCGCATTATCCGACCTGTCACTCTTACCTGGGAACTCTTGGGGTGAGTGTCTACTTATAGGCTAAAGCATGTCTTCGCGATACATTATAAAGACCCATTTACTTTGATTAGTCACTATGTGTCGTTTGTTAGTTTTAGGTAACGAACAGATGATCACAATCCTTATGTTTCGTCGATATTTTTAACGTTTTCTCTTGACTATCCAACATCAATTTCACCCATTTTCTCTTATATTTCCTTCTCTTTTAGAATGCATCCTCGTAAAAATGTTACTCAGGACGCCGAGATGGCGGCAATGATAGCTCAACAGATAGCTGCTGTGCTACCAAATCTTGTGACTCAATAAAACCATGCCAACAATAACAATAACAATGCACCTGTTTCATGCAACTTTAAACAATTCAATTCTGCTAAACCACTCAAGTGTAGTTGTTCTGAGCGTCTTGAGAGCACATTCCGTCATGTTTAATGTCCAAAGGAGTGCAAAGTATAATTTGCTTCGACTGTATTCCAAAAGAGGGCGCTCACGTGGTGGAACGGAGTGGTGAGAGATGAGTGAGCTGATGTTGCAATGGCTCAGACATGGGAAGAGTTTTGAGCTCTTATGATGAAGGAATTCCTCCCATGCCACGAGCAAAGAGCACTTGAGAACGAATTCCACGACCTGAAACAGGATAGTGGAGGACATCGTGCCTACACTGACCATTATGAGGAGCTAAGTTTGTTATGTCTTACTATGGTCTCGCCTTTGGATAATGGTATAGGAAAGTACATTGATGGCCTTCCTGGCCCAGTTCAGGACATAGACACTGGTAGCAACCCTGCTACAGTCAGACATGCTATCAAGTTAGGTGCAAACCTGACTGACTCGCAAGTCAAGAAAGAGAACTTTTTTGCAAAGGCGACAAGAAGCAATCTACCAAGACTGCACAAGGGAAACAACGCCGAAGCCTCCAAGAAGTCTAGGAGGCATAAAGCTTCCAATAATTTCGCTATTGTTACACAACCCAACCAAGCTGCTCCAAATCAACCAGCACCTCTGTGCAACAAGTGTGACAATCATCACCAACCCCATCTACCGTGTTGTCATTATACCAATTGTGGACGATATGGCCATCTGGCCAACACTTGTTGTTTTGCTCCTACCCCAAATCAAGTGGTTTGAAATCCTGTTCAACCACAAGCCAATCCTACACACCCCACTACCCACCTAGATCCTCCTACAATTGTGGTGATCTTACTCCCTTCCGAAACAACTGCCAGAAGCTAGTTAATGCAAATCCAGCGCGGGGACTAGTATTTAACATAAATGCTAATGAGGCTCGTGCTGACAATGACATGGTTAACGGTACATTCCTTGTCAATAATCATCCTACTGCTATTCTTTTTTATTCGGATGCCGATAGGAGTTTTGTATCCTTAGATTTTGAGCCTTATCTTTCAACACCACGAACCAAACTAGGAAAACCTTAAGAGTAGAGATAGCTAGCGACGAACCTCTTGTACTTGATTATGTTATTCGTAACTGCCAGTTGAACCTCAATAACCATCTTTTTCCATTGACCTCACGCCAATGCAACTTGGGAGTTTTGATGTCATAGTAGGCATGGACTGGTTAACCAAACACCATGCTGAAGTGATATGTTTTGATAAGATTGTTCACATCCCTCTTTTTTTGGTGAAATTCTAGAAGTTCGTGGAGAGAAACCCTCTTATAGCCTTAAACTCATGACACGTACCCAAGCCCAAAAATACCTACGAAAGAATTATGTAGCCTTTTTGGCACATATCATAGAGGAGAAAAGCAAGGGTAAGAGTATTCAAGACATCCCCGCTGTTCAAGATTTTCCTGAAGTGTTTCCTAAAGAACTATCTGGTTTACCCCGAGCACATCAAGTTGAGTTTCGTATAGACCTTGTACCTGGTGCCAACCCAATTGCCAAATCCCTTACCGTCTTGCATCGTCTGAAATGCAAAAGTTGCAATACAACTCCAAGAACTATCAGACAAAGGATTTATTCGTCCGAGCTTTTCACCTTGGGGCGCTCCTGTCCTATTCATGAAAAAGAAGGATGGATCCTTTCGCATGTGCATCGATTATCGTGAGCTCAACAAACTCACGATTAAAAATCGATATCCCCTACCTCGTATATATGATCTCTTTGATCAACTACAAGGTGCTACATGTTTTTCCAAGGTTGATCTACGTTCTGGTTATCAACAGCTTCGTGTACTCGATGAAGATATTCCCAAAACTGCTTTTCGCACTCAATACGGCCATTAAGAGTTCACTGTCATGCACTTTGGTTTGGCAAATGCTTCTACTGTCTTCATGAACTTAATGAATAGGGTTTGTAAACTTTATTTAGACAAGTTCATCATTGTTTTCATCAATGATATTTTGATTTATTCGAAATCCCGAGCCGGTCACAAACGTCATCTTCGTCTAACGATGGAACTCCTAAAGAAAGAACAACTTTATGCCAAATTCTCCAACTTTTTGGGACACATTGTCAACGAACAAGGTATACATGTAGATCCCGCCAAAATCAGTGCAATTAGGGATTGGAGTATACCTACTACTCCTACCGAAGTTCGTTCATTTCTCGGTCTAGCTGGCTATTACCGTCGCTTTATCGCAACTTCTCAAAGATTGTGGTTCCTCTCACTGCTTTGACTCAAAAGAATAAACCTTTTGAGTAGGGACCCAAACAAGAAGAAGCTTTTCAGACCTTGAAACAAAAGCTTTGTGATGCTCCTATTTTATCCTTACCCAGTGGCAACGGCGACTTTGTCATATATTGTGAGGCAACGAATATAGGCTTTGGCTATGTTCTCATGCAAAGAAACAAAGTCATACCCTATGCATCAAGACAATTGAAATCCACGAAAAGAACTACACAACTCATGATCTTGAGTTAGGTGCCGTTGTTTTCGCTCTCAAAATTTGGAGACATTACCTCTATGGTACAAAATGTGTGGTTTTCACTTACCACAAAAGTCTCCAAAACATTCTTAATCAGGAAGAACTGAACATGAGACACGACGTTGGGTGGAACTTCTAAACGAATATGACTGCTAGATTCGCTACCATCCTGGTAAGGCGAATATCGTAGCTGATGCTCTTAGTCGTAAAGAATGTGTCAAGCTACATTGTGTTCAAGTTCGATCTGATATCCAAACACATATTTTTGAAGCCCAACGCACTTGTGTAACCCAAGGTTTGTTGAAAAATGAACTACCCCATCATCTCGAGCTTCAGCTTGAAACAAAAGACAATGGGTTACTATACTACATGAATCGTTTATGGGTTCCAAGCCAAGACAATCTCCGCACCCTAGTGATGAACGAGGCTCAAAAATCTAGTTATTCAATTCATCCTGCTGCAGACAAAATGTACAAGGATCTTTGTACCCAATATTGGTGGCAGGGTATGAAGAAGGATATTGCCTTATACGTATCCAAATGCCTAACCTGTCTTAAAGTTAAGGCAGAACATCAACATCCATCTAGTTTGCTTGAGCAACCAGAAATTCCAGTTTGAAAATGGGAAAACATTGCTATGGATCTCATTACCAAACTACCATGTACTTTTAGAGGTCAAGATGCCATTTGGGTAGTCATTGATCATTTAACAAAGTCAGCACACTCTTTGCCAATTCGGGAGGGTCTATCTGCTAACAAACTTGCGAAGATCTACGCTGATGAGACAGTATCTCGACATAGTGTTCCTTTTAACATCGTATCGGACCGTGATGCTTGATTCTCGTTTCACTTTTGGAGGACCATGCAATCTGCCATAGGAACCAAACTAAACTTGAGCACTGCTTCTCATCCTCAGATGGATGGACAATCCGAAAGGACGATCCAAACATTGGAGGATATGCTTAGAGCTTTTGTGATCGACTTTGGTGGTAGTGGGATTCGCATCTACCTTTGATCGAATTCTCCTACAACAATAGTTATCACTCTAGCATTAACATGGCTCCTTTCGAAGCTCTATACGGTCAAAAATGTCGCTCACCTGTCTACTGGAATGAGGTTGGTGAACCTCAGCTCACCGGACCAGAAATCAATCTAGAGACTACAGAAAAGTGAAGAAAATATGCGATAACCTTTTAACAGCTAGAAGCCGTCAAAAGAGTTATGCGGATCAGTGATGCAAGCCCTTGGAATTCCAAATTGGTGATCGCGCATTGGAAAGGTGTGATTAGATTTGGAAAGAAAGGAAAACTTGCACCTTGCAATGTGGGACCATTTAAGATCGTTAAGAGGATCAGAAAGGTGGCCTACAAACTTGAGCTACCTCCTGGGCTTGGGAATGTTCATCCAACTTTCCACGTGTCCAATTTGAAAAAGTTTTGGCTGATGAAAACCTCCACATCCCTCTTGAAGAAATTCGCATTGATAACACAATGCAGTTTTTTGAGAAACCTGTGGAAATATTGGACCGTGAAGGCAAGAATCTCAAACACAAATGCATACCGATTGTTAAAGTTCGCTGGGAGTCCAAACGTGGCCCAGAGTTTACCTGGGAACGAGAGCATCAAAAGAAGGCGAAATACCCACATCTTTTCTTACGAGTTTCTCTAATTAAATTTCGGGAAGAAATTTCCTAAAGTAGGAGAGTGTGACATTTGTACATTTTTAGTCATTGAACAATTTCGGAACACTTTCGTACTTAATAAAATCTTGTGTTTTATTTGCTAGAATGTATATTTATCAATCATATACAATCCCAGACATTTTTATTCAATAAAATCTTGCATTTTATTGGTAAGAATGCAAAAATGTCAATCATTACACAAATTCAGTTATTTTTCGTGTTCGATAAAGTTTTATACTTTATTTACAAAACGTGTAACCGTACACTTTAACGAACCGATATCCACGACATTTCTGGACAAAATCCAAGTTAGACATGCCTTAACGCCTTATATAACCTAACAATTAGATTAAGAGGGGTTAAAAATGACAAAACGCGACAATAAAAGTCCAGGGGCCAAAGTTGTCAAAAAGTTTGCTTTATCACCAAGTATGCCACCTATCTCCAATTTTTGGCACCTTGCACTCATTTTGCCACACTTAATTTGGTGTTAACACATATTAGGTCACTAATCCACACTTGGTAACACTTGTCATCACCTCCTTGATCATAAAACACTAAAAATACCCTTTGATTCATCCATTTTTTTCACACCACTTCAAAACACTTCAAAGCAAAGTGTGAAGTTCTTCTTTCTATCCTTCTTGGAGCTTATTTCCAGCCGTTGGAAGCCTCCTATCTTGAGTTCTAAAAGTATTCTTCAACACAAGTAAGTACTCTTCCAAGTTCTTTCATTATTTTAGGTATTTTGATCTAAAAGTCAAACAGCTTGGTTTCCTGTTTGACTTTCGGTTCTGACCATTTTGGTCAAGTCAAAGTTCAAATTGAACTTTGCAACATGATTGTAACCACGAAGGTATTAATGGCTTGCGATTGCACCTTCTGATTACCAACGAGTCAAAGTTTTACGAGTTAAAATTAAAAAAATGTATTAAAATGCATTTTACGACGAAAACATTTTTGGGTATTAAAACTTAAGGTTTTGACACCAAATAAGTTTTATAACATTATTAGACATGTTCAAACATGTCAAACTCGTCATTTCTAGATTAGTTCTTATTTCTTAGTCGTAAGTCGAGCGGTTTTACTACAGCTTTGACTTTCGAATCTGACCCGTTTGGTCAATCTTAGGATTCGACCAAGCGCATTTTAATGACCATAGTAATTTAGGGAATAACACTCTGAGGTTATACCTTATAGTCATATAGCTTGGTTAGTTATATGATGAGTCGATTTTATCTACTTTTAAAATGCCAAAAACACCCTTTTCACGCATAAAATGGTTTTAAACATGTAAGACCATAGTTTTGACATCTAAACTGATATTATAACATAATCAAACTTGTTTTGACATATAAGACTCATCATAGGACTCATTTAACCAGCCAAACCCATAGTTACGTCTGTGACCCGTTAAAGTGGCGTAAACCATTTTAACAAGTCGTAACGGGTCAAAGCACTTAGAAACTCTTCCAAATTAGAATGTAAGGTATTATAAACCATATCATACGAGTCCCAACACTCATTTGGTTTATAAGTCCTCATTCTATCTAATCCTCCGAGTAAAGTCTCGACACATTAACATAGTATTCTGATACATTACGCAATCCCAAGTGAGTACATAGCCCCCTCTTTTATGTTTTCAAATGTTCTGGGATGATTCATGTGTGCCTATCACTACTTTCTTGTTTTCATGACATTATACATGTTTTGCTTATCTAGTACATATAGTACATGATTTCAAAGATATTTTGCTTTGTATGTTGACTTAGCATACCTAGTACACGATTTCAAAGACACTTTTACTTCGTATGTTGACTTAGCATACCTAGTACATGATTTCAAAGGCATTTATGCTTGGTATATTGACTTAGTATGCCAAGTACATGATTTCAAAACATTTTCATGGCATGCTTACATTGCTCAAGACATATTGGTGCATTGAATATGCAATGATACATTCATTAACATTGATCACGCCGGCCAGTAGTATGTAATGGTACCATAGGATTGACAATCTCGTTCCTGCTTCCTAGGTTTGTTTGGAGGTGACTTTAGGGAATGACATAATCCAATGAACATTTGATAAACCATTGTAATTATAAGGGTTTATCCGACAGTCAACAAGGCTTGAATGTATTCGCCAACAATCCATATATATATGTCTACACAATAAAAGCAATTGAATTACAAGACAAGAGTTTTTGTTTAAACAAGACGTTTGTTTATTCAAAACACCTGTTTTATACAAGACATTTTGACAAGACAATCCATTTTCATTATTTTATACAAGACATTTATTTTATGGTTTAAACAAGACTTTTGTTTGCCATACAAGACATTGGTTTATACATAGACATTTCTTTATAAAAGACATTTGGTTTATACATGGCATTGGTTTATACCACTTCAAACAAAGTATAAGACAAATATATTACATAACGTAGCGTTATATAAACCACTTCAAACAAAATACAAGACATGACATTTTTATACAAGGCACGAGTTATTTTGGTTATAAGTTAACCATGCATCATTTCTTTTAAATCATTTTATTTTCATATGATTACATAAAAGAAACACTTTTGTAAAGGATCATGGCTACTTTTGTAATAGTTGAACATTTCTTTTAACTTTTAAAGCCATGAATCTTCATCACAAAACCTATGTTACTCACAGGCATTTTTATGCTGACGTTTTATTTTCACATATGTTTCAGGAGCTAATGTTTGACTTTGAGCATGCTTCACATAGGGCGGACTTGGGCCTTAGTGACTTTAAAATTTGCAAGATAATTATTATGTTTTTTATTTCCTTCTACCAAGACACAATTAAATTCAATAATACAAAACTTTATTTACCATGTGTTGTGAAACAATAGTTCTATGACGTGACTCCCTAACGTTTCCACCGTGGTTTGTTGTTTTACGTGGTCGGGGTGTTACAATTTTGAAGTTGAACTTCAGCATTACCCCAAATTATTAGAGAGTATCCACATAGATAGGTGCATCAGTAGTATGGTTTTGTATTTTGATGATGTTAAAACATCAATTATTGAGTGAAAGGATTTATTTTTGTCGGGTTTCTCGAAAGTAGGGAGGTAGTTATGAGGGAGTTTGATGTGAAGAACCATGATCGGAGATGGAAGTAAAGAGTAGCGAAGAAGATGATAGTAGTAACCGCTAAAAGCTCTGTTTGGAATGGAATAGGGATATATAAAGGGAAAAAGTGAATGCTAACGTGACATCTGTTTAAAAGATCCGATGGCTAACATCTGTCCACATGGAACCTCTGTTGTGATAATGGATGACAGTTGTTTGATAACCTCTTCTAGAGAGCAACAAAGGTTGGAGAACAGTGGATAGGAACAATGGTGATTTTACTCAATCAGAGGATAGACATCAGAGGTTACGACCATGGTGAATGATAACAGAGGATACCTTTAATAGTGGATAAGTTTTAGCCAAATAGAGGTTTTAGAAATTGTGGTTTAGAATAGACTTTAAGGATTTATTGAGAAGTTATTTTGAAGGATGGAATTTTTATTTTATTAAAACATTTTAATGCTTTTTATTCATGGAAAACAAGATGTTGCTTGTATTCCATGTTTAGCGTGCCAATTCTAGAGATCAAGCTTTCAAAGGTGGATGTGTCTAAAACTTTTATCAACACATCTGCCAGTTAATCCTTAGTTGGAACATGATGCAAAGAAATCAAACCTTTTCCATAGCAATCCTCACAAAGTGATGTCTGATGTCAATGTGTTGGTTATGGAATGTGAAACTGGATATTTAAATATGTTTTCAGCTGCTTAACTATCTAACATGAGAGGAGTCTTTAAAGTAGTTACACCCAACAATTGATTATGAAGCCACAGGAGTTGTGTTGCACAGCTTGCAGCAGCAATATACTCAGCTTCTGCTGTTGATGTTGAAACTGCTGCTTGCTTTTTGCTTTGCCAAGAAAACAAGCAATTGCCTAGAAACTGACATCCTCTTGACGTGGACTTCCTTGTTGCATGGCAACCAACAAAATCACTATCGGAATAACCTAAAAGCCAATATTTCCATAAGTAGGATACAAGATACCAAGTGTGGGAGCACCTTTTATGTATCTTAATATCCTTTTCGCAGCTATAAGGTTGGACTTTCTAGGTGCTGACTGAGATCTGGCACAAACATGTAGCAAACATAATGTCTTTAAAGTGTTTGATCAACCAAGTCATCTTTATCATCAATAGTGACAAATTTTGATGTGGCCACGGGTGTACTACATGTTTTACAATCATTCATATCAAATTTTTTAATAGGTCTTTGACATATTTGCTTTGATGATTGAATGTACCATTTTGAAATTTCTTACCTTGAAGACCAAGAAAGCATTAAAGTTCATCCATGGCACTCATCTCAAACTCTGCTATCATGAGTTCCCTAAACTCTTCGCACAGGGCATTGCATGTGGATGTAAAAATGATGTCATACAGATAAATTTGGATAAGCATCAAACTCTCCATTTTAAAAACAACTTTTACCTCTTGTGAAGCCTATGGATAAGAGAAAGATGATATATTTACATACCAGGCTCTAGGTGCTTGTTTCAAGCCATATACAGATTTGTTTAGCTTGTTAACATGATTTGGATAAAAGAACATCTTCAAAACCAGGGGTTGGCATACTTATACCTCTTCCTTGATCTTACCATAAAGGAATGCACATTTGATATCCATGTGGTACAGCTTGATATTGTGGTTGGTAACAAAAGCTAAAAACAATCTCATGGCCTCTAGTCTTGCTACAGGAGCAAATGTTTCATCATAATCAATGCCTTCTACTTGTCTATAGCCTTGAACCATAAGCCTAGCTTTGTTTTTTACAACAATGCCCCTTTCATCTTTTTGTTATTGAAGACCCATTTTGTGCCAATTGGACATACACCTAAGGCAATGGTACAAGTTCCCATACTTGTTGTCTTTTGAACTGTAGGAGCTTTTCCTACATGGCCTCTACCCAACTGTTGTCTTTTAGTGCCTCTTGGTACTTGACAGGTTGTGTGAGAGATAGAAAACCAGCAAAAAGACAAATGTTTTGGGATTAACTTCTTGTAAGTACCCCTTCCTTGATCTTGCTAATAACTTGATCTGGTGGATGATTTTTAAGGTAGATTAGATCTCCCTTGTATGCAACAATGGCATTTTGGGGTGAAGGCTGCATATGGCAATCATCTGAGCTAACATCTGTTGACAATTTTGAAGAGCCAACATGTGTTTGGAGTGGAGGTGGAGGTATAGGTGGGATAGGTGTGAAAGTGGGTTGACTTTTGTTCCTAGAAAATGGACTTTTATCAACAGTACCTGGATGAGGTGATAGAGGTTTGAGGATCAACAATTGTTGATGTAGAAGTGGCAGAGTTTTGACAGTTGTTTTGAACATCTGTTACTCTAGTAGTGGAAGTGACTTTATATTGTGGGATCACAATCTCATATCCATAATCTTGATGGAAGACTGTGGTGTACCTGCATGGTTAGTCTTGATAGACACATCTTCAAATGTAGATTTATCTAAGTCAAACAATTCAGCAGGATTTGCTGGGATTTTTAAAGAAGATTGTTCATTGAACTTTACATTCAAAGTCACTTCTATACACCAAGTCCTTGTGTTAAACACTTTATAGGCTTTGGCAGTTGTTAAGTATCCTATAAAATAACCACAATCCACTTTGGCTGCAAATTTTGAAATGGAATCTTACAAACGATGTAGGAATCAAAGTTGATGCTTTATACGACTTTTAAATGAGCGGGCACACGCCAAAACCTTATTCTCTAGGATCAATTTGTTTTTGAGCTAGAAATTTAAGTTTAAAATGAAGCTTGGGCAGCCAAGGATTTTGAAATAAGAGATCGGTGGTTTGATTTTGTACAGAGTTTCATAAGTAGTCTTTTGATGTCTAGGGTTAATCAAAACTCTGTTTTGCACATAGCAAACAATGTTTACAGCCTCTGCCCATAAAGACAAGGGTAAACCTGAATCTACAAGCATTGTTCTAGCAGCCTCAGTTAAACTTCTATTCTTTCTTCCAACCACTCCATTTTTTTCTAGTGTTCTTGGGATGCTCTGTACTTAGAGGGGTATGGTCCCAAAAACCCTGCGCTTGCGCAAGGTACCATACCCTCATAATGATAACAGGTTACTGGAATAACCTTGCGCGCTACGCGCAACGGTACGCAAACCTTGAAACCAGCAGGTTGCCTAACAAACCTTGCGCACCTGCGCAATGGTAAGTTAAACCTGGAAGCGCAGGTCCCTGACCCTGCGCTGATTGAACAAACCTCTAGCCCAAATTCCTAAAACCTTGCACAAGGCCAAGATGAAGATGAGACCAACTCATACTTAGTCTTGAGAACAAAAGGACTTGATCCCTACAAGTTTACGCTAGCCAAAAAGCACTGATAAGGCCACGCGCATGGGAAAAGCGCAAAGAGGCATTGATCAAGTACAAGGGTACAAAGTGGCCGAGCTGTGACCCAATAACCGCTCGGCAGGTTGTGCCAGACCACGTCGCATGATGAGCAGTCTTGCAGAGGGTAGAAAGTACGCAAGGACATACACGTGGTACCAACCAACTCATACCAGCGATTGTCACACAATCTCCACTAACGGCTGATGGCAGGTCTGACAACAAGGACAACTACCAAGACACGTGGCTCCATCCACCGTGCGCCAAGTACCCCCCTGCCAGAGACCATTAACTATCGTTGCAGAGTAACAGAATGGATATTCCTGGTTGTCGGTTCCAGGCCCATCAGCCCATCTCCTACACACTAACACTCAGTCTCTGTTGCTCATAAAATAGAACTCCACGTCGGAGTGTGGTTCTCGGATAAGACAACGGTGTTTGTAGTTTTGTAATGAGCTTCAATCAAGATCATACCGACAAGCAAACCGAGAGATAAAATTTTATGAAAAGACTTTGAACCATAACCCAATTATCTCCGGATACCTTTTGGTCCTGCTTCTTCATTGGCGTCATCCGATTTTTTCTGATACTTGCATCTGTCTCTCGTTCGTTTTTTTCTAAATCTCATTTTCAATGCTGACATTCCATCAAGTGTACGACAAGGTCCTCGAGCCAAGGGCAAGAACCCGGTTCATGTCCCTCGGAGTGACGGACAAGTGGAAGAAGGATCCTCCGGAAACGCTGGTGTTCACCACGATTCAAGTCATGTGAATATCTCGGTGACCCCCGGAATTCAAGTGGAAACTCCTTTTGTGCCAATCACATCAATTTTACCTCCAGGTGAAACTCCAATGTCATGGTACATCAAATCTCAAACGGCTCTAAACGCCGTTTATGCTTAACTTTGTGCGCAAACTAATGCATCTGCTACGCTGGCGCAACCGCCCACACCTCACGTGCATGCCTTGCCTGCATCGCGAGTGCTAAGTTACGACTCGCCAGCTAGAGAGAGTGTACCATCACATCTCCGTACCAGGGAAACCGAATATTCCCAGTCCCTGCCAAGATATGAGTCAAACACTCATAGGCGAGCGTCTATTCATTCATGACTGGGCCCACGCCCATTAGAGGGGCGGGACACCCAGCGTGAAGAAGTAAATTGTAGGTCCACCTACGGATGTCAAACCTATTCCTTGTTCATATAACATATACACAATTGCGGAATCCAAGTGTGCATGCAACCAAACCAAAGTAAAGAACATGAGGTAACCAAAGATTCACTATCTTATTAATGATTGAGAACAAGTACAAACATATACACACAATGCTCGTATGACTCAAACAAACTTGCTGTGTTCTTGTGTCTTCGTCTTCACCAGAGATGCTAACAGAGAGATCTCACCAAAAGATCAGTTTCCTAGCTCGCCCTTTCAGTCTGTTCAGAAACATGTGACCGTACGAAACTTATGACTTGCACATAATTCTCATTCTTGGAGAACGTGTGTAGACATGACGTTTACAAGACTTATTAGTATGCACACATGCAACTGATTAACACAGACAAACTAAGATGTCATACTAGATCAAGATAGAAGGATATCTCGATCTATTCGACACGACTAAACCTATACAGACACTTGAGCAAAGACCGTACAATTACAACTGTAAATAAGAACAAGAGACAAACACAAAACTGTATCAACAAACTCCCCCTTGGATGTTGCTTGGTCTTCGGTCTTTGATCTTTGGTCTTCATATGTTGGTCTTCACATGAATGGTTTGGAGTATTGTAGGTCCACCTGCGGATGCTGTTAAAACAGTTCCTTGTTCATATGACACACACACAAGTGTGGAATCCAAGTGTGCATGCAACCAAAGAAAAGTAAAGAACACGGGGTAACCAAAGATTCACTATCTTGATTAACGATTGAGAACAAATACAAACATATACACACAATGCTCGTATGACTCAAACAAACTTGATGTGTTCTTATGTGTTCGTCTTCAGAGATAACCAACTCAAAGGGTAACAAGCTCCCTAGGCTGACCAACTAGCTATCAGGCAACAACAACTAAGAGGTACATGTCTGCTTATATAGTGTCTGTCTAGTTACATACAAAATACGAGTCTAGACATACTGAACACACTATTTCACACGAATCACAACTCAAGGATTTTGTACGAGACACTATTTCGTACGAAATACTTCTTTGGTACGAAACAAGTAGCACACTTGTTACTCATATTATTTTGTACAAATCATGTGATTCATACTAATTCTTTGACTCGCACAGAATCCGTTTTTCTGGAGAACGTGTGTAGACATGTCGTTTACAAGACTTATCAGTATGCACACATGCAACTGATTAACACAGACAAGCTAAGATGTCATACTAGATCAAGATAGAAGGATATCCCGATCTATTCGACGCGACCAAACCTATAAAGACACTTGAGCAAAGACCGTACAATGACCACTATAATTAAGAACAAGCGACAGACACAAAACTGTATAAACAAACTCCCCATTGGATGTTGCTTGGTGTTCGGTCTTCGGTCTTTGGTCTTCAGACTTGATCTTCACATAGAATGGCTTGGAGTATCAACAAACTCCCCCTGAAGATCTGCTATCCATTGATAGATCTGCCATCTAATGATTAGTGCATCAGGTCTTCGAACTTCTAAGAAACTTATAATCTTTCTTGTTTCCTCTTCTGACTTGTTAGATTTTTTCATTGCTGGTCTTTGTTTATGTTCTTTTTATCAATCTGTACTCATAGACAAATATAATTAGAACACAAATTTCTCAGGGGATACACACGAAAGACTTATCATAAAATCTTCGTATGATTGTATTCCCTGAACGAGATACACACACTCGTATGAATTCCAGCAGCAGATTTGAGAAAAACAAGTGACCAAGTCAAAACAAATGACTAGGTTCATTCGTATGAGATACACACACTCAAACGAATTTTAGATTTTGGTTTTCTTTGATGGATTACTTGTTGCAAGATATTACTTTTATGAAGTTGCGATATCAAACAGATGGTTTTCTAGCGTATCTTGGGAGAAACTCTCGAGTATCAACTTTGGCTAACTTTCAAAAAGTAATTACATAAGCAACTAAGTAAACTAGACATAAAATTAAAATATACAGATAAACTATATATCTATTGAACAATCTTTTTCGAGTTTCAAGGTAAAAGAATCATACCAGCATTTTAATCTTTGTCAAAGACGGTATTAGGTTTTCAAAATTAAACAGATAAGTATTTATCTATGATTATCGGTATTGTTGTCCATGTAAGCTCAGACTTATCAGATGTAATCATGATTAGGAGATATGATTAAGGTATGGATTTATACTTACTAGTCGGTGTTCAACCACATCACGACACATTCCCGTATAAAGATATGCACGAGAGAAAATCTTACCGGTGAGTATGCTGCTTTATCATCTGTTTTGACGTATATGAATGATGTGAGACTCACTTATTTTTGATTAAAAACAATCCCTTTGATATTTAATCACTTATTGATGAGGAACTTGATTTTCATATGCATGCAGGGCACAGGAGTAAGTCCGTGAACAGGTTAGTACCATCGTACCGACAAAGAGACGAACTTAGTTCCCGCATAAAGCTGTGATATTTTATCACTTATTTTGGGGATGTGATATTTTTATCACTTATTTGATGGTCGTATGAAGTATGTACACGTATGTATGATATCATGGAAGTTCTAGACTTGCGCCACCGTTATTTTTTGGCAAAAGATTCAACCATGATAGCCAGATGATAAGCCAACATAAAGAAAGTATATCTCAAAACCTTGGTACTCTATCAAACGAAATTTCGGTACCAAGACCATATTCCAATGAATGGTTCCCACTTGGCGTTCTGTCTGATAAGTTAATATCATCCTGCACATTTTTAATCTGATTGTGAGCCTACCGATACATCATAAGTAAAGCTACTTATCAATCTTCTTTCTATGCTTTTAACCATATCTGACAGATTTACCAGTGAATTTCATCATCTTCAATTTATCCAAGAAACTCATTTTTTATTTTTCTAATGTTTTTGTATTTTTCTGAATTTTTCTCCCCCTTAAACAAAGAAGGTAAATAAAAGACATATTTTTTGTATTTTCTTAAAATTTACTCCCCCTAAAATATAAAACTGAAAATCTTTTTGTAGTTTTAGATTTTTAGAAAAGTATTTACAAAAATAGTTAGCCATCGTTGAGTTACTCGGGTTTCACCTTGATGCCATTGACCAAAAGTAGATAATCAAAACGTGATTTATCAATGGCGTTGGTAAAAAGGTCGGCACGTTGGCGATCAGTGTGGATTTTAACAACATCGATAAGTCTCTTTTCATAACAATCACGTATGAAATGATACTTAATCACAATGTGTTTTGTTTTTGAGTGCTGTACAAGATTCCGAGTGATCTGTAAAGCAGCTTCATTATCAACAAAAATAGGAGTAGTAAGAAATTCAAAACCATAGTCGCGCATTTGCTATTGAATCCATAGAACTTGAGAGCAGCAACTAGAAGCTGAAATATACTCAGCCTCACATGTTGATGTAGCTACACAAGAACTGACATCCTGCGGTTGTTGACTTTGCATCGATTGTGCATCAAAGTTATCATCCTTAGGGTACCACAGACCAGTGTTAGGACGACCCTTTAGATAACGAAAGATCCTTTTCACAGCCATCAAATGAGAAACCTTCGGACTAGACTGATAGCGTGCCAGAAGGTATATTGGGTACATTATATCGGGTCTTGAGGCAGTAAGATACATGACAGATCGGATCATTGCACGATAGAGAGATGGTTCTACATGTTAACCCATCCGTCTGGAGTTATCCTATGATTTTGAGCTAATGGAGTTCCCAAAGGCTTTGAGTCATCCATCTGAAATCATTTGACAATATCTCCGACGTACTTGCTTTGATGGATAAAAATCCCTTCCTTTGATTGCTGAACCTGCAAACCTGCACTAGCAGCAAATCCTTGTCATGTTCCTTGATGAAGAGAGTACAGTCGATCAGGCCTCGTCGAAAAACATTCTTCAACAAATAGGTAGACAACGTTTCATACCAAGCCCTCGGAGCTTGATGAAGACCATATAACGCCTTGTTGAGAAGCTAAACCTTGTCAGGACGGAGTGGATCTTCAAAACTTGGCGGTTGCTCAACATATACTTCCTCTTCTACCACACCATGAAGAAATGCACTCTTCACATCCATCTGATAAACGGTGAACTTCTTGAAGGACGCATAAGCCAAAAAGATTCTTATTGCATCAAGCCGTGCAACCGGTGCATAAACTTCATTGTAATCAATGCCTTCGACCTGATTAAAACCTTGAACAACCAATCGCGCTTGTTTCTCACAACAACACCTCGGTCATCCTTCTTGCATTTGTACACCCATCGTGTACCAATCTTCTTGTAGTTGTCAGGCCTGTCAACCAATTTCTAGACGCCTAACTTCTGAAACTGCTGAAGTTCTTCCTGCATGGCTTCAACCCAAGAGTCTTCTTTCATTGCCTCCTTCCAAGATTTTGCTTCTACTTGGCACACATAGCAGGCAAAAGACCAATCATTCAGACCACCAGATTCCCTAATTTGCGAAAACAATCCAGCATTCTTGTTGTATCGAAGCTGATTATGAGTCTGCACACCACTCTGGACATCTCCAATAATATTCTGCTGAGGATGGATATTATGAATTCGAGTTTCTGGCAAATCAGGAACTCGATAATTGATATCCAAATTGTTGATATTCAGATCAACAGTTACATCGAGAGCTGGATTTGATGACGTTGTAGATGTCTAACCTTCAGTCGTTCCTTGAGATTGAATATTTGACATACCATCTGAAATTCCAGGAACCGCACCAGAGGTAGCTTCATTCGCATCGTGAAACTCATCATCTTCTGATGAAACATTATAATCTGCAGCGTCTTCGAATTCCTCATTTTGAACAAGATTGTTAACCGAAGTCGACAATTGAGAGTTAACAATAATTGGGCAAACCAATGATGAGTCTACTACAATATCACTTTCCAATAACATCTGAGCAGCAGTTGTTGCATCATCAAAAGTTGGCAGATTAAAGGAGTCAAATAGCCCATCGTAGTCAAACATCCAAGGAGCACCCGGAGCTCTAACAGCTTTTGTATATCTCTAAACCTTGACTTCACCCCATTCTTCAATCTTCTTCGAAGACAAATTCCACACCTGGAAATTTGGAGTAGCATATCCAAGAAAGAAACCTTCGATAGCCTTGGGACCAAACATTCCATGTGGGTCGATCATAGTGCATGGAGCTCCAAAAGGTTCTAAGAAAGAAATATCTTGTTTCCTTTTATGTAACAACTCAAAGCATGTCTTCCCATGTCTTTTCACCGTCAGAACTCTATTCATCGTGTAGCACGCAGTACCAACAGCTTCTCCCCAAAATTGAACGGGAAGTTCTGATTCTACTAACATGGTTCTTACAGTTTCAATAAGAGTTCTATTTTTCCTCTTAGCGACACCATTTTGTTGTGGAGTATATGGAGAACTGTACTCATGCAGAATACCCTTTGAAGAACAGTACTCGTCCATAACTTGATTCTTGATTTGGTGCCATTGTCTCTTCTGATTCTCCTTACCTTCAGATTGTACAAATTTTCTAGCAGAGTCAGGAGATTCTTGAGGATAGTAGGAACTTCACTCTTGTGTGCGAACATGTTTACCCATGAAAATCTAGTCATCAGTAACTACCAGACAATAAGAATCACCAAAGGTTGACTTATGTTTCATAGGTCCAAAGAGGTCTATATCAAGACGTTCCAGTGGCATAATCACAGTGTTGATCTTCTTCACGGGATGGGACTTTCTTGCTTGCTTCCCTTTCTGGCAAGATACACAAATGTCTTGAAGATGAAAGTTCTTTACTGGTACACCATTCACTAGATTGTTCTTCACCAAATAGTTCATTTTCCTCAGGTGAATGTGTCCCATACGTCTGTGACAGGAGATTGATTCCTTCTCGGTGGCTTTGGGGACAAAACATGTGACTTGTGCAGATGTTGTATTAGCTTGGCTCATATCAAGAAAATACAAATCATTAATTCTTGGAGCCGATAGGAGAATCCATTCCTTGGGGATCTTGAATCCAGGCTTCAGCACATAACATCCGACATCATCAAATGTACCGTGAACTTCTTGTCGCAGATTTGAGAAACGCTAACAAGATTGTGATCAATTTGCTGCACATAATTGATATTATCGAAGCTCACAACACCATTTTAACCATTCCTTCTCCATGTATCCACCTTTGTCACCAGCAAAAGCAACATAACCACCCCTTATGCTTTTCGCATCATATAGGAGCCGCAAGTCGCCCGTCATGTGCCTTGATGCTCCACTGTCAACAATCCAATGACTATTTACAGTTCCTCCTGGAACACCCTGCACATTGCACAAACAAGATTAGTTTGAGATGGGGACCCAAGCCTTAGTCGTCTTGGGTCGTCCCTTATCATCGAGAAATGTAATCTCAATTTCTTGATGATTATCAAACTGAGAAACTCCTTTTGAACCATTACCGGTCTTTTGTTTCCAAGATCCTTGTTTATTACCAGATTTACTATTATTTACAGTTTTAATTGTGTCTGGTTTTATTGACTTTGAAGATTTTTGATCCTTTTTCGAAGAATCCGATTTTAAAGCTTTCTCAACTGCTTTTACTTGTTTACGTTTTTGTTTCTCTTTTAGATCTTTAATAATTCGTTTATCTTGTGTCGGAGAAACAGATTTATGTTTGCAAGTTGGTTCATGAGGGGTTTTCTCCATACATCTTGATTTGGCTGGATTTTGACAATCCTTTATAATCTGGCCAAATTCTCCACATTTGAAACATGTTCTCCATTCAACAAAACTAGGAGATCGTGTTTCTCGGCTTGATGTTTAATTTGTGGATCCTAGGTACTGGGTTCATTTTCATTACATCCATCAGTGTGTTGGGTGTAATTGTTTTGACTATTTCTTTTCAAAATCTTAACTTTCTTTACAGAATCAACATTAGATTTTCCTTGAAAAGTTTCTACTTTATCGGTACCTTTGAACTTGCAAATTTACAGTTTTGGCCTTTTCTTGTCACGAGAGCCTTTTGCTTCAACCTTGGTTGAGAAACTATAGGCTTTCAACTCGCTTTCATTGTTTTCTTCGAACGATATGTTTGATTTGTGGATTTTTCCTTCTAAAGGTTTGGTTGTTGATTTTTCTAAAACATGATATTTAGAGATTGGATTTACGTTTTTAATTGGAAAATCTTTGTTTGAATAGATTTTCTTATCTCCAACCAAAGTATATAACACATTATCTACTTCTTGTGTAGACACACTTGTCTTCACATATTTCTTAGGAACTATCTCTTGATTCTCAACAGATTGAGTACTAGGAGTAGCAGACAATTCTACTCTTTTCCTTTCATCAAGAGGCTGATCCTGATCATCATTTCTTGATTCATCATCTGATGTATCATCCTCTTCTTCATCAGATGATGAACTTTCTGGCTTGCTTGGTTCTTGAGAGGAATTGCCTAGTTTGAACCCTAACCCTGCTGCGAATTCCTCGAGATTCAAAGGTACAGAGGGTTCAAATTGAGGCATATCCTCTTTATCAGGCATTTTGGTATAGTTGTGTTTCATTGGGGGTGGACACGGCTTATACCCTATGCATTGAGCATCTCCCTTTATTTTTTGAACTTCAGTAATATGATCAAGCACATATTGGGAGTTGGAATAACTTTCCAATTTGCGTTTGATCGAATCATATTCACATTTCATGATGGCTAACTCTTTTTTGTTTCTTCTAGGAGATTAATGTAGTTATTAATTCCTGTCTGTTTATTAAAAACTGTTTTTTTCAATTCACAAACACTTTTCTTAAGGGTTTCTATTACAGATTTAAATTCTTTTTCATTTTTAGTTAGCGCCAAATTCGCCTCTTTGCATTTTGATAGATCAACAACTAAATTCTTATTATGACTGTTGACGGTTTCATATTTTATTTTCAATTCAACACAGTAAATGCAAATAGTAGGAGGGTCAGAATTTACCTGTTTTGAAGAACCTTCAACATTTGCCATAAAGGCAGTGTGATGAGGAAAAGTTGTACCATCTGTAGAGAGTGCCTCTGTCTATTTTACCGCAGCTTCTGCATTCCCCATCATACATACCTTTTCACTTTTCAACAACTCAGCTTCACTCAGCAATTCTTCAACCTTAGCTTCACTTTCTTTCTTCACATCAGAATCAGACTCATAACCATCTGAACTTGAACATTCTTCATCAGAACTACCAGCATCTCCTGATGTATCATCATTATTTTGAGTGTTGATGTTGTGATCATGCTTGTTTTGATCCATGATCCTTGCATAGCATGCCGTTCTTCCGTTGTTTTCAGTTCCCAACTATACTGACCAATTGCATCCTTCATCAGACTGAACTACCATAGCTCTGTGCGTGTTTGAAGGTCCTGATTGATTGGGGTTGTTAGAGTTTCCAACAGCTACTATTCTTCTTTTGTTGTTGTACTGTGCTATGTTGGATGGTTGAGACTGATTACAAAGGGGTTGTGATTTCCTTCCTTACTGGGTCTTGTGCATTCCCGCTTAAAGTGACCTCTTTCTCCACAGTTGAAGCAAGTAACAGCGGTTTTGTCAAAGTCGTATTTTGTATCCTTCTTGCTTTCCAAACTAGTTCTCCCCGTTCTTCTCATATAATCCTTCGCCCTTCTCATAGCGCTTGCAAAAGCCCACTTGATGTCCATCAACTCCATTTCATCTCGGTCAATTTGTTTGTAGTCTTCCTTCGTCAAATTGATGTTCCCTATTTGACCTGCAACTAAACCACAATACCACTGCCCATGGTATTTAGAAGTTCTTCATGTTCCTGTGCAACTTCTACGTTGATTTTGGAGAGATTTGATGTGTCAAGTTTGACAGTGTTGGGATTTGCAGATTGATAGCTGCCTCCATAGAAAGCTTGTTGAGGAGCTTGCTGTGGAGCGTTATGCGCTAAATCCCTTGGCTGTGGAAGAAAGGCTTTCGGATCAAAAGTCTGTCCATAGGTTTGATTGCTCGAATCTGTAGACAGACTTGTTTGAATTGGTTGGGGTAGAAAAGGGTTCATGTTTGACACAAACGCGGTCTGCAGCTTCGGTTGCTGACTTGAGCTTGTACCTGCATTTATACCGCCAAAATACATTTCAGGGTTTTGTGGAGCAGAGACTCGTTGTGCCTTCTGGAGTTCTTCTTCATTCTTGTTCTCCAGTTTCTACACAAATTCATAAATACTAATTGAGTCCAAAACCCCTGTATGTTTTAAAATTGACCCCATTTTGGTGGTAAAGCATCAGCAAATCGCATCACAATTTCTTGTGGTGCTGCTAACACTTTATACGAGTACATTTCGCTGAGAAGATGATAAAACCAAGTGGTCATATCATTGAAGGTTTCGTTATCCATGAACATAAAACCTTCAAACTCTTTCTTGAGCAGATCATGCCGAATCTTCCTGGTAGCAGGGTTACCTTCACCTCTTGCTTCCAAAGTGTCCCACAAATTTTTCATTGTAGTACAATACACAAACTGATGATAAATGTCTTTATGCAGAGCTTGTGTGAGGATAGCAAATGCCTTTTTCTCTAGATCGTAAGCTTTCTTGTCACTTTCGACTAGATTGGCCAATGTGGTTGGATTTGATCCAGCTTCTTCAAGTGCTTCGTTATATGGGGTAGTGAAAGACGTCTAGAATTCCGTGTTTTGACCGAGAACATACGTATGAAAACGACTTTTCCATGAAGGATAATCGTTCATGTGATTTAACTTCGGCGGTCGATTATTACTCCATGTTTCACTTTCGCTCATTAACAGAGTTTGGATGCTTTGGTTTTGATTCGCAACACACGCCCATTGATTTGCATAGATCATTGCAGTATGTTGAGGCATCAAAGATTTTACTCATGATGTTGCGGAGCTTTGTGAAGACTCCTGATTTGAGCTTGAACAACTCCAATGCCACGGGTTAGAACTCATTATATTTTCTTGTTTAATGAAAATTTAAAGTTTTAAAGTTTCAAAATTATAATTACCTATTAAAAATTCACAGGTTCTGAAAATATGACAAATTCTTAAAATCACAAAGCTTTGAAAAACGCGAAAAACAAAAAAAACAGTTTCGTGCGAGACAGCTGTTTTGCACAAAATAGTTGTCAAGACCTGATCAGAGCTAATCAGATGATTCGTGCGGAACAGATGTTTCGTGCAGAAAAGATGAATCGCACTGATCTTTTCAGTCGCACCAAATGTTTTGTTCAGCGTTTTTCAGAGGAATATTTTCATAAATGGTTTGGTGAGAAATTTCCTTTCTTGTATAGACCTGTTTTTTTTTAAATTACCTGTTGTCTTACCCACTTTTAGTTAAAACACAGATTTTAACAGTCAACAGTCCAAGTCCAGATCCAAGTCAGAAAAGGTCAACCCTACCAAAACTAATCAGATTCAAATTTTTGTAGATTTCTTCTTCAAGGGTGTTCTTCAGAAAAAGTTTACCAAAATTTTCTACATGCAGCAGATTTTAACCAAGTTTTAAGTTAGTTATCTATCCAAAACTTAAGTTTTCTGCTGGAGGTTCAAGAACACTTCAGAAATCTTCAAACTAGCTCAGACACAACTAAGCCCGGTTTTGAACAAGGAAAGAGCCAAATCTCTGATACCACTTGTAGGTCCACCTGCGAATGTCAAACCTATTCCTTATTCATATAACATACACACAAGTGCGGAATCCAAGTGTGCATGCAACCAAAGAAAGTAAAGAACACGGGGTAACCAAAGATTCACTATCTTGATTAATGATTGAGAACAAATACAAACATATACACACAATGCTCGTACGACTCAAAAAAACTTGTTGTGTTCTTGTGTCTTCGTCTACAGAGATAACCAACTCAAAGGGTAACAAGCTCTCTGGGCTGACCAACTAGCTATCAGGCAACAACAACTAAGAGGTACATGTCTGCTTATACAGTGTCTGTCTAGTTTGTAAGAAATACGAGTCTAGACATACTGAACACACTATTTCACACGAATCACAACTCCAGGATTTTGTACGAGACACTGTTTCGTATGAAATACTTACTCATATTATTTCATACGAATCATGTGATTTGTAGAAATTCTTTGACTCGCACAGAATCCATTTTTCTGGAGAACGTGTGTAGACATGTCGTTTACAAGACTTATCAATATGCACACATGCAACTGATTAACACAGACAAGCTAAGATGTCATACTAGATCAAGATAGAAGGATATCCCGATGTATTCGACACGACCAGACCTATACAGACACTTGAGCAAAGACCATACAATTACCACTGTAATTAAGAACAAGCAACAGACACAAAATTGTATCAACAAGTATCAACAAACTCCCCCTGAAGATCTGCTTATCCATTGATAGATCTGCTATCCAATGATTAGAGCATCAGGTCTTCAAACTTCTAAGAAACTTCATATCTTTCTTGTTTCCTCTTCTGACTTGTCAGATTTCTTTGTTGCTGGTATTTGTTTATTTCTTTTTGTGTCAATCTGTACTCATAAAACAAATATAATTAGAACACAAATTTATCAGGGAATACACACGAAAAACTTATCATAATTTCTTCTTATAATTGTATTCCTGAACGAGATACACTCACTCGTATGAATTCCAACAGTAGATTTGAGAAAAACAAGTGACCAAGTCAATTAGATGACTATGTTCATTCATATGAGATACACATACTCAAATGAATTTCAGATTTTGGTTTTCTTTGATGGATTACTTGTTGCAAGATATTACTTTATGAAGTTGTAATATCAAACAAATGGTTTTCTGGCATATCTTGGTGGAAAACTTTCGAGTATCAACTTTGGCTAACTTTCAAAAAGGTAATTACATAAGCAACTAAGCAGACTAGACATAAAATCAAAATATACAGATAACTATATATCTATTGAACAATTTTTTCCAGTTTCAAGGTAAAGGAATCATACCAGCATTTTAATCTTCGTCAAAAATGAGATTTGTTTTAAACTTCAAAATTAAATAGATAAGTATTCAACTATGATTATCGGTATTGTTGTCCACATATGCTCAGACTTATCAGATGTAATCATGATTAGAAGATATGATTAAGGTATGACTTATACTTACTAGCCGGTGTTCAACCACATCACGACACATTCCCGTATCAAGATATGCACGAGAGAAAATCTTACCAGTGAGTATACTGCTTTATCATCTGTTTTGACATATATATATGATGTGAGATACTCACTTATTTTTTATTGAAAACAAGCCCTTTGTGATTTAATCACTTATTGATGAGGAACTTGATTTTCATATGCATGCAGGGCACAAGAGTAAGTCCGTGAACATGTTAGTACCATCGTACCGACAAAGAGACGAACTTATCTCCCGCATAAAGCTGTGATATTTTATCACTTATTTTGGGTGATATTTTTATCAGTTATTTGATGGTCGGATGCAGTATGTACACATATGTATGATATCATGGAAGTTCTAGACTTGTGCCACCGTTATTTTTCGGCAAAAGATTCAAACCATGATACCCAGATGATAAGCCAGCATAAAGACCGTATATCTCAGAACCTCGGCACTCTATCAAATGAAATTTCGGTACCAAGACCATATGCCAATAATGGTTCCCACCTAGCGTTCTGTCTGTTAAGCTTATATCAATCTGCACATTTTAGTCTGATTGTGAGCCTACCGATACATCATAAGTAAAGCTACTTATCAATCTTCTTTTTATGCTTTTAACCATTTCTGACAGATTTACCGGTGAATTTCATCATCTTCAACTTATCCAAGAAACTCATTTTTTATTTTTCTATTATTTTTGTGTTTTTCTGATTTTTCTCCCCCTTAAACAAAAAAGGTAAATAAAAGACATATTTTTGTATTTTATTTATATTTTTTTTTGTATTTTCTTGAAATTTACTCCTCCTAAAATATAAAACTGAAAATCTTTTTGTAGTTTTAGATTTTTTTGAAAAGGATATACAAAAAATAGTTAGCCATGGTTGAGTTACTCGGGTGTCACCTTGATGCCATTAACCAAAAGTAGATAATAAAAACGTGATTTATCAAAGGCTTTGGTAAAAAGGTCGGCAAGTTGGTGATCAGTGTTGATTTTAACAACATCATAAGTCTCTTTCAATGACAATCGCGTATGAAATGATACTTAATCTCAATGTGTTTTGTTTTTGAATGCTATATAGGATTCTGAGTGATCTGTAAAGCAGCTTCATTATCAACAAATAGGAGTAGTAAGAAATTCAAAACCGTAGTCGCGCATTTGCTGTTGAATCCATTGAACTTGAGAGCAGCAACTAGAAGCTGAAATATACTCAGCCTCACATGTTGATGTAGCTACACAAGTCTGCTTTTTGCATTGCCACGGGACTAGGCGATTTCCCAAGAACTGACATCCTGCTGTTGTTGACTTTGCATCGATTTTACAGCCGCCATGATCAGAATCACCGAATGCTATCAGATCAAAGTTATCATCCGTAGGGTACCATAGACCAGCGTCAGGGCGTCCCTTCAAATAACGAAAATCCTTTTCACAGCCATCAAATGAGAAACCTTCGGACTAGACTGATAGCGCGCCAGAAGGCATGTTGGGTACATTATGTCGGGTCTTGAAGTAGTAAGATACATGAGAGATCCAATCATAGCACGATAGAGAGATGGTTCTACTCGTTCACCCATTCCGTCTAGAGTAATCCCATGATTTTGAGCTAATGGAGTTCCCAAAGGTTTTGAGTCATTCATCTGAAGTCACTTGAGAATATCTCCGACGTACTTGGTTTGATGGATAAAAATCCCTTCCTTTGATTGCTGAACCTGCAAACCTAAAAAGAAAGTCATTTCTCCCATTGCGCTCATCTCGAACTCCTCCTGCATAACCTACTCGAATTCTTTGCACATTCGAGTGTTAGTAGACATAAATATAATATAATCAACATAAACCTGTACAAGCAGCAAGTCTTGTCCTGTTCCATGATAGAGAGAGTTCAGTCGATCAGGCCTCGTCAAAAACCATTCTTCAACATATTGGTAGACAACGTTTCATACCAAGCCCTCAGAGCTTGATGAAGACCATATAACGCCTTGTTGAGAAGCCAAACCTTGTCAAGATGGAGAGGATCTTCAAAACCTGGCGGTTGTTCAACATATACTTCCTCTTCTACCACATCATGAAGAAATGCACTCTTCACATCCATCTGATAAACTGTTAACTTCTTGAAGGACACATAAGCCAAAAAGATTCTTATGGCCTCAAGTCGTGCAACCGGTGCAAAAACTTCATTGTAATCAATGCCTTCGACCTGATTAAAACCTCGAACAACCAATCGCGCTTTGTTTCTCACAACAACACCTCGGTCATCCTTCTTGCACTTGTACACCCATCGTGTACCAATCTTCTTGTAGCCGCCAGGCCTGTCAACCAATTTCCAGACGCCTAACTTCTGAAATTGCTGAAGTTCTTCCTGCATGGCTTCAACCCAAGAGTCTTCTTTCATTGCCTCCTTCCAAGATTTTGGTTCTACTTGGCACAAATAGCAGGCAAAAGACCAATCATTCAGACCACCATATTCCCTGATTTCCGAATATCCAGCATTCTGGTTATTTCAAAGATCATTACAAGTCTACACACCACTCTAGACATCTCCAATAATATTATGCTGAGGATGGATATTATGAATTCGAGTTTCTGACACATCATGAACTCGAGAATTTAAACCTGAATTGTTGAAATTCAGATCAACAGATAAATCGAGAGCTAGATTTGATGACGTTGTAGATGCTTGACCTTCAGTCGTTCCTTGAGGTGGAATATTTGATGTACCATCTAAAATTCCAGGAACCGCTCCATAGGTAGCTTCATTTGCATCATGAAACTCATCTTCTTCTGATGGAACATTATAATCCGCAGCGTCTTCGAATTCCTCATTTTGAACAAGATTGTTAACCGAAGTCGACACTTGAGGGTTAACAATAACTGGTCGAACTAGTGATGAATCCACTGCAGTATCACTTTCCAATAACATCTGAGCAGCAGCTGTTGCATCATCAAAAGTTAGCAGATTAAAGGAGTCAAACAGCCCATCATAGTCAAACATCCAAGGAGCAACCAGAGCTTTAACCGCTTCTGTATATATCTGAACCTTAACTTCACCCCATTCTTCAATTTTCTTCGAAGATAAATTCCATAACCGGAAATTAGGAGTAGTATATCCAAGAAAGAAACCTTCGATAGCCTTGGGACCAAACTTTCCATGTGGGTCGATCATAGTGCATGGAGCTCCAAAAGGTTCTAAGAAAAAATATCCGGTTTCCTTTTATGTAACAACTCAAAGCATGTCTTCCCATGTCTCTTCACCGTTAGAACTTATTCATCGTGTAGCATGCAGTAGCAACAGCTTCTCCCCAAAATTGAACAGAAAGTTCTGATTTTACTAACATGGTTCTTGCAGTTCCAATAAGAGTTCGACTTTTCCTCTCAGCGACACCATTTTGTTGTGGAGTGTATCGAGAACTGTACTCATGCAGAATACCCTTTGAGGAACAGTACTCATCCATAACCTGATTCTTGAATTTCGTGCCATTGTCTCTTCTGATTCTCCTTACCTTCAGATTATACAGATTTTCTAACAGAGTCAGGAGATTCTTGAGGATAGTAGGAACTTCACTCTTGTGTGCCAACATGTTGACCCATGAGAATCTGGAATAGGCATCAGTAACTACCAGCCAATAAGATCACCAAAGGTTGTCATGTGTTTCATAGGTCCAAAGAGGTCCATATGAAGACGTTCCAGTGGCATATTTACTATGTTGGTCTTCTTCACGGGATGGGATTTTCTCGCTTGCTTCCCTTTCTGGCATGATACACAAACGTCTTGAAGATGAAAATTCTTCACTGGTACACCATTCACTAGATTGTTTTTCACCAAATAGTTCATTTTTCTCAGGTGAATGTGTCCCATACGTCTGTGCCAAGAGATTGATTCCTTCTCGGTGGCTTTGGAGACAAAACATGTGACTTGTGCCGATGTTGTAATAGCTTGGCTCATATCAAGAATATACAAATCATTAGTTCTTGAAGCCGATAGGAGAATCCATTCCTTAGGGATCTTGAATCCAGGCTTCAGCACATAACATCCGGCATCATCAAAATGTACCGTGAACTTCTTGTCGCATATTTGAGAAATGCTAAGAAGATTGTGATCAATTTGCCGCATATAATTGATATTTTCGAAGCTCATAACACCATTGGAGACCACCCCTTATGCTTTTCACATCATATAGGAGTCGCAAGTCGCCCGTCATGTGCCTTGATACTCCACTGTCAACAATCCAATGACTATTTACAGTTCCTCCTGGAACACCCTGCACATTGCACAAACAAGATTAGTTTGAGATTGGGACCCAAGCCTTAGTGTTCTTGGGTCGTCTCTTATCATCGAGAAATGTAATCTCAATTTCTTGATGATTAACAAACTGAGAGTCTCCTTTTGAACCATTCCCGGTCTTCTGTTTCCAGGATCCTTGTTTATTACCAGTTTTACTATTATTTACAGTTTTAACAGTGTCTGGTTTTATTGACTTTGAAGATCTTTGATCCTTTTTTGAAGAATCCGATTTTAAAGATTTCTCAACTGCTTTTACTTGCTTACTGTTTTTGTTTCTCTTTTTGATCCTCAATGATTCGTTTATCTTGAGTCGGAGAAACATATTTGCGTTTGCAAGTTGGTTCATGAGGGGCTTTCTCTACACATCTTGATTTGGCTGGATTTTGACAATCCTTTATAATGTGGCCAAATTCTCCACATTTGAAACATGTTCTCATTTCAACAAAACTAGGAGATCGTGTTTCTCGGCTTGATGTTGAACTTGTGGATCCTAAGGTACTGGGTTCATTTTCATTACATCCATCAGTGTGTTGGGTGTAATTGTTTTGACTATTTCTTTTCAAAATCTTAACTTTCTTTACAGAATCAACATTAGATTTTCCTTGAAAAGTTTCGACTTTATCGGTACCTTTAGAACTTGCAAATTTAACAGTTTTGGCCTTTTTCTTGTCACGAGAGCCTTTTGCTTCAACCTTTGGTTGAGAAACTATAGGCTTTTCAACTCGCTTCCATTGTTTTTCTTTCGAAGCGGATAGTGGTTGTGATTTGGTGGGCTTTTTCCTTTCTAAAGGTTTGGTTGTTGATTTTTCTAAAACATGATATTTAGAGATTGGATTTACGTTTTTAATTGGAAAATCTTTGTTTGAATAGATTTTCTTATCTCCAACCAAATTATACAACACATTATCTACTTCTTGTGTAGACACACTTGTCTTCACAGATTTCTTAGGAACAGTCTCTTGATTCTCAACAGATTGAGTGCTAGGTGTAGCAGACGATTCTACTCTTTTCCTTACATCAAGAGGCTGATCCTGATCATCATTTCTTGATTCATCATCTGATGTATCATCCTCTTCTTCATCAGATGATGAACTTTCTGGCTTGCTTGGTTCTTGAGAGGAATTGTCTAGTTTGAACCCTAACCCTGCTGTGAAATCCTCAGGATTCAAAGGTACAGAGGGTTCAAAATGAGGCATCTCTTCTTCATCAGGCATTTTGTATAGTTGTGTTTCATTGGGGGTGGACACGACTTATACCCTATGCATTGAGCATCTCCCTTTAGTTTCTGAACTTCAATGATATGATCAAGCACATAATTGGGAGTTGGAATAACTTTCCAATTTGCGTTTGATCGAATCATATTCGCATTTGGCGATGGCTAACTCTTTCTTTGCTTCTTCTAGGAGATTAATGTAGTTATTAATTCCTGTCTGTTTATTCAAAACTATTTTTGTCAATTCAGAAACACTTTTCTTAAGTGTTTCTATTACAGATTTGAATTCTTTTTCATTTTTAGTTAACGCAAATTCGCCTCTTTGCATTTTGATAGTTCAAGAACTAAATTTTGATTATGATTGTTGACGGTTTCATACTTTATTTTTAATTCAACACAGTCATTGCAAACAGTAGGAGGTTCAGAATTTACCTGTTTTGAAGAACCTTCAACATTTACCATAAAGGCAGTGTGATGAGGAAAAGTTGCACCATCTGTAGAGAGTGTCTCTGTCTCTTTGACCCCAGCTTCTACATTCCTCGTCATACCTACCTTTTCAGATTTCAACATCTCAGCTTCACTCAGCAACTCTTCAACCTCAACATCGCTTCCTTTCTTCTCAATAGAATCAGATCCATAACCATCTGAACTTGAACATTCTTCATCAGAACTCCCAACATCCCCAGATGTATCATCGTTATTTGGAGTATTGATGATGTGATCATGCTTGATTTGATCCACGAACTTCGCATAGCATGCAGTTCTTCCGATGTTCTCAGTTCCCAACTGTACTGACCAATCGCATCCTTCATCAGACTGAACTACCAAAGCTCTGTGCGTGTTTGAAGGTCCTGATTGATTGGTATTGCCAGAGTTGCCAACAGCTACCATTCTTCTTTCGTTGTTGTACTGTGCTGTGTTGGATGGTTGAGACTGATTTCGAAAGGGGTTGTTATTTCTTTCCTTGCTGGGTCTTGTGCATTCCCGCTTGAAGTGACCTCTTTCTCCACAGTTGAAGCAAGTGACGGCGGTTCTGTCAAAGCCGTATTTTGTATCCTTCTTGCTTTCCAAACTGATTCTACCCGTTCTTCTCATATAATCCTTCGCTCTTCTCATAGCACTTGCAAATGCCCACTTGATGTCCATCAGCTCCATTTCATCTCGGTCAATTTGTTCATAGTCTTCATTTGTCAAATTGATGTTCCCTATTTGACCTGCAACTAAACCACAATACGCACTGACCATGGTATTTAGAAGTTTCGCATGTTCCTGTGCAACTTCTACGTTGATTTTGGAGAGATTTGACGTGTCAGGTTTGACAGTGTTGGGATTTGTAGATTGACTATTGCTTCCATAGAAAGCTTGTTGAGGAGCTTGTGTGGAGCTTTATGCGCTAAGTCCCTTGGCTGTGGAAGGAAGGCTTTCGGATCAAAAGCTTGTCCATAGGCTTGATTACTCGAACCTGTAGACTGACTTGATTGAACTGGTTGGGGTAGAAAAGGGTTCATGTTTGACACAAACGCGGTTTGCAGCTTCGGTTGCTGACTTGAGCTTGTACCTGCATTTATACCTCCAAAATACATTTCAGGGTTTTGTGGAGTAGAGACTCGTTGTGCCTTCCGGAGTTCTTCTTCATTCTTGTTTTCCAGTTTCTACACAAATTCATAAATACTAATTGAGTCCAAAACACCTGTATGTTTTAAAAGATTAATAAATTGACCCCATTTCAGTGGTAAAGCATTAGCAAATCGCATCACAATTTCTTGTGGTGCTGCTAACACTTTATACGGGTACATTTTGCTGAGAAGATGATAAAACCGAGTGGTCATATCATTCAAGGTTTCATTCTCCATGAACATGAAACCTTCAAACTCTTTCTTGAGCAGATCATGCCGAATCTTCCTGGTAGCAGCGTTACCTTCACCTGTTGCTTCCAAAGTGTCCCACAAATTTTTCGTTGTAGTACAATACACAAACTGATGATAAATATCTTTATGCAGAGCTTGTGTGAGGATATCAAATGCCTTTTACTCTATATCGTAAGCTTTCTTGTCACTTTCGACTAGATTGGCCAATGTGGTTGGATTTGATCCAGCTTCTTCAAGTGCTTCATTATAGGGGGTAGTGAAAGACGTCTAGAATTCCGCGTTTTGACCGAGAACATACGTATGAAAACGACTTTTCCATGAAGGATAATCGTTCTTGTGATTTAACTTCGGCGGTCGGTTATTACTCCCTGTTTCACTATCGCTCATTAACAGAGTTTGGATGCTTTGATTCTGATTCGCAACACACGCCCATTGATTTGCAGGGATCATAGTTGTATGTTGAGGCACCAAAGATTTTACCCATGAAGTTGCGGAGCTTTGCAAAGACTCCTGATTTGAGCTTGACAACTCTAATCCCACGGGTTAGAATTCATTATATTTTCTTGTTTTATGAAAATTTAAAGGTTTAAAGTTTCAAATTATAATTACCTTTTAAAAATTCACAGGTTCTGAAAATATGACAAAAACACGAAAAACAAATAATAACTGTTTCGTGCGAGATGCGTTTTTCGTGCGGATCAAGTGTTTTGTGCGGTTCAGATGAATCGTACGAAATAGTTCAGTCGTACAAACTGCTTTGTTCAGCGTTTTTCAGTGGAATCTTTTCAGAAATGGTTTGGTGAAAATTTTTCTTTCTTGTGTAGACCTGCTTTTTCGAAAATACCTATTGTCTTACCCACTTTTAGTTAAAACACAGATTTTTAACAGTCAACAGTCCAAGTCCAGATCTAAGTAAGAAAATGTCAGCCCTACCAAACTAATCAGATTCAATTTTTGGCAGATTTCTTCTTCAAGCGTGTTCTTCAGAAAAATTTTACCACAAAATTTTCTACATGCAGCAGATTTTGACCAAGATTAAAGTTAGTTATATGTTGTCTGTTGGTCGCTCAAGAACACTTCTGAAATCTTCAAACTAGCTTAGACACAACTAAGCCCGGTTTTGAACAAGGAAAGAGCCAAAGCTCTGATACCACTTGTAGGTCCACCTGCGAATATCAAACCTATTCCATATTCATATAACATACACACAAGTGTAGAATCCAAGTGTGCATGCAACCAAAGCAAATAAAGAACACATGGTGACCAAAGATTCATTATCTTGATTAATGATTGAGAACAAGTACAAACATATACACACAATGCTCATATGACTCAAACAAACTTGATGTGTTCTTGTGTCTTCGTCTTCACCAGAGATGCTAACAGAGAGATCTCACCAAAAGATCAGTTTGCTAGCTGGTTCTTTCAGTCTAGTCAGTCTAGTGAGTTAGTCAGTAACCTTGACTGAGAAGTGCATGTCTACTTATATAGTGTCTGTCTAGACCTTCGTACGAAACACCAATCTAGACATATGGAACACACTATTTCACACGAGACACAATTCCAGAATTTTGGTACGTAACATCTGTTTCGTACGAAACCATTCATTGTTTCATACGAAACATGTGACTCGTACGAAACCTATGACTCGCACAGAATTCTCATTCTTGGAGAACGTGTGTAGACATGATGTTTACAAGACTCATCAGTATGCACACATGCAAATGATTAACACAGACAAGCTAAGAAGTCATAGTAGATCAAGATAGAAGGATATCTCGATCTATTCGACACGACCAAACCTATACAGACACTTGAACAAAGACCGTACAATTACAACTGTAATTAAGAACAAGCGACAGACACAAAACTGTATCAACAAACAATATATGGCGAGGGTGACAACGACAACGTGTTTCACCGGTTGCCTAAAGATCACGCCGCATATAAGCCTACGCCATGGGCTGTGTACAATCCAGAGGCGGAATATACTTACAACTTGATCTACAGGCCAGCTAAAGCAGCTGAACTCGAAGTTCATTGAAGGAGATTGCGCTAGCCCCACTTGAACGTGCAAAATTACCCTCCAATGTGGGAAAGTTTAATGGAGACCCAGATGACCACATGCGATTGTTCACTGGCGCGAGGCTTATCGGAGGTTGGACGCTGCCTATGTGGTGTCATCTGTTTGTCCAAACTCTTACAGGCGCTGCGCCTATGGTTTGACAACTTACCCACAGGGAAGCTCACTTCGTGTAACGATCTCAAAGATAAGTTCCTGACTCATTTCAGCCAACAAAGATGATACGTCAGAGATTCTTCCGACGTCATGAATATATGGCGGCGGAATGATGAAAGTCTAGAATATTTCATCACCCGCTACAACAAGGAGGTGTTGGAAATTAGTGACGTGCACGAAGACCTGATTCGTGCACAGTTCAAATATGTTGTCTGCTACGACAAGATGATAAAGGTCTTGTCAGGAACCTCTGGCCTCCCAAAAAGTTGCGAGAATCTCATGGCGGCAGCCAAGGTCTACGCGTAGACAGAGCGCAACCTGAACTCCAACCGACCTCCTCTACCTCAGTAGCGCCCAGCAAGACATGAGCAGGAGTTTTGCGAAGAAAAACAAGAAAAGTTGGAAGGAGTCTAAGCAGAACCCTTCTTACTCACCGGTCGATGTGCGTGCAATGATAAACAAGATTGCTACTCAAAGAGCAATCAAACAAGATAATCGCGATCGACAGTGGACGCCACTAACAAAGACCCCGGCGGAAGTGCTCAACACAGAAGATCATCAATTCAAGTAGCCACTGGCGATGAGAAACAAAAAAGTTCAAGACCCTAACCTTTTTTGCGGTTATCACAAAGATACAGGGCACATGACCGGCAACTGCATCAGCCTGCGCACGGAAATAGAAAAGGCGCTGAAGAGTGGGAAGCTCACCCAATGGTTTCAAAATGTGCGCAAGGAAGTGCGCCAAATTACTCGTGGCGAAGAGGGCCCGAGTAACAAGAAAATGAAACAAGCATTCATTCATATGATACAAGGTGGCCCAGTTCACAAGCGCAGCCATCAGAAGAGTTGTACGACACATTGGCGTGAACAACAGGTCATCTCCCCCATAGTTCCCGGGGGTCCCAGGAGGAACGACCGGTTGTGATAACTAGCATCTTTGGCAATTATCGCATCGAATACATGTTCATTGACCCAGGAAGCTCTATGGACATTACCTATGAGCAATGTTTTCAACAGTTGGACCTGAAGGATAAAGCACGCTTGGAGCTAGTCGATTTCCCATTGACTGGTTTCAGTAATGAAGCCGTTTTTCGCTGGGGCAGATCTCTTTTCCGGTAACTCATTCTGATGGACGACACTCGTGCAAGGTCTCTGTTAACTTCATGGTAATCCAGCAACATCGCGCCATGACGTGTTACTAGGCCGTCGCCCCCAAAGAGAGTTCAACATGATTACCTCCACTCCTCACGCTGCTTGCGGGTTTCCAACAGAAATCGGGGAAGCAATCATGTATTCTAGAAAGGAGGTCATGTCCACGAAGAAGAACCACCAGTGAAGGTACCAAAGTCATCCCCAAACGGTGAGCCAGAAAAATGGGTACTCAACAACAAGTACCCAGAACAAACGGTGTTATTTGGTCCCGCCATGACCCCTGCAGTAAAGGCGCGACTTAAACAACTCATGTTCCGCAATCTAACATTTTTGTGTGGTCACCGGCTGATATGACAAGGGTACAAAGAGAGATCGCAGAGCACGCGCTGCACACTTTCTCTTCAGTTGAGCCGGTCGTTCAGAAAAAGCGTAGTTTTGGAGCTGAAAAAACTCGCGCAATGAACGAGCAAGTTTTCAGAGCTCCTCCAGGCCGACATCCTCAGAGAAGTGCACTACCAAACATGGGTGGCCAATCAGGTCATGGTCCAGAAGCATAACGGCGGTTGGCGCATGTGCGTCGATTTCAAAGACTTGAACAATGCATGTCCAAAAGACTACTACTCTTTGCCAGAAATCGACAAAAAGGTGGACTCTCTCGCTTCATTCTGGTGGAATTGTTTTCTTGATTGCTACAAAGGCTACCACCAGATTCAAATGAAGAAAGAGGACGAAGACAAAACCGCCTTCCACACGGACAATGGAATCTTTTGCTACACAAAGATGCCCTTTGGTTTGCGCAACGCGGGAGCCACCTACCAGCGTTTGATGGGCCATGTCTTCGGAGATGACATTGGCGAAACCGTGGAAGTGTACATCAATGACTTGGTCATCATGAGCCCAGATGAGGAAAGGATGTTGACAAACATTCAGAAAACTTTCACATCCTTGCACAAGGCCAACTTGAAGTTGAATCCCAGGAAGTGCTCGTTTGGAATGGAAGAAGGAAAATTCCTGGGATTTGTTGTCATGCGCGATGGTTTTAAATTCAACCCTGAGAAGGTGGAAGCAATTCACGTATGCCTTCCCCTTCGACTATCAAGGACATGCAACGGTTGGCTGGGCGACTGGCTGCACTGAACAGGTTCTTAGCAAACCATGCAATGAAATCCTTCCCACTCATCAGCACGTTGAGAAACTGTGTAAAGTAAAATAAGTTTTAGTGGACTCCTGATGTGGAGAAAGTTTCCCAACAGATGAAGGAATGCTTGATTCAGTTGCCTACACTCACGGCCCCACAAAAGAACGAACCATTGATCCTCTACCTTTCCACATCGGATATCGCTCTGGGTGCAGTCTAGTTGGTAGAGCGCGCAGGAGTCCAAACTCCAATCTACTATGACAGCAAGATGTTTTAGACCGGAGACAAGATACCCAATGATGGAGAAGCTTGTTTTAGCTTTAGTCCACGCATCCCGTAGCCTGTGTAGGTATTTTTCAGGCCACGTGATCACAGTTCTCACGAACTATCACCTAGGCCAGGTTTTATCCAAACCTGACATATCCGGCCGTCTGGCAACATGGGTGATCGAGCTAGGTGGACACAATATTGTGTACAAACCACGCCAAGCTATTATAGGCCAGATACTAGCCGATTTTGTCAAGGACGTGCCGAGCAATAAAGTGCAAGAATGTGAAGCTGTCCAGAATCCATGCGCCTGTCACAGATGACCACACATGGATCCTTCACACAAACGGCGCATCCAATGATGATGGCGCAGGGGCTAGTCTCCATCTAATATCCCTGATAACAAGGAGTTCACCTACGCCATTAGATTGGACTTCAAAAGCACAAATAACGAAGCTGAATATGAAGCGTTTCTTGCAGGCCTTCAGTTAACCATCAAAATGGGTGCTAGGAATTTGGAAGCGCACGTCGACTGTCTTTTGGTCGTGGGGCAAATCAATGGCGTGTACGACACAAAAGGCGAAACGATGGCCCTGTATCTTGAACAGGCGCAATCCTTGATAACCAAATTCCAAAATTTCAAAGTGACCCACATTAACTGAAGTGAGAATAAGCATTCCGATGCGCTCAGTAAATTGGCAGCTACAAGCTTCAAACACCTCGCGCGAGAAGTGCGCATCAAGGTACTCAAAAACCCTTCCGTTCTGCTACGTCAAGTAAACATCATAGAAATGGGAATTGCTTCTTGGATGTCTCCCATCATCATGTTCTTGCAGTCTGGGATACTCCCAGAAAACAGGGCGGAGGCAAGGAAAGTCCAGAACAAGGCGCTCAACTATGAAATGGCAGAAGGTATACTTTTCCGGAAGTCATACTTGGGACCACTCCTCCGCTGGGTAGATCCATAAGACGCACAATACTTGATCCGCGAAATACATGAAGGGTTGTGCGAAATTCATGCCGGTCCGTGCATGGTAGTTGCAAAGATCATTAATGCTAACTACTATTGGCCTGGCTTGCACTTAGACGCAGTCGAAACGCTGCGCAAATGTGCATTATGTCAGCGACATGCTCCTAAGAATTACGCCCCAAAAACCCCTTGATCCTAGTGACAACAACATGGCCTTTCAACAATGGGCAATCGATATGGTGGGACCTTTCCCTGATACCCCAAGTGTCCGTAAAGTTCATAATCGTAGCCGCCGATTACTTTACCAAGTAGGTAAAAGCAAAGCCCCTCGCATCCACCACAGCAACGGAAGTTCGCAAATTTATTTGGGAGCATAGCATTTACGTCTTCGGGTTACCCCTCCGCATTGTAAGCGATAACGGCCCAATTTTGTTTCTGAAGAGCTACAACGGTGGATGACGGAAATGCATATCGAGCATGTGTTCACTTCGGTCGCGCATCCCCAAGGGAACGGCCAAGTCGAAAGTATAAACAAACGTGTAGTTCGAAGGGATCAAGACGAGACTAGGGACAGCACGGAGAGGTTGGGTAGATGAGTTGCCAAGTATCCTTTGGGCTCATCCAACCATGCCAAAAACCAGCACCGGCGAGACACCATTCAACTTGGTTTATGGGACAAAGGTAGTAATTCCCGCTGAGATAGGCCTCCCATCACCGCGCATGGTCGCTATACAAACCCAGAATAACGAGGAAGAGCGTAGGCTTGACTTGGACCTCCTGAAAGAAAGGCGTGAAAATGCCGCAATCAACAAAGTAAAATATAAGTCCAAGCTCAAAAAGTACTACAATGCGCGAGTCCGCATCTGTACCTTCCTACCTGGTGATTTCGTTTTAAGAGACAATGAAGTGTCCAATGCTGAGAGTCTAGGGAAACTCGCGACTAAGTGGGAAGGCGCGTACATAATCCGTGAAGTCCTAGGAAAGGGTGCATATACTCAAACGTTTGGACGACATAAACGTTCCTAGGACCTGAATGCACAACAACTAAGGCAGGTTTCACAAATGTTTGGACGACACAAACGATTCATCAATGTTCGCACGACAAGATAGTGAACCTATGATCTAATCTTATCGATTTTACACATGGCTCTTACGCCTTATTGTTAATACATAATACAGAATCGATGCATGGCTTTCATTATTTAGTCATTTTGTTACAAATGCGTGAAACCACTTTGGGTATACGCGAAAACACTATGGTGCATGACTCATGAACCAAATTCACTTCAATTATTGTATCCACATGGAGTGTGATGTTCATACATGAGCATTACCAGTTTTATTCGCTCTACCTATGCAAAGTATTTATTTTCACGCAAATATTGTAACTTCAAATAAACATTCATTTCATCATAAGATAAAGTACATTCATCAAGCATGGCGGGGAATTACATGCAAGTACAACATTCATAACAAGCATACAAACACTCAACACTCATCCTACCCCTTAGACTCTTCAACCTCCACAGCATCTTGAAATATGTCTTTCAAACAATCCACAAAGACGTCATGCTAGAGCGCCTCGCTCAGTAGATCCATCACCGGCAGTTGTAGACGATCATAGTCTCGCTTCATCTTGGAAAAGGCAGCTTCAGTATTTACCCCATGGGTAGAGCGGCGCCTGGTGTCCCATTGAATGTCCAAAGCACGAGTAACGTGGTGTGCGCACTCTGCATAGCCCTGCGCATATCCATCATGGCGTGTTATGACCATAGTTTGGCCACAACACTGTCTTATTCCATCAAGTTCAGGATGGAGTTGGTAATCTGCATAGCGCAAGGAAAAGAGAATGAGAATCAAGATAACTGATGATCAAAATAACAACGGAGAACTTACATTGACCACCCCATGCTGCTACATCCAAAGCATGTTGTTAGTCATGGGCTCCAGCATACTCTCCGCGGTGGCACGAGGCGGTTTGAAGTCTTCTAATTTATGCTCGCCCACGCCCACCTTCACCTCTGTCCAGCCGCAAGTTTTTCAGATCCTCCAAGTGCCTGCGCTGCAGTTCTGCCTTTTCAACCGAGACAGCTTGGAGATCCTTCTTCGCGCTTTCGAGCGCTGCACAAGCCTCCACTTGTTTACGCAATAACAAGGTTAGTCTAAAACCCTCTTGATCCCGTAAAATAAAGAAGGGCAGAAGTTTTTACCTCTTTCTACTCGCTATGCTCACGGTGCGACCTTGCCTCTTCGGTCGCGGTGGAGGTTGCCTCCCTCTCCTTCTTTAAGCGCTCAACTTCCGCGCGCCAATTCACTATCTCATCTCTTAAAGATTTTTTCTCGTTGTTTTCTCTCTCATAGGCCTCCCTCCACAACTTGTGCTCCTCAGCAAGTGTGGCAGCGGAGCCTTCAACCTTCTTATTCCACCCCAGAATGGACCACTCCTCGGTCCGTTGAGCTTCAGCGATTTGGCTCTCTCAGCCTCAAGCTCTAGTTTTTGTGCGGCCACTTGGCCCCGCTCAAGGACCATCTCCTTCCTTGCCACCTCAAACCTCTCTTGGTCCTGGTACATGCTACGCCACTCCCTTATAATTTTATGAGTGTTGGAGGCGGAGCTAGCAGCTTACTGGAGGTACGCGCGATATGTTTGATCATAGCTTTGTTCCGCGCGCGCATGTACTTCTGCTGGGGGAAGGCACCCTTAAACCATTCACGGCATGCCTGCCAATGGTTGACTTTATCACCCTGCCTCAGTTTCCAAACGGGGGTGTGAATCTCAGCAGCTTGGCCTTCAGAATATGAGCGATAGTAGTAGTCACCCGGGGTCTTGTCCGGGCGAATAGGGGATCCTTCGTCAGAAGGGCGCTCCCCAGATCCCCCGGCTTCACTGCCGGGCACTTGCTCTGCTGCATGACCCCCTCGAGGCGCATCCTCAAGCTGCTCACCACCTTCAAGCACAACCTCTTCAACCACTTCTTCAGGCACAACGGCCTCTACTTCCACCTGTACCTTCGCTGCCCCGGCACTAGTCTCACCACCCTTCACAGTTGACGCTTGCGCCGTCTCAAACATGGGTTGTGGCATAGAGATTTCGATCGGCGCGACCGGAGCTGACGGAGCGACAACGGGTGTCTCATCTTTCCCTGCGGAATAATAGAAAGTTAAACACAAGTGAAACAAGAAGGTAAATAAAGCATAAAGTCGTGTTTACCTGGGCAAAACTTGGCTGCAAGCGCATCCAAGTTCCCGCGTTTGCCAATAATCTTTTTCCGCCCTTGGAAGGAGCCCTCTTCCTCTTGAGCGGCTCAGGGTTGGACTCCACATCAATGGGGTCATCCGGATTAGCAACCTGATCTCCGCCACATCTTGCAGCTCGGTTTCGGTTTCTTCAGACCTATAGACGAAAGACCCTCCATGGAATCAGAGACTACTACATAGTCATTCCACGTGTCAGCCACAGTGTGACAAATGGCAAATAACCAGTAACTCTGTACGATCTAATCACTATTTTTAGTATGTAATCTCATGCATTATATCGTAATTTGATTACGTAACTGAGTCGTACGTCCTATAATAAGTATTAGAGCAAGTAAATCTGAACATAACATAATTGGTTTCTGTTATGACGCGAACTAACCAAAACGATGCCCTAAAAGTGTTGGTACAAAGTGTTGGGCACACTAACTGCAGTGACACTAACTTGGTCGGTAAATCCGCTAAAACGAATCAGAACAAGGAATAACGGCATGTTAATGCCACACCTGAGTCCATATATAAATGAAAACATTGATATGAGATCAACCATTACAAAAATACATAACTTTCCGGTACAACGCCTAAATTGCAAAAATTGTCCGTTTCGACCAAAAATGCGACAAATGTCAGTTTGTCCGCGAGACTAATTCGGTGAATTCCGGATGTAAGAATAATAATAAAACAATGTTAATCATCCTAAAACAATGTGAGAATGGCAAGAATGCACAAAAGACATCGTTTTCGGTCATTCGGCAAACTGTGCACAACGCGACCGAAAGGTGACCGTTTGTCGAAACGACAAACATTTTAAGTGGTCGATAGTCTCATTCAGGCATCTAGCAAACTAGTTAAGCCTCATTTGGAACTCGGAATCCATTCAACTTACATGAGGTCATGGAAACCCAACTTTCGGAAAAGTTCGAACGGCAGGATATAAAAGTGCCGATATCGAGCGAACGATCAAACGAAAGGCATTGTGGCCATCCTAATTCATCGTATATTCGTCTAGCAAACTAGTTATGCATATTTTTTGGTCAGAAATGCACTAAGTAGACACCATGACATTTGTGGTGGTCGAAAACAAAAGCTTCTGGTACTAAATAAATAAGTTCGTTTATTAGCGAATATTGTGTCGATGAACGATCTAATGACATTTCCGTCATCCGAAACTTATATTAGGGAATCAAGTGGATTAATTGGCATATAAAAACACTCTAAACCCTAGTTATATGCCAAGAATGCAAGATCAATCCCCTAATCACAACACTTAAACTAATGACCAAAATATCTAATAAATTAACATGTGTCAAAAATAATATTTACACTTAACCCCCCCATGTGTGCCCCACCCATTTGATTATGTTGAAAATGGTAGATTTGAAGCATGGTGTGTAGAGATTTGTTATGACTTGAAAGATGTTGATAATATATATCTTTAACCTACACATATCTTCATCATTTTTCACAAAAAAAAAATTAGCAACCATCCTCCATATTTCTCCTAAAACCCACGGCTACATCACCACTCTTGCACCACCATTTAGCCACTATAAACCACCACATTACACTCACTTTAAAGCCCCTTCAAGACCATTCAAGAAGCTAGCAAAGGTGGAGGACCATTAGGGCTATCTTGGAGCTTCACTTTCCTTCTAAGATCATCATAAACTTATGCACCCATTGTAAGGCAAATTCTTCCATAATCTAGCTTATTTTTATATCTAGATTAATGATGTACAAGTTGATCATCCTGAAAATGAAGCGAAGATAAACCAAAAACCCTAACTCACACCATAATAATAACACTAAATATTGTTTATTTTGTGTTGATTATGTGTTTATATGGTAGTTAGTTAAAATGTTGATGTTGTTTATTAAAAGTAGGGTATAAAAGTTGGATGATCTTGTATGATCAAGTATGAAAATGAAGATTTAAACATGATAATGTTAAATCTAAACAAGATCATCAACTACATCATCCATGAAGATTACGACAACTTAAAAATTATTTTACTACACATGAATGATTTTTATAAGAAATAAACATTATGATTTACGACATAATCATCTTAAAAAGTGTAGTAATCAAGGGGTTTAAAGTAGTGGACTTGATTAAATGATATAACAAAAATGATGATTTAAAAGTGCTAATAAATGTTGAAATCTCATCATGTTTTAATAAGGTTTTAACTACCCAAAAAGTCATGGATGATGATACATTAATGTTGTAAAATAAATATTAGGAAGATATGTGATGGATTGTTGATCTTGATTATGAGCTTAAACAGGTTTTAAAATACGTTTTAAAACATGGAAAACGCGATAGTTTAGGGGAAACTATGGCGAAATTTTCTAAAAATCTAATCTCAACTAAGACATGATTAAAGGGGTTATTAGTGGGGCTAAACGCACATTAAGTGAGCTTTGATGACAAGGGTTAAACCCTAAATACCCAAGTATTCCACAAGTATATATATATATATATATATATATATATATATATATATATATGTGTTTTTACAAAGAAAATAAGTAACTCTTATAAATATATATATACATACTTGGGAAAATAAAAATATGTATACATATTTTGTCACCAAGAATGTTGTATAAATACATATGTGTATAGTGTGTGTATGTATTTAGAAGCTTAGGGTATTCACAATAAAAATACTCAATCATACACAAAATACAACCACTTGAAAATAATACCAAGTGTTGGTGACATAAGCCAATATATTCCCACAATGCTTCGAAACAATAATCAGACAAGCGAAGCACTGCGGACGAATGGCGAACGTGCACCATTACACAGTCGCGTCGACGACCAACGGATGAATCGCCGACACGAAAAGTCATTACGACAACGGGCGATTTTCAACAAAAACAAGCACGTAATAAACAACGCCGACGACGAGTCTAAAATATATATTTAGACGTTTAACATATATATATATGTATCGAAATCAAAATCCGGAAAGTTAAAAATATAAAAGAATTTACTAAGTGATTTATTAGAAGTATAAAATATATACTTATACTCTATACTTAGTAAAAATTTATAAGTATAAAACTTATAAGAAAATGGGCTCTTAAAAATGAGTTTGGGCTAGGCCCAATTTATAAAAGACATGGGCAAGGCCCAATAACATAAAATATATGGGGAAGGCCCAATCGTATAAACTATATGGACAAAGCCCAAAAACATACAAATTACATGGGCTATGCCTAAAGACTTAGATGACATGGGCTAGGCCCAATGACATGATAACATGGGCTAGGCCCAATGACATGAAAACATGGGCTAGGCCCAATGGCAAAGAAAACATGGGCTAGGCCCAAGGACATGAAAACATAGGCTAGGCCCAATGACATGAAAACATAGGCTAGGCCCAATGACATGAAAACATGGGCAAGGCTCACTGGCATGGATAACATGGGGAAGGCCCAATGACACACGTGAATGGCACGAGGACATGTGAAGGGCAAGGCCTAGTTCACACACGATCTGAAAACAACAACAATATATATATATATATATATATAACAATATTAATCGAACAAACAAACTACCAACACTATGATAATTTAAAAGTTGTTCTATCATAACAAAGAAATACATAACAAGAATTCAAGATGAACAACGAGTACAAGGTCCATCGAGGCCTAGGTGTCTAATAAACTTGATACACATGCAGGTTATACACGTGTACGGACACCCACTGTGAGTAGTACGACGTACGGAACGCAAAACTGTGAGTTCATGTCCCTCCTTTCAATTATTTCTAAGTTTTGTTTTAAAACTATCGAGGGGAAATACATGTCATAACAAATAGTATGTTAGTTATGGGTTTATTTGATAACACGATCATTTGTGCGTAAGTAGGATGATGACAATAGTAACCATTAATCACTTAGTGACCAAGGTGCAAAAGAAGTAGATCTATTGAGTTTGACACCCGCTCCACTCCTGGTATGTTAGCCGGTTAGGAGTGCTTTTGTGATCCCAATGATGTCAAAGTTGTCTCAGTTTTGTTACTTACTTATGGCACATATATATATATGGGTGCTCGCTACACACTAATAGATCCCCAAAACGCCATGATGCTAATAACATACTCGGATTTTATTACTGGATTTCAAGGATGACATTTTTATACGAAAACATTTACTACATGAACTCGCCAACTTTATGTTGACTTTTTAAAATTACATGTATTTCAGAACGCAAGACATGAGCTGGTGATATGATTTAGGTTATGGGATATGTCAAGACAACGATGTGCCATCTTTTGGAGGGTTTGCCTTTTATATCCCAACTTTGTATGGGTATATAGGGGTCTAACCTCACTATGTACTTGTGATGAAAACAGTTAAAACTATGCAATCTCTTTTGGTTGGCTGTAATACTAGAATGAAACTTATTATTAGTATGGCATCGTTGTTGAATTATGATTGTTTAGTAAATTGGATGCAATGATTACCTAATAGTCACACACTTGCGCTTCCGCTACGACCAGGGTGTGACACACAGAACACGTCTTCCCTGGGTTGCGCCGACTTCTTTGCGGCCACTATGCTATGCCCCGCGTGCTTTTTTTGGAGTCTGGGCCACGCCCAAATTCTTTAGCGCACATACATCATGGCGAAAAATAGTAAGTAATCTGAAAAGATGTAAACAAATAAACAATGAAGGCTTACCACTTTCAGGCGCAGGGGCCGCCAAATCTACGCTCCGTGGCAGCTCAAAATTCTCAAGGATCTTTGCATGCCATGTTGGCTCCTCCGGGTTGAGGGGGACATTCTCCATTCGCCCCCTCTCTCTTTGGAAGGCCGCTATATACAGCGCCAACCATGCAAAAGCGCGCACAATATTAGTCTGCGCACAAGGAGACATAATGAAAGAATGAAATAAGGGAACTTACTGTTATCTTCCTCCATGTACACCGGCTTCCACAAAAGGCTCATACCAGCAGCCACTAATGCCCTCTCCGGAAACTGAACCGCTGAAATCTCTTTGATGTCCTGATACCAGGACTCCTCCGCTGGTATGGACATCGTTTCAACGGGGATATCTTTCACCCCCGGAAGTACATCCGCAACGGATTCATGCCGGCCTTGATATAAAAAAAATTTATGTTTCCAGTCATGGTAGGACTTCGGCGGAGAGTGCAGGATCTTCTTGGCTTGAATCCTGTGCTGAAAAGAGTAAAAACCCAGAGAACAATGTAGTTGGTAAAACACCCGAAACCGATTAACAGTTGGGTGAATACCCATAGAACGACACAAGAACTCGAAGTGCTTTATCCGTAGCATCCCCATCGGATTTAGCTGTGAGATATGGAAGCGGTAGTCATCTAGAACATCAAGAAAACATTTTGTCGCCGGCAACCGAAAATTGGCGTCGGCAAAGAAGTCGAAAAACAATGTAATGTAGCCGGCAGGAGCGTTGGCGGTAGCCGCTGGAAGCTGCCTGCAGACCACTTCAACACGGGCAGGGAGGTGGAAGCCTCCATAGTAGCAACACTCTCGGGTCCTCTGTAGTCATCTTGATTTCCAGAGAGAAAGAAGAATAAGGAAGGAGAAGATTTCAGAGAAGAGAAGAAGAAGATATGAAAGCGTGATTTTAACCCTAAGTGGATCGTCTATTTATACCCATCGCATTTAATGCGATGGGGAAACGTGACGCTTCCGCACGCCCAACAACGAATCCGTGGATGACGCGTGGAGGGCAAGTGGGTAACTGACGGTCGCCACGTGCGCGTGGCCGGTACTTCCACCTCACCTTTTTTCTCATCAACTTGCCTACAACATCAGCATGACGAAAATTCAAATTTCAAATACCTTATCATGAACAAAGGTTTCCCCCACACAAAGATTTCTTCATTCCATGCAGATACCTTGTTGAATTCTTGCCGTTGAAATTAGCACGCATACAAGAGTTCTTATAGTCCAACACTCCACCTACTTGCCAACCTGCGCATAGGTACCATACCCTCATAATGGTAACAGGTCACTAGAATAACATTGCGTGCTACGCGCAACAGTACGCCAACCTTGAAACCAGCAGGTTTCCTAACAAACCTTGCGCACCCTGCGCAACGATAAGTTAAACCTTGAAGCGTAGGTCCCTGACCCTGCGATGATTGAACAAACCTCTAGCCGCAAATTCCTAAGACCTTGCACAAGGCAAAGATGAAGATGAGAGCAACTCGTACATAGTCTTGAGAACCAAATGACTTGATCCCTACAAGTTTACGCTGGCCAAAAAGAACTGATAAGGCCACGCGCATGCGAAAGCGCAAAGAGGTATTGATCAAGTACAAGGGTACAAAGTGGCAGAGCTGTGACCAAATAACCGCTCAGTAGGTTGTGCCAGACTATGTCGCATGATGAGCAGTCATGCAGAGGGCGGGAAGTACACTAGGACGTACACATGGCACCATCCAACTCACACCAGCGACTGTCACACGATCTCCACTAATGGCTGATGATAGGTCCCACAACAAGGACAACTGCCAGGACACGTGGCTCCATCCACCGTGCGCCAAGTGCCCCTCCTGCTAGAGATCATTAATGGTCGTTGTAGAGGAGACAGAATGGATATTCCTAGTTATCGGTTCCAGGCCCAAGACCCATCAGCCCATCTCCACACACCTCTCTTTGGCTATAAAATAAGGATCACACCTCAAGGTAAAACACACTGTTTTTGAGCTCACTCACTAATCACTTGCTTGTTCCTTTGCAAACCCCGATACGACCGAAGTGTGGTCACGGAGAAAACCCTCCCCCTTTTCTCCCGTGACAATACTAACGGTGTTTGTAGTTTTGCAGTGAGCTTGAATCAAGATCATACCGATAAGCAAACGAGAGATAACCTTTTATGCAGAGACTTTGAACCATAACTTAGATATCTCCGGATACCTTTTGGTCCAATGTTTTTGCAGTACTGCCTTACAATCCCTTTTAACACATAGAAGTCGTCGAACTCCTTTTTTATAAACTCTGTTCCATTGTCACTACTGAGGATTTTTACTTGCAGATCAAATTGCTTTTCAACTTTTCTTACAAAGTCCTGCAAAATACCTGCAGTCTCATATTTTGAGTGCAAAAAGTAAGTCCTTGTAAACCTTGAATAATCATCAATTTTAACAAGAAAAACCTCTCTTTTTAAGACTCATGATTTTAACAGAGCCAAACAAGTCTATGTGTAACAATTGTAAACACTGAATAGTTTTGGACTCATCAATGGATTTGTATGAAGTTCTATGTTGTTTACCTTTTAGACAGGAAACCCAATGTACATCACATGTGAATCGTTTTGATGGAAGACCTCTAACAAGACCATGTTTTGAGAGTGTAATGATAGTTTTGAGATTTGTGTGACCAAGTATTCTATACCATAGTTCTGTCTCTTTGGTAGAAGCAACTGAGAACAGACAAGCATTAGACATTGGATTATCTTTCAACATATCAACCACATACACATTGCCACTCTTGTGAGTAACAAGTTGTGCTTTGCTCTAAGCTATGATTGTTTCAAACTTTTTCACCACTTCTGGCCCAACAATCTTACAAGTTTTCTTAGTGAAGAATGACCCAGAACTTTTGTCACTCATTTGAGATACACTAAGAAGATTAAATTTATGATCGTCAATAAGATTAACATTTTCAAACTTGAGTTTCCCTGCTTGGACAGTCCCTGACCCTAACACCTTCCCTTTTGAATTGTTACCAAAGGATATATCACCACCTCCATGTGCAAGAAAATCTTTGAGAAGAGCTCTACATCCTATCATGTGCCTAGAGCCTCCATTATCTGCATACCATAACCTATCAAGGCAATTAGAAGCTCCCTTAGTAGCAGCCATCATGGCACAATCACATTCTCCTTCACAAACACTTGAATTCCATGGGTTTAATAGAGGATTTACCATTTCTTCACCAACCTTTTCTTCAACAACCTTTTCTTCTAAAACATCTATTTCAACATTTTCACAAACCACATCAATATTAGACACTACTTCCTCAGACTCAACCCCTTCTAATATTGTCTATAGTGCCATAAAGCAAAAATCATCAGGTTTCTTTTCAAAATTGGCAACTAGGCAAAATTTTCATTAGTTAGTTCCTTAGGTAAGCTACTCCAATAAACAAATCCTTTTGAAAAGAAGCTCTATTGACTGTTTTCTGCAGGAGCAGATGTTTGTTTATCTGAGGAATAGTGGTTTGGACATTGGTCGCAGGGTGTGCAAAGTGAGAAGTGTTTTGCATGTGTGGAGTTTGGGTATATTAGGAATAATGGACAGTGTTTTGAGTGTTCTGTGGTCTAGGACTTGGATGTGTAATAATTGGGCCACTTGTTTGGCTCCTGCACTCTCTAGCAAAATGACCTAGCCTATTACACTTGTAACACTTGATTTTAGATTTATCCTACCCAACTTTCAACCCTCCATGCAACCCTAGTAATTTTCTACTAGTTCTTTTGTAAAATTTGCTAGTTCTCACACTTAGCAAAGCAAGTTGATGCAAGATGTCCATTTCTTCCAAATCAGTGGGATCAAAATGTTGAATATCATTTAACACAAAGGATTAGTTGTTAGAAACTTGGTTTTCCCCATTTCCTGTAAAAGCATAATTGGGTGAGTAAGAATCAGAGTTAAAACCTCCACCGGATGTTATGTCAATAAAATGATTGTAACTCTGATCCTTACTTCCAACAGAGGTTTACTGTTGACCAAAAAGTGTTGTGCTACCAAAAGCATAGTCATCAGCAACTTTTCCTGACTCTTGAAGCTTCTTTTTCTGGTTAAGTTATCTCTCATAAGTCAAGGGCCTACCATGAAGCTGACTCAAACTCATCTCTTTGAAACCAACAGAATATCTAGTTATGAAAGCAATAGAGTCCCATTTTCTGGTAATGATCTTAGAAATCGGCTATTCAAGGTTGAATTAGGTTAATTAACATTTTCCCGTTTAAGTTCACTTATTACACAACTAAACCTCTCGAATTGTTGGGTTAATGATTCTCTTTTAACGTGACAAAATGTTTCATACTGTTGGTTTAAAATTTCTCGGTTGTTTTCAATAACTTCCTATGTACCACCAAATTGTTCCTTCAAAGCATCCCACAACTCCTTAGTAGTATTTCAATGCAACAGGCCAGCATAGATATCATTTGGCAAAGTCATAGAACGATACTAAATGCCTTTGCATCTAGCTCAATTTTCTGAAAAAATCTTGCTCGGAGTAGTTTTCTAGCTTTTTAGGAACTTGAACTTTTGGGTCTTCAGCACTCGGTACCATCGGAACATGTGTACCATCAAAACATGTGGTTCGAAGATAACTGGTTTCCAGAAACTCGTGTTCTGTTAGGCAAGTATGTGACCCATCTGACGTTGCCAGATGTTATATTCCGATCTGACAAGTATCGGAGGTTTGTACATAGTGCCAGTGTTGTGTGGATCTTGTGAATTTTGAGACATTTTGATTGTTTGCAAATAGGTTTTTTGTATAAACTACTTTAAACTCAAATAAACTTTTACTCTATTCTCAATACAACGAACAAACGATCACAATAGTGAGAGCTGTCTGTTATATCAAATTGATTGTTTAGATCAAATTTGAATGACCAACTCTGATACTAGTTGTTAGGATTTTAGTTTGATTTGTGGTGAAAGTTAAGATGAAATAATGAAAGAAGATAAACAAAGATGAAATAGTGCAGCGGAATGATAAACTTTTGAATCACAACAAATGAGATATTGCTTTTATCAACATGCTTTTGTAAATTATGATTCACGTATGCATGAGAATTACAACTCCCCCTCAGCCTGATCACTTCTAATTTTTTGTACAAAATGTCAAGAAGGAAAGAGCTGAAAAGAACAGTATAGGCACTATACTATTTATAGTACAAAGCAAACATCTAAAGCATCTAGGCTGATGTCACTTTAACAGTGACATACAACGGCCTAACTGTAAAAGAGGGGAACTATGTACTCACTTTGAAAATCTTTTTGTATATATAAACCATGTATATTGTTTTGAAATCTGGAAAATAATTATAGGTACATATGAATCAACCCAAAACATTTACAAATGTAAAAGAGGTGAACTATGTACCCACTTTGAAAATCATTTTGTATATATAAACCATGTATATTGTTTTGAAATCTTGAAAATAATTAGAGGCACATACGAATCACCCCAAAACATTTAGAAACCTAAAAGAGAGGAACTATGTACTCACTTTGAAAATCATTTTGTATATATAAACCATGTATATTGTTTTGTAATATTGAAAATAATTATAGGCACATATGAATCACCCCAAAACATTTAGATAATGTAAAAGAGGGGAACTATGTACTCACTTTGAAAATAATTTTATATATATAAACCATGTATATTGTTTTGAAATATCGAAAGTAATTATAGGCAATATGAATCGCCCCAAAACACATAGATTGTTTGAAAATCATTTTGTATATATAAACCATGTATATTGTTTTGTAATATTGAAAATAATTATAGGCACATATGAATCACCCAAAACATTTAGGAAATGTAAAAGAGGGAAATATGTACTCACTTTGAAAATCATTTTGTATATATAAACCATGTAATTGTTTTGAAATCTTAAAAATAATTATAGGCACATATCAATCACCCCAAACATTTTGAAATTATATAGGAGGGGAACTATGTGCTCACTTTGAAAATCTTTTTGTATATATAAACCAAGTATATTGTTTTGAAATCTGGAAAATAATTATAGGCACATATGAATCAACCCAAAACAATTACAAAATGTAAAAGAGGTGACCTATGTACTCACTTTGAAAATCATTTTGTATATATAAACCATGTATATTGTTTTGAAATCTTGAAAATAATTAGAGGTACATACGAATCACCCTAAAACATTTAGAAAACCTAAAAGAGAGGAACTATGTACTCACTTTGAAAATCATTTTGTATATATAAAGCATGTATATTGTTTTGAAATCTGGAAAATAATTATAGGCACATATGAATCACCCCAAAACATTTAGAAAATGTAAAAAAGTGGAACTATGTACTCAGTTTGAAAATAATTTTGTATATAAAACCATGTATATTGTTTTGAAATCTCAAAGTAATTATAGCAATATGAATCGCCAAAAACACATAGATTGTTTGAAAATCATTTTGTATATATAAACCATGTATATTGTTTTGTAATATTGAAAAATAAATATAGGCACATATGAATCACCCAAAACATTTAGGAAATGTAAAAGAGGGGAACTATGTACCTACTTTGAAAATCATTTTGTATATTTATAAAAATGTAAATTGTTTTGAAATCTTAAAAATAATTATAGGCACATATGAATCACCCAAAACATTTAGAAAATGTAAAAGAGGGAACAATGTACTCACTTTGAAAATCATTTTGTATATATAAACCATGAATATTGTTTTGAAATCTCGAAACTAATTATAGGCACATATGAATCACCCCAAAACACATAGTAAATGTAAAAGAGGGAAACTATGTACTCACTTTGAAAATCATTTTGTATATATAAACCATGTATATTGTTTTGAAATCTTGAAAATAATTATAGGCACATATGAATCACCCCAAAACATTTAGAAAATGTAAAAGAGGGAAGTATGTACTCACTTTGAAAATAATTTTGTATATATAAATCATGTATATTGTTTTGAAATCTCGAAAGTAATTATAGGCAATATGAATCGCCCAAAACACATAGATTGTTTGAAAATCATTTTGTATATATAAAACATGTATAATAAACCATGTATATTGTTTTGAAATCTTGAAAATAATTATAGCATATGAATCACCCAAAACATTTAGAAATGTAAAGAGGAACTATGTACTCACTTTGAAAATCATTTGTATATATAACCATGTATATTTTTGAAATCTGAAAATAATTATAGGCAATATGAATCACCCAAAACATTAGAAAATAAAAGAGGGAATGTACTCACTTTGAAAATCATTTTGTATATATAAACCATGTATATTGTTTTGAAATTGAAAATAATTATAGGCACATATGAATCACCCAAAACATTTAGAAATTAAAAGAGGGGAACTATGTACTCACTTTGAAAATCATTTTGTATATATAAACCATGTATATTGTTTTGTAATATTGAAATAATTATAGGCACATATGAATCACCCAAAACATTTAGAAATGTAAAAAGGGAACTATGTACTCACTTTGAAAATCATTTTGTATATAAACCATGTATATTGTTTTGAAATCTGAAAATAATTATAGGCACATATAAATCACCCAAACTTTAGAAATTAAAAGAGGGAACTAGTACTCACTTTGAAAATCATTTTGTATATATAAACCATGTATATTTTTTAAATCTGAAAATAATTATAGGCACATATGAATCACCCAAAACATTTAGAAACATTTAGAAATGTAAAAGAGGGGAACACATGTATATTTGAAAATCATTTTGTATAATAAACCATGTATATTATTAAAATCTTGAAAATAATTAAGGCACAATAAATCAATCACCCAAAACATTTAGAAATGTAAAAAGGGAACTACGTACTCACTTTAAAATCATTTTGTATATATAAACCATGTATTTTTTTGAAATCTTGAAAATAATTATAGGCACATATGAATCACCCCAAAACATTTAGAAAATAATAAGAGAGGGAACTATGTACTCACTTTGAAAATCTTTTGTATATATAAACCATGTATATTGTTTTGAAATCTGAAAATAATTATAGGCACATATGAATCACCCAAAACATTTAAAAATGTAAAAGAGGGAACTATGTACTCACTTTGAAAATCATTTTGTATATATAAACCATGTATATTGTTTTGAATTTGAAAATAATTAAGGCACATATAATCACCCCAAAACATTTAGAAAACTAAAAGAGGAAACATGTACTCACTTTGAAAATCATTTTTATATATAAACCATGTATATTGTTTTGAAATCTGAAAATAATTATAGCACATATAATCACCAAAACATAGAAAATGTAAAAGAGGGAACTATGTACTCACTTTGAAAATCATTTTGTATATATAAACCATGTATATTGTTTTGTAATCTTGAAATAATTATAGCACATATGAATCACCCCAAAACATTTAGAAAATGTAAAAGGGGAACATGTATCACTTTGAAAATCATTTTGTATATATAAACCATGATATTGTTTGAAATCGAAATAATTATAGGCACATATGAATCACCCAAAACATTAGAAATGTAAAAGAGGGGAACTATGTACTCACTTTGAAAATCATTTTGTATATATAACCATGTATATTGTTATTTGAAAATTTTGAATCCAAAAATTAAAAATGTAAAAGGAACAATGTACTCTTTGAAAATCATTTTGTATATATAAACCATGTATATTGTTTTGAAATTGAAAATAATATAGGCACATATTAATCACTCAAAACATTAGAAAATGTAAAAGAGGGAACTATGTAGTCACTTTGAAAATCATTTTGTATATATAAACCATGTATATTGTTTTGAAATCTTAAAAATAATTATATGCAATATGAATACCCCAAAACGTTTAGGAATTAAAGAGGGGAACTATGTCTCACTTTGAAAATTTTTTGTATATATAAACCAAGTATGTTTTTTAAAATCTTGAAAATAATTATAGGGACATTTGAATCAACCAAAACATTTAAAAATGTAAAAGAGGGAACTATGTACTCACTTTGAAAATCATTTTGTATATATAAACCATGATATTGTTTGAAATCTTGAAAATAATTATAGGCACATAGAATCACCCAAAACATTTTGAAAACGAAAAGAAAGGAATAGTACTCACTTTGAAAATCATTTTGTATATATAAACCATGTATATTGTTTTGTAATATTGAAAATAATTATAGCACTTATGAATCACCCCAAAACATTTAGAAAATGTAAAAGAGGGAACATTACTCAATTTGAAAATTTTGTATATATAAACCATGTATATTGTTTTGAAATCTGAAAATAATTATAGGCACAATAAATCACCTCAAAACCATAGAAAATGTAAAAGAGGGGAACTATGTACTCACTTTGAAATCATTTTGTAATATAAACCATTTATATTGTTTTGAAATCTTGAAAAAATTATAGGCACATATGAATCACCCCAAAACATTTAGAAATCTAAAAGAGGGAAACTATGTACTCACTTTGAAAATCATTTTGTATATATAAACCATGTAATATGTTTTGAAATCTGAAAATAATATAGCACATATAATCACCCAAAACATAGAAAATGAAAAGAGGGAACTATGTCTCACTTTGAAAATCATTTTTATATATAAACCATGTATATTGTTTTGAAATCTTGAAATAATTATAGGCACATATGAATCACCCAAAACATTAGAACAAATGTAAAAATGGAACATTGTATGATTTGAAAATATTTTGTAATATAAACAATATTTTTGAAAATATAAAGAATTATAGGCAATATGATAACCGAAAAATTTGAAAATAAAAGGGAATATGTACTCACTTTGAAAATCATTTTGCATATATAAACCATTAATTGTTTAAAACATTTGAATATTCCAAAACATTTAAAAATGTAAAGAGGAACAATTATATTTTGAAAATCATTTAATAATAAACCATGAATATTCTTTTAAAATTCTCGAAAATAATAAAGGCAAATATAATCACTTGAAAACATTTTAAATAAAAAGGTATAGTCATTTAAAATCATTTTGTATATATAAACCATAATATATTTTAAAATCTTGAAAAAATTAAGGCACAATGAATCACCCTAAACATTTTAGAAAATGTAAAATAGGGAACTATGTACTCACTTTGAAAATCATTTTGTATATATAAA